>CM072533.1:0-1200000 GCA_036898165.1 Silybum marianum | reverse complement strand
GTAATGACAAGAAGATGAAATATTACTCACCAATGGATTGATCTTCTTAGAGTCACCACCAAGCCTGTTCATAGCATCTCGCATACAAGCAAGGTCAACTACAGCCGGAACTCCAGTAAAATCCTAAAGAAAATATCATGGATTATTTAAAATGAACAAATTATTTAATTATAGCAAAGTAATATACTTGGCATATATAATGCAATTTACCTGTAAGAGAACACGAGCAGGTTTAAATGGAATCTCCACTTGCTTCGGTGAAGTGTTTTCCCAGTCAATGATCTTTTCAACATCTTGCTTGGTAACTTGAAAGTTATCACAATTGCGTATGGCAGACTCCAAAAGAATCCTGATAGAATATGGGAGCTTGTCTGCAACCATGAAAGGATTAGGTAATGAGCTTAATGGGTTCATAGCTTATTTGGTCTGTTTGGTAGTGGCTTAATGATATAGAAAACAGCTTATTCAGAAAGCTTCTAGGGGACTTATGCAGAAAGCCAAGTTTTTTTAAAAGCTGCCTCTCCCAACTAAAAAACACGCTCCTTTCATTTATGAAAAAACCCTCCCAAACAAAAACCTTTCCAATCTATACAGAGAGATTAATCACAGACGGTTTTATCCATACAGGACTTAATGGAGAACCAACCAAACAACCCCTAAGACATAGAAGAAGAAAAAATTATATCATGTGAGCACAAGTTCTATGTTCTTACCGATCCTAGGATCATTTAGAGCAGGAAGGCTGTAAAATTTTCCGAACTCGCCTCCTCCAGGCCTGGGGAGAGTAGTAAATATGCCTTTGAAAGGATTTTCAGAAGCTGCAATGGTGTTAAAAAAAAAATTAGTATAGAATAAAGCAAAAAAGAAAGACAAAATAAATAATGAACTTCCAGCACCAAAATATAACAAATGTTTATTCCCTTCATCACATTGAGCACCTCATTGAATCAATTAAAAGTTCCAAGACCCAATAAAATTAGACAGTGGTACATGTACCATGGTCGATGGATTGAATTCCAAGCGATCCATATATATATGTGTGTGTGTGTGTATAAGTGAATCAGCAACCATTTACCTGGGGAAATCAATAACTTTTTTGATGGGAACAACAAAAGCGAATCAAGATAAAGTTTTAAATCAGCACTATAAAGTTAATATTCCCCTCGATCCAGAAAAGAAACACATGTACCCACTTTGATTCGATACAGTTGCAAGTAAAAGTGGAAAAAAAACTCGGAATCAATTTGCAACAAATTCAAATCAAGATCGATTTGACAGTTTGATTTGATCTAAAAATAATCAAGGCATAGCTTCTTAATTTTTTGAATTGGATAAACAACCTAAAACGATTGCTTCATAAGTCCAACCATTAAGTAAAACCTCCAAGCTCCAATACTGGCGTGTTTGTAGGCCATCGGTTGACAAGGATTAAATTAATTGATAAATTAATGATCAATTAAGTACGTAATCGACTGATTAAACAACTGAAAATGAAGAATCGAATGACGAAAAGGTCAAAAATACTCTACTCTTTATTCAAGTAATCTTAAAACATCTAATCAATGAAGAATCATTCTTTTAAGTAGTAGATGTTTATAGATATATATATATATACCCATGGAAACGATGTTTCGTTGGAACTGTTGAATGACAGGAGTAACGTTTCCGATCTGAGCCCTAAGAGTGACAGATGATTTCCAGCCAACACCGTGACTCCACCGTGAAACAGAACGGAACGCCGATGACGTGCTCAGCGATCTGAACGGCAACGATGGAAATGAAGCTCTAGATAGAGAAAAAGAAGAAGAAGAGGGTTTTGATAGAATTATCGAAGAAGGGAAACGAACTCTAGAAGAAGCTCTGAGGATTGAAGATGAAGATGATGAAGTTGTGATCGCTATATGCATCACGATTGTCAGAAGAAAAAGGGAAAATAATAAAACCCTAAAAAAAATTAAAAGTGGAGAGAGAAAGAGATGAGATCGGCCATGGCTGCGCTTCTGTGAAGTGGAGCTTGAAAATGAGGGTGATTATGTGTTGGAAGGTGTACAGTAAGGAGGGTGTGGGTGAGGAGATGAGTGATGATGGACGGTGGGATTTCTATGCAGAGAAAGATGAACGGTGTTGATGAGGGCTTTGACTATGGTTTTGACCGTTTCTGACGGCTTGGTTAATTCATAGTTTTGAGCTCCGCTCGGCTCGGCTCGGCTTTGGCTTGAGTCGGCTTTAGAGTAAAATGAGTGTGGGATGCACACTTTATTTTACCTACCTCCATTATTTTTTATTTTTTATTTTTTATTTTAGATAATTGTTTGCAGATGGTTAAATAATTATTGAGAATTGACAATTTTAACTAGAAGTGTGTGCATTGCAATTTTTTAGGTGATGCTACATAGAGGTCATGTGTAAATCAGATAGCAGTTATTCGAGTTTGGTTAAAATAAAATCAGATTTAATTTTAATATTCTTTTTAATTGGATTTGGATTTGAATATTTTTTTTTGTGTTATTCAGTTTAATGTTTGCTTATGAACATATACTCGTTTATTTTTTAAATAAACATAAACTGACTTATAAACGACTTATAAGTTAGTTTATATAAAAATAAGTTATGAGAATTTTTTTTTCACTTTTTCTATTATACCTCTAGTTAATATTAATTGTTATTTTAATCATTAGTTAATATTTATTTAAATTATTAATTAACTTTGGTTATAAATTATTTATTAGTATTAATTATTGACCATTTAAAATTGTTATTAGTAAAATTTGAAGTTATATTTTTTCATAAATAATAAAAATGACACATATTTCAAAAATTATTAATTAATTAAGATATAAAAAAATAATAATTGATTATAATATATAAATCAAATTCATCTACTAAAATATTATCTAAATATTTGTTTTCAAATTTTTATATTGATGGTTTCACTTTGTAATCATTTTTGGGGTGTTCTCTATATTTGGAGAAAAAAACACTCTCTCTCCTACTTCTTTCATTTTTGAGATAGTTTTGGGGAAGCTGTTGGAGAAATTTTTTTTGCTAAAATCCCTATTTTTCTTCATTTTCTCCATTTTAGGGAAGCTGTTGGATAGGGTGGCAAGCATGTCGTGTTTGGGTTGGCGGGTCACGGAGACTCAACCCGGACACGACCCGTTTAGCTTCTCGTGTCAAGATACACAACACTAACCTGGACACGGTCGTGTTGGCGGGTCAACTAAAAATTCATCCAAATTTCAACAAAAAGTCTTAACAAACATATACAACATTCACGATTTTTCATTTTTGTTTTTTGAGTTTTAATTTTTAAGTAAATAACTAAATATAAAATATTTTTAAAAAAATTAAAATTTGCTTGGGGGGTTGGCGGGTCGACTGGGTCAACCCGAACACGACCCGCTTATTTGACGGGTTGGCGTGTCAAAAACTTCAACCCTAACCCGTTTATTTTCATGTCGGATTCGTATCGTGTCAAGAATTACCACCCCTAAACTTGGAGAAGCTCTAAATACAGTCTAAATCAAAATAGATTCAATTTATCCACATAATAAGATTTTTTTTATTTTTATTCTTTTTGCTACACAAGTTACGTGTGGCCGCAAAACATGTGTCACGAGGAAATGGATAAAAAGATGGATATTGCTATTTGCAACTCCCAAAGAAAATGACGTCCACTTTTTTGTCTTTCCTAAAACAAAATACTCATCCCTATCTTCCATATTGTTTATTTCCAACCATAAAATCCCATCATTTGGTCTATTAAAATTTTTGGAATGTGACCACTATATATATTATATTGATGGGAATAAAAGGTTTTTTTAAATCGGGAGTTGTCGAGTCAGTTTATACGTATTGATTAATCTTTCAGATAATAATAAATGATCTAAAGTTATTATAATTGAACCTCCATAGCCATAAAAGCGTTGATAGCATCTTTTTTTTTTAATGGCAAGTTAGT
Organism: Silybum marianum; assembly: GCA_036898165.1. Classification (NCBI taxonomy): domain Eukaryota; kingdom Viridiplantae; phylum Streptophyta; class Magnoliopsida; order Asterales; family Asteraceae; genus Silybum; species Silybum marianum. Next base: position 1,196,039 of record CM072533.1, on the reverse strand, counting down.
AGTTAGTGATTCGAACCCACAGTGACATCCATATGGACAGCATGCGGACCCGAACCTTCACCTTAGGGGATAAACCCCCACTCCTCCACCATTTTTAGGAAAACTACCACTCCCAAGGCTTGAACCCGAGACTTTAAGGATGTTATAAAAACCCCGGTACCGCTAGGCCAGAGGTCCTTTGGTGGATGCCTTTTGATAGCATCTGGATTTAAACCTGGGGTGGATGAAAATGAAAGCTTTGATGAAAGAATAAAAAACGATTATTATTCTTGAAAATCATAATTGAAAAGAACAACTAAATCAACACCAATAATATACACTACATCAATTTTGTTAAAGCGTAATTTATGGGTTGTTTTGCGATTAAAAGTGATCAATAGTTCAAATCTTTTATTAAACATCTCAACTTATACACGATTCTTCATCTATATTGATTTAGGAAAAAAAAAACAGTGTGATCTTGTGTAAACCACAAGAATTGATCATGTAATTTACTCTTTTTAATTAAATCATATACTGAAAGTGTAAAAAATAATTATTTATGTTGACGTGTATGATAAGAAAATTAACAAATAAAGATACATTTAGGAATTTAGCCCACATCATTCGAATTATAATGATAAAAAGATGTTGTATACGTCCTGTATAAATGAAAATCAAGTTAAACTATTCATTGAAAATATAAAAATAAGTTTTAATTATTTATGTGTATATTTAACCTACTCCCAATAGGATAGAAATCAATTCGATTGATAGATGATAGGGGGGAAAATATTACAATTCCTTACACAAGAATAGAAAAAGAGAACCATAAGGATGGTGTCTCAATGGTTTGAGTTTGGGTTCTAAAGGTCAACAGTACCAGAAGGTCTCAAGTTCAAAATCTAGGGAGGGGTAAAAAAAATCCCCTTGTGGCCACGGAGGTTCAAATGTGGTGACTCCGGGCTACCTGCGAAGCGGGTAGTCGCCCTGGGATTAGTCGGCTCGCATAGCGGGTTGGATATCCAGGTTAATAAAAAAAAAGATTAACTAAGTCGTTAAAACAAATTAGAAGAAAAGTGGCATGACTATGACCTACACAGAGAATAACAATACCAAAGGAATGAACCATGTTTTCGATCAAAACCACGACTAGATATATATTTATTTGAACCAGGGGTGTTCAAAACCACGATCAAACCGACCAATCCAATCCAACCCGATGCAAAATAACTTAACCTGATTTCTAATCGAGTTGTAAAATCTTCAAACTGTAGGTATTGAGTTGATATCGGGTTACTTTTATTTGAACCCAACCCAACTCGACTAACCCGATGAACCTAATAACGTTTTATATTTTAGATTTAATATGATTATTGATTCTCTATTAATATGTAATTAAACAACTACACTCATCACGCACTCTCTTCATATACATATATTTTCAATATATTATCTATCTCTATATAATTCGTCTGTATATATAAGCAATTGTGATATACTTAAAATATAAGAAGTATGTATAAGTCGTACTAAATGAATGATGATGAAAAACAAATAAAACTATGAGTAGACTAAAAAAAACAACATAGTCAAAGTTAGGAGAATATTTTGTAGTATCAAAGTATCAACACGACTAACCCGTACAGATTGGATTGGGTTGGGTTGCACTTTGGTTTGAGTTGAATTGAGATTTTACAAACCGCAAGCATTGGGTTGGGTTGTTGTTATACCTTCAACCCGATCAACCCAGCCAATGAGCATCCCTAATTTGAACCATACAAGATTAACCTTTTTTTTTAAATAAACCACATTTAAAACTAGAATAAACTATGTTTTTTATTTCTATGGTTTGTTGAAAGGTGTAACATTCGTTCATTTGTTTTCAAAATTAAGGTCTAAAAACAATAAATTTAAATCACAAAAAGAGGAAAATAGTAGTTCTCGACAAACCTAAGGAATGAAAAACAAAGTTTATTCCAAGGGCTATTTGTTTATCTCTCAAACAGTTCTACTAACAGACAACATCTGAACCGCTAAAAGTTGAATCTTGTTTGGCAAAAAAACTCTCTTAATGGTTCTAAAAAACCCTCTGAGTAATTTTCTATCTTAAGCCCCACTAAACCATTCAGAACCTTAATTTCATTTTAAACAATTACCAAACAAACATATTTCATTTTGCACTATATCATAAGTGTCTTTTAATCATCTTGCATCAAACCATTCAACAACTATTGAACAACCCCTTACAACTATAACACCATAGGCTCGAATATGGATCCTCCACTCGGTATTTATCCATATTTTCCTGGTTTTTAATAAGTTTTTAATTTACGTAATTTTAACCATTATTTAATATTATAACTTTAATATAAACTCATAAGTTTGGTGTATCCATAGTCTTCCTAGGTCATGACTCTTGCAAGAATCATCAAGATGTAGGGAAGTCAAATTTTATGAATACAAAAAGATGATCATGACTAGTGCAATTGCCATGATTGTTGATTAATTGACCACAAAGAATATAACCAACGATGTCAAATCCCTTATGGCCATGGAGATCTGTCTGTGGTGACTTCAGGTCATTCGTGGTCGACCAGAGGATTAGTCTGTACGCGCAAGCAGACCCAGAAACCCATAGTTGCACAGTTACCCGAAAAAGCAAATCTAACCAACGATAGTTAAGTAGAGTCGCATGATCTGAAACAAGCTACGATGATGATAATAATAATAATAATCATGTAGGAGGTTGCCATGTTCCTGGCTTAAAAGAGGCACCTGATCCCGTTGGCTCTGCTGACCTGAAACACAAGGACTTATTTGTTAGCAGCTTAATGAGCTTAATGGGATTCATAGCTTATTCAGTCAGCTATACATGACTGTTTGGTAGTGGCTTAATGATATAGAAAGTGACTTATCTAGTAAGCTTCTAGGGGGGAGCTTTATGCAGAAAGCCAAGTTTTTCCGGACCCGTCCCTATTAAAAACACGCTCTTTCCATTTATGAATAAACTCTCTGAAACAAAAACCTTCCCAATCTATACAGACAGATTAATCCACACAGACAGCCTTATCCATGCAGGACTTGATGAAAAACCAACCAAAAAGTCCCTAATTTAACCATCGGTGATTAAAAGATTACGGTTATGCACTCTTTGGGGCTGTTTGTTTACCTCTTAGCAGTTGCATTAAGAGGCAGCCTCTGAATCGCCTCTGAATCGCTAATAGGTGAATCCTGTTTGGCAAAAAATAAGTCTGTCTCTTAATGGTTCCAAAACCCTCTAAATCATTTTGTATCATGGACCTCCCTTAACCCTGAACAATTACCAAACAATTATATTTTATTTTTCACTATATCATTCATAAGAGCCTCTTAATCATTACGACCACTTAATCATTCTGCACCAAACCATTCAGCAACTGCCAGACAGCCCTTTGTGTCTCCCGAGACAGAGTTAAGGTCTACTGTCTAGGAACATCCTAACCCTAAGCCACCTTAATAATATATATATATATATATTATATATGTATATATATTGGCTTTGTTCGGTTTTATCAGAAAGCAAACAAACAACTTTGTTGGCATTTAGCTTATTTCAAGAATATGTGAAGGGTTGTATATAGAAAGAGAGCATGAATCCACTTACTCTGGCTCTTGTTTTGCTTGATGAGGGACGTTTTCGTCTTTTTGTTCCTTGGTGTTCCTGTGTTCGGAAATTTAATTGAATTAGCGTAAGTGAACGGGTGGATATGCTTTTGTGCAAAAATAGACAGAATATATATTGATAGATCATTTGACTAACCGTTTTCCACCTGTTGCTTCAGATGCTTTCCCAGATTTATCAACTTTAAGACAAACATTTATCAATAAAAAATTTAGTAAGAAATTGTTGGGAGATTTATAACCGGTTATATTGTAGACGGTTTTAGCCTTTTAGGGCCTGTTTGATTTGACTGAATGTTTTTGAAGGATTTGGATTTCGTGGAAGAATTTGAAATCTTTAATGCGTTTGTTTGTAGGATTTGGAATGGAATTGAATTCAGTTCTTTTTAAAAACTTTATAGAAATAATTAAATTACCTTTTTGTTAATTGTTTCTTACAAAACTAAGTGTTTTGAACATATTTTAAAACATTATTACAAACAAATCCAATGAAATCCTGCGAAATACCAACTAGAAATCCCATGCTTGTGGGATTTCAATTCCAGACTTTCCTTTAGACCACACACGGGATTGGAATGGAATTCAATTCCAAATCCCGCAAACCAATGAATTTCTTTTTTGTCATTTAGCTCCTCACGGAGATGCCACTTGCGGAGGTAGTGCTATTTATGTAATTTTCGGAAATAAATGGCCAAGAGAAAATTTGGTCCGTGAAAATGGCTATTTCTATTAATTTTCCCTTATTTTTAATATATCCACTTAGATAAATCTAACAAAAAAATTAGTCAAAGTTGTGAATCATTATTGTGCTTCAAAACATGTTTTAAAAAAATTGGATCAGGGTCGTCTATAGTTTAGTAATAAAGTTGATAAAAGATATAAAAAATATAAATCAAATGTTACCTTCTGAGGCAACCGGAAGTTGTTGAATGAAGCTTTTTAGATCTGGGCGATCGCCTTTACCTGAACAAAAAGTATATATATATATATATATATATATATATATACATCAACATAGGTTTTTGATTCATCTGTTTTCCATTAATTTACATATTGATGACAAAAAAAGTAAAAAAGAAAAGTGCAGCTTACCCATGCTTGTTATTTTACGACCAATGCCTTCCCTTGCTTTCCTTTCTTCTTCTTCCTTCTTTAAACCTTGAATCACATTAAAGAAATTATTGGTTCGAATTTTTATATAATCAGGAAAAAGTGCCAACCAGAAAAATCCACCCGTATGGATCAAAGGGAAAAATAACTTGAAATGTTACAATTAATTAACAGATGGTAATTAGGATATGAGCAAAAATAAACACAAAAGTAATGAATAATGAAACTTACGAGCAACGTTTTCTTTAACACGTTGGCGTCTTGCCTCCAGTATAGCCATCTCCTAATAACAATATGATGAGTTCTGGCATCAACAAAAAAAGAAAGTCTAGAATATATATTCATAAGCAGACTTATAGGTTATGTATAAAGACCAATATGGGTATGGTTTTAAAAAAGATAATTATTGTATATATGCTCTCCTCATTTGTGTCCTTCCTTTTAGTGTGTGTTTCGTATCCAAACAGGACAGGACATAGGCACATAGCAAAACAAGACAGTTGTACAGCGTTTTGGTAAGACATAACTAAACAGGACAGAACAGATAAAATAACCAATTATAATAAAATAAATATTTTTTATAACAAAATATATAATTAGAAAGTTTTTGTCAAGAACTCAAGACGATGAAAATGACAGCAAAATAAAAAGTTTATGTAGTTTCCAATTTTTATTTTATACCTTATATATATATATATATATATATATAGAGAGAGAGAGAGAGAGGAAAGTTCAAATGCGAACTCAAATTTGGTTGTGAACGTGAGAACAAATGAGAGCGTGACACGTGTCTGAATATAGATTATTCAGACCGAATAAATACTATATTCAGTCTGAATATTTCTTTGTATATTCAGATTGAATAAACACTATTCAATTTCAATATTTCTTTGAATGGGACACGTGTCGCACTCTCATTTGTCCTCACGTTCACAACCAAATTTGAGTTCTCATTTGAACCCGCCCCTATATATATAGAGAGAGAGGAAAGTTCAAATGTGAACTCATTTTTGGTTGTGAACGTGAGGACGAATCTCAGCCACTTATCCGGTCAATAAAGGCGGCTTTGACCTGGTTCCCCTCCTTTAATAATCTCCACCCTCCCATGAATCGCGTCAATCCTCCGTGATCGCGTCCACCATAACCGAAGATGTGTGGCTGAGATTCGTCCTCACGTTCACAACCAAAAATGAGTTCACATTTGAACCTACCCCTATATATATATATAGGGTCAGGTTCAGGGGAAAACCTCAAAAAAAAATGAACAACACCTGGAAGCCCTCCATCTGGATGGCATGCACAAACGCATACCGATAATTTGTAACATACATTTGTGCATATGCACTTATGCACCAATGCATAATATGCACTCATGCATATAAAAAAACAGCTTCAATGGTTTGTATGCACAAATACATACTATCCAGATGGGGGGCTTGGCTCCCAGGACGTTCTTTAGTTTTCTTCTTTTTTGAGGTTTTCCCATGAACCTCCCTTTCTATATATATTATTAATATTTAATAAATTACATAAATTAACCAAAATATAGAAAGTAGAAACCATATAAAAATAATATTTTGAGAACAGTAAAGTAACGTTTAAAGAGTTTTGTCTTGTCCAGAGTACCAAACGCATCCTTAAGGACTTAAATAGCAAGAAGCATTCCTTTTTTTACACAGAAACGGCCAAAAAGTCCACATGACCAACCCAAGTGTTTGGATCGAAGGTTGGAACCTACCTCTGGTGATGGAGCTATCTTGCGCTGTCCATTTAGCCAACATATCCATTCAACTACAAAGAAAGCCATAACAGCTCTTGAATATGACAACATAAATCAAAACGAATAGCCTTTGTAGATTAAAGCCTTAATAAACATATTTATTCGAATTTTTGCAAGCAAAAAGCTTTTTTCACTTTGCGGTTGGAAATTAGATCATCATAGCATTTGAAGCATGCAAGTTTTCAAGCGTATAAACTTACCTGGAATGGAGGTCGGATCATCTTCCGCTTTGAATTCTACCCATCGCTTCTCCTTCACTGTTGCATCAAAAGGGTATTGTCATATAAGATATACTTCACCCAACTACAGTCAGGGGCGGACCCACTCTATTGGATACGGTGGCACGGGCCACCACTTCATTCCTCCATCATAGTGTGAAAAATTATAGGGTCGTGAAAGGTGGCACCGTATCATTTTGTTTAGTGCAACCTTATATATTTTGAAACAACAATGGTTACATAAGTTTCCCTTAGTATAGATGGTTTGCATGGCTTTTCTCCAATCCCAGACCCGGGTTCACAAGACCTCACATATGAAAAGCAATAACTAACCAATAGACCAATGATGACTTTGTGAAAAATATCCATATCTTTGTTTCTTATAGTCAAATGGTGCCACCACTTGAAAAAAAATTCTGGGTCCGCTTCTGCTTACAGTTATGGAATAATATCTGCAATGTGATCATATACTTGAGTCTTAACTAGCAACATGCATTGACATGTGGCTCAATGAAAGCTCAACCGTTTTTCTTCCTGCCTACAATGAAGTTCTAATGAGTTTGTTCTATTTTTACCAACAGCATAAAAGATACATGTGGCTCAATGAAAGCTCTGACTATAAACCATTTTTCTTCATACCTACAATGAAGTTCTAATGAGTTTGTTCTATTCCTACCAACAGCATAAATGATAAAACCATTTAGAGACTGCTTATATGCTTTCGATTTTATATTAGGTCTAAATGAGCTGTAATTCCAATTCACTACAATATTGAATCACAATTTTCCCGAACATTCCCTTACACAAGTTCATCTCTGAACCCTAATTCTAACAATACATTTTCTGCAGGTTATACAGAAATCTTCACAAATTTGGTTTATCGATCCAGACATCATTTACTTCAAAAGGAAAACATCTCTCAGGTGAGAAGGCAGCAAAGGTTCCATTAGAAGATCCATGTTTTATACCACAAGACATCAATCACAATTCATCATATTAGACAGAAATTTTTAGCATTACAAGCTCATTATCCCAACCTCATGGATTAAGTAAACGGTACTCACTCCATCCCACTTGAAGGTTACAGAGAATCAACAATATAGACATACAATTTACGATTAGAAAACTAATACGAAACAAAACTGAGCTTGATTTGAGTATAAGTACGAATTATACAGATCATGTTGCACTCAATTTCATTGAAACTAAAATAAATAGCAAGGAATTGAACCATAAATTCAATTAAAGAGAAAAAAGAGAGGGAACGCACTTACTGATACCGTCGATCTGTTCCGTTCGAACGTAGTATTGATTTCCGGCTTTATCGGCTCCGATAAACGTCCGATTTCTGATATACGCCGATAACCTCGACCATATTCTCGACATTTCTTCCCAAACAAACGTCAAATCCACCTTCTAATCTTCTCTATTTATGAATAATCGAATGAATCAGTACGCCTTTGATGAAAATTTAGGGTAAATCAATCGAAACAGGATGAACAACAATCTCGAATGGTGTTCTACAGTATTTCTGAGTCGTGAAGGAGGTTCCGATCGGCCAAGGGTTTCTTTGCGTCTTTAGCCTAAAGGAAAATTGTTGCAGAAACTGCCCTAATGTTTAATCAAATTGCATTAACGACCCCTCTAGTATTGAAATTTACAAATAAACCCTTAACTTTTCGATAATCGGTAGTAGATCTAGAAACTTAGAGCATCTCCAACAGATTCCCTAAATTTCTCTAAAACGGAGAACAAAAAGTTAAAATCTCCAAAAATATTTGCATTAATCTTCAACAGATTCCCCATTTTGAAGAACTCAACATTAATTATAATATTAAAATATTTCGTTCATCCATTAAAATATTATTTCTCTCTCCAAATATTTTGTTTTTAAATTTTCCTATTGGTGATGACAGTTGGTAATCATTTTTGGGGTGTTCTCCATATTTGGAGAAAAATATGTTCTCTCTTCTACTTTCTTTATTTTGGAGATGGATTTGGAGAAGCTATTGGGACCCATTTTGGCTCAAAATCCCAATTTTTCTTCATTTTCTCCATTTTATAGAAGCTTTTGGAGATGCTCTTAGGTCATTATGTCAGATTTAGAATATCTCCAACACTTATGCTAAAAAAATTCTATAATAGAGTATGAAAAGTTAAAATTTCTAAAAAAAATTCATCCAACTCCAACAGCTATTCTATTTTAGCAATTTTATCACTAATATACTAATAAAATATTATTTCTCTCTCATACACATTTAATATCAATTATTTTGATTGGTTGAATATAATTAAAATATTGTTTCTCTCTTCTATATACTTTTAGAGATTTTTTCAATCTCTCTCCTCTATTCTTTATTTTAGCATAGATGATAGCATAGCTGTTGGAGAACAAAAAATGTTAAAATCCCTCTTTTCTCTATTTTAGCATAGCTGTTGGAGATGCTCTTAGGAGTGTCAACAAATTTCTGAAACAGAATAACCCACGCTAACTTAAAAAAATTCCGAGTTAATCAGTTCATTTTTAGTTATTCTTTTATTATTTTGGTTAAATCGAAAAGTAATCTATACTATAATTTTATATATTTTATCTACAGATATTTGGTTTGGAGCTTTAAGCATATAGAACAATTGATATAAAAAAAACCAGTTTATATATAATAAAAGTTAAAAATAACAAGATATTGAGATAAATTTAACAAAACAATGCAGAAAAACTACATACTGAGAGTCAGAGATGACTAATATCGAAATGGACTTAACAAAACAATACATAGAATATTAAGATTAATTTATTTACTTTGATTTATTAAAGTAGCACGAGTTACTTTTACTTTCCTTCAATCCTTCCCATTTCGTTTTATTTACTTTGTAATAAAGGTTTCAAGACACAACGTTAATATTTCGTATAAATTTTTTTAAAAAAAAAACATGTGATAATATTTTGAAACTTATTATTCATCAACGTTAATATCGGCATGTATATCAGGTCCTACAGGTTTTGGTCCTCGCGACACCTTCGGTGTGAAGAGTGCTAGTTTAAAGTTCGAGGAAGACTTATCTATTTGGAATTCGTTTTATAGTACCACTGGATTTAGCGTCTGTATTTGAGTTTTAATAACACCAGTTCTTTACTTTATAGTTGTGTAATGTTTGGAACCTCTGTACGTGATGTTTAGTGGAAATTTTTAATTAGACGCTCTTTCCAATTTTGAGGGTGTTACAATATATTTCGAGTCTCCAGACCAGTTGGATGGCCAAAATTCAAACCGAGCTTGAAACCAAATATCTCTCAAACGTCGAGTTTTGAATTTTTAGGTTTCATGGCATTCGAGTTTCATACAGATAACTTATTTTTAATTCGGATTTTGATTTCCGACCATTCGGATTTTGTACACGACTACATAGGAACAAAAAATAATATTAAAATAATATCAAGAACAATAATTCAACCAGGAACCTTTTAGCCACCCACATTCAACAAGAGAGGAATCTAAACAATGAAATATGGAATTCAAACAATGAAATAGCAAGTCAAAAATGTCAACAAATCAATAATATTCAAACAAAATAATTTTTGGCACATCTTTAATAGTTTCCTTAAAATAGTAAAATGAGTATTTTGAACTAAAATTTTGCTCCAATAGATTCCTTAAAACTATCTTCAAAATGAAAAAAATATGAGTGAGAATATGTTTTTCTTCAAATATGAAGATCACTCCAAAAATGAATACAACATGAAACCACCAATGAAAATATTTGAAAATAAATATAAAGAGAGAGAAATAATATTTTGATATTATTATCAATGTTTGGTTCTCTAAAATGGAGAATTTGTTAGAGATGGATCTAATTATTTTTGGAGATTTTGGCTTTTACTTTTTCATCTTAAAGAAATTTTGAAAAATCTCTTAAAGATGCTTAGTTGAATCAAATTATTGGAAGTCACAATAAAATAACACAAAATTGTAGCACACAACAAAATAGAATGGACCAAATGGTGACATTATCAATAACTGCAAATAAAAAAATCCAACCATCAGAGGACTGAATAATTAAGGGCACATTTGGTTCGCGGGATTTGAATGGATTTGAAGGGATTTGGATTTAAAATACAATCCATTTCAGTGTTTGGTTTGCCTAATGGTAAGGATTTAAAATTCATGGATTCATTTAAAATCCCATGAACATTGGATTTTGAAATCCTAGGAAAATGCTCGGGATTTCGCGTGATTTCGTATGGATTTGTATGAAATAATGTTTTAAAAATGTTAAAAACAATTGTTTTGTAATAATTGATTAATAAAAATGTAATTTAATTATTATTTTTATATGAATTATATATAAATAATAGAAATCCAATTCCATTCCAAATCCTACAAGCCAAACACACCTATGATTTTCAAATCCAATTCAATCCAATCCAAATCAAAATCCTTCAATAAAATCCAAATCCCACAAATCAAACGGACCTAAATGGTGGTACGAGAACTTGTATCTATATACATAAGAACCTTATTTTTGATCTTCTTTTTATCATATAATTATCAACCCAACAAACTAATAGCCATTAATTTTGCTAAAAGAAAATTATGAGATGTTATTAAACTCTACAAAGGTAGTGAGAATATAGTGTCTTTTTTTAGGTCCCTTGGATTATTTCAATATCAATAATTTCAATATAAAATTAAAAAATATTCATAAAAAAAGAGAATTTTGCTGAAATAGTAATTTCAGGAAAACTTTTTTACCTCCTATCCATTTCCTCTTCAATTTTAACAAAATAGCCATCAGGTACGCTAAATATCAGGTATGCCATGGCGTACTCGACGTTTTCCCCATTTTTTGCATTTTTCGCCCTAACTTTACCTCCATTTTCTTTTCAATTTTAACAAAATAGCCATCATGTACGCCAAACCTGGTTATTTTGTTAAAGTTAGGGAGAAAATGACTAGGAGGTAAAAAAGGTTTTCTGAAATGACTATTTCAACAAAATTCTCATAAAAAAACTAATAAAAATATCATTTCACATAAAATTCAAGGCATGAACTAAGAGATTCTTCGTAATTTCTCTAAAACGAATAATCAAAATTCAAAATATTTTTAAAAAATACATTCAACTTCAACCAGTTTATCCATTTTGGATATTACAATTTTCATTATATTATTAAAATACTTCATATTTATAATAAAATATTATTTATCTTACTTAAACATTTAATTTCGATTTTTCTTATTGGTGGAACATACTAAAAAAGATCCCCCTTTCATGGCAATTATTTCTTAAGATTTCTTCAAATTTGAAGATTTTTGTACTCTCTATTTTGGAAATGTCGTTTAGGCAAAAAAAAATTGTTGGAAAATTCATATTTTCTTCATTTTTTAAAAATATGTTAAATATCATAAAATTAATTTATATTTCAGTTACCTACACAACCTGCACTTAGGGGTGGCAGAAAGTGACCCAACCCATTAGTAGCAGGTTCGGTCGAGATTTTCAACCCGTTTAACTTAAATAGCTCAACCCGTTTAACCCATTTAATAAATGGGTTGGGTTGAAATTTCTGACATATTTCAACATGTTTTTAACCCATTAACAACTTGTTTGTAAACCATTTGTAACATGTTTTTAACTCATTAGTAACCTATTTACAACTCATTAATAACCTGATTTTAACTCACTTAATATATTTTATTTTATTTTTAAAATATAATTTTTAAATATTAGTGTTAAATAAAGTGGACCTAAATAGGAAAACTCCAGTTTGCTCTCTCTGCTCTCGTCTTCCTCTGGAGGGCGACTGTCTTCTCTTTCTCTCGCCGACGCCATCTCTTAGTCTCATGACTCTTGTCTGCTCCTCGTCTCGTTCTGTCGTTCATTTATTTAACAGGTTGAGTTGAAATTAAATGGGTCGAACCCATCTATTTAACAGGTTGAGTTAAAATTTTGTAAACAAATTGAAGTCATTTAAGTTGCAGGTTGGGTTGGGTTGAAAATCTCTACCCATTTAATTAAATGGGTCGGGTTAGGTTGGATTGAGATTTTCGACCTGTTTAATAAATAGGTTGAACCTGAACCCAACCTAAATCGACCCACTACCAACCCTACCTCCGCTGGAATCCAACCCTATATTTTTATCATTCATCATTTAATCAAACCAAATCTCAGTTACATTTTTATAGATTTTTTTCAACGTTTTATTACCTATAAAATTGTGGTACACTAAAAGTGAAATATCCATTTGTCTGTACAAATATGGCAATATTTTTGTTTTATTCGAAAATAATTGAATGTTACAAAATTTGGTGTTCTAAAAATTTTAGAGCATTTTCTGATTTTCTTCAATAGATTATTTATAATAAAAATTCAAAATTCAAAATTCAAAAAATTTTAAAAGAATTTTTTTCATATTCAATAGTTTATTCATTTTAAAGATTACGATATTAACTATGTTATTAAAACTAGAAGGGTACTCGCGTAATGCAGTGAGATATATCTCGATTTTAAGTTTCGTTTTAATTTTTGTTTCTAATGATTTTATATTGTTTTGAGAAAAAAATTTTAGTATTTCAATTAAAAGTTTTTTTTTATTTAATATCTTTAATTTAATTTTTTAATCATAATTTAATTTAGGTTTAATAACCAAATAATTTATTTTTGATTTAATAATATAATTATTTTATTTGTTATAAGTCAATAATTATCTTAATCATATTTTAGATTTTTTATATTTAAAATTAAATTTTATTCTGTAGTTGATCATAGTTATTTGTAGTTAGTTACACGAATTTAGAGACGAATCTTTAATACGTTGTATTTACGTGCAATTTACCTATAATCTTGAAAATTAAATAATTAGCATTTAATAACAGTAAGTAAAGCTTAAAAAGTTGTTTTTAAGAGTTTTTGGTCAAATGTTTTATAATATAACTAGAACGGTACTCGCGCAATGCAACGAGATCCATTTTAATTTCAATGTTGTATTTTATTTTTTTGTCTTTATCAATGTTATAATACGATTTTATTAGTTTTGAAAAAATAGATTTTATTTTCTAAACTTTCTTTATTTCAGATTTTTTTTAAAAATTATAATATAGGTTTAATAAAGAAATTAACCAAAATAACCAAAATAATACAATTTTTGAAATTTTAAGTAATTATGCTTTAATCAATTGTACTAACTGCATAATAATATGTTTTTAAGAGTTTTTGTCAAATGTTTTATAATATAGTATAGATATAGATAATACAATAAATAAAATATTATTATTCTCTTTAAATATTTAATTTCAATATTTTTTATTGATATAAAGAATAACATATGATTTCTTTTGTAAATTATAATTTTTGGGGAGTAATTCAAATTTGAAAAAAAATTACACCCTCACTTTTTCTCCTACTTATTCCGTTTTGAAAAATATGTTAGAAACAAAAAATCTTCAAAATCTTCATTTTAAAGAATATGTTAAAGATGTTCTTAGAAATACTCTAAAAGGTTGTTTATCAAAACTTACCCGGATAAACGTTTACCAAGTCACATTATCTAACTAGATGGGTATGGTAAGAATCAAAAATCTTACCGTCGAAGAACTAGACAAAGATCAAAAGTCTTATCCAGTAAGTGAAAACGACGACTCTTACCACGATAAACGTTTACTGGGTAAATTATTGCATACAACGCCATTTTTATGTACTAAAATCTTACTCGGTAAGTAAATGATAAGCACTTACCGAATTAGTGTTTTGTAGACTAAAATCTTACTAATAAACACTTACCGAGTTAATGTTTGATACACGGCCTTAAGTCTGCCCCCACCATCCTATATAATGCACCTTTTTCGTGGAGGAAAGGAATACCTATGGAATCCTATGAAAGATTGAAATTATGTGATTGAGACTATTATGAATGGATAAATAGATAACGGTATTTGGACTATTTGATTTAATTTTTCCAATGGATCTAATATATGTTCCCGATAAGTGATATATACTTGGTCAGGAACGAATCCATAAATTTTTCCGTACAGTGATACCATATAAAACAGTTGCACCTTCTAAAACAATACGGTTGTACATTTCACGAACCTAATTTTTTTCCCTTACGACAGAGGGATTTACCAGTGCCACATGCCACCATTGTTTGCTTGAAATTAAATAAAGATCACCAGTATTGATGTTTTAAAGACAAATTTTGTATGAGGCTGATTTATATGGCCGATAAGCAAGTTTTACCCAAATAAACATTGCTCAAAGTCGAAACAATTCATCATATATTTATTTATTTCATGCATGAATCATATACATTATCATGAATATTTCATCTTATATTTATTACTTTCATGCATCAAGCATGTATATTATTATATATAATTCATCTTGTATTTATTATTTCATGCATAAAACATATATACTAACATTATACATGAATACATCAATCATAATAAAAGCAAATTTTAGACTCCAACCATATTGGAAATTTTCTCAATTTTCTTACTATCAAAACATTCCAACTCCTTCAAAGCCAACCCCCTCAACTTTTCAACTAATTCCAATTTACCCCCTTCAACTTTACCCATATGACTTAACAACCCTTCTATTTCACCCACATATACACCGTAACTTTTCAACCTTCCAATCTCCTCCTCATTGGCCCCTCCCAATATGGCCCCACACGCCGCCCCACATCCATGGAGCCGCCCCCGTGCCGGTTGACCATTCCGCCGGTCAAACTCACCGGCGACCATCCCTTCCCCCCCCACGGCTCGAGTGATCTCAATGATCACCCTTAAAATCTCGCCGGAGTTTTTTCCGGCAGGGTCCATGGACCTAGCCAGTAACTCGAACCCAAACGGAAGAATCCCATCGCCGGTGAGAAGCTCAACGTTCGAACCGTACAAGTGATGAATTTCGGGTCGGGGGTCCGACCCGACCCTATCGGAACCTGACCGGAGATGATCATGGGTGTATGCAGCCGCATGCACGAGGTGAATCGCCGACGCTGCCACGATAGCATCTTCCCGGCGACCGCCGACGAGCTCACAGGCGGCGACGCATAGGGCGGCGGCGGCGGTTTTGGGTGCTGAAAACGTCAAGTGGTGCATTGGCTCGAAAACGGCGGTGGGTTGACGGATTTTGACGGAGGTTTGCAAGTGGGAATTGATATCGGAATGTATGGAGTCCCAATAAGATAGGTTTTCGGCCACACGGACGGTGATCGGAGCTCGACGGTGAGATGATGGCGCCGGTGAGATGGATGGACGGCTGAGATTTGTTTTGAAGATAGAAAGATGAGTTCCGGCCATTTTTAACGATGGAGCTTCCAATGAAGCAAAAGAAGGTGGAAACGAAAAGTGGACAATGGAAAGATATTTATACAAGGTTTATGTTATTTGGAATTTAGCAGGGTACAAGTTATTAAAGCAGTGTTTTTCTGGAATTAGTAATTTAGGTTTTGGAAAAAGCAATTGGACATTTGAATCATGTGGAAAACGTGATAACGAATCTGGGCCGTTTAAATTTTGATAAATGACTGTAGATCGACGGAAAAGACAAGTTGATAAGGATAAAAATTCAAGGATTTAAAAAGAAAAAGTTAAATGTGAAATAATGAGTTTTGTTCTGTTTTAATTATTTGACAGGACGGGTTTAGATGAGAGCTCAAATTTGGTTGTAAACGTGAGAACAAATGAATGTGTGACACGTGTCTCATTCAAAGAAATATTTACATTGAATATAACATTTATTAGGTCTGAATATACAAAGAAATATTCAGACTGAATATAGTATTTATTCAGTCTGAATATTTTTTTGTATATTCAGTCTGAATAATCTATATTCAGAGACGTCTCACACTCTCATTTGTCCTCACATTCACAACCAAATTTGAGTTCGCATTTGAACTTTTCTATTATTTGATGTATATTAAATCCAACGTAAGAGGCAAATGATAAATGAAATAAAAATTAAAAATTAAAAAAAGATATATATAAAAACGATAAAGCCATCAAAGTTTAAGGACGATGTCAAACTTAAACATCACATTAAGAACGAGATATTTTTCAATAAGTGACATAAGACGAGAAATTTGTATGTCATATACAAAATTACATATATTATTGGGAATTTAATTATAATAACCAATTTTGAAAACTGATTTACCAAAATGACCAATTTCTTTTTGAGTTTACTAAAATGACCAAAAATACCTCGAAATACACCCCGAAATACAAAATTTTCGAGCATGTTTTCGAGGGGGTTTAGTTGATTTCGAGGATGTCTGACCAAAATTTCGAGGGGCTTTGACCAACTTATCGAGGGTGTTCTAATAATTATCGAGGGCCTTTTCCAAATTTTCGATGGTGTTCTACATTTTTGAGGGTCTTCTAGCAATTTCGAGGGGCTTCATTTTTGGTCGAGGGTGTCAAATTTGTTTGGTAGGGTGTTGGTCGAGGGTGTCAAATTTGTTACTTGAATTTGATTTATTAATTTGAATTAAATGTTTTACCCCTAAAGTTAGTTAATAAAATTACTTTACGTCATTTATTTTTTAATTTTTCGTTTTACACCTTTATCACATTAACGTATATAATCGTATATCAATTAAAATACGCTTTAAAAATACGTCTTAATTTTAACAAATTACACCATGAAAACTGTCTCGTCAATACCTTCGAAACGGTTCTCAATATTGAATATTTTGGATTTAATTATATACTTTCGAAAGTATATACTTTTGACCATGTGATTAATTTTTAACGACAAAGTATAATATTATGGATATAACTAAGAACAAGACATAGATTATAAATAATTTGTACTATTTTTGTGTTTTTTGTCAACTGTATTATAAAAATTATATAAATTAATATTACCTAAACGTTTGTGAACATTATAAATAAATACGTTTAAAGTATATACTTTCGAAATAATATAATTAAATATAAAAATATTTAATATTGGGCTCATTTAGAAGGTATTGACGAGACAGTTTTCATGGTGTAATTTGTTAAAATTAAAACGTATTTTTAAAGTGTATTTTAATTGATATACGATTATATACGTTAATGTGATAAAGGTGTAAAACGAAAAATTAAAAAGTAAATGACGTAAAGTAATTTATTAACTAACTTTAGGGGTAAAACATGTAAATTCAAATTAATAAATCAAATTCAAGTAACAAATTTGACACCCTCCACCAAACAAATTTGACACCCTCGACAAAAAATGAAGCCCCTCGAAATTGCTAGAAGACCCTCGAAAATGTAGAACACCCTCGAAAATTTGGAAAAGACCCTCGATAATTATTGGAACACCCTCGATAAGTTGGTCAAAGCCCCTCGAAATTTTGGTCAGACACCCTCGAAATCAACTAAACCCCCTCGAAAACATGCTCGAAAATTTTGTATTTCGGGGTGTATTTCGAGGAATTTTTGGTCATTTTGGTAAACTCAAAAAAAATTGATCATTTTGGTAAATCAGTTTTCAAAATTGGTTATTATAATTAAATTTCCATTATTATTTCATCAAATAATAATATTAAAATATACATTTATATTAAAAGGGAAAAATCAGATAGATTATTATTCTAAAATTGGTTCTGATTAAATATTTACAATAAAACTTATAAAAGTAATTTTATAATGTTTATGACTTCGTGAAAGTGTAAACGATGTGATTAAATAAATCTATAAAAAATGTAAAATAAAAAAATAAAAAGTATAAAACAGATTCAAAAGAAAAACTAAAAAAAATATTATTAAAAAAATTACGTTGTTATGTTATATAAAATTGGGTTGTTTTTCAAGTGTTATAATATTTAATTAGTTAAATAAAATTTGTTTTAAGACTAGGAAACTTATTTGAATGAATGAAAACGATTTATGTTTATTCAACAGAGTATAATAAACTAATAATGCATATCATGCAGTACCTTGTATTCTTATAATAATATATATAAGGATCTCTAACAAATATTTAAAATAAAAAAATGCATCAATTGTTGTCTATTTTGTTCAAACAAAATTTGTATGTTGTTCTCTAAATTAAAATAACATAAAACTGAAAAAAATAATTTTATATAATTCTCTATAATATTTGATGTCTTGAGATAATTTTTTTTATTCACTTCCATTAATAAAATTGTATTATTAATAATTTATATAAATTAATTTTATAAAAAATATGTTAGAATGATAAATTTATAAAATATCTTAACAATATAACAGATATAAAATTATGTAAAATAAATAATCTGAAATCAAATACAATAATTTTATAGAGATTTTGACATCTAATTCTTTAATTTAACACAAATTATAGAGATCCTAAATAAGAATAAAAAAAAGTTCACCCAAAATCCCAAGATCCTTCCATGTTGCACTAGTAAAGTAAGACACATCAGATTTTTACTTTTATTTCTAAATCTACTAATTCATGTGCATATTCTCTCTCTAAATATGTTTTTCATGAGATTGATGGACATAAATTGTGAGAGTTATCAACAACATATTTTATCTGCTAGAGTTTTATAAAGTAATACAAATGTTGATTGAAATATTTTATTCGGTGGCTGTATTTTCTTTTATCAATATATTTTAAGACACTTCGATTTATCAATATATTTTATGGTAGAACAAAACATTTAAAGAAAATTCATTTGTACAAGGACAAAATTCATGGAACCGAAACTAATTGAAATAGACAGAGATTACATAAGTGGCATAATTATGGGTAACGGGTACCCGAACAAAAATCATGGAACCGGAACTAACTCTTGAAACGAAAGAACCGCTTCCAGAAACCCGATGTCTACCTATTATTTTTTAAATATCATTTCATACTATAAAAAATAATTATTAATCTAATCAATGTAAATAAATAAATATTATAACCAATAAAAACTAATACGATAAAAACTAAATAATGGTAATTACATAAATATTGTAAGGATCTGGAATTTGCTTTTTCAATGGGAGCATAATTTATTGTTTGTTGTTTTTTGGTTCTCTTGGATAATTGTCTCCTTTGTCTTGTAATCTTGGTTTACTAGTTTTTGGTAATAAAAGGTTTATATTTAAGTAAACGGGTTGACAAGACACGACACGAAAATTAAACGGGTAAGTTTATGTCAAAAAATTCAACTTGAAAATTACTCGAATAACCCGTTTAAATATTATAATTAATTATAATTTATAACAACATATAATAAAAACTGATATTATAGAAAAATAATTATAATAAAAACTAATACTGTAAAAAATTAATTATAATAAAAACTAATGCCATTGTTTTATAGATGCTTGTATATATTTGTGTTTCTAATTTTTTTGATATGGGATGAAAGCTTCATCTTCGTTTTTTGGGATGGAAGTAAAAGTGTGAGCACAACTCATCCCACATTGGTGGGAAATAAAAAACAATGTCTTTAAGTTCCACTATATATAGATCTTTCCTCTCCCTTGCTTTACCAGCTAATGCCTTTGCTTATTGGCTTAAGCCTGAAGGTTTGAGCCTTTAATTTGGCTTAAACCTATGTGATTGTTTTGGTTGGAGTACACTTTGTGAGGTAAACGAACTATGAACTTGGCTTTGTTTGTGTTCGTTTACATCCCTAGTTAAACGGGTTAGTGGGTTTAATGGGTTAATAGAATAAACGGGCTAATCGTATTGTGTTGGGTGAGGTAGGTTAAATCAGGTCGTGTTCAGGTTAAGATTTTCTGACCCGTTTATTAAACAGTTCGTGTTCGGGTTAAGCACTATCAGCCCATTTAACTTGAACCTGACACGAACCAGACACGACATGTTTGTCAGGTCTACCAGTAATTGATCTTTTCTTGTCTAATGAAGAAACCCAATTCGAGATCCACCCTACAATCAGGGTTGTCCCTGAGGGAGGGCGGGCCGGCGTACGCCCAGGGCCCAATAGGAATAGGGGCCCAATCTTTTTCCTAGTATATACAATATAATATATGGTAGGTCAAAAAGTTAATAAATAAAATAGACAAATTCTTCTAGTATCTAATATCATCCAAAAGAACTTAGCATTATATTAAATGCCCAAACATGTATTAATTAGTTATATTGGAGAAGAAAATATGTAAAAAAATAATTGATTGTTTATTTTACAGTGTCGTTTACTGTGTCTTTAAGTTTTTTTATTTACTACTAAAATCTAAAATTATTTGGCCTAGAAATTAGAAAACACTAATATATTCATTATCGTTCATCTCCTACCGACTATTTTGATTATTTCATTTGCATGAATTTTATTTTTGTATTAGAATATAATATAATTGTTGTTATTAACTAAGAAAACTCCTACCTTTTTGAAATTTTGTATCAACCCCAACACGATCCAACTTATATCTATATTTAGGGTATCAAAACTACTATTTTTTTCATACATTGTTAACTATTTCTTACCTAATAAATCTTAAGTACTCTTTTATCTTTTAAACAACAATAGGATCTCAAATAATAAGCAATATGGACTTTCGATTCTAAGATTGAGGGTTCTAAAACGTTTGTTTTAACACTAAAAGTTTAAAACGGTGATGAAAACATTAACATTATGTAACATAGAAACCGAACTTATTTATATACTGATTTACATAAACTGTTACTTTGAATAATCAAAATTGTGACCCCAAATTATGTCAATACATATAATAAAATGTGTTTGATAGTGGAACAAATTTACGATACTATGTAAAAATGATATGATGGATAATATTAATTAGAATCAGTTATTGATTGATTTTACATTTAGAAAATACACAAAAAATAGTGTTATATGAATTATTAGTGCCTTTTGAATTCAATGTTATTTCTTATAATAAAAACAATATACAGAAAAAAAATTGTACTTGTCAAGGGCCCATTTTTAAATCTCGTCCAGGGCCTAAAAATTGTCAGGAACAGGTCTGCCTACAATATGGGGCAAAAGAGCCACAAAATATACATATTCAAAATCAATACTGTAATTAAGCAATATATCATTACTTTCTAATATAACTTGACGGTGATTTTCAAATTTCCTCAAGTTGGATTTGAACCTACGACCAATCGGTTAACAAGAGTCAATAATTTCATTTAAATTAACAAATAAATTTTTAGTTCATTACAAAGGCATCGTATGCGATATTTTTATCCAATAAACGCTTATTGTGTTAAAGTCATCATTCTCACTTACCAATGATTATCATGTTCACCCGAAAATATAAATAACCTGGTAAATCACTTATTGAGTAACTATTTAGTAAACAACTACTTAATAGGTGTTATGTATTTAAAAATATATTTTAAATTAGAGTATTCATCATCAAATTATATAAATTTTGCTGCATCTAATAAAATAGAAAATTTAATTAAAATAGTCATTTTGACCATATGCAGTGGCGGATGCCGTTGTTTAAAGGTGAGGGGAAAACCCCCCAGTCAAATGTAAATTTTAAAATTTTTGAAAATATGTATTTTTTAATCTTATATGCTTGGTTCCCTCAGTAAAAAATTTCAAGGGACCCCATCTTGCCGACAATTGTCAAAAACACTAAAAAAATCTATTGAAATAAAAAAAACCCCGAAAAAGTCATTCGAAGTCGACAAAAACGCTAAGAAAATCTCTCAAAATCGAAACGTGTAATTAGGGTAAAAACACGACAAGTGACCTTACGCGCATTTAGTCTACCTTAATTGGGACCCCACTAGACAAATTTTTTGGATCCGCCACTGACCATATGGTTTCACCTCATAGCCATTTCTCTCTCAGAATTACAAAAACAGTCATAGGTCCGTAAAAAGTCAAGTCCGTAAACTGTAATTACAGATAGGTGAAAGTTGTTAAAAAAAAAAGAAGTTTCCAAACAAGGTCGTAATTATGAGGACCAAATAAGTAAAATTTAGAAACGTAATTCATTGACTTTTTTTTTACACTTTTACCATCCGTAATTACACACCTAAGGGCGCGTTTGGTTCGCGGGATTTGGTGGGATTTGGAGGGATTTGAATTTCAAATCCAATCCATTCCGGTGTTTGGTTTGCCTAATGGTAAGGATTTTAAATCCATGAATTCATTTAAAATCCCATTAACATTGGATTTTGAAATCCTTGGCGGATGCTCGGGATTTCACGGGATTTTCTAGGATTTCTATGAAATAATGTTTTTATTGTAATAATTGATTAATAAAAATGTAATTTAATAATTTTTAATATTTTTTATATAAATTATTTATAAATAATGGAAATCCAATTCCATCCCAAATCCTACAAACCAAACACACCTATGATTTTCAAATCCATTCCAATCCAAATCCCTCCAAATCCCTTAAAAACAATCCCGCAAACGAAATGGATCCTAAGTTTTTGTAAACCTATGACTATTTTAATATTTTTAAGAAAAAAATGACTAGGAGATAATAACATATTTGAAAAATAACTGTTATAATTAATTTTTAAAATAAAATATAACACTACTTTTACCAAAAAGTTGAAACATGTAAAACACTAAGATGTACACGTCGGTTGCACATGATTTTGCAGCAAATGTTTTTAAAGGCTAAAAAGGTTGATATGTGACTCTTGTTGAAAGCTAAAAGGTGATCGGTTATGTCCCTCTTTCTATATCATAAATCACGTAGTAAAGTTATACATTTAAAAATTTCGCAAGTAACTTAATGCAATAAAGTTAGGTAGTGTCTTTTTTTCTTTTATAATGTGGTATGTAAGAGCATCTCTAACAGTATTTTTAAAATGGAAAAAATGAAGTTTTTAAGTATTTTTTTTGCTTCAAGAGCATCTTCAAAACTTTCTCCAAAATGGAGAACGTATGAAATAGATAACAAAAATCTTCAAATTTGGAGAAATCTCCAAAAATGATTAACATGAGAGAGAAGTCATATTTTATTATGTTCCACCAATTAGAAAAATTGAAATCAAATGTTTAGATAAGATAAATAATATTTTATTAAAAATATAGAATATTTTAATAATATATTGAGTTTTGTAATCTCCAAAATGGAGATGCTCTTGGAGTTGAATGCCATATTTTTTAGAGATTTTTAGTTTTGAATCTCTATTTTGGAGAAAATTATAGAGATGCTATTGGAGATGTTCTAAGAGCATCTTCAACAACATTTTTAAAATAAAGAAAATCACATTTTTATTCTTTAAACTACTTCAACAACTTCTCTATCATATTATCTAAAATAGAGATTCATGTGAAAATCTTCAAATATATAGATTTATCTAAAATTTCAAAGAAAGAAAACGAAAATAATTTTTTAATTTGTGTTCTTGAAAAGTAAAGAAAATGAAGGAAAGGAAAAAAAAGAAAATAATTTAGTTTTCTTGAACAGGAGAGAAAGAAAAGAAAAAATACCATTTTTACAAATATACCCTTAAAGATATATCATTTATAATAAAAAGTTGGGTAGTTTTGTAATTTTAATAATTTTTTAAAATCATTTAAATTTCTTTCCTTTCATTTCATTCTCTTTCTTCCCACGTGTGGAATTAAAGTTTTAGAAGGAAACTTATCATTTATTTTATTCTTTTTTCTTTCCTTTCTCTCCTTAAAAAGTTTAAAAAACAGGGTTTTTTTTTTAATTTCCTTCTTTTTCTCTCGCTTTCCTTTCCTTTTCTTCTTAAAATAAGTTTCGAAAACGCAACATTAAACTAAAAAGAATTGTCTTGAATTAAAAACGATTTTTTTACTTTTTAATTTTAAAGAATTTCAAAAAAAGTCTTTGAATTAAAAATGATAAAATAATTACTTTATTTTAACAAATAAAATTAATATATTATTAAAATAATAGCTTGTTTAAATGTTCAGGGGTAAGGCCTTTATGTGCCCCCTTGTCTTTTACTTTTTTGCAATAAATAGAGAAAGCGAGACGATAGTTCTCTGTCGGTCGGGTCGAAGGCGAAAACTGGAAATGTTCATCATTCAGTGGTGGGGTGTTCGTAGAAAAGAAGGTGTCGCCCAACGAGTGGCAGATTTTGATGGAGTCTCGCTTGGATGCTGGAGAGATCCATAGATCTGGATAGAGTCCCCGATAAATATTCTTTATCTCTTTCCAATATTTATTAAATATATTTATTATTTTAATAATATATTAATGCTATTTGTTAAAGTAGAGTAATTCTTACATCATTTTTATTTCTAGAAAGTTTTTTTTTGAAATTATTTAAAATAAAAATATTAAATATTAAATCTCACTTTTTCTTTATAGAATTTTAATTTTTTCTTTAGATTTAAAGTTTTTAACTTTCACTCTATTTTAACATAACTATTGAAACAAAAAGACTGTTAAATTTTCAAATTTCTATTTCAATATAGCTAGTATAGATGCTCGGGACTCGGAGTGAAACATTAAAATGACGATGAAAAAACCTTTCAAGATTATATATAATCTTCATACCCAAAACTTTATAATTTATGTTTTTGAGAAGAAAAAATAAACTTTTTTTATTAGAGTTTATAAAAGCTAAGGAACTGAATGAAATAAAACAACATTTTCATTTTCTTGAGCACGAAATAAAGAAAGAGAAAAATATATATTTTTATAAATATACTCTTATTTATATTATATCATATTATTGTTGATGAATAAATATGTAATTTATAAATATTTCTTTCTTTCTTTTTCCTCTACAGAATAGAAAAAAATAAGTTACGGAAAATCAAAGCTAGTTTTCTTTCTTTTCTTATACTTTCCCCTCTAAAAAATTTCATAACACAACATTTTTCTCTCTCTTCTATGATTGTTTGGTTGGTCTTTTATCAAATCATGTATATATAAAGTTGTTTGTATAATTTAGAAAGAGTTTTTTTATAGATGGAATGAGCACAATTTTTGCTCCTAAAAGTCTAATGAATAAGTTATGTTTTATATCATTAAGTCACTATCAAATAATCAAGGATAACCAACCGAAAAAGTCACGAGTTCCTTAAAATCTTCAACAGTTATGCTAAAATTTCTTTAGAATGGCATATGAAAAGTTAAAATCTCTAAAAAAAATTATATTCATCTCGAACAATTACAAATATACCATAAATTAAATTATTAAAATATTCAATATATTTAATATCCTAACAGAAAGAAATGATTTAATTGGTGGAAAACTATTAAAATGATCATTTCTCTCTCCATTAAGAGATAATCTAAGGCTATGTTTGGCAAGCTAGCTGATAAGCTAGCGTATGACTTATAAGGTAGTTGATGACTTATAAGCTATTTATTTGGTAGTTGATAAAATTTTGATGAATAAGTTATGTTTGGCAAAAACTAGCTTATGAACATGTGAAATAACCAAAAAGAACATGTTGAAAATAAATAAATAATATTAGTTAGGGATATAATTGGAAAAAGTGTCAAAAAGCTCCTAATAAGCTACTCCAAATAGCTTATCGATAAGCTAGCTTATTTTTGCCAAACAATGCCTAAATTTAAAGATATTTTCCCTCTTTCTTTCAATTTTTCTATTTTTAACCCAAAAAAATTCATAGTTGTAATAAAATTACTAAATTCTTTTTTATTTTAACATAATTGTTCCAAGCTATTAACAAAAACACCCCCTACTTTCATTCCCCAAAACAAATCCTAAAATTTTACAAATACATTATTACTTGAAAAAGAAAGAAAACATAAAAACCGAAATAGCAAGTTTAGGGTTTAGAGAAAGAAGGTTGACTGAATCAAAAGGTGGAAATACCAAAAACCCAGGATACAACTATTATCGTACCATACGACAATGCCTGATACTTATATAAAAACCATTTTTATGTCGGTGGGTATCTCTTTTTCCAATGTATTCCATTTCTTCCCACTTCTCACAACTGCCCTCAACTCAACAATTACTTATTTCAAGAAATCAAGAAATCTTGAAATCAAGAAATCTTGAAGTTTGTTGATTCAGTTGAGTGGCTTAATGACATGGGTTTATGCTTAAATTAGCTATACAACAAAGATTCACATCTATTATGGCTTGGAAGAACAGAGGTGGAGGAGGAGACTCAAATTCAAGAAATTTGGTCTCAAGAAAAATGAGTTTTTTTCTCTGTATTGGTTGCTTTCTTGCTGGAATGCTGTTCACAGACAGGTTATTTATTTGGATTCATATAATCATCTGCTGCTCAAATGTTTGTGATTTTGACATTATTTTCGACAATGTGATTGTAGCACATTTGTTGGATTAAAGATTGATGTTATTGTGACTGGTAATTAAAGTTTTGGGTTTTTGTGCAATCTCTTACTTGAAGATTCATTATTCATCTCCTAAAGTGATTGATGGTTGATGAATTAAAGAATGTAAATAGAGTAATGGGTGGCTTAAACGCACACATCTATATTACTAATTGCACCCTCACCTACTAAATTCCACTAATGTATGTCTACATCTGACTTACTTTTTACAATTTTTAATGTATAATTTCGTTTGATTCCGATTTAAAGAGGGTGCATATAGCAACAAACTAGGGTAAGGAAACAGGAACCTACATCGTCTAGACTTGGACCATTTTTTCTATACATATAGAGGGACAGATTCATACGAGAACAATAACCAAATAAGAGAATAAGAAAACGGTCAAATCATATGTGATTTTACGCTAAAATCTTGTGTAAAATCACATGTGATTTTACGCCAAAATCTTGTGTAAAATCACATGTGATTCATGCGACTTTGTTCGCAGCCTGAGGTTGCAGGCCACGTCTTCGGTATCCTTCTTGGGCATTTTCTAGATTGAGGTCTTCAGTTTGTTTTTGTTGGCTTTCGACCTCAAAGATCCAATCGGTAACTTGTTTTTTATGCTAATTCCTCTACCATATGCATATTACTTTGTTGGTCTTCTTATGGTTTTGGCTCCTAGTAGGCTAGTAACTACATATATATATATATATATATATATAATCATTTACAAACCCAATAAATCATACAAACTTACAAACCAGTTTTCATATGTTGTTGTACATATGAAACAATACATGTGAAAACGCAATATTTATAAAGTGTTGTTTCATATGTGAA
Organism: Silybum marianum; assembly: GCA_036898165.1. Classification (NCBI taxonomy): domain Eukaryota; kingdom Viridiplantae; phylum Streptophyta; class Magnoliopsida; order Asterales; family Asteraceae; genus Silybum; species Silybum marianum. The sequence goes on along the minus strand of CM072533.1, from coordinate 1,168,264 downwards.
ACATTTAGGACTGTTTTGTGTGTGGAAAAAAGAACAGGCGTGGTTTCACACATGAAACAACACTATATAAACACTGCACTTTTACACACAAACACAAGAAAACTGGTTTGTAACTTTGTACGAATTATTTGGTTTGTAAAAGAAGCGGACTTTCTCTCTCTCTCTCTCTCTCTCTCTCTATACATATATATATATATATAATTATATATATATATATATGGTGTTTACTGCTTTCTTTTGGTGGTAGAATATGGACTGAGCCTGAAGCTAAAGGCATATCAAGACCAACTGGAACCGAAGCCGAAAAGCTCAAGTTATTAGCAGATGGCTGCGATACAATATCAGTGAGTAACCGATTAAATAAGCATCTAATTATATGTGTTCTTCATTTGGATATCAAGTTAAACTTTTGAAATAATTGGTTTTAAATCAGAAGGATGCAAGAAGGGATTCAAAAGACATAATTGGGGAGGTTTCAAAAACACATAATGCCGTTCAGTAAGCTTCGCTGTTACCCTTTTCTTAATTCTATCTGTTCCCATAAAGCACCCACATTAAGCTGTTAAGATATACTGTTTGGATGCAGAATATTAGACAAAACGATTTCAAATTTGGAGATGGAATTAGTAGCGGCAAGAGCCATGCAAGATTCTATAGTTACGGGATCTCCTATATCTGACGATCTGAAGCTACTCGAGCCAGTTAGGAAAAGAAAATATTTGATGGTTATTGGTATTAATACTGCTTTTAGCAGCCGAAGGAGAAGAGACTCTGTTCGTGCTACTTGGATGCCTCAAGGTGGTCGTCCGTTATGCATTTACCGCTTAATGTTAGTGATATTATTTCATTTGAAATCTTGAGATTATTTTCATATCATTAATTCAGGCGATAAACTTAGGAAGCTCGAGGAAGAAAAGGGTATTGTTATGCGATTTGTGATAGGTCACAGGTAGGCAGCACGTATTTAAAGTTCATACTAATCTATCTATCTATCTCTCTCTATATAGGTTCAGGTTCAGGAGAAAACGCCAAAAAAAGAGAAAACTAAAGAACACCCTGGGAGCTGTCCATCTGGACGATATGCACAAATGCATACTGATAATTTGTAACATGCATTTGTGAATATGCACTAATGCATATATATGCACTGGTGCATAGAAAAGACAGTTTCAATCACTTGTATGCATTTGTGCATACAGCATACCGTCCAGATGGAGGTCTCCCAGGGTGTTCTTCAGTTTTTTTTTGAGGTGTTCCCTTGAACCTCCCTCTCTCTCTATATATGTGTGTGTGTGTGTGAAATGCATACAACGGATAAAGTATTTTACCTGCAGTGCTACTTCAGGAGGCATTCTTGATAGAGCCATTGAAGCAGAAGAAAAGAAGCATGGAGATTTCTTGAGGCTAGAGCACATCGAGGGGTACCTTGAATTGTCTGCGAAAACAAAAACATATTTTACTACGGCCATTGCTCTCTGGGATGCAGATTTCTACGTCAAAGTTGATGATGATGTACATGTAAATATAGGTAATTAAGACCATGTTTGGCAATTGGCAACCCGTAATCTAGCTTGTTTTTTGAGCTTATTGAAAAAGCCCTTAATGGTTAGCGATAAGCTATCTTTTTTAAAACCACAAGGGTTGTGGCATACTGGTTGAGGTCACGGGGGATGTGGTGGAATATCCCATCTGCCCAGGGTTCAATTCCAGGCGTCCACAACAATTGTGACCACTGAGTTTACCAGAGTTGATTTCTTGCGGTCACAATTTTCAGGAATTAAAAAGCTACTTAAAGTAACGTTTTAATAAGCTTCAGGGGCTCTTTTTCAATTATGCTTCTTATATTTTTCCAAGTAATTTTTCAACACGTCTTTTTAGGTCATTCTACATTGTTATATAGCTTATCAGCCAAACATAGCCTAAAGCCCTGAATGATATACAACTTCACAAGACCCTTGCTATTTGTAAAGGGTATTTATTTACAAAATTTGAATGTTAAATGAAGGTACGCTTGGGGAAACATTAAGTAGATACAAATCAAAACCTCGTGTGTACATTGGATGCATGAAATCTGGTCCTGTTCTTGCTCACAAGTAAGCCCATACCTAATAATCTGCTGCTTAAGTTATGGTTCTGGAGTCGCCTTCTTGTTAATATATATTGGGCAACAATCAAATAAAAACCACAAAAAGGTTACAAACTCGTAAAAACTGATGTAAAAATAATTTTTTACATGATTTTTTTTCATCAGAACCTATAATTTAAGATGATGTTTCGCATATGTTTGGGTTCACCTTACGAAATACTTACATTTGAATATTTTTTTGATTCACCTAGTGAAACAAAAAATATGCATAAAAAATATTCATATGGTGAAACAAATGCATGTGAAACAAATATATGTGAAATAATATTTTAAATCCTAGCATTTGATAAAAATAAATCATGAAAAAATTATTTTTATATCGGTTTTCACGAGTTTGTAACCTTTTTTGTGGTTTTTATTTGATTATCGTCCTATATATATATATATATATATAGCTCGATGGTGTTTATGTGCACATGTTCTAAGACTGGTTTCTAACTTTACCCATTTTGCGTCCAGAGGAGTGAGATATCATGAACCCGAGCACTGGAAGTTTGGTGAGGAAGGAAACAAGTATTTCCGTCATGCTACAGGACAACTATATGCTATCTCAAGAGATTTAGCTACTTACATTTCGATAAACCAGTAAGCACAATTTTTCCCTTTTCTTTTCTAAACCCTTCAGTTTCTCCATCTCATCTTTAGATCATTTGGGATGTTTTTTAGAAATGTACTACACAAATACGCTAATGAGGACGTCTCATTGGGATCATGGTTTATTGGACTGGATGTGGAGCACATCGATGATAGGAGGTTGTGTTGTGGAACACCACCAGGTAATCATCATTGTTAGAGTCTAATATCGGGTACACTTAAGACTTTTCTATTTGAATATATATGTTGGAACCTTATTCTCTGTCAAAGGCTCTTTGGAAAGTAATCTGATGTCACATGGTATCAGAGTCAAGGTCTACCATCTGGGACATCTGTGTCCAAGGGCGGACATAGTTGGTAAGGAATGAGGGGAAAGGAGAGGACCCCACTAAAAGAAAGAAAAGAAAAAATTTCAAGGGTTAAAAGTTTGTTTTTTTAACATCTCACTTAATTCCCCCCAGTAATATTTTGTAAAGGACCCCATAACCCAAGTCAGACTTCAAGAAAGTCTATTGAAATCAACCAAAAAAGTCTCCTAAAATCAACCAAAAAAACCAAAAAGTTCTTCGAAATCGACAAAAACACTAAAAAAATCCCTCAAAATCAGCCAAAAAACTTTAAAAATTCTTCAAAATGGTGTAATTAAGCTAAAAACACATTGGGTTACTTTGCGTGATTTAGTCTACCTTAAAGGTGACCCCACTAGGCAAAAATCCTAGATCCGCCACTGTCTGTGTCTATCTAGGGCGTGTTGAGTCCCACATTGGCTAGACTTGTATTTTTCTACTAAAATATATGTTGGAACCTCCCTTCTCTTTTAAAGACTTTTCTTGGAGAGTAATCTAATGAGGTTTCACATGTTCTACCAATCATAATGCCTTCTCTTCTCTTTTTCGTTGTTTGTGTTGATTATCTAAATGTTGTTGTAGATTGCGAGTGGAAGGCTCAAGCAGGGAACATATGTGTGGCGTCATTTGACTGGAGTTGCAGCGGAATTTGCAGGTCTGCTGATAGGATCAAGGACGTTCACAAGCGGTGTGGGGAAGACGAGAATGTCCTATGGAGTGCATCATTCTAAGAAGGAAAAATCCATTACGATATAATGATATATGTTTTTTTTTTGTGAAGGGTATCCCTGGCAAAGCCAATCCCAGACTAATCCCGGCAAAGTTTTTTAACTGCAATATGTCAGCGATAAACTCAGTGGCCACAATTGTTGAGAGCGTCTGGATTCGAACCCTGGGTAGATGGGATATTCCTCATCCCTCAGGCATTCGACCAGTAGGCCACAACCCTTGTGGTTTATAATGATATATGTTACGTTGATATATCTGTAAAATATCGAGAGATAGAAGAAGATAGAGGATGTAGGCACAGGGGTTCTGCCTTGTTTTAGCTCAAGAGGAAGCTACCCTTGGCTGGTGCCAGACTCATACAGAGTTTTTTTTTGAAAACAGACTCATACAGAGTTAAAAAGATATTATTGTATGATAATTTTGAGCAACCATTTTGGTGCTCTTTTTGCTTTCAGAAATTAGTGAAAACCATTCAGAGTATTGATACAAACCCAAGTTTGATAAGAAAAAAAAAACTTCAAATTTAGAAACTTCTCTAAAACTTAATATTGATAAGAGAGAATTTGTTTTTTTAACTTTTTTCCACCAATGAAATTAAATATATTGGAATGATAATTTTATTGACTATTTTAATAACATAATTAATGTTGAAATCTTTAAAATATATAAACTTTTGAACAGTGGTATAATTCTGTTTGGAGATTTTAAAGATCTTTATTTTAAAGATATTATAAATAATTTATTGAGGATGTAGTTATGTTTTTGGAGCATATATGATGGTCAAAATGCATACATCCATGACGATTACATGCAATCAAGCTGACATTTTCTTTGGGTCAATTTATGGGTATTAGAAGACAGAAATTTTATTCAACAAGACGTCTTTAATCAACATAAGACAAGTCTTATTAGATTCAATATTCCCTTTTGAATGTGTAAATGCTCTATTTTATACGTTATTATAAAATTACAAGATGTTGACAATATTTGTTTTTTCTGTAAGTTTATAGTTTATTTCGTTTGTATTCATCGATAGACGTTTTAAATACTCATCCAAATATAAAATATTATCGTTAAAACTATATACCAATCAAGCACTATGTCTACTTTTATTCGTAAAGATATATCCATTAAGGCCAAAAAACATGCAACATTTGTTCTTACATATAATTTAATAAATTTATTGAATTATAATTAAATATTTAAATACATATTGCTTAAAGTTGAAAAACTAGTTAGATTACAACCCAACTTCCTGATAATTAATTGTTAATAAGCAAATAATTACGAGAAAGACAATACTTCAATCAAGAGGAGCATGTATTAAAGGAATTATAGATGAACATCTTTAAAATATTAATAGAAATAATTATTAGGGTCTTTCATAAAAGCAACTTCTTTATTACTTGAAGTAGAAGAAGGATATGCTTACATTTAATTATTTGCTTCTCAAAATCTAACTGTTTTGACACTAAAATTAGAAGCAACATTAATTTGGTAAAACACCAAAAAATTGATTATTATCACTTTCAAGTTGGTGTATAACTTGAAATGGTAAATAAATCTAACTAGGTTCTGTTTTAAAGAATGGTAATGTGAATAATAATGAGAGTGTTGGAGAATCAAGAATGAAAATGAAAAATGTTTGTTCATAGATCTAAGCATAGGATTTGAATCATATATTCGTGTTTTATTTGGGCTCACATTTGTTTTGATGTTTACTTTCATTTACAAGTTATTTTGACATTTTGTTTTGGATGTTGGTATTCAATTTTGGTGGTGGATTTCTTCTATTTGTTGTCGGTAGTGGGTATGTTGACATTTGATAATGGTTGATGGTGGATAGTTGATAGTAAGGTTGGCATCATCCTTCATACCTCTATCCGTAGAGAGAATGGAAAATGATAAGAGAGACTGTGCGTTTAAGAAATATTTTGTTGGAAAGAAGAAACGACATTAATAAGTTTCATTTACCCTAATTTGTTCAAGAACGCTCTATTACCTAATGTGTTTAGTTTATGTTATATGAACCCATAAAATTTAGAGTCTTAAAATTTCCATTCATCCGGTGTCTATATAAATAATGAGGATACATAGAACCTCATTAGATTACTCCTCAAATTAAAAGAACATTTGAGGAGAGGATATAAGTTTTAATATATATAACAGAATGAATCGAGTCTAATGAATGTGAGACTCTAACCTGTATCAGTAGCATATTCTATCACCCGTTGCTCGTGGAAAAATGATCACGGAAATAAAGAGAATTTCTACAATACAAAATATTATCTATAAGGATAACAAAATAAGTGTTGATACCATGGACTCAAAGAAAATTATTAAGTTACAAATAAATAAATTTAAATCTTCAAGGGCAAAAAACATTCCTAGAGCATGTGTATTAATTCCCATGTTTTTCTTGTTTTAAAAGATGAAATAATAATAAAAAAGCAATATACAGGTATATTCGTATTGACCACAATTCAGCATCCCTGCGTATCTGTGCCACTCATTGCAGCACATCTCAATTGACCAGAATTCTTCACACGTAGTTGTTGAGCTTTAATTTCTTTAATACTATTTTTTCTCTGCGTGCTTTATTTATATATATATATATATGCATATATATACATCCACATATATATATGTATGTATATACATTCATCATATAAGCATAGATCCACACAAGGCCAATCTGTACAACCACATACTAATTCTATTTTACAGATGGCCTCCTTTTTCGAGTTCTTGAGGTGTTTTTCAGAGACATCGCCGACCGGAAAATTCGTATGTGACGGAGATGTATGTGTTTTAAGAAAATCCGGCGATGGTGATGGTAGCGTTAAGGTGAAGAAGAGTCAGAAACAACAACGAAGCCTTCGAATTCCATTTATTCGACAAGCCAGTCAAAAAACCTAATTAACCATGGATCGATCATGAATTCAATTCGTGTTATCTCTTCCAGATCTTCATCGATAGATACATACAACTAGCTTGTATATATCCAGTATTTCATTTGCCTCAGATACAGCCATTGAAGGTGCATCGAGATTGTTTACCAGTAATCTAATTCGATTTCTATGATGATTAATTGTATCTTCTGAATCCTTTTTTTCGATCTATTATGTATAAATTCAAGTTAGTTGTTCGAATGATTAAAACTATTTCAGAAGTTTGAATTCAAGTTTTGTGTATTAATCAAACTACAAATCAACAAATATGCATCAATTTTGAGTGACATTACGACACATTGCCGATTTGCCGTTAAACCACAAGCAATATATATATATATATATATATATATATGCAATCATCTGCGATAACTTCGAAAACAGATGACAGATGACATACCTTCGGATGAAGCAATCTCTGCTTGAAGATCGGAAAAAAAACCAGCTAGTCGTGATCGTAGAGCCATCGGAACAAACTTATTGCGCAAGGTATGTTAATTAGGTGGCGATTAGCATGTATATTTAGTCAGAGCTTTCACTGTTTGTGGTGAGATAAAGCTTGCAGTAGCCGGCGAATGGAAGCACCTAGATATGAAGCTTTGGAGGAACAAGTTGGACATCCGCACGGCAGACGTATTGCCGGCGGCCGGAGGCGATTGTGGAAATGAAAAGTGTGAACGCAAAAGACATGAAAGTGAAATCGAAAAAGTAAATTGACATTTGTAACCAAAAAGGCACAAATTTTTTGACGTTTTACCGGTAAAACATTTCCAAAATATTCACTAGCATTCAAATTTTAAAATTTAAAATCTCAAAAAGAAAAGGGAATTTAATTATTTTGATCCGTTTGGTTTATCAATTTGACCAAAATCTTTTCCTGTTTATCAAAATGACCAAAATTCTTTCGAAATACATAACGATTAACACATCTGATCGAGTGGAAGTGAAAAACACCCAAAATGACGTCGTTTTGGCCAAAATTCCTCCGCCAAATACGTAATACCTCCGCCACGTGGCGGAGGGGGCCTTTTTTCGCGTATATGAGTCGACAGTATGATTTCCTCCGCCACATGGCGGAGGAGCCCAAAAACGACGTCGTTTTGGGCCTTTTTTTGCCTGGAAACCCTAAATTTTCTAACCCTAAAATCTTTAAGTAGCAACTGCCCCCACCCCCTACCAAAGACACGGCTGTATTTCAACGGTCCCATACTACAGCAAAAACGGGCCAAAAGGACGTCGTTTTGGCGCCCCTCCGCCATGTGGCGGAGGTATTTATACGGCGTGGCGGAGGTATTCGTATACGGTCGAAGAATACGGCAAAAACCATAGAAAACGACGGCGTTTTGGGTCCCTCTGCCATGTGGCGGAGGTATTACGTATTTGGCAGAGGCTTTTGGGCCAAAACGACGTCGTGTTTGTCGTTTTTGACTTCCACTCGATCAGATGTGTTAATTGCTATGTATTTCGAAGGAATTTTGGTCATTTCGGTAAACAAGGAAATATTTTGGTCAAATTGGTAAACCCATTTTAGGATTTGGTCAAAATAATTAACTTTCGAAAAGAAAAGTTAATTATTATATACTTCATTATTGTAGTTTAGTCTTAAATTAACAATATATTTATTTACAAAATTCCTGTTTATAATTAACACATATTTTAATGTTAGAGTAAAGGGTTGTTTACTAAACACTCATTCGATAAACGTTTACTGAGAAAAAATTAACACTATCATTACTTATCGGATAAAATTTTAGTCTACAAAAACGACATCTTTTACCCGGTAAGCTCTTACCATCGTAAGAGTCATTGTCTCACTTACCGGGTAAGACTTGATCTTTGTATTGATTTTACCAGGTAAAATCCTTGGTTATTACCATATTCATCTGGTAATGTAATGTAACCTGGTAAGCACTTATTTGGGTAAGCGTTTGGTGACGACCCCTAAATTACATGTTTCGTTCTTGTGGTCAGATGTTTTTACCGGTTCGTGTTCCTTTTTTAAAATTCAACGGAACGTATCTTTATGTTTTTTTAACGAGTTACATGCATAGAGGAGGGTTCGTACGAGAATAGTAACAATTTACGAGAATGCGATGAGCCTTTTTCATGTACAAGATCATATGTGATTTTGCGCTAACTATAGCGGGCGACTTTTGGCACCGCTTAAGTCGCATGGAAATCCGCCCGCATCATTTATGATTTTGTACATGAATCATATGTGATTTTGCACATAAAAATTTCCATGTACAAAAAAAATTGGCTGAAAATTGTACTTATATTCTCGTAAAATTGTTACCGTTCTCGTATGAACCTCCCTCTACTGCATACGATTTGTATTTTTTTAATGGTGTCTAAATAAATCAATAATCCGGGTCCCTGAGATTGCAAGAATTACCCAACTTGTTATAAAAATTCAACCATGGACATAAGATTTGTTAAATTTTGAAAAAATAGACAAGAACTGTTAAAAAACATATAATCATATATGAACGAAACATGTAATTTATTCTTTATATTATATAAAATACGAATTTTGAAAAACTTTTAATTTTTCAATAATACATGTATAAAAATATTATATGCAAATTAATAATGCATGTAAATTTAAAAAATTTATGCTTTACTTTTCCTATTAAAAACGACAAGAATAAAAGTTTGAAATGTTTTCTGAAACTTATATTACACTTTTCGTATAGACGGACTAAATTTGAAAATACATATATTCATCTTAGAGTGTGTTTGGATGAGCTTATTGACTTATAAATTATTACCGGTGTGGAAAGGTGTTTATAAAAATCTAATAAGTTAAGAAAATTTACTTCTTAGAAAACAACTTATTCCGGTTTGGCACCGGATGAGTTGTTTTAACCAAACACTCAAAATGACTTATTACTGGTGTCACACCGAAATAAATCAATAAGTTATTTTGATAACCTCAAACAAACACCCCCTTAAATTCTTAATTTAATAAAAATATATAATTACACAGATTATATAAAAACAATTTTTTGTAACATAAAAACAAATACTTTATTCTCTCTAATTTAATACCCTATTGATTTTAATTTTTTAACTTGATTTCTAAAATTTCAATCACAAGTGTATATTTTTTTTTTAGTACAAGGGCTTTTTACTAGTCAAGTGGTAAGGTAGGGTGCTATTCGATGAATAAAACATATTTTAGGAAAGTGATTTAGGTAGCTCAGCTGGTTAGAGCAAATGACTGAAAATCCTTGTGTCAGTGGTTCAAATCCACTTCTAAGCGGGCAAAGGGTCCAAAGGCCGGGAGCGAGCCGGATTTTTAAATTCAAGTGCAAGAGTAAGCCAAAAAATGTGGGCGCTCCTGCACTATACGGCTTTTTTGCGTCGCCCTATCTTGCTGGAGGCAGATTTCGAAAAAAAAGCTGTTTCTTAGGTTCTCGCGTCCTTGTGCCCAAAAGGATGGGTGAGTTCAGTTTGAGTGTTCATCGATCGGGTGGATCTATATGCTTCGGGGTGGTGAGACTTCACTATATCATGCAATTTTTTTAATGTACGTATTTGAATTTTATGAAACTAATTTAAAACCAAACGATAAACATGTTCAAACACAAGACAAATATAAGTTTTACTAATACAACAAAAGTATTTCATAAGATTGATAACCAACAAAAAAGTTTCTCACTATTTTAAAATCATACAGATTAATAAAATAAAATAGAGATAAACAAAATAGAGATGTATTATATCCCCTATGTATATTTCATATATAAACATATTTTGAGTTTTTCCCGCATGTAAACAGTCAAATGGATGTTTGATATATAATATAGTAAACAATATTATATGAATACATGTATCACATTTGTTTCTTGTATGAACACATGTATCACGTTTATGTATCACTTTTGTTTCATGTATGAACAACAGATGAAACCAATTTGTAAGTTTGATATATGCATTGAATTTCTGTTTGACTTGTTTTTTAAAGGTCGACAACCAGTGGCGATTCGGGATTTTTGTCCACTGAGGTCCCATTAAGGTAGACTAAAGGTGCGTAAAGTTACCCGACGTGTTTCGAAGGATTTTTAAAGCTTTTTAATTTATTTCAACGGATTTTCTTAGTGTTTTTTGACCATTTTGAGAGATTTTTTTAGTTTTTTGTCGATTTCTAAATGTAGTATTTTTTTTAAACCTATATAATTTTTTTAACTATTTCAGTGAGGTCCTGTGACCCCCCCCCCAAATCCACTTACATCCGCCCCTGTCTGAGTGTCTGTCGACGACTCGGTTCAAATAAAAAATCTAAACATTCTCATAAGAAATCTAAACATTATGAGAATGTAAAAATAGAAGGTTTATGTGTAAATAATTAAAAATTCTAAAAATATATATTTGAATATGCATATATCAATCAAAACTACAAATTATTCATATATGTTCACATATGCATCTTCAAATAGACTTTTTCAACTATTCACGTGCAAACCTTTCCTTAAGAACATCTTATTCTTACAATCTCACAATTTTTAACATTTTTATTTGAACTTTTTATCTTTGTTGACTTCTTTTTATGTTTTTAATAAAAAATGGTACGTTTTAAGCATTTGAATACCGAATGTACGTTGCATTTATATCATGTTTAGTGTACGTCTACTTACTAAATGGTAAAGTAAATTTCTCGTCCACCTTTTGTTTTTTATAAAAATGTCATGAACGAATAAATTATTAGAAGTGTTCATCAGTTGAAATGAGTTTGGTTCAATCCAATCATTCAATTAATATTGGATTTTGTACATAATCCAATCCAATTAACATTGGACGTTCGATCCAATCTAATTCAATTGGGATTTGAGTGGATTGGTTCCGTCTACTTAATATTACTATTGCTTAGTGCTTACCCAGTTAATCCATACTATGTTTTGATACCATTATCAACCAATTAATCCGTTATTTCAACAATTATTCATATATTTTCTTAAATTGTTAAAAAGCATTAGGTATAAATTAAAAAAAAATCAATCTCATAAAATGTTGATAACCGTATATATTTCTTTTTATTGTATGATTAATAAATATACGACCATGCTTGCCTAAAAATTGTATTCAAATGGTTCGATTTGAAAATTTTGATCAAGTAAATTCGAACGAGTAAATTCGAACATTAGTGTTATAAAGTTCAACCCGTTAAGCTAAACGAATTATATTTAGTGTTCGAGATCAAGTCAAACTAAAAAATGATTAAGCTCGAGCTCGGATTATTTACACCCCTATATGAGACCAGTGACTAGTCTAATACCTAGCAAAAAAATTAAAGAGTATTTCCAACAGTTATGCTATTTTAAAATTATGAAAAAAAATCCTTTCCAACAACATTACTAAATTATCTTCTATAAAATATAACATACCTTATATGCTTTTATGAAGGAAATTTTTTTCTCATATGACCATATTCCACAACTAGATTGGCCTCATAACCATTTCTCTCATATTTTATCTAAATGTCTTAGATTCGTAATAACCATGCCCGCAATATTACGGACCTGACTAAATGACAAAAGAAAAGAAAATGGGGCTTGGCCCGCTTAAAAAAACTCGAAACCATGACTATTGCGGGCGTGGGTCTGTAATATTGTGGACCTGACTAAATGACAAAAAAGAAAAGAAAATGGGGCTTGGCCCCCACTTAAAAAACGTGAAACCATGATTATTGCGGGTGTGGGTCTGTAGTATTGCGGATCCGACACCAATTTTTTTCCCCGTATTACGAACTTAACCTTATTTCCTAATTCTTTTTGTCGTTTAGTGTGTTAGAGCATCTCTAACCGGTAATTTTCTCTAAAATAAAAAATGTAAAGTCAAAATCTCTAAAATTATTATTTTCCAACTCCAAATCTTCTTTATTTTAGAGAATCTATTAAAATATTATATTATTATATTATTAAAATATTAAATAAATTTATTATTCCAAAAATCTCTAAAATTATAAGAGTTGTTTTTGGTGGGAAATCATTAAAAAAATATTTTTCTCTCATCCTTTTAGAGATATAGAGAAATTTCTATATTTAAAGATTTTTTTAAAAATCTCTATATTAGAAAATGATATAAAGATGCTGTTAAAAAAATTTAGAGAAAAAAAATAAGTTTTTTTCTATTCAGAGAAGCTGTTGAAGACGAACATTAAACAATTACATAAAATTAGGAGAGAAATAGGGTCAATTTGAGTCAATTTCTTTTATAAATAATTTCATTAAAATATATTTAAAAATGGTCGAAATTATACCCGGTGAACAAATACCTAAAATTGGTCGATTTTGCCGCCATCGTTGTGAACCTTAAACCCTCTTCAAAATTCTCTCTCCCACCATAACAATCGAACCTTCAGCATCATCAATGGAGGAAAAATTGAGAAAAATGGTAAACCAAATAGCATACACTCAAAGACTCTCTTCTCTATCTCCTCTTCATCTATCTCTGATTCCTCTTCTTTTTATATCTTCTTCCCTATACAAAATCGCTCTATCCTTCCGCCACACTCTCTACCACTTTGGATTCCTTCGAAAACACAGGTACCTACATCAATCTGTCATCAATTTCATGTTTCCTTTTTGTTTTCCAGCTGAAATTGGATTAGGGCTATTATTATTATTATTCCATTGATTTAATCTATCTCTATGTAGGTTTTGATGCGTTTTCATGGCTGTTGAAGGTTACCGGTGCCGGTGATCAGCGTCGGAAATCTGACGTGGGGTGGTAATGGGAAGACTCCGATGGTGGAATTCATTGCAAATTGGTTGGTTAATGATGTTGGGGTTTCACCTCTCATTCTCACCAGGGTACTTTCATCACTAAATGTTGAATTATAGATACTGCTACATTTTGACTTTAAAGGTCAAACCATTTACTCTTTTTTAGTGCAAAATTGATGGATGTTGCTGCAAGTTTAGCACCATAATCGTTCAATTCCGTTAAGGGGATGTGTGGTTGGTTTTCCATGAACAACTAGTTGTGGTTAATTAGTTAGTTGTTTGCTAATAAGCTAGCCGGCAAACTATTCATGTTTGATGAAACTAGTTGATAAACTAGATGACAATATAAAATGACTTAAAAATGACATGTTGAAAAGACTAATTTGAAATATACTGGCCGCCATAATTGGAAAAAAGTAGCTTTTCATGAAACTAGCGTATGAGCTAACCAAACGGGGGTTTTTCAATAAGTTCAAAAAATAAGCTTTTGCTTATAGTTGTCAAACATGACCATAGACCGATGGTTTAAAAAATCGATCACTTTAAGAACAAACCTTGTGAAAAATGGAGGAGCTTAATGAATGTTAAAATATCTCTTTATTTCATTTCTACTATAGATGATCATAGACGGTCTCTTTACCATTTTTCACAAAAATATAAAGACTATTGTCACTGAAATAGGATAACGATACATATTCAAGGTTTGAATTTGTGTCACTGGTTTGCAGAGATAGGGTTGGGTTCCGGTGAGCATGAGAGTTACAGTTAGAAGGATAAAAAGGATCTCCACCGTTGGATTAATCTTAATTGCAGAGGACTAGTAGATCAACACTAATGAGAACCACTAGATCAAATTCCCTTTTAAAGCGCAATTTATGGGTTGTTTTGAGATTAAAAGTGATCAAGGGTCCAAATCTCTTCTCACTTTCTCACCTTAACTCCTATTCTCACATGATCCTTCATCTGCAGGGATACGGTGGTGATGAAGCTAAAATGCTTCAAAGGCATTTCAATGGAACCTCTGTGAAAATTGGCGTGGGAGCAAATCGAGCGGCTACTGCTGCTTCTTTTCTTCATAAATATGGTTTCATTTACCCTCTTGATATCGGACTTTTTCAGAAACAATTACCAAAAAGGCGAGTTGTTTCTGATAAAATTGGAGTTGCAATTCTTGATGATGGAATGCAGGTAAAACCAATCTTGATAGAGAAACTAATAATATGTTTTTTTGGATTGATTATCTTGAAAGGAATCGGTGTTTTGATAAATTATTTCTTTAGCAGCATATAAGCATGTTTCGTGATCTTGAGATTGTGATGGTGAATGCATTGTCGCCATGGGGAAACCATCAATTATTACCGTTTGGACCTTTAAGGGAGCCTTTGACTTCATTCTCTCGTGCTGATGCCGCTGTAATCCATCATGCTGACATGGTATAAAGATTCATCTATACTATCTTATAAAGCATTTACACAAAAGTTGTAGGGTGTGTTTGATATGCACATGGGCGAGAGTGAGGTGGGTGGGTGAAAAAATTATGGAGGTTCAAGGTTTTTAATTTGACATGGGTAGTTTTTTTGTTGTTCCACCTATTTTGGTAGGACAATTTTTTTGTCCCACTTAAGTCCTGTCCCAATCTAATGTCATGCAATATACACATATTTAGTTATTTATATATATATATAGGGCGGGTTCAAATGAAAACTCAAATTTGGTTGTGAACGTGAGGACAAATGAGAGTGTGACACGTGTCATATTCAGACCAAATAATGAAGGAAAATATTCAGATTGAATGTAGT
Source organism: Silybum marianum (assembly GCA_036898165.1). Lineage (NCBI taxonomy): Eukaryota > Viridiplantae > Streptophyta > Magnoliopsida > Asterales > Asteraceae > Silybum > Silybum marianum. The sequence continues at coordinate 1,152,970 of CM072533.1, read as the reverse complement.
GTTATTCAATCTGAATAATACTACATTCAGTCTGATCAAAACATGTTTGGAGTGGTGGTAAGGTAACATCCGGGGGGGGGGGGGTCAATGGATGGTATCCCTGACTACCCTGGTTTGAATCCCTGTGGCTGCATGTTGCGATATCCAGACCTTGGCCTACCACTATATCCAGTGGGTCCTGGTCGCCGAGGATTAGTCGGGTGCCCGAATGGATCCCGGATACCCCGGGAATGTGTGTGTGTTATTGCCGTTAAAAAAAATACTACATTCAGTCTGAATATTTTCCTTCATTGTTCAGTCTGAATATGACACGTGTCACACTCTCATTTGTCCTCACGTTCACCACCAAATTTGAGTTTGCATTTGAACTTTCCTCTATATATGTATATACTTATGTGTATATTGCATGATTGTAACTTCTAGTTCGGGTTTTTACAATAATTTTTTTTACATTCTGGTGCATCGCACGGGTATACAACTAGTATCACTTGAAAGTAAACATAAGAATGAGGGTATTTATGCATTTTCATCTTTATTAGACGAGAATGATGAAATCGTTTTTCCACGATTGCAGGTACAAGATCATAGTCTTTCCGTTATCAAATCAAGAATTCTTGAAACGAATCGATTTCTCCCCATATACCTATCAGCAGCAACTCCCTCACACTTCTTTAAGGCACCAAATATCTCAATTCGATTACCTTTAGATGTTGTGTTTGAAAAGACCATTTTATGTGTTTCCGCAATTGGTTCTCCTAGTTCGTTCGTTCAGAGGATCGAGAAGGTACGATCTCACTACAACAAAATCGGCTTTATAGAAACCCCAAATATGTATAAGGGGTTGTTTGGTTGGTTTTCCATCAAGTCTTGTATGTGTAAAGTTGTCTGTGTGAATTAATCTGTCTGTATAGATTGCAAAAGTTTTTGTTTGGGAGGGGTTTTTCATATATACAAGGAGCATGTTTATTAATTGGGAGGGATAGGTTTGGAAAAAACTTGACTTTCTACATAACCCCCCCCCCCCCACACACACACAGAAGCTTACTGAATAAGCCACTTGCTATATGATTAAGCCACTACCAACCAGTCATGTATAGCTGACCGAATAAACTGTGAGTCTCATTAAGCTGTTAACAAACAGGCACTAAATGTCCTAATAGACTGCTTTATAAAACTAACGTTTTGTAAGATTGCATGTCTTATGTAGAAGTGTTCTAATAGGATTTTATGACGTATCTGGGCATTGTTCAAGTTTTTTACGACACTTTAGATCCTATTAGTTTTATTTTTATTTTTTATAAGACCCTTTTCAGAAACTGTGCTATGAATATATCTTTTTATAGGACACTTTCAAATAATGTCGTATAAAACACTATTAAGATGTTTTATTTTAAAAGTGTTCTAAATAAAATATGTTAGGACGCCTATAGAGCGTTTTATCAGCTTATTGTAAAACTCTTACACATGACCCATAATTTTTTTGGTCCTATAAAGCAGTCTATTAAGACATAGTATATGTTTGTTATTAACTTAATGAGACTCACAGCTTCTTCAGCCGTCAATACATAGTTGTTTGGTAGTGGCTTATTCAATAAGCTTCTAGGGGGAAGCTTTATGCAGAAAGCCAAAAAAAAAATTCTTCCGAATATGCCCTTTGCCATTTAAAAAACATGATCATTCTACCTGTAAAAAAACCATGCCAAACAAAAACCTTAATCTTTACAAAGAGATTATTCCACACAGACAACTTTATCCATACAAAACGTAGTGGAAAACCAACCAAACAGCCTCTTAGACATATTTGACATTCTATAAACCCGATTTTGTTATAATGTCGTCTTTTTAAGATTTTCGATCCAAAGCTGGAGCTTATTAAATTCTTTTCTAGATGGGCGCGCTATATGTTGATTCGCTAGACTATAGTGACCACCATCAATTTCAAACAAAGGTATGACTATCTATATACGGTTTTTAAATTTATTTGCCAATGAACCATAATCGATCTATGAATCAATTGATACTCGATTTATAGGATATCGAGATGATCAAAGAAAGACTTCAAAATCTCAAGAACAAATTTGGTTCAAAACCCACGGTTGTTGTGACGGAAAAGGTTTGCAGAAACTCATCGATCCACTTCTAGTTATCAATGTTCCATAATTTCGATATATATATAGAGGGAGGTTCAAGGGAAAACGCTAAAAAAAGAGAAAACCGAAGAACACCCTAGGAGGCTTCCATGTGGACGGTATGCACTAATGCATACCGGTAATTTTTGTTCCTATGCATCAATGCATCTATCATTACAGATGCATTGATGAACATTCATTAATGCATGTTACAAGTTACCGATATGCATTAATGCATACCGTCCACATGGAAGCCACCCAGGTTGTTTTTCGGTTTTCTCTTTTTTTAGCGTTTTCCTTTGAACCTCCCTATATATATATATAGAGAGAGAGAGAGAGAGAGAGAGAGAGGAAAATTCAAATGCGAACTCAAATTTGATTGTGAACATGAGGACAAATGAGAACGCAACACGTGTCTGAATATAGATTATTCAGACCGAATAAATACTACATTTAGTCTGAATATTTCTTTGAATGGGACACGAGTCGCACTCTCATTTGTCCTCATGTTCACAACCAAATTTGAGTTCTCATTTGAACCCGCCCCTATATATATATATATATATAGAGGAAAGTTCAAATGTGAACTCATTTTTGGTTGTGAACGTGAGGACGAATCTCAGCCACTTATCCGGTCAATAAAGGCGGCTTTGACCTGGTTCCCCTCCTTTAATAATCTCCACCCTCCCATGAATCGCGTCAATCCTCCGTGATCGCGTCCACCGTAACCGAAGATGTGTGGCTGAGATTCGTCCACACGTTCACAACCAAAATTGAGTTCACATTTGAACCTAACCCTATATATATATATATCATGGTTTCAAAGGTGTGAATACTAGAGGGCTCGTTTGCAGGATTATGATCGAGATAACGAGATTCTTAGATGGTTGGATCCATTTGAGGTCTTGGTGTTATGTTGCAAACTGCAGATTTTACGTCACAATGGTTGTTCTGAAGATACGTTCAAGATGTTGTTGACCCGATCTTTATGTTAATCAAGTTTCGGCTTGAAAAATTAATATCAGGCTCGAGCTCAATAATTACTTTTCAAAGTAGGCTTGAGCTCGAATATTTTTTGAGTTATTGAGCTCGATGTTGGTGTAGGGGTTCAAAATCGCGATTTATTAACTCGTTTATCTGTTTGAGCTTGATAACTTTTATATTTTGTTTTATGATTAATGAATACATGAGCATGTTAGGTTTGAAAAAAGTGTATGCTTCAATGGCTTGGATTGGCATGACTCGGCTTGAAAATTTTAATTAAGTTTTTGGACGAACTGAGTCGAACATTAGTGTTATGAAACACATACCATTAAATTAAACGATATTTATTTTGTGTTTGAGATTGACTCGAGCTTGAGTAGCTGTTATTTTAGTGCTCCATATGATTAGTTAAGGTGCGTGCAATATGGTCTTCACCCGTAAAGTTACGAAAAACAATAGTTGAATTTGGTAAAATTAGAATGTTAAAACGTTAATAACAAGAGTTTAATGGAGTGAAATGTTTTTTATTAAATCAAATAAACCAAGTATATTTCATATAGAGAAAAATGTTTAAATAAGAAAAGATGTGTATATTTTACCTGTAGAGACATATGCATAAAAAGTTAATGTGAAAACCACTATTTAATTGGTAGATCAAAAATAAATTATTTAAACATACAGAAATATAATCCAAAATAAATTAAGGTTAATAATAGTCTTAAGTAAAAGATAATTAATATATAACATATATAGTTTATAAATTTTTAGATAATAGTTTGAGTAGAAACAAATTTATTAGTTTATGAATATATAATTTGTAATTAATAAAATAAAATAAGACCAAAAAGAAGAAAGAATAGTTGGACTTTACCTTTTATTTTTTTCCGTTTCTTTTAGAAAAGAATTTTCTTATAAATCAAAACAAAAACTATGCGGTGAACGTGGATCGAACACGTGACCTTCAGATCTTCAGTCTGACGCTCTCCCAACTGAGCTATCCCCGCTTTGTGATTTCATGGAGTTTTTAAATTTAATAAGCGCTCATTTCCTTAAATTATTATTTTCCCCGTGTTATATGTTTCATTATATAATTACGTAACGTATGATAATGACGTGACGGACCCAATTTTTTATAGCGATGGCATTTTTTGACTTCAATAAATAAATATAATTTTTTTTTCAAACATTCACACGTGGTATGTATGTAAAATGTGCACTTGAGAAAAAGATAAAAAAAAGTTATACCTCTCACTTAGGTGCGCAAGTTGCATACATACAACTTGCGAACGTTTGAACCTTTCTTATATTTATTTTACGTAATTTGCATACGTGAAATTTGTATAGATGGTGATATTTTCGTCAATCAAGAAAAAAATGATCAATTGATAAATTAAGAAGAGAAAATAATACTATTTTGACCAATTTTCCTAAAAATTCATGGGTAAAAAGTAGACCTGGGGAACGTGACGGGTCAGGTCGAGTTCATAGGTTAAACAGGTTGAGACGGCCTAACCCTAACCTGACCCGTTTAATTTTCGTGTCGTGTCAACCCGTTTAATTTTTGTGTCGTGTCGTGTCAACCCGTTAACTTAAACGGGTTGAAATGTATTACCCAAACCCGTTTAATTCGTGTATGGTTAACATGTCGTGCCGGTTTTTGTCAGGTCTACGTGGAATTTACGATCACTTTTTATTATTATTTAGTATTGACTTTGTTAAAAAAAACTATATACTGTGGGTTGTTGACGTTATTTGTCTAAGTGTCTATGAGGACTAATATAAATGGGTTATTCGGGTCATTTTCGAGTTGATATTTTTGACTCTGGTCTTACCCGTTTAATTTTCGTGTCGTGCCAACCCGTTTACTTAAACGGGTTGAAATGTATTACCCAAACCCGTTTAATTCGTGTATGGTTAACATGTCGTGCCGTTTTTGTCAGGTCTACGTGGAATTTACGATCACTTTTTATTATTATTTAGTATTGACTTTGTTAAAAAAAAACTATATACTGTGGGTTGTTGACGTTATTTGTCTAAGTGTCTATGAGGACTAATATAAATGGGTTATTCGGGTCATTTTCGAGTTGATATTTTTGACTCTGGTCTTACCCGTTTAATTTTCGTGTCGTGCCAACCCGTTTACTTAAACGGGTTGAAATGTATTACCCAAACCCGTTTAATTCATGTCGAGTTAGCGTGTCGTGCCAGTTTTTGCCAGGTATAGTAAAAAGGGATAAAATCGTGTGAGAAAAAGAGTTAAGATGAGAAACGTAGGAAGAAATATGAATCATTGATCGCTTTTAATATCATACTCATCCATGAATTGTGTCTTAAAAAGAGTTGATATGGTGCATCTCAGTGCAACTCATCTTGATGCATTTAATTCTAATATGCATCAAAGGATAAAAATATCTTATTATACTTCTAACCGGAACCCAACCCTTGATAAAAACAAAAAAAAAACTTATAATTACAACTTATTGCTTTTTTTAGTCAAGTAAAAACATTCTCATTTATATTTTCCGTAATATTTTCCTTTTATATTTTAGTTTGGCAAAAATAAATCAGAGAAAAAAAAGAAAAAGAAAAGGAATAGTCGAACACAAAAGAAGCCTCCAAGAAGATCTTCATTCGCGGCGGCCCCTTCCCTACGATTAATCCACGCATCTGCGTCAAACTTCTTTTCATTTCTCCATTCTTCTGGAAGAAGATCCAGACTGTTCTTCAATCAGGTAATTTCACTCAATCTCGAAGATCTGGTTTCATCTTCATTAGTTTTCTGATCACTTAGGTTATCCGCTCTATCTGTAAACATATTTAGATTTGTTGTTTAATTTTGAATCATTCACTGTATGTTTATTTCTTTGTTAATTAGGAGTTTGTAATCGTTTTTTGTTTGATTGAGGATTTTTGCATTTATATTTTTGTATCATTGTGGATTGCAGCATATAAAGTTGAAGCTAGCGATGTTTGGTGTTTTCCGGAGAAAAATCGTTAGCGGAAGCTCTTCTGCTTCGGTAAGTCCTGATTTCATTCTGAAAATCGTCTGTTACGTCTTTGATTTGTGTTGTGTTTTGATTGTTTTGTATTTACTATCTCCTTCATCAAGAAAAAACTAGGTTGGCAGTGTCGATTGTTTTTCTTTTGGAGCGCAAATTTGACAATTTGTTTTTGTTATTTTGGAGTTTGTGTTGATTAAATATATAATTTTCAACATAGTTTGTAGCTTATAAAACAATAAATAAAAGAAAAAAAATCAATTATGAATTCATAGTGGTGAATCTTCCAAAAAGAAGAGCTAAAATATTTGGACGAGGGAGTATTACAATATAAAATTTGGTCTGGAGCTAAAAACGTAAATGTAAAATATGAATATTGGCAGCAGATGCTACAATTTTGAAGTGGATTGTAATAGCGGGAGGGAGGTGTAATAGTATATTATGTACCGGCATAGTTATATAAAAATATATGATATGGACAGGCACTTAACATTATTTTACTGTGTTTTGAACAGATCATAGGAAAATCATGGCGATCAACTCGTCCTGTAGCATCTACAACTGTAACTTGTTTCACCTCAGAAGGAGAGGTACCAATTTCTCTTATTTTTTCGAAATCGTTACTAATTTAATAATGTTTTGGAGCATATAATCCATGCTTTAGGATATTCTATTTTGATGGAGGTTGGCTTAAGTTTGTTAACAAAGTAAACTAAACTCCAACACTAGTTTTGGACTGTGGTGTTTATGTTATAGAATACATTACTGAATTAATATTTTACATAGTTGCATATTTTGTTAACTGAGTAAACTCCAATACGAATTTTGGAATGTGGTGTGTTAATATCACAGAATACATTATTTTCATGCTTCTGGAGTAAAAACGATATGTTATCACAATTTGGCTCAAGATTTAATATATAGATATATTATTCTGTTAGCTATCATGAATAAGAATAAACATGTGTGATATTTGCTATCGAACTTCATGGGTGGGGACTGATTGAGCTAATTTTCTTATCATGAGCTTTAAATTTTAATTAACTTAAGTAATCACTGGTATCAAATTCCAGATGAAAAAGTATCAGAAATCTCAAATCTGTTAATGAAATACAAATTTACAGGTATTACTTCATCCGGGAACTATTGGGAACATTAGAAGTATATGTCATGTTTCTCAACCTGGTAAGTTTGTGGTCAGCTTTTGAAGTATTTGTTTAGTACACGGATTTGATTCTTTCTCATACTATTGTCGTGACAGGTGGTGCAATGAATTTGAGGCCATTGAGGTTAGTGCATGATTCTATCTCTTAATTTTTGTTAAGAATATAAATATTAGTGCTGAAATTTAGAGGCTTTGTTTGCAAACTTCCAAGCTCCTGATCTTAGCACTCGCTCATATCTGTAACCTAATTTTGCATTAAGATATTCGTCTCTTGTAGAATGACAAATGACTATTGATGCCTGCTAGTGTGATTGCTCTAATTTCTAACTAGACTTCTTTTTTTTGCAGGGAAGTTATGACCAGTCTTCAGCCATGTGTTAGCATGCAAATGCAAAACAGAATGTTCTCCTCTGACAGTGGTGTGATATTCAGAGATTTTTTGCCCATTTTTAGTCTTTAAATATCTTTTTTTCTCTCTATTTCATTCTGAAAATTCTTAATACTATAAAGTTGAATATCGTGTTTAACTTTTTTCAAGGTGATCTGGTTGATGCTGTTGTCCCTTTTATGGGTGAATCCATAAGTGACGGTACACTGGCAACTTTCCTGAAGAGTATGTTTCTCTATTCTTTTAGCAAGTGTGTATTTCATCCATAATATTGTTTGTTATTGACTTATTGGTTAAGCTCATGTTTCTAATTGATCTTCTTGGAACAGAACCTGGTGACAGGGTAGAAGTTGATGAACCAATTGCACAAGTTGAAACAGACAAGGTATTTGTTATACTTCATCTTGTTATCGAAGTTTCCAATCTTGTAAATGTTGGTATTTTTTTTCCTGCCTGAAGTTGAATTTTTTGCAGGTGACTATCGATGTTGCTAGTCCTGAAGCGGGTATAATTCAAGAGGTAAAAATATTTGAAATTTTGACTGTGGCTGAAGTTGTTCAAATGGATGTCATATTATGACCGAATAATGAAGGAAAATACTTAGACTGAATGAATTATTATTCAGACTGAATAACACTACATTCAGTCTGAATATTTTCCTTCATTATTCAATATGAATATGACACGTGTCTTGCTCTCATTTGTCCTCACGTTCACAACCAAATTTGAGTTGTCATGTGAACCTGCCTCATGTGTGTGTGTATATATATTTATATTATAGTTTTAACTTTTTGTACTAGAAGGACCTATCGTGTATTTTGTCAAGTTGTTGAATTATAGGAAAGCTGAAATTGAGCTTTGATCTTTGGTAGTTTGTAGCAAAAGAAGGGGACACTGTTGAACCAGGTACAAAAGTTGCTATTATCTCAAAATCTGCAGAAGGTGCAGCTGCTCCATCCAAGAAGGCATCTGAAGATGCTGTTTCTCAGCCACCACCACCTCCTCCTGCTGAGAAGATGGAGGAGAAGCCAAAGGCAAAAGTCGAAGCTACCCCTGTCGTTGAGAAGCCTAAGCCAGCTTCTCCACAACCTTCTAGAACCTCTGCATCAGAACCCCAACTTCCTCCTAAAGAAAGAGAAAGACGTGTGAGTATCATATTTTATACTGATGTTATAGTTTTTTCGTGTAAATTGCATGAAAATACAACGTAGTTTGGTCTGATTCGTATTTTATGTAACATACTTCCACAATCTTCATTTTGGTACCTCAAATTTGATTCTTTTTGTCTAACGTATTTTGGTCTAAATGTTTGAGATATTACATATGAGGTACGAAACAAAGGTTATGAAAGTATACGTTCACAAAATAGAAAACAGATCAAAGTACATTTTCTTTGCATTACAATTTTGAATTTTCCCTTGATATTCATCCTATACAAATCGATGCTTTTAGTTTATCTTACTACTTTTTTTCCTGTTGAAAGTGGTTAAATCTTTGTTTTTGTTGCTTTTGTTTGTGGTTTATAATTTTATATTATCAAGATAATCATTGATATTTTCTTGTTTTCATATTCAACCTCAACTATTTGGGTTTAAGTTATGTTTAATTGGTGGTGCATGTTTAATGTATTGCTCAAATGCAGGTTCCTATGACCCGGCTAAGAAAGCGAGTTGCTACCCGTCTGAAGGATTCTCAGAACACATTTGCTTTATTGACGACATTCAATGAAGTTGACATGTAAGTTCAAACTGCATATATATGTATAGGGGCGGGTTCAAATGAGAACTCAAATTTGGTTGTGAACGTGAGGACAAATGAGAGCGCGACACGTGTCATATTCAGACTGAATGATCTACATTCAGACACACGCCGCGCTATCATTTGTCCTCACGTTCACAACCAAATTTGAGTTCACATTTGAACTTTCCTCTCTCTCTCTCTATAAATATATATATATATATATATATATATCAATTACAAGGTTTTCCCTTTGCTTTAGCTGCAGCGCCATGGAATTCTTTTAATCGAAGGAATAAATCCTTTTTAATCTGTACTTAATTACAAGTTAAATGCTGTTTAAAAGTTAGATTAGTATAATTCACTGTGAACTTTAAGCTTGCAAGTAAATAAAATGGGTTACCTTTACTTATTGGATACTACTTGCTTTTTTTCAGGACTAATTTGATGAAACTCCGTTCTGAGTACAAGGATGCTTTCTTCGAGAAGCATGGAGTCAAGCTAGGACTGATGTCTGGATTTGTTAAGGTGTATATATATATATATATTTTTTTTTTTTAGAACTTGGCATATTTACATTTTTGTTTTTTGTGTTCTTTGACAACCCGCCATTCTCGATATTAAGCTTTTATTTCAAAATTCAGGCTGCTGTCAGTGGACTCGAAAATCAGCCGATCATCAATGCAGTTATTGATGGGGATGATATAATATACAGAGATTATATTGATATCAGCATTGCTGTCGGTACTCCAAAGGTAAACTCAAATATTTTGATCATATTCATACCTATTTTCTGCATACCGAGAAGCTGAACTTGTGTCATTATACTTGCATCGAGACTTGTGAGGTGGTGTTTCTCTTAAATACCCTTTTCAAAAAAAATGCAAAACTTTCTATGGGTTCTCTTAAAGAAATGCAACATTTCATTTTCTGGATACTTATTTGCCTATTAGCATTCTTTACAAAGTTATTTGTGTGATTGAGATCATGCTGCACAAGTTTTCTTAATTTGGTCTTATTAAGATATACTTTAGGTATTTCCAAAACTTTATCATATCAAATTCTCTTTGTCACTATTTTCAAAAACCGGGGATCTTCACGGAAACAACCGCTCTACTCTTGGGGGTAGACATGAGATCTACGTACTAACGTACATATTACCCTCCTCAGACCCTACCTCCAGGTGGGATATAGGCATAGGATCGTGTGAGAAGAAGAGTTAAGGTGAGAAGCGTACGAAAAGATCTGGACCATTGATCACTTTTAATCTCATACCCATCCAGGGACGGACCCAGAAATTTTTTCAAACGGTTGCACCGTTTAACTATAAAAAAAATGTCAAGATGTTTTTCACGAACATCATAATTGGTCTATTGGTTGGTTCATTGATTTTCATATATGATGTCTTGGGTTTAAGTCTTTTATTGTGCATTTTTTAAGAAACATAATAAATTTGAGAGTAAACTCTAATTTTGGTCTCTGTGGTTTACTGAAATCCATAAATTGCGCTTTAGAAGGGAGTTGATCCGGTACTTCTCGGTGCACCTCATTCTAATGTGCATCCAAGGGTGGAGATCCCTTCTTACGCTTCTCACCTTAACTCTCCTTCTCACCGGAACCCAACCAGTGGGATATATTGGGTTCGTTTTGTTTGGTTTGGTTTTAGGTATATGATTCGTAACCAAGGGTTGGGTTATGGTGAGAAGGGTAAGAACGGATGTAAGATCAAGATAATGAGATGGACCAGATCAGTTCCCATGAGAAGTGCAATTCATTGAGGGGGGGTGGTGAGATTAAAAGGGATCAAGGGTCCTGATCCGTTCTTACGCTTCTCGCCTTAACTCTCATTCTCACACGACCCTTCGTCTAGTAACCAATTACTCTCTTTGAATATATGTGCAAAGTCGAAATAATGTTGCATTTTTTTCAATGAATGGAATATTAAATTTGCATTTAGAAGCTCAATTCGCGTGTCCACAAAGAACGTTATGAGTATTTTTCTTTTACTCCTAAATAACTTGTTGATCATGCTATTATTGGATGACTGAATGGCTGTTTTGTTTTCCATTTCCTTCAGGGACTTGTTGTGCCAGTAATTCGAAATGCTGAAAAGATGAACTTTGCTGAGATAGAGAAAGAAATAAACAGTCTTGCTAAGAAGGCAAATAATGGAACCATATCCATCGATGAGATGGCAGGAGGCTCATTTACAATCTCAAATGGTGGCGTTTATGGAAGCCTATTGAGCACTCCAATCATCAATCCTCCTCAGGTATGCATTTGCTCGTTCTTTTCACATAGAAGTATAAAAAAAACTAGTTCTTGCCAAGAAATTAGTTTACTCATTCAGGTGCTGTTTACTTGGGGCCCGTTTATAAAACACTTAAAGCCTCTTATCGGGTAACTAAATACTTACTGCCTCTGACCGAGTAAGAGGCGCTTACCTGGTCAGAGGTGATGGTAAACGCCCCGTTAGTGCTGCTTGTTTCTTATTGGGTAAGAGCCTCTTACCCAGTAAGAGACAATGTAGATTATCTACATTTCTGACTGATCGAGGTGCAGACCAAGTCAGCCACCAATGTCACTGACTGAGTCAGACAGTGCTGACCCAGTAAGAGACAATGTAGATTATCATCGAGGTGCTGACCAAGTCAGCCACTAATATGTCACTTACTGAGTCAGACAGTGCCTTAACCACATTGTAAACAACCATTTTGAGACAGACATTGCCTTTATCAGTATTCACTTACTATGACACACTTGGTAAACAACCATTTTGGGTTCTCGCTTACCCAGACCGAACCTCTTACACAGACCATGCTCGTAGTCGTACCTCCTTAGCACCCACCCAATTTGTGTTGGTAAACGGTCCATAATCTTTTTTTCCGCATGAAAAAGACGTCTCTAACCCTTGGAGTAGATGAAAGGATAGGACGGCATACATTTTACCCTCCCTAGATGACCCTACTTTAGTGTGGGATTTAGGCTAGGCAAACTAGCTGATAAGTTAACTGATGGCTGATAAGCTAGCTGGTAGCTGATAAGAAAAATCATGTTTGGCAAAACTAGCTTATAAGAATGTAAAATGACCAAAAAGGGCATCTTTAAGCTAGCTTATTTTTGCCAAACAATATCTACTCAGTTCGTTTGATTTGGTTTATTATTTAATACATATATTATATGACAGTCTGCAATTTTGGGTATGCATTCAATCGTGAGCCGGCCAATGGTGGTCGGGGGCAACATAGTCCCAAGACCCATGATGTACATCGCCCTAACCTATGACCATAGGCTTATCGACGGTAGAGAGGCTGTGTTTTTCCTCCGCCGAATCAAAGATGTTGTCGAGGATCCAAGGAGGTTGCTTCTCGACATCTAAAAAAAAAGGTCTCGAGAAACTCGATTTTGCTTGATTTCTGGTATACTTGAAAGCTTTTAACCAGAATAATCGTTTTTCGATGCGAAAAATTTTGTACGCTTTTTTGCTGTTTTAATCGCGGCTAGAGACGTTTGCATTTGATATACGACTGTTATAACTTTTTTAAGTTATATAGCGTAACACAAATGTTTTCGATTTTTACACTATTGCATAAACCATGCATATGTTGCTTTTGTTGGTTTGTGCTTCTTGTGGAACTCCTAATCTATACTTGAATAACTTTGGATGAACATTTTTTTGGTGATGTTTTATTTTTTTGGAAAGGGTATCCTACGCATTTGCCTAGACTAATCTCTGGCAAATTTAAGACTGCTAAAGCATGCAGCCCTGAAATAATTCCCCAGCGGCTGCAAGCTGTTTGCGCCTGGATTCGAAACTGGGGTAGATGGGTTATCTAGCTTCATCTCCCACAAGCCTTAACCAGTATGCCACAAGCGTTAGTGGTTATTTTTGGTGATGTTTTCTTGGATCCATTATGTTAAATCTTTCTTGCTGTTTGTAGGCTATGTGGAATCTTATCATCAGATTACTTTTTAGAAGGGTTATCGAGAAGAAAATAGATGTTTTAAGGGAAATTGACTAAAATAGTCAATCTCCTCACTTCCATAGTTCCATTCACTTTGTAGTAATTTTTTCAAGGCAATCCCTAAAATAGCCAATTTTTTATGCAAATGTTTTATGCATTTAATAAATGGAAAAGAAAAAAACTTCATGTGTAAACCACAGTTTTCTAATAAATGGAAAAGAAAAAATGTGCATGTGTAAAAGAAAGTATGCATTTGCATATAAAAAATATAGGTTTTATGTAAAGAATGGCTATTTTAAGAATTGCGTTTAAAATGTGACAAAAAAATTAATGGATGTGAGAAGATTTGACCATTTTAATCAATTTTCCATGTTCCATGTTTTAAACGTATAGTATAGTTGCAAAGGCAAATAAATGTATTCATGTATGGTATAGTTGCAGAGGTGGTCCAGGTGGATTTATAAATTTATATGTGGTGATACCATATGATTATAGAAAACGAAATTGATGATACCTTTTACAAATTATCATTAATCTTTTGGTTATGTGAAATATTGTGTTGGTGTCTTTTATCCCAATTTTTTTTTTTGAGAAAATAAACTTGAAATTAAAATTAAAATAAATAAATAAATGAGATTCGAAAACCTCATGAGAGAAATGACTTTGCAAACCAACTTTTTGAGATAAACTTATATTATTAATGTAGTTTTGTAAAATATACACTTGTACCCAAAATAATAATACAATTCACGGATCCAAGATTTTTGCCTAGAGGGTGCATCTTTTTAAGGTAGATTAAAAGTCCACAAAGTCATCCAATTTGTTTTTAGCTGAATTCTAGTGTTTCAAGGGGCTATAAAGTTTTAGTTGATTTTAGAGTTTTTTTCCAGCTCTTTTGGTTGATTTCGAGACCTTTTTTTATTATTATTGATATTTCTTGTATTTTATATTATCCAGAAACACCATTCATAGTTTAGCAGGTGCATCTATCAAACCTCAAAAAAATTCTACCAGTAAAAATCGGTTGAGTGGATGGACTAGACATTCCTCAAGCTTTCATTAGCCCACCCCTAAGGGGGCGTTTGGTTCGCAGAATGGAATTGGATGGAATGAAATCTGTCAAAGGAATTTGACTTTGAAGGAATTGGAATTGGAATGTTGTCAGGTTTGACCAGCTGTTTGATTGGCAGAATTGGAATGGAATCTGTTGAAAGAATTGGAATCTGTCTGTTTGGTTCACGGAATGTAGCTTTGGAATTGGAATGAAATTCCAGTAAATGACTAAAAAACCATTTTTATTAAATTTAATTTTTTAAAATTAAAATTAATAAAATAAACTAATTATTAATTACTTCAGTTTTTTTAACACTAAAAATAATGAGTTTTTTTACAACTAAAAACTGTATAAAACAGCAAAAATCATATTTTTTTTACAGGCAAAACGGCTAAAAACAACAAACACAAAAAAAAACTGCAGAAAAACTGCAAAATAACATATGTTAGGCAAGACATAGTTTAGTTGTTGCAAGAGACGATGGAGAACCTAACTGCTAGGGGTGAGCAAAAATAGAAACAAAACCGAAAAAAGCCGAGAAGCCGAAATCGAAAACCGAAAAAACCCCCAAGAAAACCGAACCGAAATCGGAAAACTGAAAAGTGAAAAAAAACCCCGCGAAAAAACGGAATCGAAAATCCAAACGGTTCGGTTTTGGTATTGTTGGGTAATGTGCTAAGGGTATTTGAGGAATTAAAAAATGAGCAAATTCAATTCCCATGAAATCCCAAGGGTAACCCAAGGAATCTCAACTTGCCCTCTTTTGGAATTCTTTGGAATTTGCCAAATTCCAATTCTTGAAAACAATGAACCAAACAAGGGAATTGGAATCTGGTCAATGGAATTCAGATTCCAATTCCAACAGATTCCATTCCATTCTGGCGAACCAAACGCCCCCTAAGAGTAGCATACTAGCATCTTTCACTATCCTAATTTTTTTACGTTACAGACAATAATAAAAATACGATGATCCGTACCACCGGGTGCATCATAATGGGTCCGGTGGGCCTCCTTGTATCAGGGGCGGACCCACCCTTTGGGGAGGGGGGTCCAGCGCTACCGCTCAACCTAGTGCCGTAAGGGTAAAAAATATCGTGTTTCGTAAGTTTTACATGAGTTTTACATGAGGTGCACCCGCTGAACTCTGTCAACTTCAAAAGTTAAGGGAGTACAACTTTAAAAAATCACTCGAAATCAACCAAAAACCATTAAAAAATCACTCGAAATCAACCAAAAACCTTAAAAAGTTCTTCGAAATCAACCAAAAACCTTAAAAAATTGTTCGAAATCAACCGAAAAACTTAAAAATGCCCCTAAACAAGGAATTCGGCTAAAAATCCCTCAAAATCAACCGACAAATATATCAAACAGCTTTACAGACATTTGATACAATTTAAGTGTGCATCCGCTCGGGAAAAATCCTGGGTCCGCCACTGCCTTGTATTTGGTTGTGCGTAAAATGTTTTAGAAGGTATACTTGTATATATGTTGTTGCCATTAGATTTTTTTGTCGGCCATGAAAACTATTTGGGCTGACCGTAGTCGGTCACCAACCCAAGCGTTTTGATCAATGGAAAATGGCATTTGCCTCATTCACAATAAAAGAATCTTCAATTAACAAATAACGTGTGCCCATAAATATGAAAGGTGATACTTCCTCATCTCAATAAATAAATAAATAAAAAAAATTATACAACTTTGATATAGGGTTCAAACGAGAACACCTTCATTTTGCGAGAACGCGAGAACACTCTTTTACTATAGAAAATCACATGTGATACTATTATTCCATCACATATAATACACATTCGATACTAAATCAGATATGCGGATGGCTTTTGGCGTGATCTAGGTTACCGGCCAAGTCGTCGTTACACCACTAAGCTCCATCGCATATATTATCACATGTGATAAGGGTGTCTTTGATGTGATACTATAATCAATCAAAACCATCATGTGTGATATTAAATCATAGACGCAAACGATCTTTGGTGCGACCGAAATAGCAAGGCACGTCATCCGCACACCATCAAGTCCCCTCTCGTGTATTATCACATGTGATAAGGGTGTTCTCGCGTTCTCGTAAAATGGAGGTGTTCTCGTTTGAACCTCCATCTATATATATATATATACATACAGAGAGAGAGAGAGAGAGGAGTGTTATTTTGCAATCCATGAAAAAGTTGCAACCCTTGCAACCTACATCTTAACCATCCATTTTTTTCATCAACGGTTGTCATTTGATCATTTGAAAACTACCCTTAATTATAAAAAACCAAAAAAGAAAATACAAAAAATGGACGGTTATATATGAGGTTGCATAGGTTGTAAGATTAGTAAGGGTTGTATTAGATATATATATATATATATATATATATAGAGAGAGAGAGAGAGAGAGGAAGAAGAAGAGAAAGTTCAAATGCAAACTCAAATTTGGTTACGAACATGCTGACAAAAGAGAGCGTGACGTGTGTCTATTCAGTCTTAAGACATTCAGTATGAATAACGAAGGTGAAGTTCATGCATTATTCAATATGAATAACACAACATTCAGTCTGAATATATTTAGACTGAATGAGACACGTGTCACATTCTCCTTTGTCCTCACATTCACAACCAAATTTGAGTTCGCATTTGAACCCGAGTGTCCAGAGCAATTTGCATGTACCTCGACTAATCGCAGTGGCGTTAGAGAACGGCCAGAAAAATCTTCAAGGGTCTTGTAGGACTCAAACCGGTGACAACTGAGAAGAACCCTAAAAAACTTAAGTCTTAGTGTAGGTTGAGCTAACTACACACGGTTTAATATATATTTTTAATTATCATGTATTAGGGTTGAGTTTCGTTGAGAATGGAAGTTATAATGAAAATCGTGAGAAGGGATATCCACTTTCAATCCTCATTGAAAATTAACTCTAATGAGATGCACAAGATAGTTGCCGTGAGAAGCACACGTCATAGGATGAGGTTGAGGTTAAAAATTATCAAGGGTTCAATATCCCTTCTTATGCTTCTCACTTTAATTCATATTCTCACACGATATGCTTTAAACTGTAGATGTATTAAACTGTAGGTTGGGTATGGACGTTGTTACATAAAATACATATTCTTCTTCGTTATCAAATTTGGAAGTAATGTACAAATCTAAATTTTAATACAAGAATCAAATTCTTTCATTGAGAAACAAGTCAGAGTATGAAAATCGGAACATATAGCGGAAAAAAAATCCCTTACTCTTCATCATAATTTTTTTCTTCGATAGTTTTGGCCTCTATTGCCTCAAATTCTTTGAAAATTTTACAAGAAATAAATATCAAAGATGACACCTCTTCTATTTACGATGCTAGCAATCGAGATAGGAATGATCATGATCCTCCTGTTTCACTCGCCTTTGAGGAACCTAGTCATGATGGGGTTGGATCGCTTGAAGCAGGGTAGAGGTCTCGTGACCTCAAGAACTGTTGCTGCAACATTATTTGTAGTATTTGTGTTTAATGTGTACAGTATCCTCCAAACTCAAAAGCGCATGAAGGATGTTGCATCCACTAATCCAACTGATCAGGTTCTTATGGCTAATCACATTCTCGAGGCATCACTCATGGGTAAGTTATCTTATTTTATAACATATTTCATGTTCATGTTCCGCATATTTTGTTTTAATAACGAGATTTATGTGATGTAGGTTTTTGTTTATTTCTGGGATTGATGATAGACAGAATTCATTACTATGTTAAAGAGTTGTGGTTGCTGAGAAAGAGCTTAAAAGCAGTTCATAGTCAGATGGGTGATCCTGATCTGATTCCATCCAATAACAAAATCAAGAAAACTCGCGAGACATAGGCAGATTGAATCAATCTCATGTAAATAATTCATCCCTGGACTAAAAGATATAATCTAAAAATCAGATTGTTATCTTTAGTAAATTGATTCGAAATTTATATTTCTCATTATCCTTGTTCAATAAGATACGTATATATGAATTAAATTTGTGTAATTTTTATAGAAACAATTCTAAGTATAAGTAAATAATTAGTTTTTTTTAAATGTCCATGTGATAGTTGCTTGTGGATTTTCTATTTGTGATTTAACAAACTTTTGAAAATGGAAATAACTAATTGACTTTTGAGTTTGATGATTGTAACTAAACTAACTATTTGAAAAAAATGCCAAAAATACCTAAATAATCAAACAATTTTGGACAAATGCGAACACAAAACAAGAACATCACACTTAGAAATAAAATGCCAAAAAATACATAAATAATCAAACAATTTTGGACAAATGTAAACGCAAAACAAAAACATCAAATTTAGATACCAAAGTCTCATATATATTGGGAAATTGGTCATTTTTTCTTTCAATGTCTTTTCAGTTAATAAGATTTTATAAAAGAAACTGAAGGGATGTATCTAAAACTTTTTTCGTCTAGAAACAAAATCTAAAAAATAAAAAATATAACCTTTATCATCAAGGATTAAAAAGATATTTCATTAATTAAATTCTTTCAACATACAAAAATCATTGACAAAAAAATGATTTTATTATTATTATTATACTCTTTCTATTTTAGAATAAATGTGTACAATTGAAATGAAACATAATTTTAAACATGTATAAGTATTACTTTTTAGTTAATCAAATGACAACTTTATCCTTATTTAATTTTTTTTTCTTCTTCATAACTCATAATTATTTGTGCATTAATTAAGAATATATTTAAGGATATATTCTTAAAACCCAACATTTATTACGAGACATATATAAATAAAAATATAAACACTAATCTTGAGATAGAAAAAGTATAAATCTTTCTAGTTATGTCTTTAATGACACAGTTTTTCTAAATACAGTCTAGTCTATGGTAACACTTTTGTTTATTAATATATGGTAACACCCAAAAAAGACTAAAGTAAGCATATATACTCTAATTTAATCAGATGATATAATATAGAGTCAGATGTATATAATAACACCCGATAACAAAATAATAATATGGATAAAATAACAATAAATAGTATTCCTTTGTATCCTTATCCATTTCACCTACTCATCCAAGCCAGAAAAATATTTGGTATGTACCCTTTGACCTTTTGGTCAAAAAAGGGTATTTTCAAAACCTTAAATATGTAGATAAGAGCAGCAAGTAAATTACCAAACTACCCCCTAAAAAAAGTCAACTAATTTGGTATTGATTATGACTTTCTTGAAAGGGTGTTTGCCTAACGTCTAGTAGATTACCACAACCCCACTAATATTACCGCAAACCAACCTCCAAGCCCAAATGGACACACAAAGAGCCACGGCCACTTTGGGGACAAAATGGGAAAATCTCTTAATTTATGTTCTAATGCGAGCCCAAAAATTAAAGTCTTTTATTTTAATTTTTAGTAAATTTTTTAATTTTAAAAGAAATACAATATGAAAAGTTAAAGTTTTATAAAAAAAATCATAATTAATTTTAACATGTTTTTTATTATAATTTTTTCAACATTATTTATATTATTAAAATACTTTTTAATTTTATTATTTTAATTTATTTAATTAGATTTTTATATATAAATATAATAACAATTAAATCTCAAGAAAGATATAAAGAATTATTTTTCTCTCATCTTATTTAGTTCTAGAAATTTCTTTCTAAACTTATTTTTTTGCATCTTTATATTAAAGAATAATACAGAGTATTTATTAGAGGAAATTAGAAAATAAAACTTTATTTTATTTATTTTAGAAAATTTAATAGAATCATCAAATTAAGAACCTATATAAACTCTACAAATATTACTCCTTCTAAAAACGTTTTTTATGGGTCATATGGTTTTTCGATACCAATAATTATTATAAGTTAAGTTCAAAAAGAAAATATAAAAATTATTAAAATATCATTTCATACAAAGTTGAAAACAAAGCCAAGATTCTTATAGAAAAACTTCATAAACGTAAATGAACTAGGTGTGTTTGGTTGGACGTATTAATCAACAATTAATGGGATTGATAATAATAAAAGAAACTGTTTGGTTGTGTATAATATTATGAGCTCATTCCTCCAGAAGCCTAAATTTTCATTCCTAATTAAACTGAATGAAATAAAAATTTATTCTCATTTTCATTCTCTTGTGAGAACCAAACGCCCCTTTAGAATTATCTCTTATAATTCTTTGCTCCTTACACAGGAGATGCTATTTGAAAGAAAGGGTGGTTGACTTTTTTGGGGTCTTCAATTTAAAATAAAATAAAATAAAAATTTAAATTTAAAGTAAGCCAATAGGAAAGGACAAAATGATTGGATTCTTCAAATATGTTGTACCTAATTCCATTTTCTTCTTCTTTGGCTTCAAATTACCAAACAATTCTAGATGGGAAAATTGGTTGACCTGCCAAAGAAATTGACTTTGGGGTTGTTTAAAAGATGTCAATAGTTCATTTGGATACAAAAATAAAGAAAATTAAAGGAATCAACAAATCAAAATTAGATGTAAGTGAAAACTCTAATGTTAATTAAAAAAGGAAGTCAACTGGGATGAAACATGTATTGTTCGATTATTGGTACATTTTTGTTAATTTTAAGAAACTTTGTTAGTTGGATAAGTTAACTGATCCATTTGAACTGTTCAAGTTTTGGTATACGGGGTTGGGTCATTGGTTTCCAGTCTGGGAAAAGTTAGAATGAATTTGCATTGGAATTATAAGTTGTTTTCGTTTATGTTCCATCCAAAACTCTAATAAAAATTATTTTATGTGATTCTTTTAGTATTTCTTTAAAGATATTTACATGATTATATCATGTTGTACATTCGTTTGAGGACTCTCTAAATCGTGAAATATATAAGAATCGGTGCATTGTGTGCTATTTGATATAACTTTATTTTCTTCATATATGGCTAGAATTTAACTTTTTGTTTTGTGAAATTCTCCAAAATAAAGAGCTTTGTTGATAATGATTACTAATAAACATTTTTTTTATTATATTGCATAAATAAGAAATTTTGAAATTAAGGTGTCGTTTATTTTTTAAGACATAAGTGATAATTAAGAGCTTAAAATGAAAAAACAAACAAGGCCTAAATGTTTAGTAAAAAGAAATGATATGTTATTAAATATATGAAATATTTTATTAATGTAATGAATATGGTTTAAAATAAAGAATCTATTAAAGTTGATTGTAATTTTTCATTTTAAAACATTTGTTAAAGATGCTCTTTAAGTGTTGGTTTTGTTGCGAAAATGATTTTCATGTGTTATAACAAGGTAAAGAATTGTTTTTAAAAAAAAGCACAAAAACCGGTTAATTTTAAACTCAAACCCATTTACCAGAACTTGAATTCAAGTAATTCATATAATCTAATTGAATCATTTCAGTATCTAAGCCTGAACTAAATGACTTGGAGATAATTTGAATACATCCGATCAACCGTTCGGATGACGTCAAGCATTTAGAAAGACTGCGGAAATCGTCAGTTATAATTAAAACAGTATTCAAGAAACCGAAAAAAAATCTAAAAACATAATAAATGAAACGACTCTTTTATTTCCAAAAAATTCATGATTAATAAGTATATGATCAATTTCAAGAAATCTTGATACAATTGAATTCTCTAAAACCTCAATATCTTCTTCATCTCTAACTAAACTTTCAACCTCTTCTACTTCTTCTTCTTCTTCCAAATTCAAATTCGAAAAATTAAAACTAAACGAATCAAAACGACTGAAATCACCATCATCGATCCCCATTTCGTTAATCGGATTACTTCTAACCGTAATCCAATCTTCATCATCATCCCAATTCGGAAAACCCGAAGGAATTGCTTCAACTAATCCGTTTATCCTCTCCGCCGGAGACTCGCCGGAAAAATTCTCTGGCCGGATCTCCGGCGAACGTTCCGTCACCGATAAAGATTCCCAAAAACCATGATCCAATATACTCGTTGGAGACTTTCTTGTTTCCGAACCCGAATTCGAATCCAAATCACTAACAAATGGGTGTTGAAGAAGTTCTTTTGTTGTCCATCTTTTTTTACAATCTTTATTCAAACACTTAGCCAAGAAATCTTTTCCGTCCTCCGGCAACCACTCAGGAATCTCCGGCGAGTCACCAGAATATCCAATTTTATACAAAGCAGTAACCGGGTCGGTTAATTCCGGCCACGGGTTCGACCCAGTTGCCATTTCGATTATTGAACATCCAAGAGCCCATACATCCGCCGGAAACGACTGTTCTTCACCTCTTGCAACCTCCGGTGCCATGAAAACCGGTGTACCGGAAAACCCAGAAGTGGTCGCCGGAGCTGTTTCTCCACCGTTTTCCACCATTTTTGCACAACCCAAATCGCCGATCTTGACACCATCGTCGCAAATTAACAAATTCCGGCATTTAATATCGCAATGCACGATGTTATGGAAGTGAAGATGATCTAATCCGGTGAGAATCTGATGAGTATAAGATCGGATCACTGACTCATTAAGCGACCCACCTTGCGACTTGATCACATCGGAAATTGTGCCACCGGCGGCGTACTCCATGAACAGATTATAAGTGGGTTTGTTATCATCGTGATTGATGTCAAAACCCATGTATTTGATTATGTTTTTTGAGGTTAATTTAGAAAGAAAGTGTTGTTCTTTCTGTAAGAAAGCAGAGGTGGAAAGGTCGGTGGATTTGACGGCAAAACAATCTCCGGTGGTGGTGGTGACGGCGAGGTAGACGGCGGCGTAAGATCCACGGCCGATTATAGGACCTCTTTTCCATTCCATTGTAGAGAAGGAAGCAAGAGACTTTTGAAAGGTGTGTAAGGTGTGATTTGATGACATATGAAACATAGAAGAGACCATTATATATATACTTACAAAATTATATATTTATATATTTATTTTATTTTATATATAGAGAGTTTTTATAACTTCTTAATTTGCGAGATATTTAAGAACTGATACATTATGTGTGATTATGTGTGATTATATTTGATTTTTATTATATTTATTGTTATAATTTAATGCAGTGATTAACATATATTTGTTTTATAATGTGTTTGTTTAATATGTAGTTGGTTTACAATGTGAAACAAAAAGTACACGTAAAAACTTATATGTTGTGAATCCAATATATATGAAACAAATCTAAAACAAATATATGCTAATTAATACACTAACTATTTTACTTAAACGAAAAAAACTTAAGGTAAATGCTTTTACTGATATGTTATATTTGTAGTTCTTAAATGATTAAAACCTTTATATATACAAAAAAACACACACGAGGTTTAAAACACAAATCATGTTATTCTTACAGACCAATTTTAATTAATCATCCATCTAGTCTAATAAATATTTCTTTTATAATATAAAGTCGTTATCATAATGAATTCAACCTAAGCATCTTCTATATACATATCTTAATCATAATTAATGAATCATGATAATTATACATAAATAACTTTTTTTTTAATATAATCGTTGATTATGATTTGAATTTGAAACCCCCCAGATACATTCATATATATTATATGTAATAGACTTGACATAAGACCGACATTTCGTGAGACCGCAAATTAACACTGAATTTTCACAATAAATCACTGTAAAGATAACATTCACAACTTTTCTACTATAAAGATTAAGACATTTAGTGTATTTTTTATAATTTTACAGGTCTCATAAAAAAAGACTGGTCTCATAGGAATTCATCCTTTATATAATATATAAACATATATATATATATATATAGAGAGAGAGAGAGAGAGAGAGAGATTCAAATGAAAACTCAAATTTGGTTGTGAACGTGAGAACAATGAGAGCGCGACATGTATCATATTCAGACTGAATAATCAAAAAAATATTCAGACCGAATAGCGTATTTATTCAGTCTGAATAACCATTATTTAGACTGAGTAAACATTATTCAGTCTGAATGTTTCTTTTATTATTCAGTCTGAATAATCTACATTCAGACAAGTGTCGTATACTTATTTGTCCTCACGCTCACAACCAATTTGAGTTTTCATTTGAACTCCCCCCATTCTCTCTCTATGTATGTATGTATGTATATATATAGAGAGAGAGAACGAGAAAGAAAGAAATTCAAATGAGAACTTTGTATTCTTAAAAAATAAAGAAACATCCTTAGAATCACATATGATGTTGGTCTCACACAATAAAAAATCATTTCTTATTCAATGATAGTCCTATTGAATCAAATATGATTTTTTTATTATACGAGTGCCACATCATATATGATTTTAAAGAGATT
Source organism: Silybum marianum (assembly GCA_036898165.1). Classification (NCBI taxonomy): domain Eukaryota; kingdom Viridiplantae; phylum Streptophyta; class Magnoliopsida; order Asterales; family Asteraceae; genus Silybum; species Silybum marianum. The sequence goes on along the minus strand of CM072533.1, from coordinate 1,128,306 downwards.
TCCTTTGTTCTTTTAAATAGAGGGTATTCTCACATGATCCATTCCATATATATATATATTTTGAATCACATGATACAACGAGGCTAGATTTTCATACAGTTGTTGAGGTTATTTTATTATATAATTTAAAAAATAAATCTTAAACGAGGAATCATTCTTTTTGTTAATAAAGGGGGGTAATGGGTGAGTTGTTATTGAACCACGTGGCGAATGCTGGAGTATGACAGCTCCGGCCGAAGGTGGTTTAGCTTGGAGAAAAAGAAAATTTCCCGTTCACATGATAAAAAAACACGTGAGTGCACGTGGCATGAAACGCGTATAACCATTTCCTGTGGGAAATTGAGGTTACATTGCGGCGGTAACTACCGTCATTTGCAAACACCATGTTTACCACTTGGTTAAATTTTATAGAAATTTAATTTAGAAAAACTAGAATTGGGATCACCTGAGACCACTCTGTTTTTGTGAGACCCGTAAGACTATCCTTGTCACTTGAAATTTCACAGTAAAAATACTATGAATGTAAAAAAAAATGAATCTTAAAGGTATTTTTGCTATGAAAGTAACTTACATAGTGTTTTGTTGTGAATGTAACCTTCACGGTGTTTTTGCTGTGAAGGTTCAGATTTTTTTTACATTAACAGTGTTTTTGTTGTGAAGTTTTCAAGAGTAAAAAAGTGGTTTTACGGGTCTCCGACGGATCTCACGAAAACAGACTGGTCTCACGTGAATACATCATATTTTTTTAAACTTCACAATGTGTTTGCTGTAAAGTTTCAAATGTAAAAGGACGGTCTCACGAGTCTCATGAAAAGAAGGTGGTCTCACGTGGTCTCAACCCAAAAAAACTATGTAATTTGTTAGTTTATATTATATTATATTTTATAAATATAATATGGTGAAAATGAGTTGGATGTTACGAAACACCTTTAAATAATATTTGAATGTTTAAAGCATTTCAAATAGTTATGCTAAAATAGCATTTGTTTTTTACTCCAATAATTATGTTAACTGGTTTTTTAAAAAGGTTTTTCCTTTTACACCATAGTCTAGAAGTATACCACAGTCTAAAACAATGTTTTAAAACCTGGATTTTCAGTTGATCCAGTGTGGTGATCGGGTCTCGGGTTAACCGGTTTCAATAATTTTTTTGTATTTTTTTTCATTTTCCTGCATACATACATATATATAAAGTAATAATTTGATGTTTACAAGTTCCAACATTAAAAATACACAAACAACAAGTTTTACATCAATCCAAATACATTAAAAAAACACAAATAACACACATTTAAAAAAAAATAAATTGAATTTTGATATAAAAACGGGTTAACTGGGTTTTTGAGAAACCCGGCCGGGTTGAAACGGGCCGGTCATATACATTAACCCGACGTTAGTTAACCTGGTCACTACGCCGGATCGCGATTCAACCGGTTCGACCGGCCGGGTTAACCCGGGTTTTAAAACATTGGTCTAGAAATACATCCTAGTCTATTACTATAGGATAACACAGAAAAAGTCAAAATAGCCGTATATGTTTTAATCCAATTGAATGATATCATATAAACTAGGGTGTAAATGGTAACACCCTGCTTAAAATAAAGAATAAAATAGATAAGATATAATCTTTAATAACTATGTTAAAATAGAAAATTTTGAATATTTAATTTTCAACAGTTATTTTAAATGATATGTTAAAAAGAAAAAATAAGATAGATAAGATAAAATTCTTTAAATATGAATAAATTTTTAAAATTCTGTACAGAGAAAAATAATATTTTAATTATTTTCAACCGGTACAAATTAATTAAATTAAATTTGTTGTATAGAGAAATAACATTTCATTAATATAGTTGATATAGAATTGATAAAATTAAAGTTGGCTTGTGGGTTTGAACTTTAAAGTTAACTTTTTTAGAAAAATAACTTTTCATATTTTGTTATAGAAAAATAACAGCATAACCGATAAAAATGCTGTTTGTAAAAAATTATCTTGTTATTTTGATAATTATATTTTTATAGAAATATTTAATAGAATATTTATTTACAAATCTAATATAAAATAGTATGATGCTCAAATAAGAGGTCTATATGTGGATAATTGCAAATTTTCATTCCAAAAAAGAATATGTGAACCGATATGTGTATGTGTGATTTATAACGTTAGTTTATATATGTATTTTTAAACATATTTTTTTTAGATTTCTTTAGTGATTTAGATATCTATTTTTTTTAGCATTTTATTCTTAGTTTCTCATGATATTTAACTATTTTATTTATTCCTATCCCTACAAAAATATTAATTGATTGACTTAATCTGATATGATTTGCCCAAAATTTCCCTCCCAACAGTTATATAAATCTAAAGGGAGTTTTAAATACGAACCATATAAATCCATTTCAACCGTTCATTTATTCTGATAAATATCTGATTTCAAAAGCATCTCGGTTGTTTTCTAATACAAAGTATTGATAATAATTAATAAACTATAATCACATTTCATAAATATCTAAATCACAATAAATATACTCACACTATTTCCATAAATATCTTAATTAATTATTATTATTTATAAATCACATGGTTTATAATTTAATTCTTCTCTATAAATATGTTGATATTATCAACTTTAATTTTTAATTAATATATAAAAATGTGTTCTTCCAACAATGTGAACATTAAAGGATTAAAGAAGATTTCCCATTTGATTGTTTCAATCAAACTTTGACCAAAAAATATGTTCAAACACTTAATGATATCTATTTAAAAGATATTATATATTACTTAAAGAAAATATTAATTCATTCATTTATTATTATTATTATTATTGGTATATTAAAAGAAGAAACTGTAGGGTTGACTTGTAGAAGGTCTTTGAGAAGGTTAATGGTAATGGGTCAACAAAGACGTTGAAATGAACCAAATAAGAAGGATCCAAATCAACTACAAGAAAATTCGTTACAAAAGGTCAAGCAATTTATAATTATCTTATTTTTTTTATCGATTATGTTAAGTAATTCAAATTATATACACATAAAAAACGTAAAACATATAAATTTATGGTAAACTTATAGATTTCATCTCAATTTATAATTACGTCAAGGAAATAAAAATGAAAAACATAAAAGCAGTACAATATGAACAAACGCAGAAGGTAGCTTGAAAATTTTGTATATAAAGATATCATTACCAGCGAAACCCTGTGAAATATAGCGTTGGAGTTAACGAAATCCATGTAATATCGTAACGTATTGAAGTTGAATAGTATTATGTGTAGCATTTTCTCAGTTGATACGAAAAACGTGATATAACTGATAACATTATACGTCAACATATAAAATGATTTAATGTAACGTTTTATCTGTTAGTGAGTCGATTTATATCTATTATTAGCTATGTCACGTTTTTTCGTATCGATCGAAGGAATGCCACAAGTAATACTGTACAACTTTTAACACGTTACGATATTACGTTGATTTCGTGTAGAGACGAGTTGTTATTCACGTGATTTTCGAAACACTGATAATTATTTCTTGATAATGTGGAGCAGATTTAAGAATTAACGAATATCTTAATTAAAGGGCTAGTAGGAGAAAGAAGACCAGATCTCAAAGAAGTTAATTCTAAAATAGACATGACTTTTGATTTATAAGGAGTTTCAGACATGCACGAAAAACTCACGACAAACCGAACATCATGCCAAGAGTATATGTCCCAACCATTGACCCAAAATTCTTCATTTGGATCCCTGAAATCAACTTCGAATTTTTTTAAAGAGTCTTTATTTTATTTGTATAAGTTGTAATAATTAGATCGCATGAAATCAATGTTTTTTTATTTTGATGTCTTTTTATGCAATAACCAATATTATTCCTCCGTTTTTTAATTTTGTATTTTTATCCACATGACAAAAATAGGCGGTACTCAAAATATAGAAAGAGTGTTACCATATATAATTTAGTCTATATCATTTCCCCCAATTAGATGATGTATATGACTACTTTGACTTTTTTGGATGTTACCATATACTAATAGAGTAGTGTGTATTTGAAACAACCCGTATAGAAATTTGTAAGTTTAAAAACATTGAATAATATTATCATGTTGTATCAAAAGATATTTAAATATTGTGTTTATTAAAAAATTTGAAATCAAAAGATATATAGAAATTGTATCCATTTAGACAAAAAAATTGATGTATTTAATTACGTTATGGTATGCGTCACTTGATCAATATTCAAATTATCATCATTAATTTGCAAAGAAATCCATCCAGCCTTCAAATTCTGAACACTTTTTGCACACCCACATCACAAGTACTTTACACCATTCTTTTACTTTATAATTAAAGTGGTGAAAGATATGATCGATCCATCTCACCCACACTTTTACCTTTGATTTTGAAACCAAACGTTCATTTAATTAATATTTTTATCAAAACAAATGATTATATATATAAGGGTTGGGCTCCGGTGAGAAGCGTAAGAATGGATATCCACCATTGGATGTATATTAGAATGAGATGTACCAAGATGAGGTGCATCGGCATGTACCGGATCAACTCTTTTCTAAGGCGTAATTCATTGATGAGTATGAGATTAAAAGTGATCAATGGCTCAGATCACTTCTTACGTTTCTCAGCTTAACTCTTCTTCTCATACGATTCTATGCCATATATAAAGACGCAAGATCGTGTGAGAATGAGAGTTAAGGTGAGAATGGTAAAAAGGGATATGGACCCTTGATCACCTTTAATCTCAAACTCACCCATGAATTACATTTCATACAAGGATTGATCTGGTGCATCGCGGTACATCTCATCCTAATGTGCATCCAATGGTAGAGATCCCTTCTTACGCTTCTCATCTTAACTCTCATTCTCACCGGAACCCAATCCTATATATATAGGGGCGGGTTCAAATGGGAACTTAAGTTTGATTGTGAACGTGAGAACAAATGAGAGCTCGACGCATGTCATTTTTTGGTTTTTTTTAATTAAGGAAAGTTTTAACAGACTAAATCTTAACTGTTTATGATTAAATGGACGCTCCTGATTTTGATGTAAGGCCAAGTTGTATGAATGCAAAGGGTTGCATAATAACCCCCCCCCCCTTCTATATACATATATTATATACAGAGGTCAAATCAAATAAAAACCGCCTAAATGTTACACATTGTACAAACCAATCTCAACCGTCTATATAGATTATCAAATCAATGTCAACGATGTAGATTAAATCGGTTCCAAAATTAATCTAAATGTTATCTGCAACTGATTTGGTAACCATCTAAAAATTTCAAAATACACAGAATAAGGACCGAGATTGATTTGTACAGTGTGTAATATTTAGACGGTTTGTATTTGATATATGTTATTGAATGTGGTTATCTGTATTGGGACAAAGAAAACAACAAAAAAGGTAACAGCAAAACTTAGTGATAATATATAGAATCTGATGCCTGCAAAACAATGTTAACTTTGGTACACTCCATCTACTAACTATACAGTTGGACATTATTATTCCATGATCTTTGTTCATTTCTTAATATATATATATATATATATATATATATATATATATTCATTTAATTTCCAAAGTATTAATCGTATCTGAAAACCCAAAGTAAATAATAATTAAAGAAAAATGCCATCTCGACGACAACTCATTAAGATACTGGTCAAAATGCTGCAGGCTTAATTAGCTATACTTACCTTATTACTCCTAGTAAACCCACTCATTGCTTTTAGTGTTGTACGGCAATTTTAGTTTTTTTTTTCTAAATAATTATATTGATACTAGAAGGGTACTCGCGTGATGCAACGAGATACATCTCAGTTTTAAGTTTCATTTTAATTTTTGTCTCTATCGATGTTCTAATGGTTTTATGTGATTTTAAGAAAAAGATTTTAATGTTTCATTTAAAAGTTCTTTTTTATGTAATTTCTCTAATTCAAATTTTTTATCATAATTAAATTTAGGTTTAATAACGAATATAACTTTTTATATTGATGATAATTAAATATTCTGTTAGAACTTAATGATTATCTTAATTATATTTTAGATTTTTTATATTTAAAATTAGATGTTTATTTTGTATTTGATCATATTTATCTGTAGTTAGTTACACAGATTCAGAAATTAAGTTTTAATAAGTTGTACTTACACATAATTTATTTGTAATCTTGAAAATTAAGTAATTAACATTAAATAGCAGTACCTAAGGCTTAAAAAGTTGTTTTTAAGAGTTTTTGGTCAAATGCTTTATAATATAGTATAGATTTAAGTCTTTTTTTATTATAAATGTTTGTAAATGTTGTCAAACTATGTAATTTTGTTGGGGGTTACTGGTGTCTTATACCAAGGATGTTTGACTCGAAAATACATCACCTAAAAACATTTAACCTGGACCTTAAGCATCCATAATGGTCAAGTTGAGTAAAATACTTGAACAAAATAAAAATATATAATTTTTTTTTGGGTCCAACCATGTAACACCCCGTCTTACCACGACACAATATTGTCTGCTTTGGCCTAAGCCGCACGGATTTGTTTCTGGCGACCCGGCGAGGACTTCCCAGGGGGTCACCCATCTTGGTACTACTCCCACCCAAGCACGCTTAACCATAGAGTTTCAAGAACCTACCTTGCGTGTGGCCCCAAAACGCGTTGTGTTTTGGAAGGTCAAGTTTACTTATGAATCCAACATCACTCCTGTCCACGGTCGATATGGGATCTGCCTAAGGTGTTATAAACCATAATACACTTTTTCTTTGGCTCTCAGTCTCTCACATCCATTTCTTCAGAGACTTGAGGAACCTTAAGTGTTTGATAAAAAAAGTAATCTTTAAGTCATTAACTCTGATGGTCAAAACATCTTTAAACAACCATTGGAGATGCTCTTATTTAGTTCCAATATGGGTTATTTGACATTAGAATTTTTAAATACCCTTAAGTGTGCCACAATCACGACATAATTGGTATTAATGACTCGCTCAGTAATTAGAGCACCACTTAAGACACACCAATCAGCGCCATTTGACCCTCTTTGGGCGATTTTCAGTTTCATATTAGCTTATACAAGCATTCTGCATCTCCTAACGCATATTATAGCTTAATCAAAATCCCACCAATTCTCTTGTAAATCTCAATTAAACCAAGTAACCACAGCAAGAAAGTTGGCTTTATTAGGATGTCTAGAATTTATAAATGTCTTAATAGAATTCTTTGTATAATTTATGTTTATAAAACCAAACTATAAAGAGTCATATCTAAAAAAGTTACAGAAGGTGTATAAGATGTTTTTAATCATTTTAACAAAATTTTAGAACATTTTTAATTAAAAATGTCAAATTAGCTACTTTGTAGGTTTAAGAGGTGACTCATAAACTCGTAGTTTTATTTAATATATTTTCAAATAGTATCGTACAAAATAACTAATACGACACTTTATTTTAAAAACATTATAAACAACTTGTTAAAAAGTCTTATAAACCTATTGTAAGTAGGGGTGTACAAAACTCAAATAGTTCGAAATCTGAAACCCGAACAAAAAATAAGATGTTTGTGCAAAACCCGAATACCCCAAAATCCGAAAAATCCGAAACTTGACTCTTGGAGGGATATTTGGGTTCGGGTTGGTTTGATCTTTGGCCACCCACCCGTCCGAAATCCCGAAATATATATATATATATATATATATAGGGAAGGGTTCAAACGAGAACACCTTCATTTTACGAGAATGCGAGAACATCTTTTTACTATAGAAAATCACATGTGATACTATTAGTTTATCACATGTGGTACTAAATAAGAGAAGTGGATGACTTTTTGGCGCGATTTAGGCTGCAGGCCAAGTCGCTCTTAAACCATTAAGCCCCCCCCCCCCACATGTTTTATCACATGTGATAAGGGTGTTCTTGATGTGATACTATAATCCATCAAGACCATCACATGTGATACTAAATCATAGATACAGACGACCTTTGGCACGACCTAAGTCGCAGGACACGTCGTCCGCACACCACCAGGTCCCCTCACGTGTATTATCACATGTGATAAGGGTGTTCTCGTAAAATAGAGGTGTTCTCGTTTGAACCTCCACCTATATATATATATACATATATATTTTAAATATTATATAATATATTTATTTATATAATTATCTTTTAAAATTCGTAAATTCTAGTTGGTGGAAATGTTTTCAAAATTTACTATCGATTTTATCAAATTTTCAATTTATTGAATTCATCCTCAAGATCAGTTGAATTCATATATACGTTTTGCATTATAATAATACTCGAACTCGACCGACATTAACTCGAAACCTGATCAATCCGAATCCGAAGCAATCTGAAATCTAAAATTCGAATCTTGATTTCCATATCTAAAATCCGATCGAGTTTTTTCACTTTATTTTTTGCCCACCTGACCACGACTGGGAAAGATCCTAAATTATATATATATTGACAGCGGTGAGTGCTTTTGATCCTCGCCGTTAAAATTAATCCTGAGATTAAATCCTGACCGTATAAATTCCTAATGTTGTTGCCTGTCTCTCTGCTATTTACATGAATACCCCTTAAACTATTAGCTAATTCTATAAATGAACCTTATACCATAGACCATATATCTTGACCACCTTCAAAAATATATTTATTTCTCAAATACCCCTCAATTTTCTAAAAATTACCCGAATAAGATGGAAGAACCCGGCAATCAAATTCCAATTTTGATTGTATTTTAAATACTATAGATTAAAAAAACGATCTTTTAAGTTTAAAAAATATAGTGTGAGAATAAGTGTAACCTTATATTATTTTGTAAAATTTTTTATTAAGAAGAGAATAAAGTTTAAATAGATATAAAGATGAAATGATTCAAATTTAATCAATATAAGACTATAATGTGAAGTTTCATTAATTTTATTAATATTTTTCTAAGTTGGCATTTGCTGGCAATCACCAAATTAGAGATTATGATACAATGCCTAAAATGTCGTTTCAAATTATTATTTTTTAAATAATCCACCTTAACTTATAACAGATTAACACTTATTCATAGACTAAATCTTAGATTATCTTTACATTGCTTAAAATAAAGAAAATGAAGCTTTTGTTCTCTATATTGTTATCTAATGTAGACAAAACTTAAATTTTATGGAATCCTTAATGTGTAGATAGATATTTTTTTAATTATTTTTGTTAGTCCCCAAAGAGAGATGGCTAACTAAGAGAGGGTTTTGTAGAAGGGGGGGTTGAATATAAAACACACAGAATATACTCTTTTTAAATTTTTTAATATAAATATTAAAAATTTACACACAGATAGTTTGATGCGGAAAAGAACAGGCAGACTATTCTATCAAACTAAACACACAGATAACAGTAATTAACTATTACACTAAGCAAGTTAAAACAATACTGTTATAGCACACAAATTTTGCCACGATCAAACAAATAATCACTCGAAGATTTGTTGAAAGCGTGAGATTTCGGGAAGGACTTCATCTCCTTTTATAGTGTCCGTGCATGGGATGCAAGTGGACTTTGTCAAGGTTTCATTAATTTGGAAGATTATCTGATGGACAAAGGAAGAGACCACTTCCTTTGTACTAGAATAATGGATGAACCATTCCTTGTAGCACGTAATGTCAGATAACTTTATCTTCTTTTCTTCATGCTCTGTGAAGTCCCATCAAGCCTTTTAGCTAAAAGACAAATGTTCCTTTTATAAGAATAAAAGAGAATGTCTTTAATTAAGGCTTGGTGCCCAAGTTCTTGCTGGCTCACGTGTCTTGCAATTGATGTGAGTCAAGAACTTATCTCTTTGAAATTGCTAAGTTGATACATCTCACTATGTATCACATCGGTGGATACCTTATAAGGCCGAGTTGATAAGTGTACACTTTGCTTGATAACTTCTTCTTTCACTAAGTGACAAAAGTGTATACCCTTGTGAGTTGATATCACGGCCTTAGAAAATATACCTGCAATTTCGGTGACCAATATCATAGTGTCGGTGACCATGACATCAAACTTTATGACCTCATCTTATTTGATGTCCTTAGTACTTTTGATGACTTTTGAGTGTACCATCGGTGACCCACTATATTGGTGACCCAATCTTGACTTGGCAAGATGGTCCGAATATTGAAGTTGGTTGATACATCCAAAATTCCACTTTTTGATGTACAACCCTTGATTGAATAGTCTTTGACTCTTCAATACTTGAAGCATATTTCGTACCTTCAAAAGAACCCGTAAAAATTCATTCATATAAAGGAAGGTGGTTCATCACCAAATCATCGGTGACCCAACAATCTCCCTATTTGATGATGATACCGTAGGTTAGAAAAGAATTCTTTTTGACCCTTTCTATTTTTCTTTCGGGTTCTTTTGACTCGCATTTTTTTTTTTTTTTTAATTTTTTTTTTGATTTTTTTTAACTGAGTATGTACAGTATGGAGTATAAACTGAATAAAAGAATAAGTATAAGTTTAAATATGTGCAAAGCTTGTAAAAATATTAACAAGAGATGGGATGGAAGAAAAGTATGAACTTTTATTAATCAACACATAGGATTGATCGAGTACATGATTAATAAAGTTCATACCGCACTATACGTACGCAGGATCAAGGATCTGAGGAGGGTTCTCTTCTTTTAAGTTCATCCAGGATCATTCTTGTGATGCCATGGTCTTCAATGGGAGGCACTCCAAGAATAGCAGAGAGGAAGGAGCTGTGAGCCCTTGGAATGTCAGAGGCTCTGAAGAAACCTATGTTACCATAGATGTCCTCAAAGAATACTCCAAGTTCAGGCTCGGTGATCATGGTTTGCTCGGGATAAGCAATAGGAGTGGGAATAGAAAGATTAATACACGATGCGTCAATCTTTATGCCCCTTTCATGAAGCATGGAAAAGTGTCCTTTCTTTTTGTTCTTTGGAGGTTTGACCAACTCTCCGGAGAGACCCTTTTGAATAAGGTACATCCGTTGACCTTCAAGAAAGGTGACAAGAATATTATGCTCCTTTTGAATCTTCACCATTTTGACAAAGAGTTTTCTCGATGGTATTCAGGTATCGCTTCCTTGTGTTTGCTTTTGCTCTTGTCAATGCAATTTCCAACCTCTATCCATTCGAGATACCAAGAGCTTCAAGCCAATCAACCTCATGAGACTTTCATAAGAGAATCAGCTCTTTTAAGAGTGATAAGAAGTTTGGGAGAATTCTTAGTTGGAGGATGAATGGTGGCACCGATGATCTTTGAATCATCCTTTCTATTCTTCAACCTCCTTTTGAACCACTCTATTTCCTTTGCCTTCTTGGCCTCATCAACCAATTTTGCAGCTTCAGATTTCTTCTTTATATTTTCAAGCTCATCTTTTTGAGCTTGAATTGCATCGGTGACTTTGGCATGTACAGCTTCATCATGAGCTAGCTTGAGTACATTAGTCTGATCATACCTCGAGCCCTTATAGCTTCCTCTCTTTCAGCCTCAGAGAGAATTACCCCAAGAGGATCGGTGAGTGCTGGGGCAGGCTGAAGTCTGAGAGTGTCTGCATGAGGATCTCTCATCCTTTTCTTTTTCTTTCTTTCTTCTTCCTGTTCTTCAAAAGAGAGAGGCTTCTTTCCTTTGGCTTTTCTTTTCTTTTCTTCTCTTCTTCAGTTTCAAGGGGTTGAGCACTGACACTCTCCCCCTCAACAGCTGCTTCGGGTACCAAAGGAACAGGGACCACCTTTGTGACCATACCACCATCGGTGGCTGTAGGGGCCACGTCGGTGGTCGCCACATCGGTGGCCGGATGATTGTCGGCGGGCTTCAGCATCGACGTCGGCGTACAATGGCATCGACGTCGGCGGCTTTGGCTGCTGTTGTAGAGGTCTTCACATTTTTCTCCCCCTCAGTGGTTGAACCCTTGAAACCCACTGAAGAGAGAAATTCCTTTATCCTTTCCACATCAGAGCAGAGACCTCCAAGTTTCTTTTCTACCCTTTGAAGGACAAACCTGTCAGTATCTTGGAAGAAAGAATCACCAATATCAAGTTCAACCGTTGGAGAAGAGGTTGGAACTTTATCAATCTTGGTGTGTAGACTTGAGAGAGACTCCATTATTGCCTGTTGGTTTGCAATAAGAGTAGAAATATCGGTGGCTTGCTTAGAAGAGGTGCTTCGAAGATCCTGAATGGATGAAAGCATAGAAGCTTGGCTTGAAGAGAATCCTTGCTGAAGATCAAGGATATCCAAATGTAGAAGATCTAAACATGTCATTAGAGTTGGGTGACTCACCGACAACTCCTCTATGTTAGATCTAAGAGATGAGGAAAGGGAATCCATTCTTTCCTTTTCCTTAGTTGCATGTTCTTCTAAGACACTCCACCCTTCGATAATATCACCGGTAAAGGTGGTGAAAGCCTCGTAGAAGGTCATTCCCTTGCTTTGAAGACATGGGAGCGATGGATGAGGCTTTGGTGGTTGATCGCATCATCATCATCACCGGAAGAATAATCCACCAAACCCGTAGATTTTCTTGGGGGGATTTAGGAGATGAGGGGAGACACTCTTAGGAGAGTTGTCTTTGAGGATTCCTCGCAATGGGTTCCTCCACACCCTTGTCATGTACGGGAGACGTACCTATCCAAGGAGTAGTGTCGGACATCAGAAAATCAGTAAAGAGGGTTGCTCCATCAAATGCACCTGGTTGTGGTGCATTCTCACGTGGAGTGTGGACATGGAGCTGAGAGAGCTCTAGGGGTGAAGAAGAGGTACCTTGGATGGGATACTCCAAGTCATCTTCATCAACTAAGGAGAAAGTTGATGAAGGAATAAGAGGGGTGTCCCTTTGTACAACCATGTCCTTTTGAGAGGGCATGGAGGAGCTGGGAGTAGCTAAGTGTTCCTTGGGTTTTGTGAGGATATTTTCAACACCTACTGGCTTTTGGGAGCCAGTAGATGGATCATGTGCTTTAACCCTTTGGGTTCCCTTAGACTTCTTTGAGGAAGTCTTTGGGGGGCTTTAGAGTTTCTCCGCTTATGGGATTTGGATGCTTGGGTGGAAGCCAAAGGCTCTTTTGGCTTCGTAGCATCGGTGGGTGCGGAGGTAGATATGCCCGACGCTTTGGATCTCTTAAGAGATTTGGGCACACTAGTGACTCTAGGTACAGAGGGAGTAGAAGACATACCTGAAGTTCTCTGAAGACGCGGTTCATTCTCTCCCCAAGTAAGAGTTGCATTCCTTGCAAACTCAACCATAGAAGGTCTGAGAGGGTTGTCTGATGCTAAGACAGCCTTTTTCATGATCTGGTTACCCACTTGGTGGAGAGGGAGATCATATACTATATCATCTCTTTTCTCTAATTTATCTGCCAACTTTGCATGAATAATAAGAGAGAAAAGTCGCTGAAATGGTACCTGAGGACGTCGGAGGGTAGAGAACGAGGAGATCATTTCATTAAAGAAATAGCTGGCATAATCTATTTTTCTTTGAAAAATAAGAGCATGTGCCACTCGCTATTCTGAGAAGGTGACCGATCCGGACCACCGTCTTCTTGCTCGGACACGTAATCGGATGAGCAAAGAAGAAGTTCCAAATCCTTCCCATGTTTTTGCGCAATAAAGTACCTGGACCCTTTGACTTTGATCCCTTCTTCTCTTCCAAGTAGTTTAACACATCAACCACCATTTGATGTTCATTACCAAGAGGGAATGGTTCATAGGAATCATAAACAGGAAGCTTGAGAATGCTTCTAACATCTTCCACATTGAAGATCACATCATGTTCATCATTACTTAGAACAGATGCAATAATTTGATCCGATGAGGCATCAAATGTGCAAGTTAACCAAAAGTTTCCAAGAAGAAACTTACTCATTTTGGGCTTTCTTTGTCGAGCATATTGTAGAGGGCATCTCGAAGAAACCAAAGAAACATCATTGTACTGGATGAGCATTGTCAACTCCTATTCTTCCAAAGTAATTGCATGCAGGGAAGGAGAGAGATCCAAAGGTGAGTGTTTGTTCTTCACCAATTCTTGAAGGAGAAGCCATTGAAGAAGATGGGAGTTGCAGGTTTGAAGTTCTTGCTTTTGAAGGTGAGGAGAAGATGGGTGCGAGAAAGGTGGTGAAGTAGTGGGATGGGTGGTTATATATGAGAGGGAAATTTCAACTTTCAAAAATAATGATTATTTTTGGTGATTGAAAGGTCAGAATTCTAAGGGTTTTAGAGTTGAATTCGGCGCATGGTCTGACATTGATGATGTCATTAGGGATAAGAACAAATAATCTTGCTTATCAAGAATGGTAAGTCAAGAGTTATCTTTTAAGGGTTAAGAAGGTGAAAGGTTACCTTGGAGAGTTTAAAAACGTCGGTGGCTTGACGTCAGCAAACGTCGGTGGCTTGTGAGGCTGACGTCAGCAAACGTCGGTGAATCGACCAAAGGTGCGACGTCGGTGGCTTGAATCAAGGTGCAACGTCGGTGGCTCGAACCAAGATGAGAGAGAGACGTCGGTGGGTCGAGGTAAAACGTCGGTGGATAAGGGCTTTGAGAGAGAGAGACGTCGGAGGCGGGGGCGACGTCGGTGGCTTGGGATCGAGGTAAAACGTCGGTGGCTTGGTGGTAAGGGAAACGTCGGTGGGTGTAGTGATGACGGCGTCGGTGAGGTCGGTGAGGTCGGTGGATGGTGAGGTCGGTAAGGTCGGTGGATGGTGGCAAGGGTAGACGTCGGTGGCTCACGGTGGTTCGATGGTGGATGCTTTTGGTGAGTGTGGTTTTTAGGGTTAGGGTTTGGAGAGAGAGGAAAATAGAAAGAGAAGAGAGAGAGGAGACACTGTCGGTGACCTAGTCACCGACATTACTGTATGTATATATATATATATTTTTTTTTATTTTCTTTTTCTTTTTCTTTTTATATTATAAATATATAAATATAGTATAATATATAATTTAAAATATAATATATCTATAAAATATACATATAATATATATATAAAACATATACCATATATAAGTTATAAATATATAAATATATATAATATATATATATATATGGAATATATATATATATAAAACATACATTATATATAAATATAAAATATATTAGTCTATGTTTACCATACCTAACTCAACGATGAGAAACTTGAACCTTGCTTCATCAAGGGGCTTTGTGAACAGATCAGCTAGTTGATAGTCGGTGGGAATGAAATGTAACTCCACATCACCTTTAGAGACATGATCTCTTATAAAGTGATACCTAATATCAATGTGCTTGGATCTTGAATGAAGCACAGGGTTGTTGGCAATGGCTATTGCACTTGAGTTGTCACACATTATTGGGATCTTTGAGAAAATCTGATTGTAATCACACAAATGATTTTTCATCCACAATATTTGTGCACAACAACTTCCAATATACTCACATATTCTCGCTTCAAAGTAGATGTAGACACCGAATGTTGTTTCTTACTTGACCACTCACAAGCTTTCCACCAAGTAATCGATTAACTTCCTTGTACTCTTTCCGTCTATTTTTGAACCCGCAAAATCGAATCGAGTACCCGATGAGATCGAAACCTCGAGTCTTTGGGATACCAAAGACCCGCATTTATGGTACCTTTCGTATACTCCGAAAATCCTTTTCACAAGAACTAGGTGTGATTCTTTAGGATTTGCTTGGTATCGGGCACATAGACAAGTAGCAAACATAATGTCAGGTCTACTTGCAGTTAGATAAAGAAGGGATCCTATCATGGCTCTATAATTTGTAATATTTACAGAAATGCCATCAGGATCAGAAGAGAGTTTAAGAGGAGGAGCCATAGAAGTTTTCATGGTAGAGCAAGTATCAAATTGAAACTTTTTCAGAAGATCTTTAATGTATTTACTTTGATTTATGAAAATACCTTCTGAAGATTGTTTTACTTGCAAACCAAGAAAGAAAGTTAACTCCCCATCATGCTCATTTCATATTCTTTTTGCATGAGGGAGCTAAACTCATCACACAAGGATTCATCGGTGGCTCCAAAAATAATATCATCTACATAGATTTGAACAAGAATGATATTACCTTGTGATTTCTTGAAGAAGAGAGTGTTGTCAACCTTGCCTCGTATGTACTTATTTCTAAGTAGATATTCTGAGAGAGTGTCATACTGAGCACGTGGAGCTTGCTTCGGTCCATATAGAGCTTTATCCACCTATATACATGATATGGATGGATCGGATCTTCAAACCTGGGGTTGCTTCACATACACTTCTTCGCCTAATTCACCATTCAAAGAAGGCACTTTTGACATCCATTTGGAATACCCGAAAATTCTTGTAAATTTGCATGGGCAAGAAATATTCGGATAGCTTCCAATCTGGCAACAGGAGCAAAGGTTTCATCATAATCAATTCCTTCCTCTTGCCGATATCCTTGAGCAACCAACCTTGCCTTGTTCCTTATGACAGTTCCTTCTTCGTCCATCTTGTTTCGAAACACCCATTTTGTTCCAATAATTGTTTTGTTGGATGGACGAGGAACTAATTTCCAGACTTTGTTTCTCTCAAATTGTGAGAGCTCTTCTTGCATGGCAATTACCCAGCTAGGATCGCCTAGGGCTTCATTTATCAGCTTAGGCTCAACAATGGAAACAAAGTTGACATATAAGCACAGATTGCTTATGCCTCTTCTGGTTTTTACACCAACTTGTGGATCACCTATGATTTGATCTATTGGATGATCCATGGTCCACTTTAGTGCAGGAGGTAAGGAGGAAGGTAGAGAAGAGGATGAGGTAGGAATTTGGGATGGTGAAGAAGGGTTTAAGGGAGATATAATGTTTTGGTGGGTAAGGTCTTCTAAAGAGTTAGTTTCAGGAGGTGGAGAAGAAAGAGAAGGTTCAGAAGGTGAGGTGGTGTTTATGGGAGGCTGAGAAGGGTTGCTATCTGGAGGATTGGTTTGAGAGGAGGATGGAATTTCACTAACACATGAATTTATCCATAGGTTTAATTCTTCTTCATCACAAGATAATGAAGAAGTTTCAAACTCATCAAACTTTACATGCATGGATTCATCTATGCATTGTCTTCTTAGATTGAAGATTCTAAAGGCTCTTGAGGAGAGAGAATAGCCCATGAAAATTCCATCATCGTACTTTGGATCAAACTTTCCAAGTTGTTCCTCGTCATTTAGCATGTGACAAGCACGCCAAACACATGGAAGAAGTCAACCGCAGTGTTTTCTACCATGGAAAACTTCATACGGGGTCTTGTCATGCCTTTTGACTATGATAGACCTATTTTGAGTAAAGCATGCAAGGTTAATCGCTTCGCCCAAAAATAGGTTGGCAACTTGGATTCACTCAAAGATAGACCTTGCAGCCTTCACATAGTATTCTATTCTTTCTCTCAACAACACCATTTTGCCGAGGAGTGCGTACGGCAGAGAAGTTACGAGAGATTCCTTTTAGGTCAAAGAAATCTTCCGGAAGCAAGATTCTTGAATTCGTGCCATTATCACTTACGAAGGACTTCACCAGTTTACCATTCAAATTTTCAATTTTTCTTGTAAACCTGATGATTTCTTCAGCAGCATCACTCTTGTGTTTCAGAAAGAACACCCAAGTATATCTAGAGAATTCATCGACGATTACTAGCATATACTTCTTACCACCCGCATCGGGTGTACCGACCGGACCGCATAGATCCATGTGAAGCATTTGAAGAGGTTGAGAGATAGAAGAGCATTGTTTTGTTTTAAAGGAAGTTCTGGTGAGTTTTCCTTTTTCACATGCCCCACACAGCTTTTCTTTTTCAAAAGCTATTTTTGGCATTCCAACAACCAGCTCTTTGTTGGAGAGTTTGTTCAAGGTTTTAAAGTTTAGATGAGAGAACCTTTTATGCCACAAACCCAACTTTGTTTGGCTAGTTCTTGAGAAAGGAGACACACAAACCTTCTCCTATTGCACTTTCCTTCATGTTGATTATGTACACGTCATTTAGTCGGGTTCCTGCTAGTACAATCTTATTCTGTACGTCAAAGACCAAACATACACATAGCTGGAACATGACCTTATAGCCCAAATCACATATTTGGCTTATGCTTAGAAGATTGTACATCAGCCCTTCAACATGAGCTACTCTGGAGAAAGTGATGGTTCCATTTGAAATGGTACCATATCCTTTGGTGACCCCTTTTCCATTTCCTCCAAAGGAAACAGTGGGTCCCTTTTCTTTTGAGAAGTTAGAGAGAAGAAGTTTGTTTCCGGTCATGTGTCTTGAACATCCACTATCCATGTACCATATATGATCTTTATTTGGTACCGCACCTTAAACAAATTTAGACTTTTGGTACCCATTTTGAGGTGGGTCATTTGGGATTAGAAGGCATTTTAGATTTGCAAGGAGCCAAGTCTATTGGGCAATTTTTAGCAAGGTGAAGAGTGTTGCCACAGTTATAGCACTTCTTTAAAGGAAAGACCTTTTTGAAATCCTTATCATCTAAACTTTGGACAGAGGTTGAGGAATGAGAAGAAGAGGGATGTCCAACACCTGGTCTTGGTCCAAGAATACCTTTACCAGGATTTCTTGATTTCTTCAGGTTTACTGACCGAGGAATAAAGTCAGTAGCTATTTGAGATTTCCTTTTAGATGAAAATTTTGGTTTAGAAAAATTTTTCTTTTGAGGAGAAAATCTTTTTGAAGAAGAATACTCAAAGAATCTTCGAAGGTCGCTCGGGAGTACCTTGACTCATGAAGACTTAAGGAATTTAAAAGTCTTTGGATAGGTTTGGGAGAAGAAGAAGAGCTTGGAAGAGTTGAAACCATTGAAGACTCAGAAGAGATTTCTTTAGCTTTAACAAAGACTCCAAACTTTTTGGAACCAGATTCTACTTTGAGCATGTCAAGTAGATCTATAGAGTGAACGGAGGTAGAATCCTCAGATGAGTAACCGAAGAGATCATCATCGTCATCGGAAAGGAAACCAGCAGGAAAACCTTGACACTCAGAAGAGGAAGGGAGTGGAGGGTCAAGAGGTTGAGGAACATCTTTTCCATAACCAAGGCCAGACTTATCCTTGCAGGTGATTTGATCTTGAAGGATCCTTTCTAGATTCTTAGAGGATTTAGTCCATTTAGACAGAACCTCTTGTTCCTTTTCAAGAGTGGAAGAAATCTTTGATTTTTCCTCAGAAAGACTGTCATTTAAATACCGAAGGTTTTCCAGATCAGCTTTCATTTTGTCAAAATCTTTTAGTTTTGAAAAGCAAGAGAGGAGTTGATCATTTAGACATTTTATGTGTATATCAGCCTTTTTCTTTTGAATCTTTAAGTCACAGAAGTCAACAGTTAAAGAATCAAAGGCATCAGCCTTTTGATCATCAGAGAGAAAGGTAAAAGGATGTACCTGAGGTTTTGTCCCTGAAGTGGATCCCTCAGCAGATACAAGAGTGGTGTAGAGTGATTTCTCCATGTCTTCTATCTCATCAATTTTGGCCATGAGGCACTTAGTGACATACTCACTCTCACTCTCACAGGTTTGCTCATCTTCCCAAAGAATGAGCCTCGGCAACTAAGGTTTTATTTTTACCTTGGTTTCTCTCCTTTTCTCTCTTGTATTTGGCTTTGTATTTCTTGTACTTTCGAGGTTTCGTTGATTCGCAGTTTTCCTTAGAGGATTGGCTATTTCTCTCTTCATGCTTCCTAGAAGCCGATTTTGAGAAGTCATGGCCATAAGAAGAAGAAGGTTTAGAAGAAGAAGCTTTTGATCCGCATTCGAAGCAAAATGACCTTTCTTTCCACAATTGAAGCATTCTTCATTTGCTTTATCGAAGAGGATTTTTGAGAAAAAGATTTTCTATTAAATTTGGAGCGGTTTGAAGAAAATCTTTTGTTCTTAAGGTTTCAAAGAAGCATTGCCATACTATCGAAAGTATGTCAATGGTCGATTCTTCTCCTTCATCATCAAGAAGACTATAGTATGCATCGACGGATGAGAAGAGTCTTCCTTAATATCTTTTTCGTAATTAGAAGAAGGATAGGTGATTCTAGGAATACAAGAAGAAGGTTTTGAATCACCTATTAAAGCAATAGAGGAGGATTTGATATCCTTTATAAGAGACTTTCTCTGATTCTTAGTTTGTTCATAGTGAAAAAGAGTTCCATAGAGCAGCTTAAAGGCATTATTTCTAAGTCCTTGGTTTGCTTGATGCAAGTACGTATAGTTTCCCGAAACTGGAAGACAATCCATAAACTTGCGAGAACTTCTTCATTATCATAAACTCGTCCAAGAGCTTTGAGATCGTTAAGAAGACAGTTAAAACGATTAAAGTAGGTAGAAAGAGATTCTCCCTTTTCATGGGAGAAGAGTTCATACTTTCTAACAAGACAGATCCTGTTAGATTTCTTTACTTCTTTGGTGCCTTCATATAAGACACTCAAAGTATCCCACATCTCTTTAGCAGTGGGAAGGTTAAGAAGAGAATGATACACATCATCAGGAAGGGAAACAACAAGAGCAGATTTGACTTTAGTATCTAAAGCAACTAGGCGTTTATCATCTTCACTAAATTTGTTAGAAGGTTTAATGATATATCTACCAGTTTTCTCACTTCTTTCGTCATCTGACTCTATGTCCTTTCCTTCAGCGTCCTTTTGAGGGCCAAAGCGAGCCCATATTTTAGGAATAATAGGTCCCTCACTGAGAATGTTGGGATACCTGCAATCTATCCCTTCCAAGAATAATAACATGCGATTTTTCCATAACCCAAAGTTGTTTGGGTTGAATCTTGGGGGTTTAGCCAAAGATCCTAAATCATATGTATTACTGGAAGAGGTCTGCAAGGTACCATCAACATTTGAGGTAGTAGCCATCACAGATCTGGTTTATGAGATTAAACCAACTGCTCTGATACCAATTGTTAGTCCCCAAAGAGAGATGGCTAACTAAGAGAGGGTTTTGTAGAAGGGGGGGTTGAATATAAAACACACAGAATATACTCTTTTTAAATTTTTTAATATAAATATTAAAAATTTACACACAGATAGTTTGATGCGGAAAAGAACAGGCAGACTATTCTATCAAACTAAACACACAGATAACAGTAATTAACTATTACACTAAGCAAGTTAAAACAATACTGTTATAGCACACAGCTTTGCACACTCAAACAAATAATCACTCTGAAGATTTGTTGAAAGCGTGAGATTTCTGGGAAGGACTTCATCTCCTTTTATAGTGTCCATGCATGGGATGCAAGTGGACGGTATCCAAGGTTTCATTAGCTGGAAGATTATCTGATGGACAAAGGAAGAGACCACTTCCTTTGTACTAGAATAATGGATGAACCATTCCTTGTAGCACGTAATGTCAGATAACTTTATCTTCTTTTCTTCATGCTCTGTGAAGTCCCATCAAGCCTTTTAGCTAAAAGACAAATATTCCTTTTATAAGAATAAAAGAGAATGTCTTTAATTAAGGCTTGGTGCCCAAGTTCTTGCTGGCTCACGTGTCTTGCAATTGATGTGAGTCAAGAACTTATCTCTTTGAAATTGCTAAGTGATACATCTCACTATGTATCACATCGGTGGATACCTTATAAGGCTGGAGTTGATAAGTGTACACTTTGCTTGATAACTTCTTCTTTCACTAAGTGACAAAAGTGTATACCCTTGTGAGTTGATATCACAGCCTTAGAAAATATACCTGCAATTTCGGTGACCAATATCATAGTGTCGGTGACCATGACATCAAACTTGATGACCTCATCTTATTTGATGTCCTTAGTACTTTTGATGACTTTTGAGTGTACCATCGGTGACCCACTATATTGGTGACCCAATCTTGACTTGGCAAGATGGTCTGAATATTGAAGTTGGTTGATACATCCAAAATTCCACTTTTTGATGTACAACCCCTTGATTGAATAGTCTTTGACTCTTCAATACTTGAAGCATATTTCAGACCTTCAAAAGAACCTGTAAAAATTCATTCATATAAAGGAAGGTGGTTCATCACCAAATCATCGGTGACCCAACAATTTTCATCAATGATAATTAATTATCATACTTTTAAATTTATAGAAATTCTTTCTGAAATATGCATTAGAAAAAGAAATTTATAGAACATTTTAATAATATAATTGATGCTGAAAATCTCTGAAATAAAGAATTTGTTATAGTTAAATATATTTTCTTTTAAAGATTTTAACTTTTAATTCTCTAATTTAAAGAAAACTATAGAGATCATGCACTACTAAACTAAAGACTTTTGATCAAAACATGTCTAGCCCAGTTGTAAGGTAACATATTTGGTGGATCAGTGGATGGTATCCCTGACTACCAGGGTTCGAACCCCGTGGTACGCATGTGGAGATATCTAGATATTGGGCCTGCCACTTTGTCGTATCTTTAATTGGGCTGGGCCGAGATCGGCGGGGATTAGTCGGGTGACACCCTTAAGTGGGAGCCCGGATACCCCGGAAAAGCGTGTGTGTGTTAACTTGCCTTTAAAAAAAACCTAAAGACTTTTGTGTACAAACTTTTCACTGAAAAATCTGTCTTTAAATGATGATTCCTCACAAAACCGTCACAAAAATGGTGAGTAAATTGTTGATGAGTAATTCAAACAAGTGACAGATTATCCAAGGATTTTTTTAATGATCCGTTGGTATTTTCTCGGAAAACTTTCGGATTTTACCGAACTACTGGTATTTTTTTGATGATATGTGGATAACGACTGAACGAAATTTCCCAAATAATTTTTATAAATAAAAGTCATTTGTTTTATAACGATGTTAAACATGCTATTAGCCATATGATAAATTCAATCTAACAATTGATGATATATACTTTTACATTCTCAATATTTATAGCACTTTCATTTCAAACCCCCTTATAATAATAGTAATTAATAAATCAATTAAGTTTATTATAAGAAATTGATGAAACTAGAGTAGGAAACAGAATACATTTGGTCCAATGTTTTGACTTCCAAGATCCCAATTCCCCGCCCCCATTTTAACGCTAATTTTGTTGCCTCAAAATACAAGTTAGTCAAATTTCTTACTTGTTGAGAAGCTTTTTATATGTGATTAAAGGAAATATAATTTCGTGTTTAAATCTTACCAATTAGTACTATATTTTATTTCGATCATATTAATCAATAATAGTTTTGTTATACGTCTTTCTTCTGATTTTATTTTAGTGAGACTGTTGGTTTCTTCTTTATTGTCTTTTTAGGTATGTTTTCTTTGGTTTGGTGGGTTGCTGCATCTCGCGATAAGCTCTCTTTTTGTTATATCTCTGTTATATATATTGGTATCAGATAACAAAAAAAAATTGAAAGGCAACAAAATTTATTAAAGAGTAGAAATTCGTAAAAACCAATATATAATGAAATACTTGAATTTGATAAATTTAGTCTCGAAAAGATGGAAATAATTAAAAATATATATATATATATAGACAAATTACTTGTAACCAAATTAACGTGTAGTTATTGTTGATTAAAAAATAAATCACATTGCTTCTTAGATAATAAATAAATCCCACAATAAATAAATATGATATTGGGTAGTCGTGGTATTCATGCATTTATGACACTCGCCACCTTTGCTTCACTTTGTAACTTATACCGTTAAATTTCTATATATACATATACATATATATATATATAACATACACATACATAGGTACGCATGTATATAATTATATACATTAAGTTTAAAGGTAACGAGTATACAAATTGTTTAAACTAATTAATATATGAAACGTATTTCCGTCTTTGGAATGTAGTGTTATTCACCTTGCTTTGTGTATCGGGATGCTTTTCAATTTTAATACAACTTTCGACTATTATAAACTAATTAGTTCTTCCGTCCCAATTTAAGTCTCCACATTTCTATTTATATCTGTCCCAAAATAAATGTCCACTTTCAAAAGTAAATAAGTAAATTCTCAAATTTGCCCTTAACTAATGCATAAATATTTTAAGAGTTGTGAAGAGGAAGAAATTAAATAAGGGTAAAGATGTTATTTGGTTTATCAAAAAGTGTATTAATTATGAATGTTTAAAACTGTGTGTCACTTCAATTGTGGACACTTAAATTGGGACGGAGGGAATAGTTTCATAAAACTAACATAATATACATTTGATATACTTTTAATGACGAATTAGCGATGAAAAAAAATAATCATTATTTTTGTAGTGATAAAATAAAGATCACTGTTTCACAATTGACATGACTTTTATTTGGAAAATACGTGCGTTCATCCTATCAAATAAAGTGGAACAAGCTTGTATTTTAGTATTTTACCAATATTTTTTCTAAAATAAACTGATTTTTTTCTAAGACATCAAATATGTCACCTTCTTTGCACTTTATGTATTTGTTAAATTTTGTTTGTATTTTATCATTTATAACTCTCAGTTTACCTTCATCAAAATATTATTTTTAATAAATTTCTATATTTTGGTTAATTTTATGTAATAAATTAAATATTAATAATAAAATTTTATATAGAAAAAGTATAAAATAAAAATTGAAAATTAATAAACTTCATAGAAAAAGTATAAAATAGAATCGTTTATTCTAATGATATAATTATTATAAAAAAATATTTATTTATTATATTTTAAGAAAGTATATAAATTGATAAAAATATAGGAAAAATATAAAAAATTCATTAAAGGTAAATCGGTCATTTTACCAATCCTTTTATATTCAGTCATGTCTTACCAAATGTTGAACAATTGTTATGTCCTGTCCAATCATGTCTGAGTACCAAATGCACTCTATATGATCAGTAAATGGAAACTGTAAGCCACCTGCGTCTACTTTGGTTGAGAGTCATGGATCCTTATAAGATAATCGTTTGGTGTCGAATTGATGCAACATATGTCATCAAACTTAGGTCTAACATACAAATGTCGATTCAAGACTTGGCTAATTAACTGGATAAAAGATTGCCGTCTAAACTTGATTCTACATATATAAATGTTATGTGCGTTGGTAAATGGTAAAATTCACTTAAGCATTTCATCGAACACTTTATATCCATGTAAATTAGACACTAATGTTAACAACACTTGCGATTGTTTAATTGTAGTACAATTAAAAGACTTAAAATATCAACAAGTGTATGCATTGACAACTCAAAGACTTAAACCTAAACCTCAAAAAATGTGTAAATTTTCACACAAGTTTCAAGACTAATATTGACGAGACGTAATCGAACATCGCTTTGCATGTTAATTTCTCTGATCGGAAATAAGTTTAAGCGACTTCGAACCGACCTGTTTTAGTTCAGAAAGTTTAAGTTACAGATGTTCGTTGATTAATAAGAAGTCACTCAAAAAATGTTTGACGGGCCAACTAAACTCGCCCCGGTCCGTTTTGGCACGATAAAAAAACGTTACTCTTTCTATTTGAAAATAAATGTATACAATCAGAAGAACACAATTTTAAAAAGGTACGTATAATTATTACAGTTTTTTATTCATCTAAATGATAAATTTATTCCATAATTTGTCGTAAAATCGGACGATATTCAAAGTCGGATGTTTATTCAACTAAATGATAATATTCAAACTCAGGTGTTTATTTAAAAAAACTAAAATGAAAATACAGAAACTTATTTTGAAACATATACGGTTTGTTTTGACCCTCAATGTTGTTATCCAAGGGAGAACCTATGAATCCATAGTGTGGTCTCGTACACCCGCTTAGGGATGAGCATATGGACCGAAATCCCGAAATCGAACTGGTACCGGTAATGAATATCATTACCGGTTCGGTATTCGCTACCAAGATTTTCCATATTCGGGATTCGGTACTTTCGGTACCGGTACTAGTCCCGGTAAATCCCGAACCGAACCGGGGAATTTAAAAAGTCATTTTTTTATTTGAATTGGCAACAAACTCTTTCCTTTTTTATAGAAAATTCTCCTAAATATATTACAATTTTTGGTTCTTGTATTTTCCACTCAAATACCGATTTTTTCTTGCAATTCTTCATATTTCGGTTATTGCAATTCTCCAAAATCGGTTCTGTAATTTATCCAAAACCCGGTTCTTGCACAATCGGCTCCTCCAATCCGGTTTCCGCTCAAGTGATTTTGGTTTTTGTTATTGTGTTTAATGGTCGACGGTGAAAAACGGTTGTCGTCCCAAAAAAATGGTACCAAACGGTTCTAGTCCCGAAAATACCGGTACCGGTACCGAATTTCTCTTATCGGTTCGGTATTGATTTTTTCCACTCTCGGTTTCGGTACTACCCGGTTTCGGTACCGGAGTTCATCCCTACACCCGCTCACCTTATTTTGCAAGTACAATTTTTGTGGGGTGCACCTGTAAAACTTTGAAGGTGTTCAAAAATATTAGAAAATACAATGAACATCAAACAAAAAACCAAAATAAAATTCCTTGAAATCAACCCCAAAACCGAAAAAGTTTTCAAAATCAACTAAAAAAAGGCGCTCAAAATCAACAATAAAAATTGAAAAAATCTCCCGAAATCAACTAAAAAAACTTAAAAAAAATACTAAAAACAATAGAATTTGGTTAAAAACACATCAACACAACTTTTACAAGTCTTTGATCCACCTTAAAAGTACACCTGCTCAACAAAAATACTGAATATACCACTTATATTACCAATAAGAAGTTATTAAAATGGTAAGAAAACTAATTAGTTGACAACTAAACTAGAGTATACCCTAATCAAGATCATATATTTGAAAGAGTACATAACAAGAGGTCAACACCCCCCTTTACTTACCCTATATAACTTCCAACTCATTATCACCATTTTCTTCACAAATCTCCAATCCAAACAAACCCTAATTTCAAGAAACCCTAAAATACCCTTTTGAGATCTCAATCTTCCCCATTTGATCATCATGAAGATTATGCAAATAATCTTCATGGTAACCATCACCATCACCATGATCACCATGGCCATCACCCTCACCACCACCGCCACCACCACCACCACTACTGCCGCCACCGTCACACCGTTTCCGAAGCGGCCCCACAGCCGTTTCTTGGCCGAAAAAGAGCGGAACCCTAGAGCTGCGGACCACTGCAAAGACGACGATACCCTTTGTTATATCTTGGAAGGCAAAAACTCGACTTGTTGTAATAATAAGTGTATGGATTTGAGCCAAGATAAACATAATTGTGGTGCGTGTAAGAAGAAGTGCAAGTTTACGAGCTCGTGTTGCAATGGGGAGTGTGTGAATTTGGCGTACGACAAGAGGCATTGCGGGTCGTGTGATGAAAAGTGCATGCCGGGTGGTTATTGTATATACGGGCTATGCAACTACGCCTAAAAATCGACATGATATGATTTGATCTCGATCTTTGATTAATTCTATATATATATATCCTTAATTATTCGTGCATATATAGATATATGCTATCAATAAAGACCATTTTAATCATGGTCAACACCAAAAAAATTGTTGTTAATTTATATTTATACTTATTAAGTGTCATTTTCAAGATTTTCAGGAACGAAAGAATTGTAATGATGATGTTATTGTGAAGTTGTTGTTCAAAGGGTTTGGGCCAATTTTGCTCAATTTTGAATTTTAATTTGTGTTTTGTGATGGATTTTTCGTTAAAGGCGATGGTATCGAGTGTCGCAAATGAGCGATATTTTGGGGGTGAATTAAGAAATTATGGCGTGCAATTGTTGTTCAATCTTTGCTTTATTACAATTTGAAGGTTTCTCTTGAAAAGTGGTCGGCTATGAACACGTTGTTTCTTGTAAAACACATTTCTTATAAATTAAATTATATTGACCGATGAAACTTTTGTTATCTGTTTATTGATTGACGTGTTTTTATAATTTATCAGATAACTTATATAAATATATGTATGAGATTAAACTCAAGCCTTTTCTTAATGTTGACTGAAGACATTCTTCCGAATATGGTTGTGAATGAGTTAATTTTTTTTTCTTTTTGAGTAATTCGAGTTCAATAGAATCTACGTTGCATGGAGCTCAAGTTTTTATGAATTTGATTTAAAAATCGTAATTTTGAGCCATATATAAATGTTAATATTGTTTTGGCTGAGCTCGAATTGAAATTATTTCTATATAAAATAAGTTATAATATATATTTAAAATACTTTATATATGTTTGGAAACCCAAACGACCATACACGAAGCCTGCCTCCAAGAACAACAAGTAAATGACACCTTTTTGTTTCACCTAGTGACTGCGGCTGGCGGACAAAAATCACGTGTCCCAAAGCCTCACGTACAATTTATGTCTACCAGCCATATAAATACACATTATCAGAGATAATATAAACTTGAATAAAATAAATTTAAAATAAATAAAAATCTAATTTGTCTTCATTTTATTAGTTATATTGGGATGAGACTTATAATGTTAGGAAAACAATTTTTATCCGAGGCTAGTAGGGTGCTTGAGATTGAATTGGGGACCTGTCTTCTATTTGGGCAAAACTGTTCCGCTCCTTTGCCAACAGAACATTATTATAACAAGTAATTTTAATTTATTCGAGACTTGAGCTTTCAAATCAAAAGCGAACCTTCCTTAAACTGAATCAAGCCTCCATCAAAAACGCTCGTCGAGTTATCGAAATCGAGCTAAGGGGTTTCGTGTAATAAGTATACAGTTTAACTCATGTTATTGTAAGTAACTTACTGTTAAAGGGGAATTTATGCCATAAACTTATTGTTAAAGGACAATTTATACAATAAACTTATACTAAAGGGACCTTTTCTGTAAATAGCGTCAAAGAAATTTTTGTTGAAATCCCCCTTTCTGTTAAACCCAAAACCCCATTTCCTTCCTTTCCACCATCGCTCTTATCTAATGATTACGTCACTCTCACTACTCGCTCGAATTCCACTCCCGCCAACAAACGACGGTTGCGTTAGTCGCCGGAGTTTCACTCACCGCCGGCGATCCGTCGTGTTTCCGTCGAAGAAATGGAGGTGTTCAGTTTCTCCCGGCCAACCGCCTCCGCCGAAACAGCGGCAGCGTCAATTGAAAAATCCAGACGACGGAGAAAAAGGAATCGATCCTGTTGGATTTCTTTCTAAGTCTGGAATTTCACACAAAGGTTTCGCTCTTTACCTCCGTGAAAGGTATTTAATAAATAATAATGGAAAATTTGAAGTGTTATCGGTTTTTGATATTTGCTTGCAAAACTTATTGTTTTTAGTAGAACATATCAACATATGTTTTCCCTAATTTTTGCAAGATTTTTGTTTATTTTCTTAAATTTTCAGCTACAAAAAATTGGGTTTGATAAGAGTCTAAGGACAGGACAATTTTGAAATAGAACGTTTTATCAGTTTTTTTTTTTAATTTAACGTTTACTGAAAAAATGTATGTGTTATGGTGTTCTATGAAAAAAAATGTGTTCGCGTATATATAGAGGAAAGTTAAAATGAGAACTCAAATTTGGTTGTGAACCCGAGGACAAATGAGAGTTCGGAAACGTGTCTGAAGGTAGATTATTCAGACTGAATTATCAAAAAAATATTCAGACGGAATAATCAAAGAAATATTCAGACGGAATATAAAGCATTGTTCAGACCGAATAAATACTATATTCAGTCTGAATATTTCTTTGATTATTCCGTCTGAATATGACACGTGTCGCACTCTCATTTGTCCCCATGTTCCCAGCCAAATTTAAGTTATCATTTGAACCCTATATATATATATAGAGAGAGAGAGAGAGGAAGGTTCAAATGAGAATTTTGTATTTTTAAAGGAACAAAGGGACACTTGTGGATCACATATGATGTGGGTCCCATATAATATTAAATCATTTATGATTTAATATGATTTAATATTAAATCATAAATGATTTAATATTATGTGGGACCCACATCACATGTGGTCCACAAATTGTTCCTTTGTTCCTTTAAGGAGGGGTGGTTCTCATTTGATCCTTCCCCTATATATATATATATATATATATATATATATACACGCGCGTGCACACACACACACACTCACTTGAGTAGGTTCAGTTGCAAACTTATACTATGAATTTGGGGACAAACTAGAGCATGCCACGTGTTAGGACGATCACAAGATATTCATTATGAATGATGTATTATGATGATGAATGTTGTAAAAAATTGATGTTCATTATTCATTATGAATGGGGACATTAGTCGGGTTCTCGTTTGTCTATGGGTTTACAACAGAAATCAGGTTTTGCATCTAATTTTTCCTCTATATGTAGATAGATATAAATTGAAAAACAATCTATTAGTACAGTTAGATATCTTTGGGTCATGTAAAACCGATTTTGGTTGTAGTGTTTAGTTGATCTTTTATATATAGATTCATATGAGGATGATACCTAAATAAGAAAATAAGAAAATGGCCAAATTACTTACAAAATCACATGTGATTTTACATGGTCAAAAAGATGGGCAGGCGACTCTGGGCGAGACCTCATGTCGCGTAAATCAAATGTGATTTTATACATGATTTTAGTTTAAAATCACATCATTCACATGTGATTCGGCCATTTTCTTATTTTCTTATGTAGGTACCATTCTCATATGAACTTGACTCCCTCTCTCTCTCTCTCACTATATCTATATATATATATATATTGGGTCATGATTTGTTATGAACCACAGATATAAATCTCTGAAGGATCTTAAAGACGAGATCTTGATGCGCCACATTGATTTCAGAGACATGGCTTCTGGGTTAGTATTACAATACAATTTCTTCCATTTTATGTGCTGTGCTTAAATACTGGTGGCTGATTATAATGTGGCCATTTCCGATAGAATTCATCACCGGTGGTTTCAGTTTTTTTGTTGATTGTTTCTTTCGTATTCTTTGTGCTAGATTTGAATTGTTAGGAATGCACCGCAACGTACAACATCGAGTGGATTACATGGAGTGGGCCCCAGGTTTGACATCGTACTCGATAGTGATCAATTTTTCTCTTCAAAGTGTTCTAATAGACTGCCTGCTTAATAACATTAAGTTTATAGGAACAAACAATTATACGTTCTAAATAAATGTATTCCAATGAGTTGCTATGATGCTTTTGGGCTTCCTAACAGGTTTTTAAAGATAAATTTGAAATAAAGCTTTATTTACTCTTTTTACATGACATTATTTGAAAATGTGTCTTGTAAAAACAAGTGTCCTATAAAAAGATGTGCATAGGGTGTCCTATATAAGCACTTTATTTTAAAAGTGTTCTAAAAAACTTGTTAGGATGCCCAAATACGTCATAAAGTCCTACTGTAACATCTTTATATAGGACACACTTTGGTCTTATAAACTTAAGTTCTATAAAGAAGTCTATTAGGACATTTACGGCCTGTTTGTTAGCACCTTAATGAGCTTAATGGGACTCACGTCTTATTCGGTTAGCTATACATGATTGTTTGGTAGTGGCTTAATGATATAGAAAGTGGCTTATTCAACAAGCCTTCTAAAAGGGAGCTTTATGCAGAAAGCCAAGTTATTTTTCTGAACATTCCCCTCCTTCCATCTATGAGAAAACCGTCCAAAAAAAAAATCTTCTCAATCCATACAGACAAATTAATCCACACAGACAACTTTATCCATACAAAACCTAATAGAAAACCAACCAAACAGCCCCTTAAACATTTTTGGCGTACTATAAAGCCAACTTTATTGTAGTGAATGAAGGTATGTATCTATTTTAATTTTGGAAATCAAATCAGGTGCACGATACTGTGCAGTCGTTGGAGATTTCAACGACTGGTCTCCGACTGAAAACTGTGCACGAGAGGGTCATTTCGGGCACGATGATTATGGTTATTGGTTCGTCATTCTTGAAGACAAGTTAAGAGAAGGAGAAAAGCCCGATGAACTCTACTTTCAACAATACAATTACATCGATGATTATGATAAAGGCGATAACGGTATTAGTGCTGAAGAAATTTTCAAAAAAGCAAACGACGAATACTGGGAACCCGGAGAAGATCGTTTTATAAAATCACGTTTTGAAATCGTGGCCAAATTATACGAAGAGATTTTTGGACCAAATGGGCCTCAAACAGAAGAGGAATTAGAAGATATACCTGATGCTAAAACGAGATATAAGATGTGGAAAGAACAACATAAAGATGATCCGCCCACTAATAATTTACCGTCATATGATGTGATTGATAGCGGAAAAGAATATGATATTTTTAAAGTTATCGATGATCCTGTTTCACGAGCTAAATTCCGTGCTAAAAAGCCTCCGATTGCATATTGGCTTGAGACTCGTAAAGGAAGGAAAGCATGGCTAAAAAAGTATGCACCTGCTATCCCTCATGGAAGCAAGTATCGAGTGTATCTTAACACCCCTAGTGGCCCTTTAGAACGGATTCCGGCTTGGGCTACTTATGTGAATCCCGGTACCATTTTCGTTATATATGTGTGTGTGTATATATATAGGAAAGTTCAAATGCAGACTCAAATTTGGTTGTGAACGTGAGGACAAATGAGAGCGCGACACATGTCTGAATGTAGATTATTCATACCAAATAATCAAAGAAATATTCAGACTGAATAAATAGTCTGAATATTTCTTTGATCATTCAGTCTGAATATGACGCGTGTTGCGCTCTCATTTGTCCTCACATTCACAACCAAATTTGAGTTCTCATTTGAACCTGCCCCTATAAATATATTTTTTCATTTTATCAGGTTTTTGGTTACGTTTTTTGATATAAATGGTGGGATTTAATGATTATGTAGAGGCTGAGGGAAACCAAGGATATGCAATCCATTGGGAACCTCCTCCTGAGGATGCATATATATGGAAACATAAGAATCCAAAGGTTCCAAAGTCTTTGCGTATATATGAAGCGCATATTGGTATTAGTGGATCCGAGCCAAAGATTGCATCTTTTAGTGAGTTCACGAAGAAGGTTAATTACTCGTTCGTTGTATTTGTTGTTTTATATTGTAGCGGCAAGTTCAGACGAGAACCGTAAATATTTTGAGAACATGAGAACCAATTTTTCATGTTTTATTCATAATGAAGATCATGATATTCATGGTTATTCATAATGAATAATACATGAAACATTTGGTTATTACATTCTCAAAATATTTATGGTTCTCATTTGAACTTTTGTCAATACAGTTTTCTTTTAATTCATATATTTCTTTATCTTTTCTTTTTCTACATTCGTTTTCTTTAGCTTCCCCTTTTCAGGATGCCTAACAACATCTTGTAATGATAGGTTCTCCCTCATGTTAAGGAAGCCGGATATAATGCAATTCAGTTAATCGGGATTGCTGAGCACAAAGATTATTTCACTGTTGGTTACAGAGTGAGTTCGATGTTCAACTTATCGTTTTTTAGATTATCATTCCACTTATATTTTGATTATATGAATCTATGTATAAAATTTCACTCATTTGGTAATAATTACGAGGCTATTGATCCCTTTGCAGGTAACGAATATGTTTGCAGTCAGCAGTAGATATGGGACACCTGAAGATTTCAAGCACTTAGTTGATGAAGCACATGGTGGTTATCGGAGTTTCATTTGATGCATAAACATTATAATCGATTCTAGACCTTGCATTAGCCTTTGTCTATATTATGTCTGTGAGTATATGTGGAACCCTTTGAATCTCTCTCTAAAAGAGGCGTTAGAGAGGGGAGGTTCCTACATATATACAGGTTTGATGCTTCGTGTCTAGCTGATGTGGGGTTCTAAGATGTCCCCTTAAACAATGGCTAGACGGTGCCTAAGAGTGTGTCGAGTCTGTAGATGTGGTATACCTTAGCTTTGATATCCTCACATGTGGAACCCCTTCGAATCTCTCTCTAAAAGTGCCTTATAGAGAGAGGGAAGTTCCTACATATATGTGTGTGTGTATGTATATATATAGAGAGGGAGGTTCAGGGGAAAACCTCAAAAAAAAAAAAAAACCGAAGAACACCTGGGATCCCTCCATCTGGACGGTATGCACTTGCATAGACGGTATGCACAAATGCATACAAATGATTGAAGTTGTTTTTTTTCTATGCACACCGTGTGCATGTTAGAAATTATCGATATGCGTTTGTGCATACCGTTCAGATGGAGGGTCCCAGTGTGTTCTTCAGTTTTTTTTGAGGTTTTCCCTTGAACCTGACCATATATATATATATTAGATTTGATCGTCCTTGTCTAACCGATGTAGGGCTCGAAGAGTGAAGTGCCTAAGAGTATGTTGAGTCTCTAGATGTGATACCATGTGAATAATTGAGGAACCCTTATAAATCTCTCTCTGAAAGAGCCCTTACAAAGAGAAGGGAGGTTTCTCTCTCTCTCTCCCTCTCTCTCTCTCTATAAATATATAGGTTTGATGGTCCATATCTAGTCGACGTAGGGCTCAGTCACACCCTTATGTCGAGTCCGTACATGTGGTAGACCCTTGCTCTGATACCATGTGAATATATGTGGAACCCCTTTAAATCTCTCTAAAAGAGCCTTAACAGAGAGCAGGAAGGTTCCTACATATACACAAGTTTGAATCTCCAACAATACCAATGTAATTTATGCTGCTAAGCTGGATTGTTCGTTTATGTTTATATCTCTTGATCTTTCTTATGAACCAGCACTTGGATTGCTCGTCTTCATGGACATCGTTCATTCTTATTCGGCTGCAGACGAGATGGTTGGATTAGCACTCTTTGATGGATCAAATGACTGCTATTTTCATACCGGTAAAACACATTAAAATTGCATTGATACTTAAAGTCTTTCTTTTTTTCTTTTCAAGAACTCCTTTTGATTGCTGCATACATATTTCTGTATCTATATTTTCTTGACTCATCAGGTAAGCGAGGACACCATAAGTTTTGGGGTACAAGAATGTTCAAATATGAAGATCTTGATGTCCTCCATTATCTTCTCTCGAATCTAAATTGGTAATACCCGATTACTATTGGTCGTTAAATCTTGTTTCTTCTGTTTTACGACATTGGCTAGACTTGAACCATTTCTCCTCAATACATATATATATATATATAGAGAGAGAGAGAGAGAAAGAGTGAGAGAGAGAGAGAGAGAGAGGAAAGTTCAAATGTGAACTCAAATTTGGTTGTGAACGTGAGGACAAATGAGAGCGTGACACGTGTCTGAATGTAGATTATTCAGGCTGAATAATCAAAGAAATATTCAGACTGAATATAGTATTTATTCGGTCTGAATAAACATTATTCAGTCTGAATATGACACGTGTCGCACTCTCATTTGTCCTCATGTTCACAACCAAATTTGAGTTCTCATTTGAACCCCCCTATATATATACATATATATATAATATATGTTGGAACCACGCTTCTCTCCTAAGGGCTCTTTTGGAGGGTAATCTATTGGGGTTCTACATATTCTCACTTAGTATAATGCAAATTACCATTTATATGATCTTTCCCACCTTGTGATTTAATGTTTTTAATCTCTTTATATAAAACGACCTTTCAGGTGGGTAGTCGAGTATCATGTTGATGGTTTCAATTTCCACTCTCTTGCATCAATGATGTATACGCACAACGGGTTTGCCTCATTCACTGGTGATATGGAGGAGTAAGGCATCCATAATCTTGGTGTTTCTGATACAACCTTAGTATATTCACATGTGAATAGGTTGGCTAACCGTTCGTTTCCCATCGTTTCAGGTTCTATAACCAATATGTTGACAGGGCCGCGTTATTATACCTCATTTTAGCAAACGATATATTGCATGATCTTCATCCAAATATAATAACTATTGCAGAAGATGTAAGTAAACTAAAAAAGTTTTGTGCTTT
Source organism: Silybum marianum (assembly GCA_036898165.1). Lineage (NCBI taxonomy): Eukaryota > Viridiplantae > Streptophyta > Magnoliopsida > Asterales > Asteraceae > Silybum > Silybum marianum. The sequence continues at coordinate 1,092,528 of CM072533.1, read as the reverse complement.
ATGAATCTTGCCAATACAAAAAACGTTATTTTTTTGGATTGATTTTTCTAGGCTACGCTTTATCCTGGATTATGTGAACCTACTTCTCAAGGTGGATTGGGATTCGATTACTTTGTAAACCCTCATGCATCTGAGATGTGGTTGTCGTTTCTAGAGAACGATCAAGATTCGGATTGGAGCATGAGTAAGGTTTGACCACTAAATTCGGCACAACGTGCGTGCCTTGTTATTAACTCAAATTTTGTTTGGTTTTCGATTAAGTTTTGATCTTTGTTTCAGATCGTGAATACGCTTGTTGGGATCGGAAAAAGTTCGGATAAAATGCTTTTGTACGCTGAAAACCACAGTCAGGTAAATTTCTTTCATGTAACAACCAAATTAGATCTGTGAGCTCCTTATAAGCTTAAAGTTGTGAACTCCTAATAACTTCCACTATGGTTTTAAGTTGATTTGGAGGTTATTAGGCTAGCCTGCTATTTTGGGCAATGGGGTATAGGTGGGGAGTTTTTTGTAAATATAGGGTCTTTTTGAAAATCATTTGTAAAAATAGGGTGTTTTGAAATGTGTTTGTAAAAATAGGGTGATTTTTTTTGGGACCCACTTTGTTTTTAAATATGAATTTTTAAAATTTCAAATCTAACCCTAAAATATTTTATTTTTTACCCTTTTAACCCTTTTAACTTACATCTTTCTTTTTTATTTATATCATTTAAAATAAATTCATATTTAACCCTTATTACATCTTATATTTACATTAATTTCTTTAAAATATATAATTAAATTATATGTATTATTTTTAGCAAATTATATAAATAAATAGATCTAATTTAATACCTTCAAGGTAGTACTAATATTTAATATATTATAATATAAGGAAATTACAATACGAATTAAACGGTAACGAGAAATGAATATCTTACAATGTTACAAAATTAAAAGATCAACTACATAAAACGTTACAATAAGAACGAAACACGAAATTAAAGTACAAATTAAACACTAAATTAAAACATCAGTAATAAAAATTACATAGTTCGCATCTAATTGAATCTTGGTTGAGAATTTGGACAATTTCTCCTATTATGCCCAGGTTGGTGGCATAGTCCACATCTCCGAGGTTCGTCAGGATGACGAACGTCCATCTCGTTATGAAATCGATTTACACGCCTTCGGCCTCGATGCACTGAAAGTTTCGAGTAATCTGCTTCAATTTTCCTAACCTTATTTTGTTTTCTGATTCGCTCCAAACATCTATAATGAATGTTGTTTTCCATATCAACTATGTCATCATCTCCTACATCTCCAATATCATTCATAAAATTCACTACTGGAGGTCCACTCACATCATCAGAATCATCCTCAATATTACACATTGACTCACTATCAGTATCTTCACTATATTGTGAGTTAGGTTCATCAAAACCAACATCTCCAATATCATTCATAAAATTCACTACTGGAGGTCTACTCACATCATCAGAATCATCCTCAATATTACACATTGACTCACTATCAGTATCTTCACTATATTGTGAGTTAGGTTCATCAAAACCAAAGTCATTATCTGCCTCATATGTATTATCATTGGACAAAGGAAGTGGTATATTTGAGGGATTGGTCTCAAAATTACGAAGAAGATCTAGAAAACTAGTACCTGTAGGCGGACCGTCTGGATTCATAATGATAAGTAATTGCACAATAAATCATAAAATAAATTACATAAATATGATGTTATATATGATATCTCATATTACTATATGTTAAGTATTTAGACAATGATACATACCTTGAATGAAAGAAGGAAGGAAGGATGAAATTTGATATTCAGATATGAGGAGATAATAGTTGAAGAAGAATGAATTGAAAGTGTTCTCATCAACCATATTTATAGCACAAAATAGTAACTGAATGGTGAATGTGAGTTTTTAGGAATCAATTCATCTTTTTACTTTATTTGAGTTTTCATGAACAGTGACAATTGCATGTGATCAGGAAACATTCTCTTTTCACTTTCTTTGAGTTTTCATGAATAGTGACAAATGCATGTGATCAGGAAACATTTTCTCTTTTCACTTTCTTTGAGTTTTCATGAATAGTGACTATGTGCATATTGCTTTAGTTTTTATCAAGAAATGACAATTTATAATAAAATTGTACAAATTTATAATTTAAAAATAAAATTTAATCAAAAAAATACACTATTTTAACATGTTAAATATTTGTATTTAATTATCTGTTCTAAATAAATTAATTTATTTATATAATTTGCTAAAAATAATACATATAATTTAATTATATATTTTAAAAAAATTAATGTATATATAAGATGTAATAAGGGTTAAATATGAATTTATTTTAAATGATATAAATAAAAAAGAAAGATGTAAGTTAAAAGGGTTAAAAGGGTAAAAAATAAAATATTTTAGGGTTAGATTTAAAATTTTAAAAATTCAGATTTAAAAACAAAGTGGGTCCAAAAAAAAATCACCCTATTTTTGCAAACACATTTTAAAACACCCTATTTTTACAAATGATTTTCAAAAAGACCCTATATTTGCAAAAAACTCTATAGGTGGGATTGCCCTGTTTGGCCCACTAGAAAAGCGGGCTTGGATTACAAATGGGCAGGCCCGGACTAACTTGTTAAATTTAATGGGTAGCCATGGGCAATGGAAATCTTTTTTGGGCAGGCCCGGCCCGTTTATTTTCATAATTAAATTTACAAATAAAATTGAAAATTTTGGATGCTTACCGATTCCCACTTTATTATGACTCATGATGATACCACTTTAAAATCTAAAAGGTAAAAGCGTAATTATTTCAGTGGATCAATTCTTATCATCTCCTTTGGCCATTTCCTTTATCGATACTCCATATTTTGAAAAACTATTTTTTCTAAATTATGCAAATTGTTATGCGTTTACTTCTAATTTTAAGTTGGAAAAATTGTTATGTATTTTGAATTATTATACATAACTTGTGATTTTATGTAAGTTTTGTATTCTTAACCTATAAAAAGATCCTTTAGGCCCATTAGCTCATGGGCAAGCCCGGACCATTTATAGGGCCGGTATGGGCAAGTTTTCAAGCCCATAAAAAAGGGGTTGGGTTTGCCGTATTAGGCCCGGCCCAAGCCCACAAAAGATTGTTGGTGAGAGGGGGGGGGGGGGGGGTATAACATCTTTGACAACATGGTAATTGGTCGTTTTTTCTTATCTTAATATATAAATTTATTGGCAGTCCATATCCGGAGGGCGGTCTTTTGCAGAAATATTGTATGGTCGAGCCATGAAGCAACCGTCATCCATGAATGACTCGTTGCTTAGAGGTTGTTCTCTGCATAAGGTAAGTTTAGTAACTAGAAGCCGTAAAAAATCGAACATCCAGTAATTTTCCGTTTCAACTTACGTTTTTTTCCCGTTATTTAGATGATCAGATTAATCACATACACAATAGGTGGTCGTGCTTACGTAAACTTTATGGGAAATGAATTTGGGCATCCGGAGGTAAGATTATCTAATTTTTCTATATTTTTTCTTTTTCAAATACCCAAAAAGATGGAAGTAACAATGGTTGTTATTATATGTTTGCTAGAGGATAGAATTCCCGATGTCGAATAACGGGTTTTCCTTCTCACTCGCTCACCGGTGCTGGGATCTAATCGAGCAAGAAGGGGTTCATCGAGATCTTCTTTGTTTTGATAAGGTACCTATTTTCTTGAACCCAATACAATATTAAGTCATTACAGCAAAATTGGCTTTATAGGACACCAAAGGTGTCTGTTTGGTTGGTTTTTTATTAAGTTCTGTATGGACAAAGGTGTCTATGTGGATTAATCTGTCTATAGAGATGGGGAAGGTTTTTGTTTGGGAGGGCTTTCTCATATATGAAAGGAGCGTGTTTTTTTATTAGGAGGAGTAGGTTTGGAAAAAACTTAGCTTTCTGCATAAAGCTCCCCCCCTAAAAGCTTAATGATAAGTCACTTTCTATATTAAGCCACTACCACACAGTGATGTATAGCTAACCACTTTCTATATCATTAAGCCACTACCAAACAATCATGTATAGCTAACCACTTTCTATATCATTAAGCCACTACCAAACAGCCATGTATAGCTGACCGAATAAGCTGCTAACAAAACATGCCCTAAATGTCCTAATAGTCTACTTTATAGGACATATATAAAGACTTAAAAAGACGCTTTATTTCAAAATTATCTTTAAAAACTTGTTCGTATGCCCAAAAATGTTTTATCATCTTATTGTAACACAATTATTTAGTCCTATAACTTAAGTCCTAATAAGCTTCTATTAAGACACTTATACATAATATGATGTCCCATAAAACCGATTTTATCATAGTGAGTTGTAAAAATAATTTTCCGCTCACATCTTTTACAGGACATGATGAACTTGGAAAACAAAGAAAGAATAATTTCGAGATGGCTTCCGAATATCCATCATATCAACGATGCTAATATGGTATATGGTGATTGTGTTTTACGTTCCTAATTAAATTCTATCATCCGATTATAAATATGAAACCAATTCTTTTGTATACGGGTATAGGTGATCTCATATTTACGAGGCCCATTTCTCTTCATATTTAATTTTCATCCAACAAATACATACGATAGATACAATGTTGGCGTGGAAGAAGCCGGAGAGTATCAAGTAAGATACCGACATTTCTTTCTTGTTTTTATTTTTTTATTTTTATTTTTATTTCTAGTGTTTGTTATCATGATCTTTTTGGTTTAATATCGACATAGGTTATTTTGAACACGGATGAACGGAAGTATAGTGGTCAAGGATCGATAGCGGAGGATCAATACGTTCGGAAAACCATGAGTAGAAGGTAAACCAGATAGGGACTGAGTAGGACAAAAATGCATTTTTTTTTTGGAAAATGACAAAAATTAACCATTTTAATTAACTCGGTTCACTTTATAGCTACTTTTTGAAGCGATTTCTCAAAATAGCCACAATTTATGGAGAACGGGGTAAAAGTGTAAAATGAAAAATTGAAAAAGTAAGGGGGATAAAGTAAATTAAGTAACTAATTGCAAAGGTATAAACTGTAACTAATTAACAATCTTTAATTAGAAAAAAGGTGGCTTGTGGCTATGTTGAGAAATGTTTTTTAAAAAGTGGATATAAAGTTAATTGAGTTAAATAAATTGACTATTTTTTTGTTGTTGTCAATTTCCCATTTTTTTATATCCGAACAAAATAGATGGAATAAAAATTAAGTAGACGAGGCAAGATCAGTAAATCACTATAGGGGGTATTTGGGATTGCTTATTTAAACTGCTTTTTGACTTATTCTGGTGTGCAGTTTTTAGTGTTTGGATGGGGAAAAAATAAAATGCTTATACCAGTGCCAAACCGGTAATGAAGAGTTTTTGATAAGTTAGAATCTTCTGACTTATTAACTTATTTGAAACAACTTATCAGTTTTTTGATTATTTTACATGTATAAACAATCCCAAACACCCCTTAAACCACACATGTTGAATTAAAGCCCAAAAACCTTCCAATTCTTTCATATGCTTACCTCACTTTTGACTGTCCTGTCCAATCCTGTCTGTCCAACCCAGTATTGTCAGTATGGCAAACTGGGTTGGTTGAGCGGGTCAGAAGACAAGTCAAATGGGTAACTCTTTTAAAACCATTGGTTTTGGATTATTGACTTAAGTTGTATTGCAGGGTTGATGGCATGCGTAATTGCTTAGAAATACCATTGCCGAGCAGAAGCGGTCAAGTTTATAAACTGACCCGGATCTTGAGAGTATAATATACTTATTTGGGCCCATGGGGCCCGTAAAATTTTGTTCGAGCATACCAGCATTTTATGCCAATGTGGCAAACATAGGTATTCACGAGGTAGTGTTTTCTTTTGATTAAGTTTGACGTTCAATGTCGATCTTGTATTTAAATTTTGTAATCATGTTATTCATTTTTTAGTGTTGAACACTTTTTTTTTCTTTTTTGTATTTATAGTACATGTAACGTTTGATGTAACACCACCTACTTAACGGGTAAGATTTAGTCTATCAAAATGATACCGTATGCAACAATTTATCCGGTAAGCGCTTACCAGAGTAAGAGCTGCCGTCCTTACTTACCGGGTAAGACTCTCGGTCATTGCCTTACTCTTATCGCTCTTACCGGGTAAGATTCTTGGTCCTTGCCATATACATCCGGTAAGGTAATATGACTTAACCACAAGGCTTGTGGCGTACTGGTTAAGGGTTGTGGGGGATGAGACTAGATAAACCATCTACCCCAGGTTCGAATCCAGGCGCAAACAACTTGTGACCACTGGGGAATTATCTTAGGGCTGCATGCTTTAGCAGTCTTAAAATTGTCAGGGATTAGTCTAGGCAAATGCCTAGGATACCCTTTCCTATAAAAGGTAATATGACTTGGTAAACGCTTACCCGGGTAAGCATTTGGTAAACGACCCCTAAGGTAGACTTTTTACACCTGACATAACATATATATATATATATATATATATCGTTTAAAACAAGTAATAAAAAATAAAAAAATTCATGTTATATTAAATATTTTACAAATTAAAACAATAAAAATGTTCAAAATAACAAAGTTAGAAGAATATTGAAGAGTTGTTTTTTGTTTTTATCGGCAAATTCAGAAATTAAATAGTCGTTTTTTTATTTTGAAAGAAATTAGGTAGGTCTTCGTTAAGGTGGTTCACATGTCTATATAAATAAACCCACAAACACAAGTAAAATTGGGTCTTAGCCTTCGGCCTAGCGGTATGTGAGCCATTGGTCTTTTAAGAGGTCAGGGGTTCAAACCTCATCAAAGGAGGGTGTGTGAGTTTTTTTATTTCATTTGTCGTATATAAATATTATATACTTTCAATAAAAAAATTGGATCTTAGAATTTAAGGCCTATTCAAAAACTCATGTCAAACTCTTGCTAATTATCAAAGCAACTTAAGAATGGAAGTGTAAATCTTGAGGGTAGAATGTGATTCTTTCTTTGAGTTGTAAGTTTAATTAGGATGAACCAAAAGCAATCCAAAAGTAAAAACTTGCAACAATTGCACCTAATTAACCCCATCACCAATTCCTCCATTTTCTACTATTCTCTTTCATTCTTCTTTAATCATTTCAATCCCATAATTTCTACGAATATTTGGTGAAAACCCGAAAAAATGACACCTTTTTTGTGTATTCTTGTAATAGCCGAAATGGTCGTGATTTTGATCCTCTTGTTTAGAACTCCGTTAAGGAAAATATTGATGATTGTGATGGATCGTTTGAAGGAGGGTCGAGGTCCGGTAATGACGACCGTTGCGGCAACATTGTTTGTGTTTTTGTTGTCGACTTTGTATAGTATAATGAAGATTCAAAAACGTTCGATGGAGTCCGGAGCCGTTAATCCTACGGATCATGTTCTTTTGTCCAATCATATAATCGATGCATCGTTGATGGGTACGTACATTTAGCGTATCTGTTTTTCTTTTTTTCAAATTTTGTTGTTTTTTTGGAAGGGTGCTCCAGTCTATGTCTGGACTAATCCCGACAAATTATGACTGTAATATATCAACCCTGATAAACTCAGTGACCATAATTGTTGTGTACGCCTGGATTCGAGCCCTGGGCAGATGGGATATTCCACCACATCCCCCATGACTTAAACCAGTACGCCACAACCCTTGTTGTTTCTAATTTTGTTGTTGTTTACTCTTAACTGCTTCGATTTTAACATATATTGTTTTTGATTTTGTCACAAACATTTGAAATAGTTTTGTGTCATATCTAAAAGTATAGTTATATGACGTTTTTGAGCTTTTAAAGAATTTTTTAGTATACATTTGAATCAAAATATGCTATTTGCCCTTTTATAAGACACATCTTTTAACATGAAACTTGTTTTATACGACACTTTTAAATAATGTCCTACTTACAGGATACTTTTATTTAAAAAGTGTGCTAAAAAACTTATTAAGACACCCAAAACTATCTTATGAACTTCATTAGAATACATTTGTATTAAGACACACAAATAGTTGATTCTATAAACATAAGTCTTATAAAGTAGTCTATTAGAATACTGAAACATCTTTTGGGTTCTACAAACCTGATTTTGTTTGTAACAACTGTTCATGATAGATGTCAGGGTCTATGTACATCTTATTCGTAGACCCCACCTTCAGGGTAGGGCCATCTGGGCTCCTATTGGTTTTGGTTATTGCAGGTAAACTTACAAATTGAAAATGATGTAACTGGTATGATGCAGGTTTTTGCCTATTTTTCGGATTGATGATCGATAGACTTCATTACTATGTTAAAAGGTTTGATGATTCTGAAGGCATCAAATCTGTTTACAAAGCGAAGAAAACCTATGAAACGTCGGACTCAGATTAAATTAACGTCAATGTAAATAAATAAGGGATCTAATGGAATCATACAACATTAATTTGATAGTCTCTTTCAGTATTCAAGTGACAATTGTATATATTTTCGTTAATTTCTCGTCAAGGAATGAAAAACGTAAAATTATCTGAAACCGATTTCTCATTTGATTTGAATTCCTTTGATTTTCTTTATAATAGCCTAATTTTATTTGTAATATTTCATATTTAGTGAAATAATTTGAACAAAAACGATGATTATTAGACCCATATGGAAAACTGTTTATTAAGAACCAGATGTGATGAGACATTTCAGAGCTGACTCAATAGTTGAGGCTAACAGAAAGGTTCAAGCATGCCTCTTAGAAGATTTAAACTTAAACATGTTGTGTATCTTAACAAAGCCGTCCAACGCTCTTATTTTATTATTTTTTAGGCATATTTTTTTTTAATTTCCAAGCTTATTTTGATGGGGTTTATTGATTAGGGGAGTGATCATACGAGAACCACCCCTCTTTAAAGAAACAAATGGACACATTGTGGACCACATATGATGTGGTCCCACATGATATTAAATCATTTCTGATTTAATATTAAATCAAAAATGATTTAATATTATATGAGACTCACATCATATATGGTCATGTGTCCATTTGTTTCTTTAAAAATCAAAAGTTCTCGTTTGAACCTTTCTCTTATTGATTATTTGTCATCTTTTAAGCACACAACTGCACATGGATTTGAAAAGTCAATTACTCTTTTACAAACATTTTATATTAGTAGTCAACAAATAATTAATCCTAATTAATGTTACTCTAAGATCTAAACACGTCGCTAATTGAGCCACGGCATACCTAATCATATCATTAGATCAAGTTAATTGATTCTAGAAACTAATTAAAATTTAGAACATACAAAAAAACCATACAATAATAACTGAAAATAGTATCTTCAACAGATTACTTAAAATAAAGAAATACAATTTTATTCTCTATTTTCCTTCAACATACTCTCTATGTTGCTTGTAAAATAGAAAATTCTTAAAAAAAAAAAACTACAGAAAAGTTTAAGTTTAGAAAACTCTCTAGATTTTAATATATGGAGAGAATTTAATTTATTAATCATTTTCAATAATGACTTATATTATTCTTATTTTAAAGATTTTTAACTTTCTATTATATATTTAAGTTAAATTATAAAGTTCTGTTGTAGATGCTGATAGATATGGTTATCTCTGCTTTTTAGTTTTTCGAGTAATAAAAATAATAAATTGCATAAAAATTTCCCAACCCATATATTACAAAATTAAACAAGTGATTTTAGTTTGAAATATTTCACAAGATAAGAAAATAAGTTTTGACAGACGATATTTGAAGATAAATTATTTGTAATCTCAACGTACACATAAAAATATAATCATATTGAAATGCTATTAAATTTATGAACGGATTCTTCACATAGTTTTAAATTATTTGGAATATGTTGATATGTATACAAAATATTTATATGATGCAATTTTCTTTAAAGTTAGATCCAAATTATTTTTCTTTAAATAGCTAAATTCATATAAGCAAATGCTTAATATTCATTTTATTACTCACAAAAATGAACACATTTATTCCTTATTTGAGCTCGTCCTCTAAAAAATATCTATAGTTTAAAATAATCAAATATTTAACTTGATGGTATTTAATCTATTCTCTAATCTCTATACATAATATTTAAAAGAATCTCGACTTTAAAAAGGGTTGCTTTACCGTTTTCAAAAAGAAATAAAATTATTAAGCTTCAGTAACATCTTCGTACTGTCTAACAAACCCCAATGCTTCAATCAGTGTTTCTCGAAACCTGTTCAAATTTAATCTCAGATCTTGTTTATCTAAATACATTGCTCGTGCAGCTTCGTATCCACCTTTTGCAGCGATAGAAGCGGTATCTGTAAGTATCGGATGATCTAGACCGTACACATCAGCCAACGAACTCTCATCCGGTTTAATCCTGTATTCTAAATACCTCAAACCCATTCCGGGACCCGGTTCGCTATAAAACGAATCGACGTCCCACTGGAACCCCAGTGGTCTCACTTGTACCATAACAGCCCCATTAGGGAGAAAAAGTTCGTTAGCTAGCCCGGCCCCATGCGCCCCCACCATAACACTGCAAGAGTTTATCACACGGGAAAATTTCTCAACGTTGCTCATCTCCTTCGCTGAACTAGCGATGATCACTTGGAACCCTAAATCTTCCATCATTTTCACCATTTCTGCTTGATTTAGGAATTTTCGGGTTGTTTGGCGAGAAATTAGAAGTAATTTTGGAGGATTTTGTGTATCGAAAACGCTTCGTGATTTCAATCGGTAAGTTTGTCTGATGAATTCTCTGAAATCCGTCATTGAATAGTAACCCTGTGGATTTTCCGACGTGTTTACGCCGAGAAATTTGTGGAATTTTAAACCGGTTACAGCTCCTGGAAAGCAATGGAGGCTTGAATCGACGGATGGATTTATGATTTCGTGATCCGATAGGCGCGAAAACACTTTCCTGTATTTCCGAATGAATGAAGGTTTGTGATCGACGACGATGAAGTGTACGCGAGATCTGAGAAGGCGAGAAGTGATGAATAAAGGTATGATGTTTTCGTTGAATTCGTGGAATATGTTTCCGGTGTATCCACCGGAGGAGAAGATCACGGCGGGATGTTGGTGGTTATAATCACATGTAGATCGTGGTGGTTCGGTGGTTGTGATCGTCACCGGAGTAATGTCGTTGATGACGTATGGATTTTCTTGCATTGCGTATGGCCGGACGACGGTGGTGGTGTTTTCCGGCGATGTGAGGTTCAGATGCGACGGTTGAAGGTGGACTTGCATTGTGCTCAAATCGATCTTCACAGGTTTGTTTGCTACACAAACTAACGACCATGAATTTCGATCACAGGCAAAGCCTGTTGATTCAAGCTTCTTTCGATCTTCACCTGTTTTCAAAATTAAGTTAAATTTACAGTGTAATTAAACATGACTTTGATTTTATATAGTATGATCATGTTCCACCTGTCTCTATAATGCATCTAAAATCAATCATCATTCGTACTTTGAAGATTATATATATTGTTTATTTACATTTGATGTTTCACTTACAGAATATGATTAGCCAGCAATTTTAAACTCTAGTTATTCCTGCAGAGCGACTTTTTCAAATTAAATAACAGTAAAAGAATGATTCTGTCAATAATGTGGCCCATGTGTGTATAATATTGAAATGCAATAAAAAGTATGACATTGATCTCTCTTGTTTCAATTCATTATGGCATGCTTGCTTCACGAATTTTCATTCAGTAGTTTACTAAATGCTTATTGAGTAAGTGCTTAATTACCGACAAGAATCACTTATCTTAATTATCGGGTAACATTTTCGGCCATCTTGTGTATAATATATGTAGTAAGCAAATAAAAAGCGTATATGCAAAAAGGCTTAATCCATTGCTAAATGCACCATTATCTACTAACGCATTAACACTAAGACTTACTTTTTACATTCTCAATGCACAATTAATTAGTTAACCTGACTCTGACATAAAAGGGTTGGGTTCCGGTAAGAAGTGAAGTTCTGGTGAGAAGGGTAAGAAGAGATGTACATTAGGATTAGATGCACCGAGATGAAATACACCGAGATGCACCGGATAAATCCCCGTAACAAGCACGATTCATATGTGGGTTTGAGATTAAAAGTGATCAATGGTCAAGATCTGTTCTTACGCTTCTCACATGATCTCATGCTGACATAAAATGGGCTCATAACGTGGAGATCTAAGTGGATGAGTTCTGTACAGAAACGTAAAGCATGCAATGGAAAAACCTTGAAATGCAGGTATGTTCTTTTCTTTTTGCATGATCATGCATGTTGCATGAATAATTTGTCCTATGTTTACCATATGTGTGTGTGTGTTAGTGTGTGAGAGAAAGGGTTATATATTACTTATTAGCTCTTCTCAAAAACTGAATTTAAAAATGTAATCTTTGAGAGAAAGATAGATACCTCCTACTAGTCTTGTTAAAAGATACTGCATAGATTGGTGTTGATCATCCTTCTTAAGTGTTTTACTCAAATCAGTCTTCCATTCTGACAAGATTTGCCTCCCTGTAACTACAATTTCATTGCAAATTAACACTGGCCTATATTATACGGACCATAAAACATCAAGAATTACTTTTTACATTTTCAATACATAATCTGACCTGATTTTGATATAAATATATATGTATATAGCAACATTTATTGGAAATTAACACTAGCCTATACAGATTGTACAAAAGAGCACAGGAAGACTCATTTAAGAAAACTTACATTTTATTTGGTGAGATGGAGTAGCCTTATAGTCAAAAACTTCAACATATATTAAATGAAGAAGAAAAAAGGCACAAAGTGTTTGAGTTGCAAACAAGATCAGCCTCCCTCCTCTTCCCTTCTCCATATTTCCAAGACTTGTCTCTTTTTGAACCATATACTATATACTATATTATTTGGTGTTCATTAGCTTATACTACTTCTTTCACATATATATACAACATTGCATATGCAACAGTTGACCTAACATATGAAGACTTTTTCCTTCTTTTTTTTAATCTTTTTCCCAACACATGGGATTACAACTCAATTAATTGTTCTTTTATTCTTTGAAAAAAAGCTCATATATGATAAGACTAGTTTACCCCTACTTTTGTTTGTTAGCAACCATATTTGTTTACTTCTAAATGTACCCTAATGCATGATTTAACATGATTTTTTAAATAAAATAAGATAACATAACCTTGTTTTTATGGTAGTTAAGTACTTTTTATATCTTTAATGCATGATTTGACCTAATTCTGAAATAAAATAAGGATATTCTATAGTAGTTAAGTGATACTTAATTTTTTTTACATTATAGAAGCCATCCTTTAATTTCAAGCCCAAACATAGCCTTTTTTTATGTATTGTTTATGGGGTCCCTTTAAAATTTTACCCACTTGATTAGGTTATTACGGCTTCCTCTAAAATTTTACCTTATTAGTTATGTATTTATAATGAAAATACAAATGGGCTAATTATATAAATTTTAGGATATGAATTTTACTCTTCTTTGATTTTTTTTTTGTCAATGCAATTATTCTATACTAGTTTTAGTTAATTCTAACAGTCATGGATATCCTAACTCATGTAATATCATTGTTTTTAGCATTTTTATATTTTAATTGGTACTCCTCATCTGCATTCCTAACTCCGCCCATGTATACTGTGGTACAGACCACCGCTTCATGGTTAAATCATAGTGGGAAAACAGGTACATTCCTGAAGGAAAAAGAAATTCAACCTATAATTAGATCCATATGTCAAACTTAAAACATTGGCCAGTGGAATTCAATCAAAGGACACGGTTTAATTAAGAAGTTGATATATATATATATATATATATAGGGTTAGGTTCAAATGTGAACTCAATTTTGGTTGTAAACGTGAGGACGAACCTCAGCCACACATCTTCGGTTATGGTGGACGCGATCACGGAGGATTGACGCGATTCATGGGAGGGTGGAGATTATTAAAGGAGGGGAACCAAGTCAAAACCGCCTTTATTGACCGGATTAAGTGGCTGAGATTCGTCCTCACGTTCACAACAAAAAATGAGTTCACATTTGAACTTTCCTATATATATATATATATATATATATATATATATAGTCAACTTTCATAATGTGAAGGAAACTTGTTAGATGCACTAATTTCTCGGATGGAAAATAGAAAGGTTTGAAAATTAAAGAAAAACTAGAAAAGTTTGCTGATTAAATATCAAGTATTTGACTAGCTAGATCTTTAATTAATAATATGTATAATTACCAGTTGTATTTCTGTAAGCACACAACTATGAAAAGCTAAAAAGTATATATATTCAAGTTCTTTATAGACTTTAATTATTAGCATGAGAAAAAGGACTTCAAGCCAGTTTATAATTATATAAATATATATACACACACATACATGTCTTCATGAATTCATGGTATAATCATATATCATGTATTAAAAGTTATATATACAGATATTGTAATATAATACTTGGAATTTCAAATTAATCTTACCCAAAAGACCCCGCCTTTTTTTACACATCGAGTTACATATATAAGCTTAAGTTCAAAGGAAACCGTAAAAAGTAAAAAAATAAATAACAACTTAATTAATAACCGTCATCTATACGGTAAGCATGTATGTGTCCACAAAAATCAGAAAACATCTTTAACCAGCTATTTGTGGATATACATGCACCGTATTAATGTATGATTATTGGAATCTTCTTTATTTTTTCCATTTTTTTATATATTAAAGCATCTCAAATCAAAACAGTTTCTAGTAATTTCTCAAAAATAGATAATCAAAATTCAAAATCTCTAAAAAAATATTACATTTAACTCCAATAGCTTTTCTATTTGGAGATTACATCATTTATTATATTATTAAAATATTAAATATTTCTAGTAAAATATTATTTCCTTTACTTAAACATTTAACTTCAATATTTCTTATTGATAGAAAATAATAAAATAATGTTTCTCTCTCAATGTAATCATTTTTAGGGATATCTCCAAATTTAGAGATTTTTGTACCCTCTCTCCTACTTTCTCTATTTTGGAGAAAGTTTTAGGGATGTTGTTGGAACAAAAAATTACTCAAAATCCCTATTTTCTTTATTTTAGAGAAGCTGTTGGAAATGCTTAATGTGATTGTTACCTTTTCTTAGAAACTACGTGTTTTTATTAGTGTGAACGGCTTAATTATAAATTCTTTAACAATATTTTTATTTCATAATCTCAAGCATATCATTACTTATCGAGACAGACATTTGTTCATCTGCCCACATGATGTACTCCATGTTTGCACCGGCCCTGAATCAAAGGACTAATTAATTAAGTAGTATGTAGTCATTAACTTCAAATGTCCAAATTCATAGACAAAAAACTGTAGTTGCATGTGCCACTCCCATGAATTTCTGAAACCATGCATGAGAGCAATTACATAGCAACTAAAATAAAATTTTAAAACATAACCTCATGTTGATCTTGTTTCTAGAAGTGTAAAAATTGAAATATTCATCATTATGATTCATTTAACTTTTATGTAGATAAAAATAGTTAATAGTTAAGGGTTGGGTTTCGGTGAAAATGAGAACTAAGGTGAAAAGCGTAAGAAGGGATATCTCTACCCTTGGATGCATATTAAGATGAGATGCACCAAAATGAGATAAAACAAGATGCATCAGATAAATCATCGTATCAAACACAATTCATTGGTGGGTTTGAGATCGCTACTAAACAAATCACTATTGCCGACGGTCATTTCCAAAGGATTTTCCATCAGAAATTTTACTGACGGATTTCCGGTGGAATGAACTAAAGATGATCAAGGGGTTCAGATCCTCACCTTAAATCTCCTTTTCATACGATCTTGCGCTTAAATGTTAAATGTAAGCGTAATTGCGATTTATATATGAATTTCGCAGATTTGTTTTTAGCATCAAATTAGCTTTAATGTAAATCATAACCTAAGTTGTTTGTTACCATAATGATCAAGGTGAGAAAGAGGATTAAGGTGAGAAGCGTAAGAATCAATCCCCACCATTGATTGCACATTATAGGATGAGATGCACTGAATCAATTCCCGTATAATTAAAAGGTGATTCATGAGTGGGTTTGAGATATGATTAAAGCCAAAGATGACCAATGATCCAGATTCCTTCTTACGTTTTTCAACTTAGCTCTCCTTCTACGCACGATTCTTTGCCTACATATTATATAATATATATATATATATATATATATATAGAGAGAGAGAGAGAGAGAGAAAGATCATACGAGAATGCTATATATTTAAAAGAACACGAGAACCAACAAAGTCATATATGATTTTACATTAACGTGCAAAAAGGCCACGCGGACCTGAAAGCCGTGGCCAAAGTCCTTTTATCCAGGTAATTAGATAACGAAAAACACTTTATCCATACCCTACCCATTAAAATGTCAAGTAAAAAGGTAGCAGATGAGTGGATAATTTTTTTACCCATACCCTTATCCAACAGGTCGAAATATAACGGGTAACGAGTTTTCTCTTACCCATTATCAACCCTAGTTTAATCAAGGTTCTACTGTTTGCTTGTTGGCTTCTGATTAATTTATTAATCATATTGTCATCAACATATAATTAATCATTTGAATTAGTACACTCTGATGGTGATCGAGCTATTTTCTATTATTGCATTTCACTTTCTTTGATGGCCCCATCATTAAGAATTAATGAACAAATACATCAAGTTAACTTGTTTGATGTTTTGTTGGTACCACATATTTTCAGACAGGTTGTCAAATGGTGATATTACTGTTTTAAAGAACGTTCAAAGGAAATTGTATATATGGTCATGTTGCAAAATTCAAAATTTCAAACCAACCCTTTGATACAAAATTGGTCAATGTTCAACAAATAGACAAGTTCATCAAATCCAGTATAATGTGAAATCAAGTATTTCAAATAACCACCAAAGAGGAAGACAATGATGACAGATAAGATCCAAAATAAATAACCAATTATGAAATCTTAAATCAATAAAGGATATCAAATAAACCACAAACAAATCCAATACAATCTCATAACCATTGGGATTGACCATGAGTAAATTTCGTATTGACACCTCTCTTGTATGTGTGTATTGTGGTGTACCACGAACCACATATTAGATAACAATTTTAATAGGTTATCTACGTACGAGTCAAATAATTATAGAAATTTATACCTGATAAATGAGGTTACTTTACAACTCGAGATACGTGACAACCTTTGCCAAATTCAGGATTGTGAAACAATTATATGTTGATCAATACACTAAATCCAAGCAGTAAATGGAAAACATGTAAAATAGCACATGATACATATATATATATATATATAGAGAGAGAGAGAGAGAAGGCCTCTCTCTCTCTCTATATATATATATATATAGAGAGAGAGAGAGAAAGAGAGTATATATATAGAGAGAGAGAGAGAGAGAGAAAGAGTATATATATATAGAGAGAGAGAGAGATTGAGTCATAACTCACGCTTTGAAAAACACAGTGTCTTTTCCGAAACTCTCAAGACTTGAGTCTTTGATCTCATCGCCAGACTGGCACACACCAAATAGAACCTTGGCATTCATGTACATTTGTATGTATAAAATAAATCAACCAGTACCAAATAGAACCTTGGCATTCATGTACATTTGTATGTATAAAATAAATCAAACAATCGAGCGATTAAGATATGTTCCTATGACGTCCCACGAACCCTAAAGCTTCGATAAGCGTCTCTCTAAACCTATTCAAATTTATTCTCAAATCTTGTTTATTTAAATATATTTCTCTTGCCGCCGCGTATCCGCCTTTCGCCGCCACCGAAGCAGTATCCGCCACCACCGGATGATCTAGACCGTACACCTCAGCCAATGAACTCTCCTCCGGTTCAATCCTATACTCCAAATACTTTAAACCCATCCCTGGACCCGGTTCACTATAAAAAGCATCTGTGCCCCACTGAAACCCCAGTGGTCTCACCTGTACCATAACACCTCCATCAGGAAGAAACACTTCGTTTGCTAACCCAGCTCCATGCGCCCCCACCATAACACTACAAGAGTTCACCACACGAGAAAATTTCTCAACGTTCGACATTTCCTTATCGGAGCTAGCCACGATCACTCGAAACCCTAATTCCTCCATCATCTTCACCATCTCCGCTTGATTCAGGAACTTTCTGGTTCTCTGGCGAGAAATTAGAAGCAACAATGGCGGATTACGTGAATCGAAAACGGATCTGGTTTTCAATTTATATGTTTGTCGGATGAATTCTCTGAAATCCGGCATCGAATAGAAACCTTGTGGAGTTTCCGATGTGTTTACGCCGAGAAATTTGTGGAATTTCAAACCGGTGACAGCTGCCGGAAAGCAATGGACGGTTGAATCGACGGCCGGATTTATGAGTTCGTGATCTGTTAGACGCGAAAACACTCGCCGGTATTTCTGAATGAAGGAAGGTTTGTGATCGACGGTGATGAAATGCACACGAGATCTGAAAAGGCGAGAAGTGATGAATAAAGGTATGATGTTTTCGTTGAGTTCATGGAACACGTTTCCGGTGTATCCGCCGGTGGAGAAGATCACGGCGGGGTGTTGGTGGTTATGATCGCAAATAGGTTGTGGTGGTTCGGTGGTGGTGATCGTTACCGGAGTGATGTAGTTCATGACGTAGGGACTTTCTTGCATTGCGTATGGCCGGACGACGGTGGCGGTGGCGGTGGTGGTGTTCGGTGGCGGTGGCTGAAGATGGAGTTTCAGTGTTTTCATGTCGATTTTAACAGGTTTGTTTGTAACACAAACTATAGATGATATACTGGTATCACATGCAAAGCCTGTTGAATCAAGCTTCGTTCGATCTTCATCTGTTTAAAAAAACCATTAGAAATTGATGAATACCGGTCTTAATGTCAAATTAAGTATTTAAATTTTTTCTTTTTATGTAATTTTTTTAATTTAATTTTTTATTATAATTAAATTAATGTTTAATAGTTAAGCAATTTATTTTCGATTTAATAATATAATTTTTTTTAAAGATAATAATTAACTATTTTGTTAAAACTTAATTATTATCCTAATTATATTTTAGATTTTTATATCTAAAATGAAGTGTTTATCATGTATTTAATTATGTTTATTTATAGTTAATCATACAAATTCGAAATAGAGCTTTAATAAATTGTATTTACATACAATTTACTTGTAAGCATTATATCTTGCATAAAAAATAGTTAGTTTTAAGAGTTTTTTGCCCTATACTTTATAACTTACTATATAAATATCTTATTTACTTTCCTAACTATATAGGTCACGATTAAATTAGGTTTTAATTTATTTTTCATAGTTATCTTTATGATAATTTAACCTATAAATATAGTTCATTATTTTCATTAACATGTAGTTTATGATTGACTAACAAAATCCTTTTGGGAAGCTTTCTCATATTTTTACGAATTTCACGTTTATAGACTCGTAATTTTTCTAAGGGTTAAGGCATCTATATATGGAGTTATCTACATTTCCTAATATTCATAGGTTATTTGGATTGATACGTTACTTGCAAATGATGGCCTGCAATTTGCGACTTTAATTATTCATGGAACATTCCAAAATAATGATAATAACAATAATATATATATATATATATATATATTAATAATGTTAATAATAAGCATCCTTCAATAGCGTCGCCCATGTGTAATACAATGACAAAAGTTGACATATTCAAGTTTGTCTTAACACTTGGTTTTTTTGTGGCTTTGTAATTAATTAAGACTAGTCGTTGTTCCTTTTCCTCACCACCACTCCATCTCTAATTAAGCACATGAACATATATATATATATATATATGTTGACTATAACACAAACTCTAATACAAGATTTATATAACTAAATATATGATTAAAATATGGTCTTCTCACCTTTTGATAGTTCAACTTCAACCCACAAAATTTTAAAATAGGTAAGTCAGTTTTGTGTACAAAATAAAGTTATGTAAAGGTTTGAAAATATATATATATATATATCCTTCATGGGGAACAATATATATGGGAAGAACATTAATAAACAGTAATGAAAACTTATAAACCCATGAATATATATATATATATATAGTTTAAATTCATCACAGTATTCGTTTCGAATTATAAGAAGAAGCGGTAAAAATATCATATAATTTGCACGCTAGATTATATCCAGGAATATATGTATGTATATATATATATAGGTGACTTGTAACACAGTATTGAGAAGAAGTGTATGGTTGTTGATTCAGACTTAATATTTGGTATTAAATCAGAGTATATACAGATATTTGCAGGTGGGGGGACAAAAACCAAAGAAATTAAAGGAGAATTGCATGGTGTTTTACATAGAACAATAACAAAGCAGTATTAAAACCTCGTAAACGCAGGTAATTAGTTCCCTTAAATTCAAATATCTTTTAGTTGCATGAAGATTGTTCATATTATATATATATATATATAGAGAGAGAGAGAGAGGGAGAGAGAGACCTCGTAATAGTGTTGTTAAAAGATATTCCAGAGACTGATTATGATTATTATGATGATGATCATCCTTCTTAACGGCAATACTAGTGATCACATGATGATGATCATCATCAGGCTGCTTCCAATCTGATAAGATTTGCCTCCCTCCAGTAACTACGATATCCACTGGAATAATAATTATTCAAACTAATAAAATTAATTAGTATATATATATATGTATATATATATATAATTGGAAAGAAGAAATAGAAGAAGAAGATATATAGTTAATTACATTTAATTTGTTGAGAAGAAGGAGTTCCCTTAAAGCTGAGTTCAGCATAAAGCAAATGGAAAAGGAAAAAGGCACAAAGTGCTTGAGTTGCAAATAGAACCAACCTCCCTTTACCATTTGGCCTCCTCGAAGTCGACTCTTTTTGAACCATTTTTATTTCGTTATAATTGCCTTACACTGCCCCCCTCCCTCTCTTCATATATATAAATCTTGCATGTGCCACAGTTGACCCTCACCGTATATATACACACACATATATATATATGGATATATATATATATATATATATATATTGAGAGACGGCAATGTTTTAAAACCCGGGTTAACCCGGCCGGTCGAACCAGTTGGACCGGGACCCAGGGTAGTGACCGGGTTAACTAACGTTGGGTTAATACATATGACCGGCCCGTTTCAACCCGGCCGGGTTTCTCAAAAACCCGGTTAAACCGGTGGTAAACCCGTTTCTTAAACCCGGTTAATCCGTTTTTATATTAAAATTCAAAAAATGTGTGTTATGTGTCTCTTTTTAATGTAAAATTTCTTGTTTGTGTATTTTTAATGTTGAAACTTGAAACATCAAATTATTACTTTATATGTATGTATGTATGCAAGAAAATGGAAAAAAATACAAGGGATTAAGGGAATTATTGAAACCGATTAACCCGGTGATTGAACCAGTTAACCCAGGACCCGATCACCACACACCGGATCAACAAAAAACCCGGATTTTAAAACACTGAGAGACGGCAAATCAAATGCAAACTTTTAAATGTTACAGATTAATATTCATGAAAATAATAAAATTAATTTATTATGATTTAAATATTTATGAAAAATGGTTAGAGTTCATTAATTAGTTATGATCAATACTTTATATTAGGAAACAATCATGTTTTTATGAAACCATAGTTGTTAGTTTAGGTGGATGATTGATATTGGTTTGTATGGTTTAAATGTTATGCTTTCAGATATTATTGCACATATGTTTGTTTCACTTTATGAAAAAAATTAAGAAAGTTTTACATTATGAAACAAAAACATATGAAATTTTTTCATAAAAAAATATATGAGAAACTTTCAACTTATGAAAACAAATACATGTGAAACTTTTACATTATGAAACAAACATATGTGTAATAATATCTTAAATCATAGCATTTAATGGAAAAAAATCATGAAAAAAAATTATTTTTGTATTGATTTGAATCCGTTTGTATAGTTTGTACGTAAATATGAGTTTTTATTTGAACTTCCCTCTATATATATATATATAGATAGAGGAAAGTTCAAATGTGAACTCATTTTTGGTTGTGAACGTGAGGACGAATCTCAGCCACTTATCCGGTCAATAAAGCGCGCTTTACTCGTTCCCTCATTTAATAATCTCCACCCTCCCATGAATCGCGTCAATCCTCCGTGATCGCGTCCACCATAACCGAAAATGTGTGGCTGAGATTCGTCCTCACGTTCACAACCAAAATTGAGTTCACATTTGAACCTAACCCTATATATATATATATACAAGATTTCAAATAAATTAAGCATGTAATATTTACAAACTAAACAAATTAATTGAGATATTTATGGAAATTATAATGGTTCTTTTATAATAATCTAAATAAATATTTATTAGAAATGATTAGAATTTATTAATTATGATTAATTTTTATATTAAAAAACGATCGATATATTTATGAAACCAGATATTAATTAGACTAAATGAACGACTCATGCTATTGATTTATAAAAATACATTCATTCCATTTATGAATAAAAAACATCCTAAAAATATATTTCTAATATATATAAATAATTTTGGGACTTTGGGACGTAGAACTACTATACTTAATTAGTTTGCCGTCTCACTAAAGTTACAAAAAAATAAAAAGAAAAGTATTATATAATGGTGAAGCCATAATTTAATAAGACTAATTCGTCCTTAGTATTGTTTGCTAACATATGTCATCAAAGTCAGAAACGATGAACAAGTGTAACATATATTTTTTTATTTGAGGGCAGTTTAGTAATATTATCCCTACAACCCTCTTTCAAAATTATAATGGCAACTTTACAATTCTGTTTCACGTTTGAGTTTATATTAATTTTCAATTTTACTAACACTTAGTCATTTATTTCCTTTTAACTTCTAAATTTATCGAATTTATCATAAATATGGTCTTTCAACGGTTTTAATGTTAAATATCGTTTCTAATTTAACGGGTGCCTAGTTCCGTACTTCCGTTAATCGGGAGTTAACGCACATTAATTCAGATCAAGTCCCGTATCGTAGAGATGGGGTAATCAATTTGACCGGAATATTGCTAATTTGACCAAAAATGGGGAATCATATCCCCAATACGGTAGAATTGACTGGGGAATCATATATATATATATATATATATACACACACACACACTAGACTTTCACCTACGAACATATCCTCTTTATCTTTCCCACTCTCATCGTCGAAAGTGCTTCTGTCCACTACTAAAATGAAAGACTTTCACCTACGAACATTTCCCTTAAAAATCCGTCGCTAAAGGGTGATTCATAATAAAACCGTCACAAAAGTTGGTGGTTGATGTGTTGGTGGGTAAATAAAATCAGTGACAGATTACCCAGGAAATTTCTAGGTAATCCATTAGTATTTTCTTGAAAACATTGGATTTTACCGGAACCATTAGTATTTTCTTTTCTCTGGGTGATTTTTTGTGGGTGAAAGTCATTTTTCTTGTAGTGACCCTCACCCTTTGTGGGACAACAAAATGTTATTTTTATGTTACTATTTGTACCATACTTTTTGTTTCAACTTGTAGAAATACACCAAACGTATACAATTAAAATATGGTTGATTCAAGTTTCTAGCTATGCAATGTTGTTTTATATAGAATGTCGTTACATACTTTCTCAATCTATGTACACACACACACATATATATATATATATATATGAAAATGTGTAGACGGGGATGAAGATGTAATCGCATTTCAGGGTGGGGCAGGCGGGGATGAGGATAGGGACTTGCATGTTTTCGAGGATGGGGATCGATTAAGGTCCCGGATACCCCCCCCCCCCCCCCCCTCCTCTTCATACGGCCCCATCATCATCCTTACTTATAAAGTTATTAAAGTTGAAACTAACACCTTCTAACCAATTGTCTAGCCAAATTAACTTACCTTCAATTAATTTTGGTTTTTGATATAAATTTGTTCCATCAAACATTTACTCATTTTTATTGAGTAACAATGTTCAATTAACAATCACTAATAAAAGATTTACAATTGGGGCATTAATCCAAACTTGAAATATCCTAAAAAGACAAAGTTGTAGTTAACAAGTGGTCCAAACAAATTTTTGTAATAAAACCCTTTTATTTTATTTTATTTTATTTATGCAACTTGATATATATATATATATATATATATGTACATATGAGTTAAATTCAAATTTGGTCCCTGTGGTTTACAAATTATAACGGATAAGGTCCTTCAATAAATTTTTTAACGAATAACGTCCCTGTGGTTTCCATTTTATAACACATAAGGTCCCTCCATCTAACTTTTCTGTTAAATATAACATTTTTAACATATTTTCTTTATTTTTCATTTTTCAAACCACATGGACCAAATCTGTAATTTACTCTAAACTATATACATATATTTATATTTTATGTATTGTATAATTATATTTTTATTTCATTAATTATATAAATTACCTA
Source organism: Silybum marianum (assembly GCA_036898165.1). Lineage (NCBI taxonomy): Eukaryota > Viridiplantae > Streptophyta > Magnoliopsida > Asterales > Asteraceae > Silybum > Silybum marianum. The sequence continues at coordinate 1,068,008 of CM072533.1, read as the reverse complement.
TTTTATTAATTATATAATTTTCATATTTTATTAATTATATTATATTTATATTTTATAAATTATTTATATGTTGTATATTCATATAATATATTACATTTATATTTTATAAAATGTTAATAATTTAATAAAATATATAAAAGGTCCAATTTATGCTATAAACATTAAATCATGTCAATATACAAATTGCATGCATAGAATATTTAAAATACATAAAATATATAAAAATATAAAATATAAAAATAATTTTTTTATAAAATATAGATGTAATATGATTTTAAATATACAAATAATTAATAATTCTTAGATATACATATATGAAGTGAATAGAGATGGTAACGAAGGTTAGACCGTAGATTTTCAGGAGAATTATCTTGATGACATCGATGTTGTACGTGTTTGAATTTAATTTTTATATTATATTTACTGTATATATTTATATCTATAGATTAATAATTTTTTGTATATTTAAGATTATATTATATTATAGATCTCAGTTCAATCATTTACAAACTGGATAAAGGATACAAACTCACAGACCAATATAAAAATAATTTTTTTTCATTATTTTTTTCCATCAAATGCTATGATTTAAGATGTTATTATACATATGTTTGTTTCACCTTATGAAAAAGTTACATGTGAAAAATGCATGTAAAACTTTTACATTATGAAACAAAAACTTTTAACTTATGAAAGTAAATACATGTGAAACTTTACATTGTGAAATAAACATATGTGTAATAACATCTTAAATCATAGCATATGATGAAAAAAAATTTATTTTTACATTGCCTTGTACGAGTTTGTACTTTTCATCCAGTTTGTAAATGAACCAACATCTTATATTATATTTATATTTTATAGAATTTTCTTTGTACTTGTATTTATATTTTATATTTTATATTTTATATTTGTATTTATTTTATTTATTTGAATCTTCCATATATGTATATAATTTGTATAATGAACTGATTTAGTGTTTTTAACATAAACTGAACATTCGATACATTTTATAAAATTATTTATATTTTATATATAAATATAAATACAAAATAAATTTTATAAAAGATAAATATAATATATCATAAATATATAAAGTAAAAATATTTTTTAAATAAAATTATAAGGTGCCTATAAATATTTAATATAATTTATAAAATAAGAAAATTATACATAACAAAATATGTAATTTATATAATTAATGAAATGCAAATATAATTATACAATACATAAAATATAAATATATGTATATAGTTTAGAGTAAATTACAGATTTGGTCCATATGGTTTGAAAAATGGAAAAATAAAGAAATTATGTTAAAAATGTTATATTTAACGAAAAAATTAGATGGAGGGACCTTATGTGTTATAAAATGGAAACCACAGGGACGTTATTCGTTATGAAAATCATTCAAGGACCTTATCCGTTATAATTTATAAACCACAGGGACCAAATTTGAATTTAACTCTATACATATACATATACACACATTGGACTAATTATATTCCCCTCTCTCCTTTGAAGTCATTTTTTAATATGCAAGAAACTTTAGGGTTAAACACTAACAAACAAATATCATAACTCTAATATACCATTTAAAAAATGGCGGTGGATCGTATGAGAACAGAAGTTAAAGTGAGAAACATAGTAAGATATGTGAACCATTGATCACTTTTAATTTCATTTCCACCTATGAATTGCGCTTTATAAAAAAATTGAACTGATACATCTTGGTGCACCTCATTAGTATTATTCAATTAGAATTTATTCATGGATGAAGATCTTGTTTTACGTTTCTCACTATAACTTTGTTTCTTACCGGAACCCAACCTTAAAAAATAAGTTAACATATATTTACCAAATAATGTCTAAATTAGAGCATGTATCAAACTATAATAGACATATTTTGTTTTGATTCCTATTTTGAAGAACCTAACTACTTTAAAAAGATCCATTTTATTTTCTATGACAATATATTTCAAAGAAAAAAAAAGAATTATATAGAATCGCATTAAGAACTATATTTTCTAAAAAATTACGTTCAATTTTAATACAATTTACTCTTTTATTTAAGAACGAAATGTAACAATCATTTTCTATTTATATAGTGGTTGGCCCAACTATTTATCCTAGTGGTTTGGTTGGTTGAAACTAAAAGGGAAAGTCTTGCTCTCTTACAATTTCTTAGGACTGAAATTTTCTTAAAATACTATGAAAATTATGTGTTAAATCCCCTCAATTGAATTACTATATATATAGTAATTTCCATACCATAAATTCTTACACTTGTGAAGGATATCTCAGGTAAAGTTCAGACTAATCTCGGCAAAGATTTTTTACTGCAATAATTAGCCATAATAAACTCAGTGACCACAATTGTTGAGAGCGTCTGGATTCGAACCTTGGGTGGCTGGGGTATTCCTTCAACCCCCAGGTATTCGACCAGTAGGCTACAACCTTTGTGGTTAGCTATTAGGTATCTTAGAGGCCGTTTACCAAATCTTACCCGGGTAAGTGCTTAGTCCAATAAAACGGCATCGTATGCAACAAACCGGTAAGTGTTTACCGTGGTAAGAGTTGTCGCGATCACTTACCGGGGTAAGACTCTTGGTCCTTCTTTTCCTTGTCTTTGCTTTTATCGGGTAAGATTTTTGGTACTTGTCATATTCCTCCGGTGAGGTAATATGACTTGGTAAGTCTTATCCGGATAAGCTTTTGGTAAACAGCCCCTTAGTTTTTTTTTAACTTCTTGTGACTGAAACTTATTTAAAATACTATGAATCAACAAATAAATGATTGTTAATCAAAATGGTATGTAGTTATTCTCGTTTATTAATTTATTGTTTTATGTTACTATTTCGAGACTTAATCACTTAACATGTGAAAGTATATGTGTTTTTTTTTACTTTTATCTATTGTATACTAAGAAATCCTTTTCTATGATCATATCAATAAATGTAAAACTAAAAGGTCTGATGTTGATGTATGAATATATAATCAATGTTACAGTTCATTTTAATATTGACTTTATTTCATTTTAATTAAAAAAAAACTTAGCAATTGTACATTGATCAATTCCCTAATTTCCATTGACCCATGCACACACTTAGATTTTGAAAGAAGTTAGATATGTATTTGGACTTTGGAGACATATAAAATCATGGCCCCTAGATCTTAATTAATCAAAGAACATGGTTTATGAATAGTATATATACATATATTTTATATATATTCACACTAGTAATTAACATATGGGAAATACATTCCCAATCGAATTAAGAAGCCAAGTTTTGATTATTTTTTTTGAACGGCATATAACACACACACACGCTCCAGCGGTATCGGGTCTCCATTACGGGCCAACCCACTAATCCGCTGCGATCCGGTCCAACCTATGGCTGAACCCGACCGGCAGGGAAGTGGATCCCATAGACTGGATCCTCCCGTACCGGCCCCGAACCTGGCCCCTAAGGCCCAGGCCCAAAGTCTGGATATCTCAGAAATGTCAACCGCAGGAATCGAACCCTGGTAGTGTGGCTTTCACCACACCCCCCCCAGGGATGTTACCTATCCAATTAAGAAGCCAAGTTTGATCCTTCATCTATATAAAAGCGAAGTTTGATAATCAAGTATTTGACTGTTAATAAAATGATTTTGGTATCTGATAAACTTGTTTTCTTAGAGAACAAAAGGTTTTCATTCTCATTAAACATGAGAATGTATATAAATTTTATTTGTTATATATAAATATTATTATCTACTTTAAAAAAAATCTTGTTTTGAACCATGGAAATTGCATTTCTGTAAGCATCCAAAGACCAAAAAGCCAAAGGCATTCATAAGATCTTTAAAGACTTTAATTAACAAGGAAAGGGGGTGATCTTCAAACTTATTAGTATTACCTATTTATGATGCAATTATAATATATATATATATATAGAGAGAGAGAGAGAGAGAGAGAGAAAGAGAGGGGAAAGTTCAAATGAGAACTCAAATTTGGTTGTGAACGTGAGGACAAATGAGAGCGCGACACGTGTCTGAATGTAGAGTATTCATACCGAATAATCAAAGAAATATTCATCTGAATATTTCTTTGATTATTCGGTATGAATACTCTACATTCAGACACGTGTCGCGCTCTCATTTGTCCTCACGTTCACAACCAAATTTGAGTTCGCATTTGAACCCGTCCCTATATATATATATATATGAAAATTTTCATATACAAAATAATTAGTTGAGAATTATCTTCGTATTCTCGTAAATTGTTACCATCCTCGCATGAAAAAGATTCTTAGAAAGGGCTGCATACACATATGAACATATTTATATGTGTAACCCATTTGACATTTGAAGTCAACTTTTAAAATGCATATCTCCACATGTATGCACCGTAGCAAAAGGGACATCGGATACCCATTATTGACTTAATTTTAACGTTCAAATTTAGAGATTAAATAATTTTATTTTGCATGTGCCACTATCATGATTTTTTGGTAAACCATGAGTTATGTACAATAATATATATAGAGAGAAAATTGAGTTTCGGTAAAAATGAAAGTTATGATGAAAAATGTAAGAAAGAATTTCCACCTTTAGATTAATTCTAGTTGAAGAAAACACTAGATTAGTGTATATAATAAAATACACCAAATTACGATTCTTCTATAACGTAATTCATGTAATGGTTTGTGACTAAAAGTGACCAAGGATCCAAATATCTTCTTACATTTCTCACATTAACTCTTATTCTCACATGATTCTTCATTAATATATATATATATATATTATATGTGTGTGTAGATGTTCATTTGAGAAGTAAAAAAATGATTCTAGCCCCACATCTGACATACATTTGCAACTTTGTCTGTGAAACACCAAATAATTCCTTGCATGGGTATGACAAAGATAGATGGATAGTTTCGTAATTTTTACAAATAGGCGGCAATCGGGTTCATATGTGAAACCATTGAATTCACATATGAACTACATATGTTAACCCGTGTAAGAAGAGATTTCCTCTCTTCAAACTCAAATTCTTTTGATGAATTCAAATTCCACCTAACTCCATTCTATGAATTAAACGTCCCCTAAAGGTGTACCGAGATGCACCAGATCCTAAATCGCAATTAATGAGCGGACATGAGATTAAAAATTATAAGGAATTCAGATCTTTTCTTACATTTTTCAACTTAACTTTTCTTCTCACACGATATACTTCGTGTGTGTGTGTGTGTATATATATATACATATAGGCATTGGATCGTGTGAGAAACGTAAGAATGGATATTGACTCTTGATCATTTTTAATCTCAAACCCAACCATGAACCGCGCTTGATACGGGGATATCTCGGCGTATCTCACATTGGTGCATCTCATCTTAAAGTGCATCCAAGAATGGAGACTCATTCTTACCATTCTCACCATAACTTTACTTTTCACCGGAATCCAACTATATATATGTATGTATGTCCCTAAATGCTCCACATTTGTTCCCCACATGCATGAAAAATCGTCATTCTTCAAACATGCAAAATCGTATAGTTTGGTTTGAAATGGTCTATATTTTAATTCCATGTGCAAATGAGCTACTTTTTATAACTCCAACCTTACATATAATTAATGATTATTTTAATGTTGATAATTATAACATATTAGAAACATGTTTTCAAGCTTTTTCATGAGTTAATCATTAAGCCTCATTTTAGGGATAATATTTTTGACCATCAAAACGAATAAATGGCAAACGTTTGTGATTCGATAAGCATTTATCTAATAAAAAACACCATTTTTAATTACTGAGTAAAATTGTTGATCTTTCTCTTAATTCTTTCATATCGGACAAAACTATCAATTGTTATGTTCATCCGGTAAAGTAATTAAACTGTAAATACTTTGAAGTATGTTTAGATACATAACTTTAGGGGTTTAATCATTTGAGAACCCATGAAATTGTGATAATATTAAGAACTTGTACATCATATGTTATTTAATATGATTTTTTCCTCCCTAAACATAGTATTAATATTTAACTAAACAATTTATCTTTTGATAAAAAAAAATTATTTAATAAGTGGATAGGTCATTAATTTAATTAAAAAAAATCAACATTATATACCTAAAATGACCCATAAATTTGATATGGTGGCGTTTTTTATTTTGGTATATATTGTTTCATAGAAAACCTTTGGGAACCACATATGTTTTTTCATTATAATACGCACGTTGTATATGAATTAATGGTTATTTGTTTCGGATTATATCCTGTAAATTATAACAGATGATATTATATATTTAGTTTTATCAGTTTCATATAAATAAAAATTGTCGAGTGTATGTGTTTTTTGTCGACGTATTAAATATCATTTTGGCCTTATCGTTCCATTACTTTATTTCATTTTCATAGTCGTGCGTCCTTTTGTGTCTTTATATATATGGTTGTTCTTAATTTAGATGTCGTGATGATATTTTTCTTTTCTTTTCTTGTTTGATTGAATGACTATTCATCTATTTAATTAATTAATATCAATTAAACATGATGGTTGATAGGGAAGCTTGAACAATATATTTGTTGTATTCTTTAACTAGTGGTTCTTCAACGGTTTAATTTTCAACTAGAATTAAAGTAATACTGATAATAAATAGTTAAAAATTGAATTAAATTTTAATATACTCCACCGACACGGAGTATATAATTATGCACATGTCTAATCTAATAATATCATAACCGGTGATATATAGAACTTATCACATAATCAACCTGCTCTGTTTAGATATTTCATCAATGCATATATAAATTATTATTTTCCAAAGTGTTATATCAGCTATTTTCTAATTATGTTTTATACCAAACTGCTTTCGAATGTTTATTGTTACATGAATTATATTTTATAATTATAACATATATTTTAATTACTTGTAGTCTACTAAAAGTATACTAGATATACAATTCCTTTACTTCAAGTTAACACTTGCTATAATATTAACACGGGGGAGTTTCATATACAAATAATCCAATTAGTTTAAACTATATAAACCAGTTAAATGAGATATTAGTAAAAATCATATGAGATATTTGTAAAAATTATAGATCATCGGAGTTCATTCATTATTATTAACGTTTTAAATAAGAAAACAATCAAAATATTTATGAAACCAAATATTCATTATACTAGAATAACAATTAAGATTAATTTGTATATTTATACTAATTAGATGATTTATATTTGAAACTCCCTCAGTATTAATAAAACCATTTATAAATTTGATTATTAGAATGTATAATCTAATGCTAAAAATAAAAACATTTTATTTAATTATGTTTCGTAATCCAACATTAAAGTATTCACACATTAATGTAAACAATTTATAATCTCATAAAAATAAATTAATTATTAAAATATATAATTTAGTCATCAAAATACCGTTTGCCAAAATATTAATATACATGTTTTTTAAATTAACATACAATTACTTCGTAGTTTAATAAAAACAACATACTAAAAAAAATTAATAATAATAATAATAAAATAAAGTTTGAATTTAAATTGTGTGTGGTTCATATTCCAATTAAGTGGCATGAATTTGATGTCCACTTTTTATATCTTAAAGTGGAGTTGCAAGACTATCTCGTGAGATATATAGGCACATATAACCAATCCTAAATGCATTGTAGTCTTTACTTTACATGTGATACAAACAAAAATTGTATCTATATTTTTATTTAATTAAATTTTGGTATGGAGATGATTCGTGTAACATTAGGTTCCAAGAAAAACATATCATAAATAAATTAATACATATTTATAGGCATCTTAAAATACAAACCAGTCAAATGTTACAAACTTGTACAAACCAATATAAAAATAAAAAATTTCATGAGTTCTTTTCAACAAATGCTATAATTTAAGATATTATTTCACATATGTTTGTTTCATAATGTAAAAGTTTCACATGTATTTGTTTTTATAAGGTGAGTTTTACATATATTTGTTTAATAATATAAAAGTTTCATATGTATTTTTTTCACATGCAATTTTTCACAAGGTAAAACAAACATATGTATAATAATACCTTAAATCATAGCATTTGATCAAAAAAATCATGAAAAAAATTATTTTTATATTGGTTTGTAGGAGTTTGTAACCTTTAACTGGTTTGTATTTTAAGATATATATATATATATATATATATATATATATATATATATATTAGTTGCACATTAAAATAAAAAATGAGTAATGGCTGGAGTGATTTACATTTATTAAATATGACATGTCCAAAAGCATTAAATATTGCTTCGTTGTTACGATAATTGATTTTATTAACTAGTAAGGGTATGTTAAATGTTTATTGTACGTCATTTATCTTACTGAGTGAAATGATAATGACAGAAGAATCTTACCTGTTAGATTAGAAAACAGAGACTCTTATCTCGTTAGCACATGGATTGTTTGTTTACCTCTTAATAGTTTCTTTGAGAGAGAGTCTCTAAATTGTCAAAAACTGAATCTTATTTGGCAAAAAAAATTGCATCTTAGTGGTTTTAAAAATCTCTGAATGATTTTGTATCTTGGGTCTTCCTTAACCATTCAGCACTCTAATTTCATTCTAAACAATTACCAAACAATTATATTTTATTTTACAGTGTATCATAAAAGTCTATTAATCATTTTGACCATTTAATCAGTCTGCACTAAACCATTTCAGCAAAAAGCCTTAAGTAACAAACGCTTTCAAACAATCCATTTTGATGACTGAAAATGTATCGAATAAATTAAATAAAAATGATGACTTTTATTGATAAGTACTTACCGGATAAACATTTGGTAAACAATTTATAAGATTATCTTATATTTTGTAATTATTATTGTTAGTATTATTATTAGTATTCATATTGTCTTATAATTTGTATTTGTAGTTTTGCACGTATCCCTCTCACACGCCTAATGTGTGTGTGTGTATATATATATATATATTTATATCTTCCAGCCTCGTCATTTTTGTTTCCACCTGTATTTGTTTATTATTTTACTAATTAAAAACAAAAACGATTGATGGAGAAGTTTGAACCATAAAAGCTAATGCTCTTCTCCATTATTCTTTTAATTAACCTCATATTATATATGTATAGGGTTGGGTCCATGTGAAACTAACTTATTTTAATTAGATTCATGAAACCACAAAATAACACTGAAGTTTTACAGCAAAACATTGTGAAAGTAACCACTTGGGTTTTGGTGTACTAGTAAGGCCTAGGAGATCCAGTACTGGAATATCTCATCCATCACAGGTTCGAATCCAGGCACTACCATAGCCTTCGAGGCTATGAAGGTTCACCTGTGATAACTCTGAGCCATTTGTGGTCCCCAATGATTAGTCGGTACGTGTAAGCTGACTCAAAAACCCACAGTTATCCCCAAAAAACATTTTGAAAGTACAAAAACACTAAAACTTCATGGCAAAACCTTCACAGTGTTTTGTTGTATGTTTTGTTGTGAAGGTTCAGTGTTATTTATATGATCGCTGATCTCATAAAAACGGTCTGATCTCATATGATCTCAAGTCTGTTTCTAGTGCATTTCACATGTTACATCAAATTGAATTAATTTGTAATAAGTCTCAAGCTGTAACTTGGCTATCTTCCAAACAATTGTATTTTAGTCCCCTACCACAAAGAAGATTGCAAACTCTACACAAATTGACAAAACTTTCTTACTTGAGTAATTTACAAGGGGTTCTTTAATCAAAATTTTGCTATCTGATTTTACCATTTTGCTTGGTTTTGGTCCCTCCCATTAATGACTGTTAACTTTCATCCGTTATTGTAACACCCCGCCTTACCACGACACAATATTGTCCGCTTTGGCCTAAGCCGCACGGATTTGTTTCTGGTGACCTGGCGAGGACTTCCCAGGGGGTCACCCATCCTGGTACTACTCCCACCCAAGCACGCTTAACCACAGAGTTCCAAGAACCTGGCTTGCGTGTGGCCCCAAAACGCGTTGTGTTTAGGAAGGCCAAGGTTTACTTATGAACCCAGCATCACTCCTGTCCACGGCCGATGTGGGATCTGCCTAAGGTATTACAGTTATATACTGGATATTTTTCTATTTTCCTCTCACTTTCTTTTATTCAACAAATTTTCGTCATTTTCGAAGGATTCGTCTGATGGAAAGATAACCTCTTTTAGGGTCCATTTGTTTTGACAGAATGTTTTTCAGGGATCTGGATTTCATAAATAAATTTGCAACAGAATTTCCTTTAAATAAAACGTGGGATTGAAATGAAATTAAATTCCAAATCCTTCTGAATCCTATCAAATCCCGAAAACCAAACTAAGGGGTTTTTTGCAGTTGCTGAATGGTTTGGTGCAAAATGATTAATCGGTCAGAATGATAAGAGACTCCTATGATATAGTGTAAAATAAAATATAATTATTTGGTAGTTATTCAAAATGAAATTAAGGCTCTGAATGGTTAAGGAAGATCCATCATACAAAATGATTCAGAGGGTTTTGGAACCATTAAGAGACATACTTATTTTTTACCATACAAAATTAATCTCTTAATGATTCAGATATTAAGAACTGTTAAGAGGTAAACAAACATCCCTAACCCTTTTAGTTTATAGTATAAGTGGTGGATTTTAAATCAACATTAGACATTAATTGAACTTTTTATTTATAGAGTTGTTGTAGACTAATTGCTGCTGATGGCAGGCTGATGAAATTTGTTTATTATTGGGCTTTCCTCAAATTCAAGCCCAATAACAAAAATATCCATTAAGCAATTTTTATGATTTTTTTTTAAATAAATTGAGATATATTTGAAATTAAATTGATATAATTAGTTTCAATATAATTTATATGTATTTATATTACAAACTAACTTAAGTGTATTAATATAATTATATACATATATTTTTATTATAAAAAGAAAAAGAAAAATAAATGAAACTCAATTAAGCAATAGTTTATTATACTACTGAAAATAGTGTTTTTATTCATGATCGGTATTCAAGCATATATATTCAAGTAAATCGGAATGAAATTAATGATGAAATTCGTTTATACATATCTTTAAATTGCTTCAAAAATGTTATTAGATATTGTTAGTAAAATTTTGAAATTTTTGTAAAAGCATTTTTAACGGATATGATATATTTTCTCTTTCTTCTTCTAAATTTGAAAATTAATTAAAATCGTTATTTTCAACTTGTGATTTTACTTCTTAGCCATAATCACACGTCCGTAAAAAGTTAGTTCTATAATTGGAGGGGTGAAAGTGTAAAAAAAAGTTTCTAAACTAGGTCCACAATTTGAAGAACCAAATATGTAACTTTTGGGCTAGGTCCACAAGCAGATGTTTTTCCAAATTTTACATATTTGGTCTCTGTAATTGCAGACCTAGTTCATAAACTTCTTTTAACACTTTCACGTCACCATAATTACGGAGCTAACTTTTTTCAAACCTATAGTTATTTCTATAAATTTTGAAAAAAAAGTGGCTAAGATATGAAACCACTAGCAAAAAATGACTATTATAATTAATTTCTCTCCATTCTGATTTTTTTTACTTTAGAAGAGATTTTAACATAATTTTTACAGCAAATTTTTTTGAATCAGAATTTCTATAATATAATTGGATACCCTTTTTATGTCAAAAATATGAACATATGCTAATTCGTTGATTCAATTTCGTGCGATTTATTACCCTTTATTCTCTGTTAATTCTACTGATAATTCAAAAATAAAAATAAAAATATTTATTTGTGAAAAAAAATAATGATTACATCAAAGTATTACAATTACAAGAAAATAATGATTATATTCTAACAAATACAATAAATTAAAAATCAAAATAAAATAATAAAATATTGACATCTCTTTATAAAATCATAAAAATCGTCCTAAATTTTCACATTTTATTTATGTCCATCAAGGACTACACGTTATCTAAACTTGAATTAAATAAATAACTATAGAAATTGAATGTGTTTTAATCATATTGACAAAATACGGATAAAAATACTGAGATTTTGAGACAACAGATTTTTATCCTGTACTGTTAAGTAATCTAAGCGCTTCAAAAAGAGTATTCTTAAATCTTTTTACATCCACCCGTATATTTTGCTTATCTAAATACATTTCTTTTCCAATATAATACCCTTTTGCGAATACGGATCCCGGATCCGAAATAACCGGGTCGTCACGTGGGTACGACTCGATAAGCGAACTCTCCTCCGGTTCAATCTTGTAATCCAAGTAATGCAACCCCATCCCAACCGCCGATCCACTGTAATAAACCGCCGACGGCCACTCTAACCCTAGCGGCACCACCTGCACCACCACGGAACCCGCCGCCAAAAACACCTGGTTCGTTATTCCGGCACCGTGAGCTCCGACGAGCACGCTACACGAGCTCACGAGCTTCGCAAATCGATCCAAATTCGACATCGTTTTAGTACTTTTCACCACCACGACTTCAAACCCTAATCCTTCCATCATTTCGACCATTTCATCTTCGTTCAGAAACCGGCGGGTTTTCCGTCGAGAAATTAGAAGCAAAATGGGCGGGTTAAACCCGGAATCGGAGACGTTTCTAATCGTCGTTAAACCGTAGGTTTTTCCGATGAAGTTTTTGAACTCGATCATGGAGTTTCCTTTGGGAATTTCCGAAGAGTTTATGGCTAAAAAGCTATGGAATTTGAGACCGACCACGGCTCCGGGAAAGCAATGAATGCTCGTATTCGCCGGATTTAAAACGTCGAAATCCGATAAGCTCGAGAAAACGCGATTAAATTTCTTGACGAGATACGGGTTGTAATCAACGAGAATGAACTGAACTCGAGATTTGAAAAGACGAGAAGTGAGGAATAACGGGATTATGATTTCGTTGAATTCGTGGAATAGGTTTCCGGTGAAGCCCCCGGAGGAGAAAACAATTGCCGGAATTTTGTGATCGTAGTAACAAAATCTCGCCGGAGATTGTGGTGGTTCACGGAGGAACTTCACCGGAGTTACGATATTTTTTAAGATATCAAATTGTCTCCATGCATATGGCCTAATAATTTGTACAACTTTTCCCTCTTCTTTAATTGAAAAATGGGTACTATTAGTCGAATTGAATAGAGTCGGTAAATAAATTTCCATTGATTCGGTGTCGATTTTTACGGGGTTACTTGCGACACAAGTTAATGAACTAACCGCCGAATTGCATGCAAAGCCGCTTGTTTCGAGAGTATGTAAATCGTCATCTCCTGTAACACAAATGATATATTCGGTTTTAGTCGTACAATTGGAATAGATTCATTTTGATTCTAAGAGAATTATGATTATAGCAACCTATAATAAAGTTAGTTGTTTACTGATAAGCTAAACATTGATTTAAAGCCTACTTGTTGGCTAATAAGCTAGCATTTTGCTGTTAAGATAACTGATACACTATAGTTATGATTGACAAATTTTAACTGATAAGTTATGTGACAATGTAAAATAACATTTTGAAAATTTACTCTTTTCTGACATTCCTTGACCTAATAAAAAATTATGAGGAAAAAAATCTGAAAGCTCAATGGAACGTTATCTGAAGTAGTTTTTTATAAACAAGCTAGTTTATCGGACACATTTGAAATAATGTTATTTTAGGTCTTATATTTGCAAACACAATTAAATAGAAACTTTTCAAAATTTTAGAAATTAGTTTGTATGTATATTTATATATTCAAATAACACATGAAAACCGGGTTTTTTTTGTATGAATTATTGAGTTTGTAAAAAGAAGATTGTATATTTGTATTTGTACAAGTAACAATTTATATCGAGTTTCATGTGTTATTTCACATTTAAAATAATATGTGTAAAAAACTAAAAATACAATGTTTATGCAATGTGTTTCATATGTGAAACGTTCATGACTGTTTTTTTTTTCACGTACAAAACAGTCTCGAACGTTTCACATATGAAGCAAAATTGTATGAATATTGAATTTTTACGCGTATTGTTTCATATATAAAACAACAAATTTATTGGATTTATAAATGAGTATGTGTCTACATATTCAATTTTCACAACTTTATATATGAACATTAGGATGACATAAATCCATTATTCCTTGCCGGCAAACGTTTGTCTTTTAGAGTTTAATTTATCATTTATTAATTATGAATAAGTATTAATTATGCAAACATTTTAGACCAATCACAAGTTATTGTTATCTCATGTTCATCTCTCATCATGCAATTAATATTGAGGATATATCGGTAACTTTCTTTTTTGTCCTAATCCACATTTTAAATGGTGGTGCCGCCATGGTCTGTGGCGGATCGTGGTGACAGCTAGTGGTTGTGTGTGTCATGTGTTTAGTCGTAAGGAGAACGAACCTAAAAGAGATTTAAATGATGATTGTAGATTTTCTTCAAGAACACCGACTTCTTCCATTGTTCCATTCCATTTCAACGTGTTTCGCTTTCCTGCAAAATGCACAAAAAAACATAAACAAATTTCTTAGATTCGTTAAAATCCCATATTCAAAATTGTGACGGAATAAAAAAAAACTAATTAAAGCGTACATACCAAAGAAAAAATTGATGGGATCAAATGAGAAAGATTGGGTATAAAACAAGTAGATGAATGCCAGTAAACCGATCATCTGAGTTGCACCACAAACCACCCTTCGATGTCCCTCCATTGATTCAATAAATGAAAGCATATGATCTCAAGATAAGTGGTCGAAATGATGACTCAAAAGCAAGAATTCAATCTATAAATCCAAGAAGGTTGATCCAATTGTTATCAATAATTATGTATATTTGGTCGCTTTCAGCTTCATATATACATTGCCATTGTGGGTCTCATTTGATAGGGAATAAAGATGCAAAAAAAAGAAAGATTCCCATTAAATGTACAAAAAACGAGGTAAATGAAGACAACGGTATGTTAGTTCTTGTTATCAAAACAGGTTTTTTTCTTTCAAGTGTTTAATTAACTCTAGTACATCTGTAGACATTTATCAAGTGATAATATTACAAAGTTTAGTCGTTCTCTGTGTACATGTTTAGGACTGACATATATTATTAAACTGTTATATACTTATATATTATTTTTATGATATTTGCCCTAAGTTTTATGTAAGATGTTTACACACACAATTATTCATCTATGAAGTATTAAGTACATGTCAATAATTTATTAAGAGGATTTGTTGAAAATTTACAGTAGTGAGTAGACTACATGATAGACACAGTAAAAAAAAAAGGTGGAATCAAATTCAGGCATGCAAGAGACAATACTATATAAACACTTTATTTTTACATGTGTTGTTTCTTATGTAAAACAAATAAAAACTGATGTAATTTTATATGAATTATTATACGTATGTGTATAGGGTTAGGTTCAAATGTGAACTCAATTTTGGCTGTAAACGTGAGGACGAATCTCAGTCACACATCTTCGGTTATGGTGGACGCGATCACGGAGGATTGACGCGATTCATGGGAGGGTGGAGATTATTAAAGGAGGGGAACCAGGTCAAACCCCCTTTATTGACCGGATAAGTGGCTGAGATTCGTCCTCACGTTTACAACCAAAAATGAGTTCACATTTGAACTTTCCTCTCTTTTTGATGGTGCATATCTATACTGTACAATGAAACAAAATATAAAATTTTATAAGAGATAGAATAAGTATATATTTCTTTTTCTTGAAAAATAAATGAAAGAAATAATGTATATGAAATTACGAAAAGATATTTGAAGTGATTGGGCCACTCTATTATTGATATTACATATAGTTTAATAGTTTTATTATTATTTCATTTTTGTAGTTTTTAACAACTTTGTCTTCACTTTTGTTTGATATATACATGTTCTAAATATTATTGCTTCTTGTTTGTTTCTTTATATTAATATTTAAATAAAACATGTGATAGAGAAGTCCTAACATATAATCATAAAATATGTTTAATTAAAGTAATGAAAAGGATTTAATCCATAATTTTATTGTGAGATGAATCTAGTATCTCATTAAAAATAATCAAAAATATATTAGTTGATCCGATAGAAATATTTTTTTCTGACATTTTTAGATTAGACATGGAGTTTGAAGTGAGAGTGGAGATCTCTATTATTTACGAGAATTATCACATGCAAATTTCAAATATTTGAACTCTTAACTTCATTGCAGGTTGGAATCTACGAGTAAGTCAGATACCGTTGAGCCATTCTGTACTTTTGCCGGAACCTTGTGTATCCAACAAATTTCCCCAAAACTCCGACCAACGATGCTACATTGTAAATGCAACCTTCCATTTGCTCGTAATTTGCCCTTACATCTCTAAAGTCTAAACCGATTATTGTTATCTGGTCCGTCCTCCAGAGCAACGATCACAACAGTCGGATTCACTTCTCTACGATAATCCCAACCATGGTACCCTTGCATACACCCAAAATAATAGCTTTGTTCTCTTTGTATGATTCTATAGATGCACCTCTATGGTGCACCCTTTTGGGCTACTTGGTCCCAAACCCAATCAAGCAACTCATCTTTATTGGATTAGACCCAATATGTAATAACTTGAGTTGATTGGTGGATTTGAGTTGATCGGCATACACTGTGAGTAGGAATGCAGCATTCGCAATGCATTCCATGTTGAGTGAATAATAGGCCACCTGGGGTGTGTCCGGTTTTGTTGAGCATGAACATACGTAAAAATATGCAGACTGAATATAATCAAAGAAATATCCAGACTGACTATACACACACAAATGATTATAGTAACTTTTATTATGTTCATACATAAACTTTGGAAGTTCTTTTTTAAATGGGAATTGCTTTATTTTTCCAGCATTGCACAAATACACACCTATGTCACAGGAGCTGTTTACTAAACGCTTACCTAGTAAGTACTTATCAGGTTATTTACCTTACGGATGAATATGACAAGAGTCAAAAATCTTACCCGACAAGAGCGATGATAAGGATAACAAGTCTTACTCAGTAAGTAATAGTGACAACTCTTACCCAGTAAGCCAGGTAAATTGTTGCATAAGTTATCATTTTGATAGACTATATTCTTAACAGCAAAATAAATTATAGTGTCGACTCGTACTAAGTAAGCATTTGCGTTTTGGTAAACGGTCCTTTAATAAAAATTATGGTAGTCAATTGGAGATGTGATTCAATAAATAAACCAAACCATCTGAAGCCACAAATATGTCATTTTTTAAGGGCAAAAAAAATCATTTTGTGATCATTTTTTTAGTTATTTCAACGATCTCGAAAGAGAATGTTAAGCAAAGAGATAACGGTAAACACACGATTCACATAATCTTCCAAGCAAAAATACAACCAAGTCAGAAACAAGTTGGCGGGTTTCCTAGTTTTTAACTTCAAAACACGACTGATTAACACGATGCACATTATGGTAAAGAATCCTTAATGGAGTTTTTATACTACCAGAAACAGACCTCAATCAAACACAACAAACCCAGACAATAACCAGCTTTTTCAACAAAGTTCAACTGGCAATTATACGGATAGACCCTAAGAGCATATAGAGTAGTTTACATTCAGAACTTGCCGAATCCACCGCCTGTTTGGTGCAGCATTGCATCGATCTCATCGCCTTCCTCCATTTCTAACTGTAGCAAAACATGTCAAAGATCTCAGCATCATTAAGCCAAACCAAACTAAACAAGCCCAGTAGGTCCCACCCAAAGGTGGGGTCGGGGTGGGATGTGTGTAGATCTGTCCTCCACCCAAATAGTAGAGTGGCTGTTTCCATAAAGACCCCCCACAGATTGCAGAAAATATGTGTGAAAAATAAAGGCTTGCCGCAAAAAATTGAACAATTTGAAGAAAGAACAAGAATTGGCAAAAGAAAAAAAAGACCAAAGCTCGACAAGAAAGTGAAAAGAAGATTAAGGGGGTGATTGGTTGATTTTCCATGAAGGGCCCGTTTGTTAGCAGCTTAACGAGCTTAATGGGACTCGCAGCTTATTCGGTCAGCTATACATGACTGTTTGGTAGTGGCTTATTCAGTAAGCTTTTAGGAGGGAGCTTTATGCAGAAAGCCAAGTTTTTTCCAAACTTGTTCCTCCCAATTAAAAAACACGCTCATTCCATCTATGAAAAAACTCTTCCAAACAAAAATCTTCCCAATCTATACAGACAGATTAATCCACACAGACAACTTTATCTATACAGGACTTAATGGAAAACCAACCAAACAGCCCCTAAGTCCAATATGGATAAAGTTGTCTGTATTGATTAATCTATCTGAATAGAGTGGAAAGCTTTTTGTTTGGGAGGGTTTTCTCTTTAGATGGAAAGAGCATGTTTTTTAATTGAGAGGGGCAAGTTCGAAAAAAAACTTGGCTTTCTGCATAAAGCTCCCCCTATAAGCTTACTAAATAAGCCACTTTCTATAGCATTAAGTCACTACCAAACAGTCAAGTACACCGAATAAGCTGTGAGTCGTATTAAGCTCATTAAGTTGCTAACAGCTAACAAACAGACCCTAAGACTATAGCAAAGCAAGCAGCACCAGATAATCAAAAGGTCGGATCACTCTTATAAAGATCTCCATTTGTGTTGTGGGCAAGTGTGCAAGTATGAAAATGAGATAGAGAGGGAGAAAGTGAAGGACCTCATCGGGAGTCTGCTCCCCACGAAGACGACGCCCATCAAACAAGAAGGCAATAGAATTAAGCTCCACAGACTGTCGGTCACAGTACGCATTCATAAGCTTCTTCAGTTGTGTGCTCCTTTTGATCCTAAAGAACACTTCATTACCATCCTGTAAGCACAATGAGCAGTGGCAGATGAGTTATCACTTCAAACTAAGAGGATATTATTCATTATAGAGCATCACATTTGCCAAAACTGCAAATATAGAAGTCATGTGGAGAACTTAAAACTTTCTTAGAGCGAAACCAAAAGTTCCTTGTTCACAAACTTCATTTGGGGATAATAGTTATCCCATTTCATATGGCAGGTGAGCAGGTCATAGAAATAACACAAGAATTGATCCTTTAATCTGGAAATAATTAAAAACACAAGTAGCCTGAAACTCATTTTTCCAGAGCTAGTTGAAGATTGACAAAAGTGAATCATAATAGAGAAACAAGGATGACATGAAAACTGAATCCCCAAATAGTTTAATCAAAATAGATATGTAAAGTTTCATTACATAGTACCACATTTGCAACAAATAATAATCCTCATTCAAATTTGAATGCAGAATAAGCTACTTTCAACAAAAACTACTTACTAAGTTACTATACTGTAGAAATGATGATCATAATTTGCAATTATGGAAAATTATGGAGTCGAGAAAACAAATAGAAATCAAAATCAAAATTGAATCGAAAGGTATGACATTCGAATTCTAGAATGATCGTTTGTAACTCAATTTTCGACATAATTAGCATAATTTCAATAATGAGGTACCTACTATGAAAGAATAAATGCATCATCAACTGTTGTTTAGAAAATAACTCCATGATCTAAACTCTAAACCTAAACAAATTGCTGTATTACAAACGATATCACAGCAATATATTCGCGAACAATCCCTATCGCTAACGTGATGAATCTAAACCAACTCTAATCAGTAAAACACAGAAACCGAAAGCCCTAAATGTGGAAATTTCTACAACGAATTCATAAAACGATATAAATTACTGTAATAATCGAGTAAAACAAGCATCCGATCAGATAAAAACTTGAAAGCAAGAGATAACAGAAGCCATTGATGATCGAAAACTTAACAAAAACAGAAAACCCTAACCTGGCCTTTGACTTTCAAATTGATGTGTGCGCCTTGATCGCCGCCGGTGCCGGGCTTCTTGTCTTCATCGTTGTTAACTCCTGACATGTTTTCCGGCGAATCGATCAACAATATTCTCCGGTGGATCGATCAACGGTTTTTGAATCAACAACGCTGCTTCAACTACACGCTTTTTCTCACTCTCTTTCACTATTTGAAGCGCACGGGTCGATGTGCTATATGGACGATCCGACGGTCAATATTTACAGTACCGATATAGTGATTTCAGATTTTACTTTCACACCCCCAAAGTTTTAAAGAATGACAAAAGAAACCCCGGAGGAAACAATGACACAAAACAGCCCTTCAAAAGTACGGCCGGTCCTCGGGGTTTTTTGTACAAAAGTTGTTATTTATACCCTTTTAAGGATAGATGATTTAAAAGGAGAAAGTTTATGTACGATTAGTATGAAAAAACGTACTTGTTAAAGTAATTGCACTTTTCTAAGCAGAGCTAGAATAAAGCGCCCATAAAAAGACGCTTATTGTCTGTTGCTGATTCAACACACTGCCACTGTAGTGTCCGAGTAGATACATGTTTTTCTTAGTGTGGATATCGATCATGATATATAATAATTTGGGTGTTAGTCTATGTGGGTTTTCGTTAACATGTTTTTTTGAGTTGTGGTGGAAGGGGATATGATTTGCTTTGTTTCCTTATTTTATCGTTTGTTTGATTAATTGAATGGCATGATTTTTCCTCCATTGTGTTCTTATGTATTTTACTTTTTTATTGTTTGAGGGATTTCATATGTGGTCTATGTAATGATCTTTAAAGGTTTTTGAAACGGGGAAAGTATCTATTTCTTGGTTTTCATGCAATGCTGAATTTGGGATTTTGTGTTTAAATTAGATATGACTTCAAAAATATAATTTGAATCCTAGTTTATAACTACAATCCTAAGAAATTAAGTTTCTTAATTTTTTTTCTCTACTATTGGCTTTGTAACTATATGCATCAAAACAATCAATGTACCTAAAAATATCCATTGATTGGGGTCATTTACAAAAATGACCTTAAATGAGATTTTTATTAAATCCATGACCAATGAATTTAATAAAAAAAACTCATTTAAGGTCATTTCCTTGAATGACCTCAAAACAATGTTACGTTTTGATGAATAATGACAGAGAATGCGATTGCATTATAAGGTCGCAATTGAACAGATCGAGCGATTACTAGCGATTCCGGCTTCATGCAGGCGAGTTGCAGCCTGCAATCCGAACTGAGGACGGCTATTATTATGGTAAGTTTTTCTTTTATCTATAATCATCAAAAAGATAAAAAGTTACATGTCATCTTTTATTTATGGTAATACTTTGTAATAGTTGTGAGTAGCAGATACGGAACCAGGTTGTAGGAAATAGAAGAAATGACCATCATATGCTAGCGGTGGAAACATATCTAATGATAAAGTACGGGATTCCTACGAGCTAGAGAAAAAAAGATGAATCTAAGCTCGATGGGGAAGTGGGCAATAGGCTAGATGCAATTGCTCATAATCCTGTAACTGCAAAAACTATTGTTCAACATTGGCTCTTTGAAATGTTTGTTCTTATTTGAACTCATTTCTATGTATCATTGTGTTTTGCAGCATTCAGTTATTTTTTTCCAATATAGATCTATTACTAAATCAATAGATTAGTCAATCCTACTCAACCCCAAGAGAAAATTGGTCTTATTTACTCCTCTTTTTTGTTTCCTCCACTATAAGAAGCTACCAGTGCTTAGCTTTTTAAGATTTGTGTAATCATATAAGATTACTTGATCATAAAACCATATGTTTCAAGTGACTTATGGCTTCTTTATCGAGTAACCTTATTGATCGCTTAAATCACAAAAAGTTAAACATGAGCAACTTCTTATAGCAAAGAAGCCAAAAAAAAGGGAGTAGAAAAGACAATCTACTCCACGGAATCCAGCAAGACTGAATAATCAATTAATCCAGTAAATGATCTATGTTGGAAAAGAACTTAATCGTGAAAACACATTGATACACAGAATAGAAACATACTGACATAAAACTAGTTGAATCGTATAGTTTTTTTACACTTAGAGGAACACGAACAATTTCATTTGGCCTATCGCCTACTTTTCCATCGAGCTCGTCTCTTATCTCTAGATTATAGGAATACACATCCCATCATAGGATATGCTTCAAGGGTTATACGATATATATGATTGTCCCATTTCCTCTGTTTCGTGCAAACATGGACTCATTGTCTGCTAATCACCACAAGGATGTTAACATATACTATCATAAATAAAAGATGACGCATAAATTCTTATCTTCTTTGTATTTTATATGATTAGATATTAAAGAAAAGTTTTTCATAATATTAATATCTAATATGAGACCATACCATTATTTTGATGCATAGAATTACTTACAAAACCAAAAGTCAAAACAAAAATTATAAATAAAAAAACCCTAAATTTCTTAGCATTATACCCGTAACTTAGATTCAAATTATATTTTTGAAGTCGTAAACTAAATCAAACAAACCCTAAATTCTACATCGTATGAAAACCAAGAAAAGTAAATGCAAGGAAATATTTTCCCTTAAATTCATAGTAACTAAAGAAATAGCTACAAATTGAAAATCAAACTAATTAACATCTCCCACTTCAAAAAAAAAACCTTAACCGGTTATGTAACATTCCAGATCAATCGTACCAAATATTATCCGTTTTGTCCACACACTTGAACTCACAGCTTTAAAATGGGTCTGATAGAGGAGATATCCAAGTCCCTTGTAAGACAACTTTTGTTCTCCTCCCCAACTAACGTGGGATCTTACAGATAATTACATCGACCATCTATCAAACCAATCAAACAATATAAAAAAAATTGTACACATAAGAACACGTTGCGGGGAAAATCAAACCTTGAAATTAGTCAAACAACGGATGACAATGAAATAAAGCAAAACTAAATCAATCCCCACCTTCAAAAAAAAGGATTTAATCAAAACCCATATAAATAAATGATGTTATCATTTACACCCTACTCTACATTTTAAAACCTAATCTAGATATATGTCTCCCAATTAAAATAGATAAATAAACATGGATGTTAGTATATCACCAATCAAAATAAATAAATACAATAGAATAAGGTGCAAAAGGAAAATAGAGTAGGGTGTAAAAGGAAAAACCCATAAACAAATACTCAGATTCTCATATATCATGATTGATGTATTGAAATGGGGTTGATTGCATAAATCACTTCAACTTTTTCGTTTGGTAGAAGTTTTGAAATTAAGTTGACTCAAACACCCACATACAAAAATCGAAACACAAACATCGTCTTCATTTTACAGAAATAGAAAGAATTCAAGAACAAATGTGTGAACACATAAAAACACATTGCAGGGAAAAACAAACCATGAAACCAATCAAACAATTGATAGCAATGAAAGAAAGATAAACGTCTGAATTTAAACTTCAGCACCTCTTAAAAAACAAACGCTGTCTAAATCACTCCCCACCCCACCCCACCCCACCCCCAAAAAATATATTAATCAAAACTCGTATAAACAAACACACAGATTGTCATATATAATGATTGATGTACACAAAAAGTCGACTCAGACACCAGCATACAAATTTCGAAAGACAATTAGAAAAAGTCGTAATTAGAAACCCTCAAACAATTAAAGAACAAATCGAGCTGATCTAGAAGCAGAGAAAAAAATAACAATTAAAAACCCTCAAACAATTTAAAAAAATGTACAACACATAAGAACATGTTGCGGGAAAAAGCAAACCATCGAATCAGTCAAACAATTGATAACAACAAAAGAAAGCAAAACTAAGGCCTTGTTTGTTTTTTCATTTTAAGCTCTTAATCACCACTTATGTCTGATTCGTTTAGACGTTTCATAACCATTTCAGAACTGAAATCAGACTTCAGACTTTGCACCTCTTAAAAAACAAACGCCACCTAAATCAATCAAAACACTACTAAACGAAAGACTTTTGCCCACAGACTTTTATGTGGAAAATACGTCGGTAAAAGATAATTCATTACAAAACCGTCACAAAAGTTGGTGGGTAAATTGCTGATGGGTAATTCAAATCGGTGACAAATTACCCAAAGATTTTCCGGGTGATCCGTTAGTATTTTCTGAAAAACATCGAATTTTACCGAACTATTGGTATTTTCTGAGGAAAATTTCTTTGGATAAAAGTCATTTGTTTTATAGTGAAACGCACAGATTCTCATGAATCATGATTGATGCACACAAAAATAGAAAAACAAAAAAAACAAAAAAAAACAAAACTTGAAATGGGGTTGATTGTATAAATTACGACTTTCTCCTTTGGCAAAAGCAATGAAATCAAGTCAATTCAAACACCCACATACAAAAATCGAAACACACACAAACTCAATGCTGTCATCTGAGAGGAACTCATCGGACAATCGATTTAGAGATGTGAGGAACAAGAGGGGCAACACGGCCCTTGATATTTAAAGTTGTTGCCTTTAGGGTTTTGTTGTTGTCATGGGCCGTCAAACGAGCCCGCACTTGGACCGGTTGGGCCGGGCCTAGTCGTCACTTTTAAAAGATGTATATTATTTTATTCATCATTCTTTTGAGGCTTTAATCGTTGTCGGCTATCAATCATCACCAAATAAGTGCGATTTAACAATCGGCCACCAGCTCACCACTCACAATTAATGCCATTGTTGTGATTTGCAAAGGTTTTTATGAGGTAAGCACTTACCAGGTATAGTCACTCTCACTTTAGTACTTGTCATCGTCTTATTGAGTAAGATTCTCAATATTTGTCATGTTCATCCGATAAGGTAAAAGTGACTCAGTAAACACTTACCAGATAAACATTCAGTAAACGGTCTTTTTGTAAGAAAATGTATAAAAATAAGAACCGGGTATAGTCACTCTCACTTTGGTCCTTGTCATCGCCTTATCAAGTAAGATTCTCAATATTCGTCATGTTCATTTAGATAAGGTAAAAGTGAGTCAGTAAACACTGGTACCAGATAAGCATTCAGTAAACGGTCTTTTTGTAAGAAAATGTATAAAAATAAGAACCGGGTATAGTCACTCTCACTTTGGTCCTTGTCATCGCGTTATTATCGAGTAAGATTCTCAATCTTTGTCATGTTCATCCGATAAGGTAAAAAGTGAGTCAGTAAACAGTTACCGGATAAGCATTCAATAAACGGTCTTTTTGTAAGAAAATGTATGAAAATAAGATGGTAGAATAAAAGAAGGATAATAACCGGTGGCCAGCAAGCATTAGAATAAAGGTAGAGAGAGAATAATAAATAAGCACATCCCTTTTTTTCCCTTTTTATGGGGAATATTAAATAGGTACACCACAACAGTTAGAGATCCAAACCTAGAAAGAAAGAAAAAAGCTCAACCGGCATATGGCATTTGTATATTTTTCTAAATCCATAAGAAACCACCACCACCTCCGGTTTGGTGCAGCATAGCATCAATCTCATCACCGTCCTCCATCTCCAACTGTTATCAACAATTTCTCAAAGGTCAGCACCTTCATATATACATAATACATACATACATACATACACACACATACACACATGTTTTCTTTCAAATATAAAACATTGTGAAATAGTATGTATATATATATAAACCAATTAATTTAGATATTTATGGAAATAATATAGGCTTGTTTATTATGGTTTGTTTATTATGGTTCAGATATTTATTGAAAATTACCAAAGTTCATTTATCATGATTTAAATATTTATGGAAAATTACCAAAGTTCATTTATTATAACCAGTTATATTAAGAAACAACAGGACCAAATATTCTATTAGATAGACAATTGATATTAGTTTATAAAGTCTGTACCAATATGACGGTTTGTAAAGGATCATGGTCTATATATATGCATTGATACATATTCACCAACGTATATTTACTATATATGCAAGTATATATATATATATATTGGTGCATATATTCATTGAAATACTTATAGTATATATGAATTTTCATTTGAACATTGCCCTATCTATCTATATATGAGGAAAAGATCTAGAAAGAACCATTGAAAGAATAGAATCGAAGAACCCATCCAAACCGTTATTCGACCAATGTGGTTAAAAAGGTAATTATAACCACCTTTTTTATATATAAAATTCCGACTATTTTTTGAACTGAAACTCAGCGAAATATAATGAAAATTATAGCGAAACAAATTACACGAAAAAAACAATCACTTTATCATCTTTAATTTGGCATCAATTTTGATATAATTTTATCCATTTTTTCATGGTTCTTCGGTTCTTTTTCCTTGAGGTTCTCCCCCTATCTCACCCCTATGTATGTATGTATATATATAGGGGAGGTTTCAATTGCAAACTCGACAATTCAAACAAACATTGCAAACCAATCCTATCCGTCCATCTAGTCTTGATTTTATTTTGTTTTCTAATTCAAAGCCATTATCATAATTAATAAACTTATCATCTTCCATAACCATAACTAATGAACTATGATAACTGTCCATAAATATCTCAAAGTTTGCATAAATGGAGGCGTTTGCAATTGAAATGTGCCCATATATATATATATATATATATATATAAATAGATAGATCTCACGATCGAATAGAAACTACCCATCCAGCCAATGGGATCAGATTTGTCCATAAAAAAGGGCTGACAACAGGAAATTCCACCCAAAAAAAAATATACATCACCGCATAGTGAGCTAAACTGTATTTTGGATTCAAGTGTGTGCATGTGGGTGTGTGACTCTGTGTGTGTGTGTGTGTGTGAGAGAGAGAGAGAGAGAGGACCTCATCGGGAGTCTGCTCTGCTCGAAGACGACGACCATCAAACAAGAAAGCAATGGAGTTGAGCTCGACAGATTGCCTGTCACAATATGCGTTCATCAGCTTCTTCAGTTGTGTGCTTCGCTTGATCCTAAAGAAAACTTCATTTCCATCCTGTCAAAAAATGAAACCACAGATTCAGATCATCTAGATATATATATATATATATATATATATACTATGTAGTATATCATATTATAACTTATAAAATGGCTTACTGCAGTTAGGTTCAACAAAAAAAGCAAGATCAAGAAGTAAAAATAGAGTGCCCATATCTTCTTGCATACTTGGGGTGATTTTTTATGAACGGATAAAGAAGTACAGATCATGTTAAAAGACCTAATTAATTATATTATGAAACAGAATCTAACTGCAATATCAAAATAATCAATTTCAACTTCACTCATCTTAATGACAAGATATAGACTCACTTTACCACACCGCCAACCCCGAGAAGAAGAAAAAACATCAACTTCTAATAGATAATCTAATTATATCATGAAGCATAATCTAATTGTAATCAAAATGCTAAATTTAAACTTCACTCATCTTAATGACAAGATATACACTCACTCCACCACATCCCAACCCCCAAAAAAACCAATTTCTAATAGATTAACAAGGGAACACTGGTCAGTGATCACTATGTTGAACCCAACCAACCACAATTGTTTACTATCATTCGGCCATTCCTATTCCTTTATCATCCAAAACTCCCAACCAAGCACCCTGTAAATTTCAGACACGAACTCACTTCACCGATGATTAGCTATAAACTCTTAAGAATTCAAGGTCAACAAACACAATTACACATCTCCGTAACCAAAAAACGATCAAATATGTCCATAAAAAACAGAAAATCGATCAAATCGCAAACAATCGATATAGAAAAACTAAGAAGCCGACACAGCGAACCATAAACATAGAACCTAAACGACGAAATAGATACAGATCCCTAAAAACTACATTAACCGAAGAAACTATCATCAAAACAAAAATAACACCTAATAATAACGAAAATATGCATCGATCTCTTCCAAAATTCACGAGAAAACACACTAATTACAAAAAAAAGTCATAAGGCCAAAACAATTAAGTAATTAAACATAAACCCTAACCTGTCCTTTGACTTTCAAATTGATATGAGCACCTTGATCGCCGGCCGGCTTCTTGTCCTCCTCGTTCGTCACTCCCGACATCTTTTTCTCCGATCGAAAAAAGTTTTTCAGTCGCAACTTCTGCTTTCTGATCGCTGTTCCGCTGCACTCGTACGCTGATCCTTCTTTCTGTGGTGATACTATAAAATATAAGGTCAAGGGGGAATTGGAATCAACGGTCCAGATTCGTCCTGATGGATTGTGAAGATCTGACGGTTGGAATTGATCGGTGGACGGTGGAATTAAATTTTTGATTCGGTCAATATGCCACCCGCAAGTTTAAAAATATCCAAGTTCTGCCCCTTGTGATTAAGACAATTACTGAAATACCTTGTATGAGGTAAAACATGACGATTGAGTACACTTTAAAAGCTTTCATTAAATTGCTCAACGTTTTTAGAAAACAAATGAAGGACTACGGTTATTTGTTTAATTCTTAACGGTTTTATTAACAGGCAACCTCTGAATCGCTAAGAGGTGAATCATGTTTGGCAAAAAAATAAGTTGGTCTCTTAATGGTTCCAAAATTCTATGAATCATTTTGTATCATGTACCTCCCTTAACCATTAAGAGCCCTAATTACATCCGGAACAATTACCAAACAATTATATTTCATTTTACACTGTACCATAAGAGACTCTTAATCATTCTGCCCACTTCATCATTATGCATCAAACCACTTAGCAACTGCTAAACAAACCATAATAGACTAAGGGATTGTTTGTTTACCTTTTAACAGTTCCATTTAAGGGCCATTTACCAAATTGTTATCAGGTGTCATTTATGGCAAGGATTTGTGAATACGTGGTAAAAAGCATAGCAAACAACTGAGAAAATTACTCGATACACACTTACGAGGTAAAATACGTTTATCAACAATTCATTTTGATGGTCACAAATGTTACCTAATAAGGTACATAAGGGTGGTAAGATTTTTTGGTAAACTTTTACCGCCCCTAAGTTGTTTTGATGTCCAGGGTCATTCTTTAGTATGTTAAATGTGTGATTTTGAACAGGGTCCCAAAAAATTTGAGAACCAATTTTACATTATTTAGGGTCTTTCATCAACGAATGTATAATTATAATCCAACTCAATGATTCTCTAAATTATATCGGAATAAATAAAAAGTATATGTTTCATCATCATCTCTATAGTTTATATATATGTATCTTTGTTGTTTCATTTTGCAGTGTAATCAATAGTTACAGCCTTTCAGGTGTAACAAGACCTCTAAAAATATTGAAACAAAAATAACATTTTGATGTGTAGTGACATGGGACCATGCGTCTTTCAACATATTTATTCTGAGTGCGTATATTTAACGAGGACAATGTAAATTTAAATTGGGCACTTTATACATCTTCATTAAAACGTGTTTCAATCCTACCAAACAAACCATAAGGATAAGATAGTAAATTTTCAATACAAAGATCCACATAGTCAAATTATGGATTTGAAGTGGATCCTAACAAATATTTGGTCGAAAATCATATCTATATGAAACGTGATATATATAGTGAGAATTAACAATTTTTTCTTTGTTTTATTCACCAATCCATCCATAAAAATGTAATTTTTTTCTATCGTTTACGAACATTATATCAATCAAATAATAAAATTAGTCTATCATACAACTAGATAATTAAAATACACTAATATTCCCAAAAAAAATACATGATAAAAACGTGAAAACCAACTTAATGTATCGTTTCATTAGATGAAACAATACATGCAAAAATCAACCAAACCCATTCCATAAGTTGATTTTAAACTACGATTCATATTGTTTCACATGTTTTATTCTCGTGTGTGAGTATGAGTGTATGTTTCATGTATAAACGTATTTTTGTTTTTTTTCACACACAAAAACATTTCTTAACGTTTCATCTATGAAACAACATTATATGAACACTGTATATTCACATAAAAACTAATTTTCCCGTTTTTTTTAGTTGATTTATGTACGATTTACCCCTTAAAATAAGGATGATCCCATTATTATTATTGTTATTGTTATTATTATTAATATTAACTAAATCAAATATTTTATTAATATTATTATAATTGTTTAAAAATAAAATACAAAAATGAAAATGAGAACAAAGATAAAATGTCAAAAGAGGAGGTGTATTTTGGCATCCAAACATCATAAAATATGACCATTTTGTTTTCATGTATTCATAAGTCAACACAAAATGTTGGCCTAAATCTACTCCCAACCCTTATTTGCCTTGTCTCTCTTTATTTTTCCTATCTGCCCACACCAACTTCTTAATTCACAATTCTCATTAACTACTTTTTTCTATAATTATTTTAAACACGATATATTTGATTATATTTATCGAATACATCTGATTTGTATAAATTTTTGTATTATAATCAAAACTGATGATCAATAATAAGATACGATAATATCAATGGATTGAATATGAGTTTTCAACTTCCAGCTAAAGTATTCAAGTCTTTTTTTCAACTTAAACCATACAAAGATGTTTTAGGAATAAAATGTTTAAAAAAATATAGAGCTCTAAATAAGAGGAGTAGGTAACATTTCAAATTAAGCGTTCTTTTTGTCTCAAAATGGATGATTTTTGTGTAATCCAAACATGTCGGTTTGTATTGAGTGGATTGCCGACTATTTATTTTGTCTATTTCTTTAAATAAATGTTGAATTAAATGTGATTTATATGTTATCAAAATCACGATTTTATTTTGTAACAAAATTATTTAAGAAATTGTAACATTTCAATACACTTTGTACGACTTGTAACCCTAATAACCATTTTTCTATTTTGCAAATATTTTTTTAATCTTTTTGGCTTCGTAGATATTAAAATATGACCTAAAACGGAGCATTTTAATGTAAATGAGTCAGATTTGTCCCTTATAGACATCTTTTGACAAACAAAAAATCCAATCGGTAGTCTCGTACACGAAGCAATGAGAATATATATGGGAAACATTTGCCAAATTCAAACACACGTAAATTTGATCTGCAACGAGTAGCATGTCATAAGACCATCTGATGGTGCTAGACGTATGGACAAAACGTGGATTCCAAATTAAATCCTTCATATTCGTTTTATTTTTTCATATTCATTCTATTCCGAGTTATATATTGAATCGTGAATTGAATTTTCTCTAATTATTTGTTTCTATTTTTTATGTAAATCGCATGAAATCATAGTTTTTTGTCAATCAATATCTTATGAAATGGATTTATAGATTTTGGTTCTATATTTGCGTTGGTCTTTGGTCTCTGCATAAATAAACAACATGTTCAAGTTCGAATAATATGGGAGATAGACTTGGACTCCTCTGCTAGTCTTAGCCACTAAGTCAACTCTGAAATATCTTCTCACACGTAGTTCTTATCAGGCTATTTCCATGTGAGACTGATCGGAAGTGCCAGTAATCAACATTCGTACGTGACTTGTTTCAAACCCTTACAGATTAACAACGATAATTTATTGTTTCTTTATAAAGCGAATATTAACACTGTCTTTGCTTTTGTCCTGTAAAAGGAAATGAGACCTAACATAATCAATTTAAATTAATGACCAATCAGTTGTTATGAATAAATGTAATTGAAACTTGAAAAATGAAACAGGTCCGAAAGTCGAAACTTTTTTTTTTATATTCGTTCTATTCTAAGTCATATATTGAACTGTGAATTTGCTACAGGATGGAACAACATTCAAAAAAAAAAACTTGAATTTGCCACCTATGTTCTTGAAAATAAATAGGGTTCAACAACAATGTTTGGATGGTAACCTATCTTCATAAAAGAATTACTTTTAATATTAATGCATGTTGGAAAATATATTATTGATATTTAGTGATTTAATTATTTAAAAATTCTAAAATTTATGAAATTTATAACATTTCTTATTTGATATAGGATAAATATTGAGTTTTATAACAAGATAAATATTGAACATGTTAAACTTATAAGGTTATGATCTGTTCCCAAATCTCTATCAAATTTTCAAATATAAATAAATAATAGAACGAAAATTAAAATAAGATTGAAACTCAGTTTCTTAGATTTAAAATAATGCTACATCACATTAATAAATATATAAACTCATATATCTTTTCAAACAATTTCATTACAGAAAAAAATATTTTATACTTAACATTCAAAGGCTATATTTGACAAACTAGCGATAAAATTTACATGGTAATAATGAGCGTATGACTTATAAGGTAGCTGATGACTTATAAACTAGCTGGTAGCTGATGAATAAGTTATGTTTGGCAAAAACTAGCTTATGACTGATAAGCTAGCGTATGACTTATAAGGTAGCTGATGACTTATAAACTAGCTGGTAGCTGATGAATAAGTTATGTTTGGCAAAAACTAGCTTGTGAGCATGTGAAATGTCCAAAAAGAGCATGTTGAAAATAAATAAATCATATTAGTTTGGGGTATAATTGGAAAAAGTGTTAAAAAACCTTCAAAAACTAAAGTAGCATCGATAAAATTTGAAAATGACTTATAAATTTATGTGCATCCAAACAATTACTTAAAAAATAAGCTAGCTTATAAGTTAGCTTATAAACTAACTTATTTTTACCAAACAATGCTAAAATTAGCATATAATAATTAATATAAAGAGTGGTTCAAAACCTATTTCATTTGTATAATCAATAAAATACGTTTATTAAAATACTTATAAAAATAATATTAATTAATTTTGATAAACTGTTTATATTAAAAAATAATCGATATATTATAAAACTGAATATTCATTAGATTAGATTAACAATTAAGATTGTCGTATAATAAACCACCTCAATTATTATAATCCTAATTTCTGTATTTTTTTTAAGAAAAAAACATAAATAATTTTTCTGAGGAATGACCAAATCACCCACGACTTACCCCACTTCACTTTTTACCCGCTACATCAATCTCCATAAAATTACCAATTTACCCCCACAAAATTACCAATTTACCCCCACCACTTTCACCACAACCTCCCTATATATAGATAAATACCAGACTCCATAAACGTCAAAACCTCCCTCTCCAAAACCTTCAAATCTTCCATAACAATGGCTGCTTCCACCACCGTCACCATCCTCCTCCTCCTCCTCCACGTCACCACCTCCTCCGCCGCCGGCATCATCGGAGTCAACTACGGCCGCATTGCAGACAACCTACCTGATCCAACCAAAGTTGTTCAACTACTCAAATCCAACGGAATCGATCGAATCAAACTCTATGACTCCGATTCCACCGTCCTCAAAGCCCTCGCCGGATCCAAAATCTCCGTCACCGTCGCTCTTCCGAACAACCTCCTCTCCGCCGCCGCCGCTAGCCAAACCTTCACCGATAACTGGATCCAATCCAATATCCTTCCGTACCACCCTGAAACCCTAATCGATGCCATCGCCGTCGGCAATGAAGTATTCGTCGATCCAAATAACACCACCGGGTTCCTCGTACCCGCCATGAAAAACGTCTACGATTCGCTGCAAAAAAACAAAATCGACATCAAAGTTTCGTCTCCGATTGCTCTCAGCGCGTTAGCGACGTCGTACCCTCCGTCTTCCGGTTCGTTCAAACCGGAATTGGTCGAACCGGTGATGAAACCGATGCTTAGCTTCCTTAAAAAAACCGGTTCGGTTTTAATGGTGAACGCTTACCCTTTCTTCGCTTATGGCGCGAATACCGATACTATCTCGTTAGATTACGCTCTTTTACGCGATAACAAAGGCGTACCCGACCCGAAATCCGGATTCGTTTACAAAACCCTTTTGGAAGCACAGCTCGATGCTGTGTATGCCGCCATGGATGCATTACAGTTTCACGACGTGAAAATGGTGGTTTCTGAAACCGGTTGGCCGTCGAAAGGTGATTCTAACGAAGCCGGCGCCGGAGAAGACAATGCTGCTCAGTATAACGGTAATCTCGTCCGGCGAGTACTCACCGGCGGTGGAACTCCGATGAGACCCAACGATCCACTGGTTGTTTACTTATTTGCCCTTTTTAACGAAGACCAAAAAACGGGTCTAACTTCGGAGCGTAATTACGGGTTATTTTACCCGAATGAACAAAAGGTTTATAACGTGCCGTTAAGTAAAGAAACGTTAGCGAATTGGCCGTCGGCGGTGAGTAACGGTAGTAAGTCGGAGGTGGCGGTGGCTCCGGCGGCGGCTCCGACGGCGGAGAGTGGCGGAGATGTGACGGCGAGTACGGTGGGGCAGACGTGGTGTGTGGCGAATGGGAGAGTTGGGAAGGAGAAGTTACAAGCTGCATTGGATTATGCTTGTGGAGAAGGTGGAGCTGATTGCCGTCCGATTCAATCTGGTGACACGTGTTATGATCCTAATACACTTGAGGCACACGCTTCATATGCGTTTAACAGTTATTACCAGAAACAAGCACGTGGGAGTGGATCGTGTGATTTTGGTGGTGCGGCTTATGTGGTCTCTCAACCTCCTCGTACGTATCCTAACTTCTCTCATTTTATTTTAACAATTTATCGGATCATTTATTTTATCGAGTAAAATTTTAATCTATAAAAACAATATCATATATAATAATTTATCTGGTAATGATTAACCGGATAATATATTGATAATCGTAACTTAACTTGTAAAACTTGCGGTTCCTAACATTGGTATTGTCAGGTAAAATTATCAGTTTTTACTATGTTCATTCAATAAATATTTGGTAAACAGCTCATAAATGTATCTTTACCTATTAATTTCATTTTTACATACAACATCAAAATTTACGTTTTTATGATTGTTGTCTTTTTATGTTTTAACAAGTGTAATGATTAATCTATTATATTACAGGTTTCGGCAGTTGCAAATTTCCCACAAGCAATTAGTTGCTTTGGACTGAAAGATGAATCCGATTGAATTATTTAGCTCGATGGTATTCGGGTTTCGATTGAATTTTTAAGATATTTCATAATATTTTTTTTCCAGTATTATTTATGATGTAGTTAGGTTTGGTTGTTTGTATTTGTTATGACTTTGATATTTCTTGTAATTTAATAGATAGATCCTTTTCCTACTTGTAGAAAGGATTTGTGTAAGTTATTATATGTTTATATAATTATTTTTTAAATTCGAGTATTTTTTATATTGTATGTTTACTCGTTAACTATATGGAACGATCATTGGTCCCTGCCTCCACTAACAATAATGGATTAGGTGATTGGTGAGTGCTCATGGTTGTCGGGTTTTATTCAATTACTGTTATAATTTAAATAGTCGTACAAAATGTACAAAAGACGATTAACAAGAGATAGATATATTTTGTCACATTGAATGTGTTTTGGGGATTTGATTTTTGAATAAGAATTTTGGGTTGAGTTTCATTACTATGATCATAGAAAATCTGCAATAGAACCATGTATCATACTGTTTTTAATTATATGGTAAAACCTCTTGGTCAATTTTCTAATTTGAGGGTGAAAGTGTAGTGGGCTTCACGGGTAGCGGGAGGGGTTCAGATTCATTGTTATGCTCATAAAAAAACTGCAATATAACCATGTATCCGACTGGCGACTGTTTTTAATTATATGGTAAAACCCCTTGATCAATTTTGTAAAATGAGGGTGAAAGCGTAGTGGGTTTCACGAGTAGCGAAAAGGGAAAAATGCAATATAACCATGTATACGACTATTTTTATTTATAGGGTAAAAACCCTCAATTTTGTAAATTGAGGGAGAAATCGTAGAGAATAAAGTTGGTGTGTTATGATATTGATTTTAGGTTACAATTAGAGATAATTTCCATCTTCAGTATTTGAATTAATGTTACTGTTTGCTATAAACATGTTTAAGTATACTAGTCGAGTTGTTATGAGTTATCGACCAAAGGTCATCAATTATGTCACGTCCATCATGGATGGTAAGGTTTGGTGCCGGTAGCAAGTAAACACCTACTTTCGGGTTGATTTTTGGAATCACCTTAGGCATAAACAAGCAACAATGTGGGAGTTGTGCAAACGAAACCAACTCATGACGATTGTGAACCATGAAGGTACATAATTTTCTCTGTTGACATATTTAAATATACAACTTTAAATAAGATTTTAAGTGAATCTGTAATCTTATAAACAAGAGATCATAAATCAGCAATATAATAGATTTTTTTATGGGTATTCAATGCTCTCAATTCGTTAATCGACATAATCCTTGTAAAGCTAATGAAGCATATTTATGTAGGGTGGGTTCCGGTGATAATTAGAGTTAAGGTGAGAAGCGTAAGAAGGGATTTTCACGTTTTGATGCACATTAAGATGAGATGCATCGAGATACACCGGATCAACTCCCTTATGAATCGCAATTTATGGATGAGTATGAGATTAAAAGTGATCAATAGTTCAGATATCTTCTTACGCTTATCACCTTAACTCTTCTTTTCAGACGATCCTGTGGCTGTTTATGTATCCTTTTTATCATTAAAAAAATAAACATATTTCATAAAGAATGAATCATTAAGCATATTTTTGATGTAGAGATTAGAGGATAACATTAACAAAATAAAGTATGAGGGTATTGTAGTCTTTTATCAATAAAATTTAATCATAATGTATATGGATAAGTTGTTACAACAAGAAAACAATGATTGGTTGCCACCCTTATTAAAATAAATACAAGGGTATTTTGGTCTTTTCACGTACCTCGATTATTTCCTATCACAATTATTTACAAAAAATGAAAATTTGATACAAAAAAATATCAAGAATAGAGGAAAAGGGGGAAGAACCTCCAAATTAGGGTTCATATAGGGAACGCAAACGTAAACCCTAACTCGAGAAGAACCAAAATCAACACGCGAAATCCATCGATTTGAGAAGAAAACCACAAGAACGGAGAAGAAAATGGAGATTTTAGGGTTCTAATCGTCTGATTGTTGGTAACTTTCATCCGTCTTCAAACCCTGTTGTTCGTTTTTTTAGTTTTTTTGTTGAAAAATCTGATCGGCGATGAGAGGCGGCAAAACAGCAACGGCATCTCAGGCGGCGCTTCCGGTGACGGTTGGGCGGGGATCGGGAACGGAAATTAGGTTTAGAGGTGTGAGAAAGAGACCATGGGGTAAGTACGTTGCAGAAATTCGAGATCCATTGAAGAAAGCTAGGGTTTGGCTCGGTACCTTCGATTCGGCGGAGGATGCCGCCCGTGCTTACGATTCCGCCGCTCGGAATCTCCGTGGAGCTAAAGCGAAGACGAATTTCGCCTTAACGATTGGGTCAACGGCTCAAAATCAACAAAACCCTAACGGAAATCATCCGTTCTTCGATGAAGATACTGAACATCAAATCATCGTTCCACAGATGCCGACGTGTAGCAGTCTGAGTAGTACCGTCGAGTCGTTCAGCGGGCCGAGACCGCCGGTGAAGGCGGCGGATGTTGTATTGCCACGTGTACAAAACCCTCTGATTCATCCAGTGGTGGTAGATACCTGTCGTGATTACTGTGATTCTTCTTCGTCGGTGGTGGTTGACGAAGAAAGCGATGCCGGAGATATTGTTTCTTCTTCGTTTCAGAAAACTTTGCTGCCGTTCGATTTAAACATGCCACCGCCGGTGGATGACGTCACCTTTGAAGCTTCGATTAACGATGAACTTCACTGCACAGAGCTTCGTCTTTGACGAATGAACACCTATTTGGTATCTCAATTTTTTATATGTTTGCTGAAAATGCTCAAAAAAAAAAGTTCCACTTACAGTTGATGAGATTAAGACTTCATTAAGATAGAAAATGGAATGCTGGTTGATTCTTCGAAGAGAATTGTTCGGTTATTTTGTTTTCTTATCTGATGAATGACATAATTATGTGTGAAGAAAGCTCTTCTTGGTATGAAATTAAGCTTAAATCTGTAACACAATTGCTGTTAAAATGTTCTTGTTATCATTTTTGAATATCTGGTTCATCAAAAAGATGGGAGATCAATTCTCAAAAGCGCACAGAGCTTTCTCTCATGTTGATCTGTAAGGCTACTTTTAACTTTTCTCCATAGCTGTAAACTTGATTTAGGGGTCGTTTACCAACTCTTGTTGGGTAAGTGCTTATTTACTTTACTCGGTATGAATGGCAAGGACCGAGAATCTTAATGGTAAGTGAGGGAGAAGAAGGGGTTGTTTGGTTGGTTTTCCATTAAGTCTTGTATAGGCTGTCTGTGTGGATTAGGAAGACTTTTGTTTGGGAGGGTTTTTACATAGATAGAAGGTGCATGGTTTTAATTATTAGTAACATGTTTAGAAAAACTTGACTTTCTGCATAAAGCTCCATCCTAGAAGCTTATTGAATAAGTCACTTTCTTTATCATTAAGCCACTACCAAACAACCATGTATAGCCGACCGAATAAGCTGTGAGTCCCAGTAAGCTCATTAAGCTGCTAACAAACAGGCCCTCAGAGACATTTAGGTGGCGTTTGTTTTTTAAGAGGTGCTGAAGCCTGAAGTCTGAAGTCTGATTTCAGTTATGAAATGGTTATGAAACGTCTAAACGAATCAGATGTAAGTGGCGATTAAGAGCTTAAAATGAAAAAACAAACAAGGCCTACCAAACCATTCATTTTGATGGCGTGAATGTTACTCAATAAGGTAAGAGAGGGTGGTGTTTTTTTACTGGTAAGCACTTACCCAAATGCGTTTACCAAACGGCCTGAATACTTTGCTTGTTGCTGTTTAATGTATTATGATAATGGTTATGCCTTACCTTCCTATGCGATTACACTCTATACAGTTTGTTAGTTGTTGCCTGCCTTCTTGTTTGCCATGGTAGTGAGCTAGTAAGATATGAAATATGATTAGATGAATCATAGATTTAGTTTATTTTCAGCAGCATGATTGATCCCCATTAAGCCGATGGACTGAGCGCCTCCCAACATTTACTTAATCTTTAAATCTTTTATTTCATCGAGGTTTCAAGTTCAGATATTGTAATGCGTCTTAGTACAAATCTTATAATTTTTAAATGTTAATATGTTATGTTTTGTACTTTTCTTCAGATATATGTCATGATAGATTGATAGATTTGTTGTTAAATGGTAAAAGGTCTATGCATCTGTGTCCTCTTAGTGTACTCTTGTATCGTCATTTCATAAATAGATTTTGGATCTTTTTCTCCAGGGTTGAGGCTTGATTTTGGGTTTTGTGATATTTGTTGTAACATCCAGATCAATCATATCAGATATTGTCTGTTTTGTTCACATACTTGGACTTACAGTTTTAAAACGCGTCTTATAAAGGACGTATCAAGCCTCTTATAAGGCAACCTTCATTCCTTCAAAATGCGACCCCCTAGGAGCCCACCGTCCTCGTTGGCACACCAATACAGTTCCGAGCTCTGATACCATTTGTTACATCCGCGACCAACCGTACCAGATGTTGTCCGTTTTGTTTACACACCTGGACTCAGGGTTTTTAATACGCGTCTGATAGATGAGATATCAAGTCCCTTATAAGACAACCTTTATTCCTCTCCCAAACCGGTGTGGGATCTTAAATCTGTATTAGGTAACCTTTATTCCTCTGCCCAACCAATGTGGGATCTTACATCTATAGTTATTCATGATATACATTAAAATCCATCAATCAATTATGGCAACTTAAAATTAATTCCATTACCATTGTTGATCAAATATGTGGGTGTTTATTGCATGCATATAGAAGATGATGATGATGATTAATATGTTGTGATTTTCTGTATTCTGGATTTTTTTTACCTGCTTTTCTGTTCATTAGATTTTGGATTGGAAACAGTTATGGAAATTAGGTTTCATGGGAGGAGTAGGTAATTGCCCTCTTTTCATTTATTTTCTACTTTTATCGATTTTTTTTTGTCTTTTACTCGATTAAAAACCACATGGACCAAGATAATAAAATTGATTTTGATTGGGTAAAACATTTTTTTTTTGATAAAATGACATAAATGCCCCTCATTTAATAGGATTTAATGATGACCGTTAGAGGAAGAGATCAGATCTAGACGTTTTTGCAAACCATGATGGTCGTCTTGTAATTTCGAAATTATAAAGACAAAAACTGTTATTTTTGACAAACTAAGAGACCAAATTTATGGTTTACTCTTTAGGTTTTACATGTAGTATTAGGTGGATACAAGTACCACAAAAGGGTGGTAGTAGCTCACCAAACAAAAATCCAAATATAACTACATGACAATCTTATGCAACTTTTTCAAGGATTGGGCAAGTCACTAGTAACTACTTCTTGGTATTTTTGTCATATTTATTCTTATATGATTTGTGGAACAATATCTAATGATATAGCTTGGATTTTTAATTTGTAGACTTAGGGACTATTTATCAAACGCTTATTTAATAAACGTTTATCAAATCAGATTATCTTACCAGTTGAACAGACGTAAGAATGATGACTTGACAAGGGCCAAGAGTTTTATATGATAAGTGATGATATATAACGTGTCGTAAATTTAAATCGTATAGGTGGTGAAGTGTTTATTGTTGAGGTGTGAATGACACGGTAAGATAAACTATCTCACTCAATCAAATGTAAGGCATAATTGTTTAAAAAAGATGGAACATTTATAACAGTTTTTGACAAAATTGAGAAAGAAGAGATTATGGAGTTCTATAAAAAAAATTCTCCAACTTCTCCAAAATGATGAAAGTATAAGAGAGAAGGAAACATTCTAAAATTTGGAGATCCATCCTAAGTTAAACGAAGGAAAAGAGAATGACTTTTTCGTTCTTTCGAAGAAATTTTCAACCAACCAAAAAAATTAAATGGAAGAAAAGTAGGAGTTTTTCTTATATTATTGAATATATTTTAATAATTTTTCTCTCTCCTTTAGTTTTGTGATTTCATCCGGGTTTTTCCTTGTGTTAGTTGTTTATAGTGGGTAAGAAACCTACCTAGAGGTCGTTTAAGAGGTCTACAAGCCCAAAAAAGGGTCTCCTGTGGGGTACCAAGAGCGTGCGGGATTTTGAAAGGGTATTCAAGCGAGCTCCTAATGCATGCACAATTATCGGGCAAGGAGAGCTCAGTATGTAACCTGATAAGGATCCCAACAAACAAAGACATCAAGTCCGTATGGCGTTTATGGATTGGGCCAAACCCCATTCCTTATTTACATGGGTGCACTGTGTTTTCAAATCACAGGAATTACACTATAGCTTTAGGACCTGACCTGTAATAGGTGGTGTAAATGTTCTTATTTATTATAGGATGAAGATGATTCACTCACCAAGAAGACCGGGGGTTTTGTTAGGGAAGCGGTGTCGTGGTGGTGCTACGAGATGGTGATGGTTCTTATCAAACTATTCTTTACTACAGGTTTTTATTTGTATCAGTCTATTTTGTCATAAGAATCCCTAACCATAGACTAATGGGCAAAGGAGGTAAAAGAAAGTCAGACACTGCTCACTAACCTCGTAAACTTTCTTGGAGTCATAGTGGCAAAGATCGTGAACTCTACTAAGTATGTTGAGAAGTTAGGTTCAAATCCATGATAGCCATGGAATCTTAGTAAGTTGACAGGCAATACGGAAAGAAATCGGACTATTTGCTATATTCTAAAAAAAGTGTAAGCGCTTATCATCATCACTGATTTTATTAATTCACCAAGTACTTTAGTTGTTAGGCGATAAACAATTCCTAATCATCCAGTATCTCCAGGAAGCTTGAGACTAAATGTTCGTTGTCTAGCAACAAATAGAGACCAAAGTACTTTTGTCAGTATTCTAACTTTCATTCAGTCTAATTATGCGACACAGGTCTTTGAAGTTGAACATGCCCCTTCTACCAAATCTCCAAAATTATGACATTATCGGAGTATAATCTAATTTTATTTTATTTTTAAATTACAATAAATTTGTTAAAAATGATATTAGAACAACATAATGACATTTTTGCCAATAGGCATGACAAAAACACTCAAAACACATCCTTTGCTTGGAGTATAAAGCCATAAAGGCTTACATTTTAAGAAAGTATCAATCATTCTCTTCCAATAACGTCTTTTACAATCCATTCAGCATCTTAATGATTCAGTTATCTACAAACTTTCAAATATGTTATTGTATTCATAACTTTAATTTATAGTTTAAGGTTTTGCTTGATACCAAAAGCAAAAAAACATTATTCTTTAATGCTATATTTGTCTTTAGATAGCTTTTCATTAAGCTTCATAAGTTCTTTTTATTATTATTTTATTTTTACAAAAATTATCAAAAACTTTATGACCGTTTTACATGGTTTTTTTACCTTTTTTTTCCTTTCATAGGGTTTTTTTATTTTTTTAACCTATCAAATTGAGCATATTATTCCTCTAAAAAAACTGAGCGTACTATTGATGTGCTTTCTTTTATTAAGGGAAATTGACTTAAATGACTATTTTTTACGTCTAAATTGGTCCTCTAACCATTTTTTTCTTCCGATTTTACCTAAATGTCACTACTTTCGTAATATCCAAGTCCATGATATTAGTTTTAAAAAAATCCAAATTCAACCAGTTTAACAAGGGATACAGTCGCTTGAGGATCTGACCGTCATAATCGCATATTTATATTAATTTTTTTTTGTCTTTTGGCTATGTTCGTAAGATTGCAAACCTTGATATTGCAGAAGTGTCAAACACTTTAATAAATTTGGAAAAGAAATGATTAAAAAACCAATTTTCATGTGCGAAATAATCATTTAAGTAAATTTCCACCTTTATTAATTATGGGTCGCTTTTGCTATTGTGAGGTCGATTTTTGTTTTCTGTTTTTATAATTATTTCTCAATATATCTTTTTTTTTTTCTCGTTTCAGACAATCTATTTAAAACAATCATTAAAAACATATTATTTTATTTAGAAATTAATTTTCATAAAACTTTGAATTATACAAATTTGGCAAAGAGACAATTTAAACTAGAAGGTTCTGTGATGATTGGGAAAGCCAGGTGTATTATATTAAGACATTTTGTGCGGCCCGTAATCCATGCTGTTTTGGTACACCTTGCGTCTTAACCATATGCTTTATCACTCCTAAATTCTAATAACTTTTTAAAAAGAATA
Source organism: Silybum marianum (assembly GCA_036898165.1). Classification (NCBI taxonomy): domain Eukaryota; kingdom Viridiplantae; phylum Streptophyta; class Magnoliopsida; order Asterales; family Asteraceae; genus Silybum; species Silybum marianum. The sequence continues at coordinate 1,025,157 of CM072533.1, read as the reverse complement.
AATTTGATTTTAGTCCCTTTGATTTACATTCAGCTACAAATGAGGTCCTAAAACTTCATTAAGTCATTGTCGTTTACATTTTGCTGTGAAAGTAGTGACTTTATTAAGGAGTCGTTTACCAAACGTTTACCCAGGTAAGACTTAACAGATCATACTACCTTACCGGAGGAATATGACAAGTACCAAAAATCTTACCCGGTAAGAGCGAAGATAAGGAAAACAAGGACCAAAAGTTTTATCCCGGTAAGTGATTGCGACAACTCTTACCACGGTAAGCACTTACCGGGTAAATTGTTGCATACGATGCCATTTTGGTGGACTAAAATCTTATCCGGCAAGTAAATGATAGTGTTGAATTTTGTCGGTAAGCACTTACCCGGGTAAGATTTGGTAAACGTCCCCTAAGTCTATTAATTTGTGACGGTTAAATGGGGTGTATTTTCTTCTTTTTACTCTTTTTTTCATTTACCTATTAAAATATTATATATATATATATAATATTTTGATTTTATGTAATATAATCATAGAGGGGTGTTATTATGCAACTTTGTATTCCTATAACCTTACAACCAAATCATGAGTGTCCATTTGATCATCAACAATTAAAATTTAGTCGGTTATAACTTATTTTGATTAAAAAGAAAATTAAAAAATGGATATGGACATTTATACTCTATATACACACATGAGCAACAAACCCCTCTTTGATAACTTTATTCGGCCATCATCTCCATCTCCATCTCCATCCACCCTGACAACAGTAACCGAAACTATAGTAGGATGCTATGATCCGATACAAACTACCCCAGCGAGTGATAACACCTTCATAACCTTTGTCCTTGGTTGTACCATTGATGTAGTTGATCTGATGATTGACGTGAAAATGGAGAGGGGATGACAAAGGCGAGATGGCCAGGTAGTCGACTTCATGGGAGCTGTTTATCAGGAAAACGAGAACAATCAAGGAATCCTGAATGAGGATCACAATGGGATTTTATGGAATCTAAAAAGGGGGTCTAATATAATATAAATATATAATACATAATTTTAGATGATAATTAATCCGTTTGAAACGGTCAGTCTGCCAGAAATTCCGTCAAAAATAGTGTTTTTCGGTGATTATAAGATAAATGCAAAGTATTATACAATATGATTTCAATGGTATTTAAAAAAAAAACTAAATGAATATGTGAAAGGACGATAAATGTCCCTCGATTAACGAGATTTTCACTAACGGTGTTACATATGGACTACATCCATAGAAAAATACAAAATACAATCATGGACGAAGCTAGAAACTTTCATGAGGGGAAGCACATGATAAAATATAAATAGCAAAATAATGATATTATATTCATAATATTCAGACCTTTGCAAAATCAACAATGACCTCGTCGAGTTTTCATTTTTTGAAACCTATTAATGATATCTTCATTATCAACTTTGATAAAAACGTCCTTTTCATTATCAACCATCAACCTTGGGAGGTAAATATGATTAGATTCTGATTTTAATGACGTTTGGCTAGGGTGAAAATTAGATTTTTTGAGGTAAATATGATATTACAATTAATTGGTTAGTGCCTTGGTGGGTTTTAGACTTTTAGAAGGCCCAATTAAAAAAAGATTGGATGAGTCCAAAGTAAGAAGGTCCAATTATAAATTAAACTAAAATATTTTATATTAAAATTTATTGAAGGGGATTTGAACCAAGAACCACCTCCTTACATATAAGACATGCTAACCAATTGATCCAAGGGACTGTTTGTGTATTACATTACATGAAATTAAATGATATTGTATAATAATTTATTAAATTATATCTATATTAATGTTTTTTTTAAATTTTATGGGTGCCCAGGCCACTTCTGGCTCTATACTGGCTCCGCCCCTGACTACAATGACCATCATTATACTTAATGAAGTTTATGGACCTTTTACATAGTTAGGTGTAAACCACCAAGTTTATGGACCTTTTACATAGTTAATTGTACGAAACATAGACCGAGAATCTTACCAAGTAAGAGGGAAGATAAGAATCAAAAGTCTTACCCAGTTATCTTACATTGGTTGGGAAGGATAACAAAATGCTGTCTTATAAAGAACTTGATACCTCATCTATCAGACACATTTTAAATCCGTAAGTCCAACTGTATAGACGAAACATACAATATCTGATACGATTGACCGAAGATGTTACAAATTCTATCAAAGCCGGGAACCAGACTGGTGGGTGTGCCAGCAAGAATGTTGGGCTCCCGAAGAGATGGATTGTAATATCTCATGTTGGTTTGGGAAGATAACAAATATTCTATTATAAAAGACTTGATACGTTACCTTTTCTATAAGACGTGTTTTAAAACCTTGAGTCCAAATATATGAATAAAACGAACAATATCTAGTACAGTTGAAATTTTATAATAAAGATAACGACTCCTTTTGATATTAATATATACCCGATAAACGTTTGACTCGTTAAATCATACTAAAAAATATTTTCAATATTAAATAATTGTTGTTTATTTGAACGAAGAAAAAATTACATTTTTTTTAAAGATGGTGTGTAAACATAAGAGGAAAGCGTTGACAAATCGGACGGCTAGGAAATGAAAGAGTTGTAAAAGTTTCGTAACAAGTCACGATCACAGAGGAACCTAATTCGCGTAAAACGGGAACTTCGCTTGTTTGCCACTTGCCACCTAGTTCTCAGTTCTCCACCACGAGATTCAAACATTTTTTTAGATATCAAATCACATGTCGCCACTCCCTATCTTACATGTGCCTACCCACACCTAATCTTTTCTCTTTTTTTTTTTTCCCGTATTAAAGAAATTTCTTTTATTAAAATAGTCAAATTTTACTCAAGAAATTCGTTTTTTTAGTCATTTTCTGAATTAAATTTATATTTTAATCAAAGTTTATATTAAATTTATTTTTAGATTGATAAAAGAATGGACTAAAGACAAAATACATCTCTATCTATTAAGTTTTTTCTTACATATATCAACATTAAAACGTATTTATTACTTTTCTAACGAATGAATTGACTTGATTCTGACATAAAATAAGGTGCATATAGCATCACCCTTGATTCCTTAGTAAAATAAAAAATAAAATGTCGATATGTTTTCCACAACATCATAATTGCTCTATTGGTTTGTTTATTGATTTTTATACATGAGGTATTGGGTGCAAGTCTTTTATTGCGATTTTTATTTGAAATTAAAAGCAAAATGAAGCTGGCGGGATTTGAATTGGGTCTTGAGCATAGGAAAAGCCTTACAAACCAACTTTACTAAGGAAAACTTATGTCTATATTGGAGTTTTAAAATATATATAGTGGCACACGACAAAACGATATGGCTTCACCTTTTAAAAACCTTAATTTTTTACCCTTCGCCGGAGAAATAATATGATGGTCCGTGCCACTATAGACACCACTACAAGTCCGCCCATAATCCTTAGACAAATTTAAATAAAGATTTTTTTTAATTTGAAAATAGGCTTTACTTAAATACGTAAGATATTTACATAATTATGATTAAAATGAGAATTTCTTTTAGAAGAATTGTTAAAACTAAAGTTGGTTAGAAAGATTGACTGTTTTTATCAGTCTCTTGATTTTAAACTATAAGAAGGCGTTTGGTTCGCCGAAATGTAATGAAATCTGATGGAATTGGAATCTGAATTTCTTTTACCAGATTCCAATTCCTTTGTTTGGTTCATTGTTTTCAAGGATTGGAATTTGGAAAATTCCAAAGAATTTCAAAAGGAGGCAATTTGAGATTCCTTAAGTTACCGGTGGGAATTCATGGGAATTGAATTTGTTTTTTCTTAATACCTAAAATACTCTCGTCATAATAAAGAACTATAACCCTAATCTCTAAAAAAGAAGCGGACACCTTTCACTTGGATTTTCGGTTCGGTTTTTTCGAGGTTTTTTTTTTCAGTTTTTGGTTCGGTTCAATTTTTTCGGGATTTTTTTTCCAATTGTCGGGTTTTCGATTTCGGGGGTTTTCTAGTTTTCAGATTTTCGGTTTCTTTTTTTCGGTTTCGGTTCGGTTTTTCCTCACCCCTAGCAGTTAGGTTCTCCATCGTCTCATGCAACAACTAAAATATGTCTTGCTCTAACAGATGTTGTTTTGTTGTAGTTTTTTGCTTTCTTCTGCAGTTTTTAGCTATTTTTGCCGTAAAAAAATTATGATTATTGCTGTTTTAGCAGTTTCTGTAGTTTTTGCATGTTTTATGCAATTTTTAGCTGTTTTATGCAGTTTTTAGCTGTAAAAAAACTCAAATTATTTTTAGTGTTAAAAAAATTGAAGTAATTAATAATTATTTTATTAAACTAATTTTAGTTTTAAAAAATTAAATTTAATAAAAATGGTATTTTAGTCGTTACTAGAATTTCATTCCAATTCCAAAGCTACATTCTGTGAATCAAACAGACAGATTCCAATTCTTTCATCAGATTCCATTCCAATTCTGCCAACCAAACAACTGGTCAAATCTGACAACATTTCATTCCAATTCCTTCAAAGTCAAATTCCTTTGACAGATTCCATTTCATCCAATTCCATTCTATAAATCAAACGCACCTAAGTGTATATATTCCGCTTTATTAAATAACCAAAATATCAATTTAATCGACATCATTTATGTGAAATTCTTACAAGTAATATAAAGTATTATTAGCAAAATAAAAAAATAAAATTGACCACTTATATAAAATAATGTTGCATTATTTTATCACCACCACTTGTTATGTTCGTTTATGGTATTTATATAAAACACCTCCAAGTTTTCAAGGTTTGATTTCAAACCCTAAAGTTCTTCTTAATGCATTTATGATCTCAATTGACTGATTTCTTGTCGATGTACTATAAAACGTAGGGCCAAATTAAAACCTCCATATAATAATCGAACGACCTATCAATTATGAATTCACGTAATTGTTTATATATTTTTAATGCTATGATTTTGTAAAATCTCATACCAATCGTATCAAATATTGTTCCTTTTGTCTACACCTAGACTTACGGTTTTAAAACTCGTCTGATAAAAAATATATTCCATCTCTTATAGGACACCCTTGGTTTCCCTTCCAACCAATATAAGATCTTAATGATTTAACCATAATGGGTTCAAATGTTAAAATCTACAATCTAGTATGTGAGGCTAAACAAATCCTTTGCTAAATTCCTTTTTCACACGTATTAAAATCGAACTTTCTTTTTTACCTTTTAAAATACATTGATCTGACACCGTTTTAGCTTATGAGTTTAGTTTGATCCTCAAAATATAAAAATGTATAACTTGAAAGTCCTTCATGCCATAAGCACATTGGGTTTGGGAGCAATCCAAATATTTCTTTAAAGAATTATGTTAAATGATCTTCCTTTTATTTAATTTTTTTTGTTAGACTATGCATTATAAACATAAGAAATATGGGTTGGTATCGATTTATGCGAGTGTGAAATTGGTATCAGGTTTATATAATAACAAGATGACATTCATATAAATAATTGTTCTTCAAAATCAAAATATGACAAATGTATGCCATTTAGTGATGATTATTAGATTGATTTACAATATAGTTCTAAATGTACGTTAATTTTTTTAAAATAACGAACGAATACTTATAGCTATAATATTTGTGTTTTCTTCTATAGATGCTTAGCAGTTAGTAAACAAGTTATTTTAGCCATCTCCTACCAACAATATGAAGGTAATGTTTGTTTTAACCCACCATTAAAATGCTAAATCTTTTTGTATAAATTGAACGAGACCTCTATATTTAGAGGTGTATTATTCATGACCTCTAAAAAATGTGTTCAACGGATTTTAAAGTTTTGTATTTTACCGTATGGTTGAAAGAGTTATGTATTTTAATGAGGAGGATTATGAAACCCACATTTCTATGTGTATTTTTTAGATGTGTGGGGAGATAGTTTTAGGATCGTTTACCAACAGCTATTCGGTAAGCGCTTATCAGTAATAATCACAACTCTTACTTATTTTATCTAATAACATTCCCAACCATCAAAATGAATTGATGGTAAACATTGATCATCCGATAAGCACTTACATGGTAAGATTAACAACCATTATCACTTAACAGATAAAACTCTCGTCATTATTTTCTTCTTACCATGTAAAATTTCCGGTTCTTCATATACTTATTTGGTAGATAATCAACCGATACACGCTTAACTAGTAAGAATTTGATAAATAACCTTTTTAAGTGCTTAATTTGTAATCATTTTTTTTTAACATAATGATTAAAATTAGTCACTTTTTACCAAAAAAAATAATGACAAATGTTAAAATTATAAATATAGAACCCCAAAAAGTTGTTAACGTGGATAAAACTTTGGACTTATATGGATACACAGAGGAAAGTTAAAAGGTGAACTCATTTTTTGTTATAAACGTGAGAACGAATCTCAGCCACTTATTCGGTCAATAAAGGTGGCTTTGACCTGGTTCCCCTCCTTTAATAATCTCCACCCTTCCATGAATCGCGTCAATCCTTTGTGATCGCGTCCACCATAACCGAAGATGAGGCTGAGATTCGTCCTCACGTTCACAGCTAAAATTGAGTTCACATCTGAACCTAACCCTATTTAAATATATATATATATATATATATATATATATATGAAAATAGCAAGAGAGTAAAGAAACAAAAGGATTCGTTTATAATGAAAATGGTAAGAGAGTTTGTTTAGTTGTCGACAGATAACTTCATACACAAAATCAATCACAGTCCCACACGATTCTCTCCGGTTTCTTCGTTATCTCGAATCCCAATGGCCATGGAAGATGGAAGGTTAGCTCTTATTGCAGCAAAACGGAAAGTATATTCTCGCACAGCTTCTCACGCTTACGATGAGCTTCACAGTTTCCGATCATGGCTCCGGTGGATGTGTGTTGATCAATCTAATGGTTGGACTGCTTCACTCTCCTGGTTCGTCTTCATCGTCTTCACCATCATCATACCTAGCTTGTCTCATTTCTTCCTTGCGTGCAGCGATTGCGATAATCGGCACGCTAGACCGTTTGATAGCGTTGTTCAGTTGTCGTTGAGTGGAATCGCTACGCTTTCGTTTGTTTCGTTGTCGCAATTCATGAGGATCTATGGTCTTCGGAGGTTTTTGTTCTTTGATAAGCTTTGTGATGAAAGCGAGATCGTAAGGAAGGGGTATACTGAACAACTCAATGTATGTTACTCTGTTTCTCCTTGATTTTTCATGCTGTTTTATTAATTATTATTTCTGGTATCGATTGATTGATTTTCGAATTTTAATTGCTAAATGACATGTTCTTCACACGTAAATCGAAATCAAACCTCCTTTTTACGGATTTGATTGAATTTTTTTGACACCTGATTGTTGTAGAGAGAAACTGTTTGCCATTTTATTGTTTCTATGTTCATTGACATTTCGTTTTAGGAGCATTCTGCTGTATAATCATACGAGTCAATCAGCGGATCAGTGAGATCTTAATCTTCTACTATTGGGAGCTTCTGGTATAAAATGAATTTGGTAATATTACAAGTTAAATATGATGATCATCATCACAACTAGTTTCAGTATTGAAATGTTCTTTAGAAATTATATTGATGGCGATGAATCTGGTGTTGGTTTCATCTACCTTTCATCAGAAGAAGACGCCAACCTCATTTGGTGATGAATGCGACTGCTTGGCTTCCCTCGTCCATTAAGGCATTAATTGATTTTGGTAAAAGACAACCTACAACCAGACTCCAAAATCGAATTGAATCTATCATGGTTTGGGGTTTAGTGATAAATATACTATCTATAGGATATCTAGCTGGTCACTCGGGATTCATATTGATTGTAATGAGATCATTTTCATACAAATTTACCAACATTTCATCAAGTGCCATTGTAGCTGCTGGCTTTATTTTCATGATGTTCATAGTTGACCATTGATCTTGTTTACCGGAAATTGGTTTTCCGTTTGCGTTTGATGTGTCTAGATTCTTCCATCGACGAGTGAACTTTGTTTCTTTTAAGACCAGATCGCACCTTTGTATTTTTCGTTGGTGACATAGAAGACTTCTGTTATTAGCAATAGAGTTAAATTGATGATACACGGAGAATTCAAGAGTTAATGAAGCTTTTCACATATCATTGGAAAAGAAGAAAACGAGCTCGAGAGAAGCTCGTAAATCTGCATCGAAAACTGAAAAACGGTTTATTGCGTGACTTGGGTCACGTGCCAGGTCGAGGGCGTGTTCGGGACCCGCCTTTATCTGTTTATTTAATTATTTTGTTTCTTAATTATTTAGGATTAGTATTAAAAGATTGATTATTTGTTTTCCAAATTAGATTAGGATTATTATTAGTTTCCGTATTTATTAGTTTCCTTTTTATCAAATAGTTTCCTAGTTGGTTTAGAATTAGGATAGATTTATTTCCATAATTATCTTTCCTAGTTTAACCTTAAGTCTGTTTGAGTTTTATCTCTTATTATTTAGTTCTTACGCTCGTAAGTTCTAACCCTTTTTGGATTTAGACGTTTGTCGATCCGCTTCCATATTTTCCGCTGCGTCAATTGACCTTATTGATTTCATTTTCTTTAGTGTTATCCTTAAAATGGCCCAAAGATAGAGTTACGAAAAATTAAGCTAATACTTGATTACTATCCTTACCCCATCTCCAGATGGGATATATTGTATTTGTTTGGCTCGATTTTTGACCATATCTTTTGTATGTAAATGCAGAGATCACTTACAATCCTCTCCAGCTTTGTTATCCCATGTTTTGCTGCTGAAAGTGCATACAAGATCTGGTGGTACAGTTCAGGTGCCACAAACATTCCCTTTTTGGGCAATGTTTTAGTGAGTGACACACTAGCATGCGTCTTGGAACTTTGCTCATGGCTCTACAGAACGATCGTGTTTTTCTTGGTCTGTGTCCTCTTCCGCCTTATTTGCTACCTTCAAATCCTCCGTCTTCAAGATTTTGCTCAGGTTTTCCAAGTTGACTCGGATGTTGACTCGGTATTAAGGGAACATCTCAGGATCAGAAGGCACTTGAAAATCATAAGTCATCGTTATCGTGCTTTCATATTGTTGGCACTCATCATTGTTACAGTCAGTCAGCTTGCATCACTCCTTGATACTACCCGCAGCACTTCAGACATCAGCATTTTCAAATCTGGTGAACTTGCAGTAAGTGTGTACTCCAAATGAACTATATTTAACTTGATAGTAGGGTCTGAGAGGGTGGAATGCACACAAACCTGTCCTGCCCCAAAGGGTAAAACAGCTCATTTCGTGAAGACTATAGGCTTGATGGGCTATATGGTTGATTAACTTGTTTGGTTGGTTTTCCATTAAGTCATGTATGGATAAAGTTGTCTGTGTGGATTAATTTGTCCGGAAGGTTTTTGTTTGGGAGGGTTTTTTCATCGATAGAAGAAGTGTTTTTAATTGAAAGGGGTAGGTTTGGAAGAAAGCATGGCTTTCTGCATAAAAGATCCTCTCTAGAAGCCTATTGAATAAGCCATTTACCATATCATTAAGCCACTACCAAACATGAACGTATAGATAACCGAATAAGTTGTGCATCCCATTAAGCTCACTAGCCTGCTAACAAACAGACACTAAATTTGTTTCTGAAAATTTAGGATTTTTGTTGATGTCTTTGTTTTGTTGTATTGTATGTATAGCTGACCGAATAAGCTGTGAATCCCATTAATCTCGCTAGGCTGCTAACAAACATACACTAAAAATTGTTTCTGAAAATTTAGGATTTTTGTTGATATCTTTGTTTTGTTGTATTGTAGCTTGTTTCATTAAGCCTGCTTGCTGGGCTTATGATACTGCTTCGGAGTGCGACTAGGATCACCCACAAGGCACAAGGTGTGACGTGCCTGGCCGCCAAGTGGCACGTGTGTGCAACGATTGATATCTTTGAGACACCTGATCAAGCTGATACCGAAACCCCAACTCTGGGTGTTTTCAGCAATCAGTCTTTCCCTTGTGAACCATCGTCTTCTGACTATGATGACGTTGGTAGCGAAGAAGACGAGTTGGATAACACGAAACTCATACCGGCTTATGCTTACAGCACTATCTCTTTCCAGAAAAGGCAAGCCTTGGGTAAGTTGCTCAATCTTTCTCAAAACATGATTAGAATAATAACAAATGTTGGAGTCCTACATTGGCTTAGATGTGGATCATCAAAGTCTTTATATACGTAGAAACCTATCAAAACCTATATATATATATATATGTAGGAACCTGTGTGTTTGGTACACATAAGTTTTTTGTGGATAAAGTCATAAAACTGTTAATCTGTCTGTATAGATTGGGAACGGGAAGGTTTTTGTTTGGGAAGTTTTTTTATAGATAGAAGGAGCGCGTTGCTTAATTGGGGGGGGGGGGGGGGGGGTGTTTGACTAAAATCTTGGTTTTCTGCATAAAGTGCCTCCCTAGAAGCTTACTGAATAAACCATTTCTATATCATTAAGCCACTACCAAACAGTCATGTATAACTGACCGAATAAGCCGCGAGTCTCATTAAGGTCGTTAAGCTGCTGAACGAATAAGCCGTGAGTGTCATTAAGGTCGTTATGCTGCCAACAATCAGGCCCTTACTAGAACAACACATGACCAAGCGGGACAAAAAATCCAAATTAACCATGGAGATGGGACAAGATTGGTAAATTACTAAACTACCCATGTTTAAATTAAAACCCTAAAATCTAGCACAAATTTTCACCTACCTACCTCACTCTCGCCCATCCTATCGTGTCTGTCTACCAAAAGCACCTTAGGGCTGTTACAGAGTATCATAGACCCACATATAGAGACTGGGTTGGGTTCCGGTGAGAAGCGCAAGAAGGGATCTCCATCCTTGGATGCATATTAGGACGAGATGCACCGGATCAATCCCCGTATGAAGCGCAATTCATGGGTGATTTTGAGATTAAAGGTGATCAAGGGTCCGGATCCCTTCTTATGCTTCTCACCTTAACTCTCTTTCTCACATGTACTTGTGCCTATAGAGACTCCGCATACTTTTTCGCCTACATTCTAGGGGCACCGTCTAGTCCCCATTAAGGCGCGTGTTCGAGTCCACATCAGCTAGACACAGACCTTCAAAACCTGTATACATGCATCAACCTCCATTCTCTCTTTTTAGATAAAGATTCAAAGGGCTCCACATTATTCTAACCGTTACAATTTGTGGCAGTGACGTACTTCGAAAACAACAAAGCAGGGATAACGGTTTTCGGGTTTATGCTGGATAGGAGTTCTATACACACCATAGTCACAATCGAGATGTCCCTTGTCTTATGGTTACTCGGAAAAACCATCGGTATTTCTTAATAAAATATAACACGAAAAACCAAGAAAAAGTCAACATAACGACGAAAAAAGTTCCACAACGTAATTGGTCACATCGATCAATCACATCAAGCGAGAATCCTTTTGTATCCAAAAACGTCTTTTTTTTTTTCCAAAGAGAACTGCCTACGATCATGTAAGACGGTAAAACACTGTGAAACACTACATGAGATCGTGCATCGGAAGGTTGAAAAATGAAAAGAAGTCGGAAAGAGGAAATGAGGCCGGAAAACGAGCTTTCAATTATGTTTTTTTTTTTCGGTTTGTTTCTTTTTAAGATGTTGTTTATTACATCGTTCTTTTTTTTCTTTTTGTACTATTTTGTTGTGTTACTGTTTGTATGAGGGGATAAACTGGAATAGAAGAGATATAATTGATTGGTGTTTTGTGATATTTGTGTTAATTGGTTCATTCAGATTGTATAAATGGACCTTTGTTACTGGTATTTTTAACAATTTTTTTCACTTTAATTATCGTGGGGTTATGACTTTGAGGTATAAAGAGTTAAGGTGAGAAACGTAATAAGAGATTTGAGCCTTTGATCACGTTTAATCTCATACCCATCCATAAATTGCGTCTTAGAAAGGAGTTGATTCGGTGCATCTTATCCTAATGTGCATCCAATGGTGGAAATCCCTTCAGTTCTCATCGTAACTCTTCTTCCCAAGAGAAGCCAATCCTATGACTTGATACTAAATAGAAGTTTTTTTTTTGTAAACATGGGTCGTGTTAAGAGAATTTTTAATGGAAGGTTTTTAAATCTGATGGACTGGTTTATAATTTTTTGCATTACTAGAAGGAAGCAGTACATGCCAACGTGAAGAGGAAAAGGTTCATGCCAGAGAGTTCTTCGTCAAAATGGTGGGACCTAATCCGATTAAATAACTATAAAAACAGATTAAATAACTATAAAAACTATTATAAATTTAATATGGTTAAGATGTTTTAGGGGCCAAAAAAATTGTAAGTGATTTTTATTACGAGTTGAGTTGACGGTCAATATTTTACAAGTTTGAACTGTAGGTCAAAGTTTTTAAATATATTCAAACGATTTATCATGATCATCATTGATCCCTTACAGAATAATTTTACACAAATGTGGATCCTTATGCAATTTCTTTATGTAAATCAGTAAATGTGGATCTTTACGCAAATTTGAGTAACGATTTTTTTTATCTGAATATCATGTTTATGTATGTGCATAAATGGTTAAGACATTTACGTAAAATCCAGCTAAAATAAGTATTAGATTGAAAAATGACTAAAAAATGAACTTAACTAGAAAGATCAAAAAATTTAATTAAAAAGATTGGACTATTATGTGATCAAAACTAAGAATATCATTTATAAACTTCAATAAATACAGAAATAGTATTACAATTTGCCTTGAATTGGTTCTTTACATTAATTGTATTCAACATCATTCATGTAATAAATATTTCTATTGAAATTTAAGAACGTTATTTCTAGTTTTATGTAAACCACATGATCAAAAATTGAAATCTACTCAATAATTAATTGGTATTTAAAATTTTAATTAAAATATCCTTCGACCAAAAATCACTCAAAGGTTTGGCGCCTTGCACGGGCAAATAAGGCAATTAGGCAAAAGGGGGAAATATCTGACTGCAGTTGTCAACTTCTCACGTCGGCGAGATCTGAAAAATTAGGGATTCTGATTTAGATTTTCAAATGCTCCTTTTATCTGTAGTAATTAGTTGATCTGTAGCTTTCCTCTTCTTAATTTTGATAAAAATGGAGATTGATTCAGCAGCGATTAGTCGTTGCTCTACAGAACACCAGAAGATCTACAAAATTTGGTTCAGTGCCGCCGATTCAGGTTTCATTTATCGTTCTTTATCTTCCTTAATTTGATTTTCTTCTTCTTCTTCTTCTTCTTTTTGTTGTTGTTTTTGTTGATTTCATCTTGTTGTTTACTTTTTAATTCCAGATGGCGATGGACGTATTACTGGTGGTGATGCAACGAATTTCTTTGTTATGTCGAATTTATCTCGACAGGATCTCAAACAGGTTTTTGTTTCTGGATTTATTTGTGCTTTGATGTTTGTAGGTTGATGTGTTAAAAAAAACTGTGGATTTTTGTAATCTAGCTAGATTGTACAAACGCCTCTTCTATCTGTTCTTGCTTAGTTTCAAGTTATATGAGCATTTCTTGCTTAGTTTCAAGTTATATGAGCATTAGCTTTGTGTTTTCGATTCGTCTTCTCCGCTAGCTGCTATTACCAACTGTGCAATTGTTTTATCTGTGTTGAAGTCAATTTTATGGTGTTTGATGAAATTGCCATCGCAGAACTGCTTCCAACACAAATAAAAGAAGTTTGGATACTTTTGTTGAATGTTATATTTGATGTATTTTTGTTCTAGTCAATGAGTTATATGCTGGATTGTCTGTTGTAACATCGGATTTCTTTATTTTATGTTCACAAAGTATTGGTATATGACAGTGTGGCTCACCTCATTCAACTCAAGCAGATGGCGTTTTAAAAATTGGAATGTGGGAATATACACAAGTCCTTGGTTTTAGATTAGATAGAGGAGACCATTTTTTGAGTGGTAAATGGACCATAGGCACTATGAGTCTATGATAACTAAACTATCTTGTAAAGAAGGATATTTGACAGGTTTGACAAGACAATAAGGGGTGATGGAATGTGTGTGTTTTGAAAGTGATTATGTGATATTGAATAACCGGAATTACATAATCAACTTCATATTGTACAAGAGTCAAGAGATAGTGTTTGGATGTGCTTTAGTTGCTTGAAGTTGTAATAATCACTATTTGGTGGTTTTAAGTGTTTAATAAATTCTGAGTATTTAAGTAATAGATCAAATAAGGGTAGATCAAGGGTATATAAGTCATTTTACTCTACCCTTTGATGTTCAACTTTGTCGCAACTTTGTTGCAACTAGTATGGAATTGATTATTTGACTCCTAAATAATTAGATAATCATAAGTAGTAGCATATGCTAGAAACTGGATACAGTCGCTTCCAAAACATACATCTGAACACCCTCTGAATAGAGAAAATCCTTCTTTGCATTTTGCTCAGAACAATACGAATCAGATAAGCATTAATGACTTGTCTAAAGTTCTTCTAACGATAACTGCATGCTAGACGCTTCAGTTATGAAAGTGGGTGGATTTTGAGACTTGTTCCAACTTGTTTGCCACTTGCAAGAAAGTTTGAACATTATCCTTCTGTTGAGTGATCATGTAAAGCAAGTAATCGTTCTGAAGGAAATGGTGGTTGGCTTATTGTTGTCATTGGACTACCATATTGTTTGCCTCTAAAATTGGGATATGGGAGATACTTAATGCCCTCCTTTGTTTTTTTTCAGCTTATACTTCTCTTTCTCATAATCAACCTGTTCTTTTCTATTTCGGAATCCTGATCTGTGTAAATATTTTCCCATGCCCTTTCATACGACATCATAAGGTGTGGGCGATTGCAGATTCTAGAAGACAAGGCTTTCTTGGCTTCAAAGAGTTTATTACTGCAATGCAGGTAGTTTTTTTGGTGTTATATTTTTCTATTATATGATACCCATTATTTCTTTACACATGATGATTTTGGGTGTGTGTGCTAATTGTAGCTGATTTCCATGGCACAAGCGGGACATGCATTAAGTAGTGACCTCTTAAATTCTGATGGTAAGCAGGATAGTTGCATATTTAATCTTTTACAGTTTTAACATGTACATTCATCCATGTGACGGCCTTTCATGGGTACATATTTACAATGCAGTTGATTTTGAAAATCTGAAACCACCGGTGATGGACGGACTGGATGCCTTACTAGCTGTATGTATGCCTTTCTCTCACTTTAGTAGAAAAGAGAAACAGCATGGTCAATATGAGCCTAGAAACTAAATATTTTTTTTCTGGAAAACATAATGATAAAGGCTTTATTTTATACAATTTCATATCAAAATATCCTTCATTTAGTGATTTTCTAGACGAAATATCACCCCTTAATTATGATTTGTGATTACACTCATTTTATTTACAAGGAAAGAAAAAAAATATAAATATATATATAAACATAACTTCTTTATCTATATATGCAGAAGAAAAAGCGTCCAACAAGTGATTCTGAATCAAATGGTAAGGATTAACATATCCTAATTGTAAAAACAAAAAGTGAAAAGTAAAATGGTGTTTCTACTTTTTGATGCTCACTTTTAACTTTGATTTAGGTAGTTCTCAGCTTCAGACTTCATCAACATCTAGTTGGTTTACTTCATCAAAATCTGCAAAGAAGGTACATTTATGTTCTTTTCTCCACAAAGTAGAATGAGGTTTCTAAATATGGAAATTAGATTAATATGCACTTACTAAAGAAAGCCCAATCTACAACGAGAATTAAGATATTGTGGAGCTTCTTTTGATATAGTCCTTTCTACTATTATTAGTTACTTTCTTAATTTTATTTCACTTCCCGCTTCTTCAATAACGAGTCACCATTAGAGGATGCATAATTGTATATCCTTGGTTACATTTTAAATATTGTCTTCATCTCATATACTTTATGCTTACTCAGGTTCCCTTGACTGCCGTTACATCAATCATTGATGGCCTTAAGAAGCTGTACATTCAGAAGCTGAAACCTTTAGAAGTCACGTATCAATTTAATGATTTTGTTTCTCCCTTATTGGTGAGTAATCCTAATCCATGTGTTTCAAGTACTAAATAAAGCATCATGTGAACTACAAACATTTTCCATATTCCTTTTATTTATGGTTTTCTGATTTAATCCATCACCAGTTATAGTTGGTCACCATGCAAATGTTTGTTGATGTTCTGTTTCTAGACGAACAGTGATTTTGATGCCAAACCCATGGTGATGCTTTTGGGTCAATACTCAACAGGGAAAACAACATTCATCAAGCATTTGCTTAGAAGTAGTTATCCAGGTAAGTTCTTCACTTCTCCCCCCTGTCTTTCTCTTCCTTTCTATCATAGCGTTGGGTTCCGGTGAGAAATGAAGTTATGGTGAGAAGGGTAAGAAGGGATCTCCACCCTTGGATGCACATTAGGATGAGATGCACCGGATCAATCCCTGTATCAAGCGCGATTCATGGGTGGGTTTGAGATTAAAAGTGATCAAGGGTCAAGATCCCTTATGCTTCTCACCTTAACTTCACTTATCACATGATCTCATGCCTTCTATCATATTTCTAACTATAATACATCTTTCTAACAGGAGCTCATATTGGACCTGAGCCTACTACAGATAGATTTGTTGTTGTTATGGTATGCGTTAGATTCCTCCTTTTACTTTCTTCTATGACACTTCAAATACACTGTGTGCATTTATTTGTAGGTGTGTAGATATTTTGTTTTAATTTAAGCAAATCTATGGAACATGGCACACATTGAATGAAACATGAAAAAACTTGCAAGGTACCTGGATTTTTTTCTTTATCATTTGTGAGTCCTATCTAGATCAGATAACGATGAATCTAATCAACAAATATACAAGAACACAATAATGATCTTCAATATGTCATATGTATTGATGAATATTCTCTCTACAATGTTTCTCTCATACATGATTCTCAATTGTAAGTTCTATCAAAGTGTGTTGCTACAAAGTACAACTACATGGGTATTTATACCTCTACTCTATACAAAGAGTAAACTACAAGTAAGCACCAATGCACCATGTTGACTTCAAGCTTTGACCTTCACGTCTTCAATATTCTAATTTTGGATACAATATATTTAGACCTAACATCATTCTTTCTTTTTCTTCTTATTCATGAAGAAAAAAAGAACAAAAAACAACGAATTTGATCTTCAAGAGAAACAAAAGTTGGCCGTGTATTATATTTGAAAAAAAAACTTGAGCAGAAGGTCTTAAAACATCTCATTTTTAACACATAATCATCATCTTCATTACGCGTGCATTTTAGTGAGATTAGTTTTAAAAAGATGGCCAAAAAGTGCCATAAAGAATTGAATATGCAGTTTCATGGATGCATACAAAAGGTAAATGTTGTGGATGGATTCATTTTCCCTCCTAAAGTTCATAGGCACAAATTCTTGTACTCCTCGATACAGGAGTATGATGATAATTTCTGGCTTTTAGTAGGGAACGGTCAAAATCTTCTTTTAGTTGGAGATCGTTCTGATAATTGGTCAGAAAAGGTCATAAACTATGGAATATGGATAAAAATAGACTTGAAGCGTGTTAGGGGTGTTCCACCCCACCCCATGGAACAATGTGGAGCAGACCTATATTTTACCAATATAACCTCAAAAGAAATCTAATTCGTGTCTAAAACATCAAATACATTTCCCTCTTTACATTTTATTCATTCTTTAAAATTTATTTTATTGTATTTTATGCTCTTTAAACTCACTTTACTATACTCGATACTATTTTTACATGGTTTCTATATTTTGGTTAATTTATATAATTTATTAAATATTAATAATAAAAAATTTATATAGAAAAGGTACCAAAAAAATCGGAAACTACATAAACTTTTTATTTTGGTGTTATTTTAATCATCTTGACAAAAACTTTCTAATGATATATTTTATTATAAATGTATTTATTTATATTATAATTTAGTAAATTACATAAGTTAATCAAAATATATAAAAGATATAAACAATTCATTAGAAGTAAATTAGTCATTTTATCTGTTTTGTCCAATTCTGTCTTACCAAACGCACCCTTAATGCTATTTCTCCAGTTTTTTTCCATCAAAATGATTGATTATGACCTCATCCTTTATTTTCACAGAACGGACCAGATGAGAGAAGTATTCCTGGAAACACTGTTGCTGTTCAAGCAGATATGCCATATAGCGGTTTAACTAATTTTGGAACCGCATTCTTGTCGAAATTCGAGTGTTCTCAAATGCCACATCCGGTTAGTTATACTTATCGTAACAAAACTTATATATAAGCATTTACATATCGTTATTTTCTTTTATTCTAACTGAATGCCGTGTTTTCTGCTTAAAATAAAAGCTTCTGGAACATATTACATTTGTGGACACTCCTGGAGTTCTATCAGGAGAAAAGCAAAGAACGCAGAGAAGCTATGACTTCACTGGTGTAACTTCTTGGTTTGCTGCAAAGTGTGATCTAATCTTGCTTCTCTTTGATCCCCATAAACTTGATATCAGTGATGAATTCAAACGTGTTATATCATCTTTACGAGGAAATGATGACAAGATACGCGTGGTCTTAAATAAGGCTGATCAAGTTGATACCCAACAAGTATGAAATTATTTGCAACGCCTAACTGTGTTTTTTAAGTATATAATATTTATATACGCCTAAATGTGTTCTTAATCATGGTTTGTTTGGGTTTAGTTGCAGTCATTTTTGTTGCTAATGATTAGTTTTTGTGTTTGTAGTTGATGAGGGTGTATGGAGCTCTGATGTGGTCCCTTGGTAAAGTTCTAAATACTCCGGAAGTTATGCGTGTTTACATTGGGTAATGATCGTAATTTTTGTTTTGTTTTGTGCAAAGATGAAGGATTGTGTGAGAATAGGAGTTAAGGTGAGAAGCTTAAGAAGGGATCTGAACCCTTGATCACTTTTAATCTCACTCCCACCCATGAATTCCGTTCCTTACGAGACTTGATCCGGTGCATCTCATTAGTGTTGATCTTCAATTAGGATTGATCCAAGGGTGGAGATCTCTTCTTACGCTTCTCGCTGTAACTCCCCTTTCTCACCAGAACCCAACCCCTGCATCTCAAACATTTAGGTACCTAGTTTACATATAAGATTGCATGAAAAAAACAACGTACGTTTAAATGTTTTGAGATATCACGTCTGAGTTTACCAAAACAAAGGATTTGAAAGTACGTTGCATTTAATACGAATCAAAATAAAGTATGTTTTTATTAATTGTTTTATTATGAATACATTAATACAACTTTTTATGATTTACATGGCCAGAATCTTTAGGTCCTGTATCAATTTACGTTCGTTATGTCTCTTTTATGGAAATTCATGCATCTCTTTTGTGTCATCAGTTCCTTCAATGATAAACCTATAAATTCGGTTACTGCTGGACCAATTGGGACAGAGCTGTTCGAGAAAGAGCAGGATGATCTTCTTAGCGACTTAAAAGACATACCTAAGAAGGCTTGTGATCGCAGGGTGAGTTTTTTTTATATCTTATGCTTGATTTGTTTATTTCATTTTCCTCGGTTACTCGTTTTCATTTTGAAGGTCCCATCTCTTCTATCATCTTGAAGATGGTCCCACAAAATGAAAATGAGAAATGGGCTAAAAGAATGAACTCCAATCAAAGTTCAATGAACCAACCTGGGTGTCCGTTTTTTTCAATGATATATATATATATAAATATTATATATATATATAGAGAGAGAGAGAGGAAAGTTCAGATACGAACTCAAATTTCGCGACACGTGTCTATTCAATTTGAATAATGAAGGGCATTCAGGATGAATAACGAAGACTGAATGTTGTGTTATTCATACTGAATAATGTATGAACTTCACCTGCGTTATTCATTCCGAATGCCCTTCATTATTCAGACTGAATAGACACGTGTCACACTCTCCTTTGTTCTCATGTTCGCAACCAAATTTGAGTTCGCATTTGGACTTTTCTCTCTCTCTCTCTCTCTCTCTATATATATATATATATATATGGAAGGGTTCAAACGAGAACACCTTCATTTTCCGAAAATGCGAGGACACGCTTTTACTGGTCAATCACGTGATATTGTAGTCCATCACGTGTTAAATCAGAGACACGAGCGACCTTTGGCGGGGTCCAATCGCCCACACAATACGAAGTCCCATGTGTATTATCACATGGGATAAGGGTGTTCTCACGTTTTTGTAAAATGTTCTCATTCGTACCTCCACCTATATATATACATACATACACAATCATATGAGAACCACAAACAGTTACAAATCCATGAGAACCAACCTCAATGTATTGTTTCACATGTGTTTTTTTCTAAGGTTAGGATTTAAGGTATTGTTTCACATGTGTTTTTTTTTCTAAGGTTAGGATTTAAGGTATTGTTTCACATGTGTTTTTTCATCTAAGGTATTGTTTCAGAAATACTTGTTGTCAATGTGAAACTTTTTGAAGTGTATTTTTGTTTCACTATATGAAACAACAACACTGTATGTTTCACATGTATCATTTTTAGAATGTGAAACAACACATGCCTCACTGGTTCTCATGGTTTTTATTCTTTTTGAGGTTCTCAATTGATTATGCACGTGTGTGTGTATATATATATATATTATGTTGTGTTGTGTTTTTGTAAATATGTTTGATCCAATGTTGTTTATAGATCAACGAGTTTGTGAAACGTGCTAGAGCCGCCAAGATTCATGCTTTCATCATCAGCCATCTTAAGAAAGAGATGCCTGCCATGATGGGCAAGGCTAAAACTCAGCAGAAACTCATCGATAACCTAGAAGACGTTTTTGCAAAGGTTCTCTTTCTCCATCCCTTTCAACTTCTTCAACTTACTTTAAGAGCAGATTCTTTAAATATAGAAAAATGGGCTTTTGTTCTCTATCTATACGGTACTCTATAAAATAGAGAACTAGAGTAGTGGATTCTCTAAAACTTGATATAGATAGAAATTATTTTTTTATACGTTCTTGAATCATTATTATTTTAGGTAAATATTTTTAATAAGTTTTATTGGGATGATAAACTTATAGAATATTTTAGCAATAAAATGAATATTGAAATCTCTAAAATAGAGAATCTGTTGGAGTTAAAGCATAATTCTTTTTAGAGCATCTCCATCAGATTCTTGAAAATGGAGAAAATAGTGATTTTGAGCATGCTTTTTGCTCCAACATATTCTCCAAAATGGAGAAAGTAGGAGAGATATTGTAAAAATCTCAAAATTTGGAGAAACACCCCGAAAATATTATTTAATATATTCCCACCATTAGGAAACTTTGAAAATAAATATTCAAAGAGAAATAATATTTTAATAATATAATATAAATGTTGTAATGTTCAAAATGGAGAATCTGTTGGATTAGAATGTATTATTGTTGTAGAGATTTTGAAGTTTCATTTGGAGATCTATTCGAGATGGCTCTAAGATTTTGACGTTTGGTTCTCTATTTTATAGAAAATTATAAATGATCTGTTGGAGATGCTTTTGAGATTTTGACTTTTGGTTCCATATTTTTATAAAAAAATTATAAAGCATCTGTTGTAGATGCTCTTAAATACTTTATAATAATTGCTTATGGGCTTCTGTGGACAGGTTCAAAGGGAGCATCATTTACCAGCAGGAGATTTCCCATACGTTGAAAGCTTCAGGGAGAGATTGAGTGGTTATAATCTCGACAAATTTGAAAAATTGAAGCCTAAAATGATACAGACGGTCGATGATATGTTGGGTTATGATATTCCCGATCTTTTAAAGAATTTCAAAAACCCGTATGATTAAAGTTGGCCAGGTGTTATCGGTTTTGAAGGAAAAAGGATCTGTTTATCAACCATGTAATAACGTCTGTATACGTTTTCATATAGTGTAGTGTAGCGTGTACAATGACACTAGACAACATTATTCGATGATGATTTGAACATGTTATTTATTTGTTGCTGCCAAGCCTTTTGGAAAAAAAAAAAACCCAACTTATATGGGCAGTTATACATGTGGCTTAATGGTATAGAAAATGTTTTATTCGGTAAGCTTCTAGGGAGAGCTTTGTGTGGAAAGACAAGTTTTTTCAAATAAAAAACATACTCCTATTTATAAACAAATCTTTTTAAGCAAAACCCTTCTCAACATACAGGTTTAAACCATACAAACAACTTTATCCATACATGATATTATGGAAAACTAATCAAATATTAAATTTAATATGTAGACATAACCGAACTGGATGGTCGAGAGCAAGCTAAAATTTATTTATCTTGTTTCATTTTTCTATTTTTGTTCCATTTATTTTGGTGGTCGGACATCATTTATATCACACTCAGTTTTGTTCCGGTTTTAATGTTGCCACAAACATGGAATAAGTTTTTATTCAGTTATGTTCGTTTTGTTCTGTCCTGTTTGGATACTAAACACATCCTTAAAAATTGAAGTTACATTAGGTTTGAAAAATCAATTATATTTCTATTTATTTATTTATATATTTATTATGGTATTTAATTATTTCATTGATGATGTTATGAGAGTTTTTTGTGTTGGTATCTTCTACAACGTGTAAACAAAAGGTGATATACACGTTTTACCATTACATCCATATTTTGGCACAAGGAAATATAAGTCGTGTAAGGGCAAAAAAGACATTTTGAATTAAATATAAATGATGCAAGGGGAAAAATCACAATCTAAATGACTAAAAATGTTAAGTCTTTATTTTAATAATAGTTAAAAAAATTGTTTAATGGAGAATATTTTTGTCTTTTTATCGACTTCTTTTTTATTTTACCCAATTACAATTTATTTTATAATGTTGGTTTCTTAATCTTTGTTTTTTGGGTAAAGGACGAAGAAAATCGATAAAAGAACGAACCTCTCTTTCATGTAACGTAATTTTTTAACAAACGTTAGAAGGAGGGTTTAAATCCAGACGTTTTTGCAAACCATGATGATCATCTTATAATTTCAAAACTAAATGGACTAAACTTGTTACTTTTGAAAAACTTAGGGGCCAAATATGTTGCTAATTGATAAAGGAAAAAAAGACTTCAATTAAAATAACCCCGCCGTTGGCCACCTTGCTCCACCGGCTCTTGCTTCTCTTCTTTTTTAAAACGGTAACGGACTGCAAAAGAACCAACGGCGACGAGTTATCGGCGGCTGAAGAACACCACCATTCCGATACACCTGATTTGATTGCTTTTTAGGCGTAAACCTCCGGTATGAATGATTCCCTAAATTTATATACTTAACTGTAGCAGCTGCGCAATTCGTTTTACTAGTTGCTATAACTTTTATACACATTCGATTCGATGGCGATGATGATTATGAGAATGCCCGTAATCTATTTCGGGGTTATTTTATGGCTGTTAGTTTGAATAGATGGAAACCTCAAATGAACACCAACTGTTTGCTAAAATTCCCCAAAGAGAAATGTCTTTCAAAAATCGTTTTGAAGAAGAAGAATAGATGAAACCTCAAATGAACACCAACTGTTTGATAAAATTCCACAAACGAGAAATGTCTTTCAATATTCGTTTTGAAGAAGAATAATAGATGGAAACCTCAAATGAACACCAACTGTTTGATAAAGTTCCCCAAAGAGAAATGTCTTTCAAAATTAGTTTTGAAGAAGAATAGATTGAAACCCCAAATGCACATCAACTGTTTGACTAAATTCCCCAAAGAGTAATGTCTTCTAAATTTTGTTTTGAAGAAGAAGTTCCACTTTTGGGTTTTATTGAAATCATTTTATCTGTGTTCCGACCAAAAATTGCTAAAAAAATCCCACAACAGTTGGCACTTGCTGTGAGTTAATTTATGGTTTATACTGGATTTGGATTATTCGAATGACCAATTCCATAAAATTTACAGCTCTAAATAGTAACAATGCTACCACAAAGGATGAAGAAGGCTGTTATAGATAACCCAAAGAAACTTGCAACATTGATCGATCTTGTTAACTTGCCTTCAACACTTCGAGAGTTTGTTGGACAGTCTCAAAGTTCTCGACTAGGTTGTTTTCGGCGTGTTTGGTCCCACATAAAAGACAACAATCTTCAGGTACTTACAAATCTTTTTTTAATTTTGTATCTATTATTATTTTGCATCATCAATCTTGTGGCTAAAACATTTTAGTACATGTGCATAAACTCGTCTCTGCATTCTATCATGCCGACACAGTGAAAAAAAATTAGGAGTCTTAGGATCTTTTTGTTAGCAGCTTAATGAGCTTAATGGACTCACAGCTTACTCGGTCAGCTATACATGACTGTTTGGTAGTGGCTTAATAATACAGAAACTGACTTATTTAGTAAGCTTCTTTGGTGTGTGTGTGTGTGTGTATTGTGGGGGGGGGGGGTGCCCATGCTGCCATTCTGTCATGCCGACACAGTGAAAAAATTTTAGGAGTCTTAGGGTCTTTTTGTTAGCAGCTTAATGAGCCTAATGGACTCACAGCTAACTCAGTCAGCTATACATGACTTTTTGGTAATGACTTAATAATATAGAAAGTGACTTATTTAGTAAGCTTCTTTTGTTGTGGGGTTTTTTTTGTGGGGGGGGGGGGGGTGGTTCTATAGTAAAACTCTTTCAAACTAAAACCTTCCCGAACTATACAAGCAGATTAATTCACACAGACAGCTTTATTCATACAAAAACCAACCAAACAGCCCCTTAAAGTCCATCCGCTTTAATTTGATATGTGATACCTTAAGTTAACATAAATGGGTGCAGCCTACCAGTGGAGTCATCATGTGGCATTATTGGCTGTAACCGCGATCCCTTTGGGTCTATTTCAATTATATGGTAATAGCGATACAAAAAGAAAGGAAAAAACCATTTGGGTGTTGCAAAAAACCATTTGTATGTTATTTTTAATGAAACCATACTCTTTTTTGATAATTTTTGTTTTATTTTTTTATCATGCTAATTATTTTGTATCCAGTTTGGAATCCTGGCCAGCTGGCTTGGATATTAGCCAGTAATTCCAATTAAGTGGCTTAAAGATTGAACCTTTCAATCAATACTGGCACTGGTTGAACTGAAATATTAAAAAGTCGTTGACAAGGGACATCAAACAAAAAACTGAAAAAATCCCTTGAAATCAACCAAAGAAACTGAAAAGTTCCTTAAAGAAAACCTTAAAACCCCCTCGAAATCAACCAAAAAACTTTAAAAAACCTCAAAAAAAATGTAATTCAGCTAAAAACATATGAGACAACTTTGTTGGCCTTTGATCCACATTAAAGATGCACCCGCTTAAAAAACCACTTTCTGGAGGTCAAGGGTTCAAACAAATGCGTTATTTGGTGATGAGTGTATATAAGTATTTGCTATATATAAATATATTATGTATTCTTCCCAATAAAATAATGCGGTTTGTCGTTTTAATTATTCAGGATCCAAAAAACAAGAACATAGTCCATTGTGATGAAAAATTGAAGAGCATTTTGTTGGGCAAAACTCAGGTGGAGCTAGCTGAACTTCCTATGTTAATCAAGCTGCATTTTCCCAAAGGCCAAAATTGATTTGAACCCCAATTATACACATCATATTAGAAGTGGTCATTTTAATGAATCAAAATATAACCAAGTTTACTATACTTTCTATTTTTATTGTAACCATGATATTTTTTTGAGGGATAGTGCAACAAACGTTCAGTTTTTTATTTCATCTATTTTATCTTATAAACGGGTGTGCTACGGGTTGATTTTGTTGTGTTATTTTTTGATGTAATTGAAAATTACAATACAATTTATAATTGTCTCTATGTCATTGATAATTACAGGATTTGAAATGAGTATGAAACAGAAAATATTGAACATTTGTTACATAATTAAGATTGGGTAAAATGTGTGAAATACTAAGCCATTTTTATAAATTTCTTTATTATGACATTGTAATTTTGTTTTTTCTTATAACAATAATATACTTTGAAAAAATTACACATTACAATATCGGGTAGCCATCAACTAAATTAATATAATGGGTATTGTCATAAAAGGACGAAATTACAATACAATACTATAATAATATTTTTTTATGAAACTATGTAAAAAGTAAGTCTTGGTACTAATATTTTCTGAGAAGAAAATTAGTAAAAAGAGGTGCATTTAATAATGTAGAGGGATACTTTTAGCTCACACGATAAAATAGTGGGTTAGGTTATTGATAACCATATTCTTATATAGGCCTAGGATCGTGTGAGAATGAGAGTTAAGGTGAGAAGCGTAATGAAGAGATCTGAACCATTGATCACTTTTAATTTTATATCCATCCATGAATTGCGCCTTAGAAGGGAGTTAATCCGGTGCATCTCATCCTAATGTGCATGGTGGAGATCCCTTCTTACATTTCTCATCATAACTCTCGGAACGCCAACCCTTCTTATATATAACCATTATTGCCATAGAGGAAAGTTCAAATGTGAACTCAAATTTAGTTGTGAACGTGGCACGTGTCAAAATAAGCAATATTCAGACTGAACGTAAGGAAGTATTCAGTCTGAATATACAAAGGAAACTCAGTCTAAGGAATATTCAGACTGAATATATACTATAGTATTTCTTTGAATGAGACACGTGTCGCACTCTTATTTGTCCTCACGTTCACAATCAAATTTGAGTTCTCTATTGCCATAACTACAACACTCATCTAATTCCAAGGTCAAAACTGTAAATTCCAAAAACGAGAACATACAATCATAGATTACACCAAAAAAGAAAATAAGCTAGTTATCATCTTCACCTTCCCTTTTCATGGGATCGGAGCTCATAATTCGTAAATTCTTTCTGTACTGTGGAGATGTTAACCTCCTTTCTAATGGCGTTTTCCGCTTACTAACGACAAACCGGTTGACCCCTTTCCGCATTGGCATGATTGACGGAAAGTCTTCATCGGGAATTTGACTTAACTCGGAAATGTCCTTAATCTGTGCAACTCGACGGAACCACCTTTCGGCTTTGGCCTCTTCAGACATGTCTAATGGGTCGGGTTCGGTCACTGCTGATCCCTCCAGGCTCTTTCTGGTCCACCCACTTGGGTTTTCTGGTGTTTTTTGACCGTTATTTATGGTTTCTTTTCTTGTAAACTGGTTACTAGATGAATGGGTGTTTGAATCCAGCTTATTGGTATTGCTCATATGTTGGTTTCCTTTTGAATGACTAGAAGAGATGGCCGAATTCACATGTGAATGACCATAAGATATGTCCAAATTCGCCTGTGAATGACCATAAGATATGTTGGAATTCTCCTGTGAATGACCATAAGATATGTTGGAATTCACCTGTGAATGACCGGAAGAAATGTCCGAATTCGCCTGTGAATGACCATAAGAAATGTTAGAATTCGCATGTGAATGACCAGAAGAAATGTCCGAATTCACATGTGAATGACCGTAAGAAACGTCCGAATTCGCCTGTGAATGACCAGAAGAAACGTTTGAATTCACATGTGAATAACCAGAAGAAATGTCCGAATTCACATGTGAATGACCAAAAAAAACGTCATTTACTGATTTCACCATCGAATCTGGCCTCTCGGGCTGCAACTGGTTATCTTTCTTGGCAAAATAATCAGGTGGAAATGGAACAAAAGGAACAAAACTGTTAGCATTTCCTTGCTCCATGGCCTGTTGTTTTCGATAAGAAGAAAATTGTCGATCTTTCTTCATTCCATCTACAAAACGGTTTTCCCCATTAATCTTATTAGGCATAATCTTCGGAAAATCACTTATCGGGCCTGTAACACCATGCAATTCCTTCACCTTCTTAAACCATCTTTCTGATTTTTCTTCTTTATCAACATCCGAAATATGCCTACTCTGAACATAAGTGGTTGATTTTTCCGAGCCTCTTTCTTCACTGTGCTCATCGGTAATCTTTTCGGACTTTTTGTTTTTGGCAAACAAATCAGCAGGTAAGGGTACAAATGGAACATAACCATCTTTTCTATCATTTTGCCCTCTATCGATGTTGTTAGAATACGTTCCCATATCGCTCGAAATATTGCCGAGAAGCTGGTTTGAATTACGGTTGACTGAATATTCCAGATTCTTGTTTTGTACCCTAAAATTGTTGCCACCATTAGGAATGCCATTATCATTATAATTGTTTCGATAATGGGAACCAATCTGCCCGGGTGATCCAGGTAACGGAACCTCACCTGGTCGTCTACACTCGCATTTCAAGCACACCGTATTCCTTCGATAATTAAAGAAATTACATCTAAAATGAAAAAAAGAAGAAGGAAACATTGGTATCAGACTTGCAGCAAAGTGTTGTTAACAATTATGGGTGCAAACAAGTAGAGCTTAATGAGTTACTAGAGCTTGAGTCGATCTCGAACACAAAATATAACTCGTTTAACTTAGGCTATGTTTGGCAAACTAGCTGATAAGCTAGCAGATGGCTGATAAGCCGGCTGATGAAAAGAATCATGTTTGACAAAACTAACGTATAAGAATGTAAAACGACCAAAAGGGCATATTGAAAAATAATAATTAATCTTTAATATTTAATATTAATGAGGGTTATACTTGGAAAAAATGACAATAAGCTCCCAAAACGCTACTCCAACTCTCCAAGTAGCGTTTCAATAAGTTAGCTTATGGTTTGCCAAACGTGTACACTGAAAATAAGCTAGCTTATATTTGCCAAACATAGTCTTAACTCTTAATGGGTCGAGCTTCATAAAACCAATGTTCAACTCGGCTCGTTCGAAAGCTCTATTAAATTTTTCGAGTCGAGCCATTTGACATATGCTTTTTTTGAGTCAAACATGTTCATATGTTCATAAATAATACAATAAAAATATAAAATTTATGGATATCGAGCCAATGAACTAGTGTTTAAACGTAGGGTGAAAGTAATGCTTACTGAGGACAATCCCACTCTCCATCAGTTAGCTGTCTTTGTGGTCTCAGCTCCTCACATTCAAGGCATTTAGTGTTCCTTGCGAAATTCATGAAATTGCATCTGCTCAAAATACAAAAATTCAAACACTTTTATGTTTATGGAGTTATTATGGTAAATTGGTGTTTAGATAAATTTGTTTATGAACCCAATTTTTGTATTACGTCAAGCAACTTAACAGCATAGATGGTTGTTTGGCAGTTGCTGAATGGTTTGGTGCAGAATAATTAAGTGGTCAAAATGATTAAGAGACTCTTATGATATAGTGTAAAATGAAATATAATTGTTTGGTAATTGTTCAGAATGAAATCAGGGATCTGAATGGTAGACGGAGATCCAAGAGACAAAATCATTCAAAGGGTTTTTGAACCATTAAGAGGCAGGTCTCTTTTTTGCCAAACATTATTCACTTCTTAGCGATTCAGAGGTTGTCTCTTAATGGAACTGTTAAGAGGTAAGGTAAACAAACAGCTGAAATGAAAACTTGGCAGGATGAATGAAAACAAGAAGTGCAACTTACTTTGGGCATATCCAATCACCTCTCTTCATTGTAATATTTGGTCCAAGATTTCTTGGCATTTGTTCATCTCTCCCTACTGCTTGAAACTGCTTTGAATATTGGCCTGAATAACTCAAATTAGTAATCTCTTGTACCAAGCTTCGGACGGATGATTCAGTAGTCTCTTTAATGTTTCTTTCGGGATAAATGATAGGATTGCTTGCATAACTTAATATATACTTCATTAAGTCCACTGAGCTTGCTTCATTTGATCCATCCACCTTCCAATTATAATATAACAAATGAGCTAGTGATTATAGTTATATATGTTCAAATGAAGCATACAAACACTAAGAGAAGGGAACCTGTAAGAAAGACCTCATTCTTCTCTCGGTTTCATTGGCATTTTTGAACAGAAATGGATATCCATCTTCGATAAGCACCTCGATATCCTTCCTTGGAAGCAACCTGAAAGAAGATTCAGATAAATTAATTGTTAAAAAAGGAAATCCTCACTGATATATGGAACACATCATCTTAGGAGATGAATTGTTCATCAGATTTGTTGATAAGAATGTTGTACCCAATTTAATTGTAGCAATTTCAATGGGAGCAAATGAAACAGAGTTGAAGGTTTATAGCCCTGTTATGGGCTGTTTGGTTGGTTTTTCATGTATGAATAAAGCTGTTTGTGTAGATTAAGCTGTCTTTATATATTGGAAAGGTTTTTGTTTGGGATGGATGGAAAGAAGCTGCCTTTTGATCAGGAGGGGCGGGTTTGAAAAAAACTTGGCTTTCTACATAAAGCTCTTCCTAGAAGCTTTGTTTGTTAGCAGCTTAATGAGCTTAATGAGACTCACAGCTTATTCGGTCAGCTATACATGACTGTTTGGTAGCGGCTTAATGATATAGAAAGTGGGAGCTTTATGCAGAAAGCCAAGTTTTTTTCAAACCCGCCCCTCCCAATTAAAAATCAGGCTCCTTCCATCTAAAGACAAAACTCTCCCGAACAAAAACCTTCTCAATCTATACAAACATATTAATGCACAAAGACATCTTTATCCATACAGGACTTAATGAAAAACCAACCAAACAGTCCCCACTAAAGCTTGCTGAATGAGCTATTTTCTTTATAATTAAGCCACTAAGAAACAATTATGTGTAGCTGATTGAACAAACTGTGAGTCCTGTTAGGCTTGTTAAGCTTGTTAAGCTACTAACAATCAGGCCCTTAGATTGATATGATATAATGTCACAGGTTAGGATATGTAAACAATAGATAGGAATTCGTATTACAAACCCTAAGATATCAGGTCTATCACGAGCAAACGCCAAACACGAATTCGCAACGGCGACAAATTCCATTGATAAGTTCTCGTTCGCCGCGAATTCTTCCTCGATATTACTTCTGCCATTGAAGTAACCTTCTACAGATAGAGATTCAAGTAAGCTGTTCCACTCAATCCACGGATGAGACGGTGGCGCGTGGTAGTCGTTGGCCGGAATCTGATTGTTCTCTTGGAATGCATTATAAGTCGGCCTGGAGTAGAAATTTTTAGCAAGTTTGATCGGAATAAGTGAATTTTGGCCAGAGAGATGGACGCAGTGATCGCCGGCGGCTAATACAGTGGTGAGTGGAAAAGTAAGGGAACGACGGCGAGCTAAACGGAAGAGAGCAAAAGAACGATGACGGAGGAGAGATGTCGGATTGTTTAAGAGAGAGAGTAATCGTGACGAAGCTCCGGCCATGTGCTCGGAGAATTAGGAACTGCCGGCGACGGCTGTCGGTGGAAATGATCGCCGGAGCAGAGGGTAGTTGTTAACCTAAATACAGGGTTTTGCGGTTCGTTTTTCACAAAGGAAAACCCGAATGTTTGCTTTGTTGGGCCATAATTGTAAGAAGCCCAGGCCCAATATCTATTGGGCTAACTAATTAATTGATTAATGAGTAAATTATGTTTTTAGTGCCCATAGTTTGTTCAAAATTTCGACTTTCATCCCTGTTGTTTTGAAATTGAGGTTTTCGTCCATATGATATTCAAATCATTGTGTTTTTCGTCCCTAAGGTTAACTCATATTTTTAAGTATGAGTAATAAATAGAACAATAAATTGTACTTGATTTGTCCCAAAATAAATGTTTTGAATAAAAAAGGCACAAATTAAGAATGTGTAATTAGACGAAAGATCGTGTGAAAAAAGGAGTTAGGGTGAGAGGCGTAAGAAATGATCTGGACCGTTTATCACCTTTATCTCAAAGCCACCTATGAATCACGCTTGATACAGGAAATTAATCTAGAGCATCTCATCCTAATGTGCAACCAAATGTAGAGATCATTTCTTACGATTCTCACTTTAACTCTCGTTCTCACCGAACCCCAACCCTGTGTAATTATTACACTTTTTAATTAATAAAAAGACAATTTTACCTTTATTTGTAGAAAGAGAATTTTTTTACATCTCATAATTTAGAGTAACATGGGAGAGTATACAATTGCTTATAAAAGTTTACACTTATTTTGGGACTAAACTATAATAGTAATGTAGACACTTATTTTAGGTGAATGAGAAAATCAGTAAATCATGTAAATGAAAATAACAATGAATTGCATATGTATGAAAAACTCTTAAGTTCAAAAGCACGGGGACGAAAATAGGAGTTTTCAACAAACCATAAGGACGAAAAACATAATTTACTCTTAATTAACTAAGTCTGATCAAATTAAATATTTTTATTTGTTGATTTAGAATTAGATCATAGCTAAAATGCTTATCTTCTCCATCATGAAATTCCTTGTGTACTGAGTTTGTTTGTTTCGTAAAGGAATATTATTGAATTTCTTATGGTTAATTGCATAGTTATTAAGTACATAGATACTAGTAATGATGTATGACCAAAATATTATTGAATTTCTTATGGTTAACTGCATAGTTATTAAATACATAGATACTAGTAATGATGACTAACTTGGTCATAACCAAGACCATATGATTTTCTTGGTAAGAGTAATTACAAAAATCTTGTCAGAGATGTCTTGATTATGTGGTCTGCAACTATTAAATTTGTCTTCTCAGATGGGTGAAATGAATCCCAAAATACATATTTTTTTGCATCTTCACATGTGGATGGACTAAATCCAGTACATAGGTAACTCGTCTCATATCTTCCATTCCCGCAACATGGTACATGTCCAACTTCAAACCCTGTAAGGGGCAACAACAAATTCAACAACAAAATGAGGTTGGTTTTTACAGTTTTATGGTAGTCTAATAAAATATAACTATTTATATAAAATAGTCCATTTCATATGTTTATAAGATAATAAACTGCATAGATTACATGTAAGTCTTTGTAATTTATTTGTTTCGTATAGAAATATTGGAAACTTACCCCAAAAGTGTGGATTCTTGATGATATCTGAGAGAATTTTATATATGTCTGTGTAGACCAGTTGTATGTCACCCATCTCATTGTTTAACTTTTTGACCAGTTGTTGCAACTTCCCATTGAATTCTTTTGCCACTACATTGTATTCTTGCGTACAATTACTCCCTGAAAAGTAATTTTGAGTTCTTTCTAACGGCAAGCAACCCATTGGTGGAAGCCCGACTATAGATATTTTACGAGCTCCTAAATGGTAAAGATTTGTGATGAAGTTTTTGGCTATCCCTTGAAGGAAATCCTGGTATTCTTCTATGGAATAATATGTCGATCTAACTGGAAGTGTGTAATAGTTCTCTAAAAAATCATTCGTTCCTAGACTTATCACGTAAAGTGCCTCACCCAATACTTTCTTAGCTTTTAGAGCTCCAAGATAATCTCTCATTCTGTTATGGTATTCTTTGAAGTATTCAAGCTCCTTCCACAATGGTATTACAGACTGCATTTACATTTAGATTTTAAGTTACCTGTTTACTTGTAAACCGACAAATAGGTCAATATAAAAAAACTTTCCAACATAGGAATGTTGCAATTTTACTGAAAAGGAGTGCAACAATAAAAAATGGGAAAGTGGGATAATGTTTTTATGGCCAACGGACTGCGATACGGTACATTGGATTGCCATTTACTTTGACCCATTAAAATTTTGAGCAAATTAACTCAATTGCGTAACCATGTGCCCACTTGACCCATTACCCAATCCAACCATTTGCCTTTTGTAGAATTAAGGAAATGGAGTACAAAATAGTTGGGAACTTACAAGTACCGTAGAGGTAAGATTATCGTAGCCTGTTCCAGCTGAAGCAAAACTAACTCCTTTTGCAAAATCTACCATACCATAGTGGGGATCCAAGTATGCAGGTACTATAGACCTGATACCCAGAGCCTCAGATATAAAATCTGTTGCAATTCGACCATTACAAAAGCGACCCGTGGGGTGGCTGCCATTGAAATCACGACCATATGGCTGAAAATTGCTCTTGAGAAGAGTAGCAACTTGGTTATTATTACCGGCATCTACAGACGAGTCTCCAAATACAATGATTGATGATATTTTTGCATGGATAACGACCAGTTGAGCTAGAAACTGCCCAAATAGTAGCAAGGGTATGATCTTTTTTCCTTCCATCGTCCTAAACCACTTCACTGAAAAAGTTCACAAGTGATAGAAACAAAGTTTTATATTTTGTTGATAAAAAGATAATTTGATGATATGATTATCATTTCTAGATGCATATAACAAGATAATTATGTTGGTAACCTATTTCAATAATACGAGTGATTACATGCTTACCTATTTCAATGTTAATCTTGAAGATTATAAAGAGAGATGTCCTCTGAACACTGACTATGTGGCCTTCATTGGAGTATGTTTTCAAGAAACGAGACATAAAGGGTGACAAACATTGAAAGATCAAAACATGGATGTTTTCATCCCGAGTCTTTCCTAAAAGTTACTAACGAATCAATTATATTGTGACATCAAATGTTTTCTTTTATTAAATCCATTTTTTCAATGCAAGTCATTTGTTGGTGGCTAGCACGACAAGTCTTTACATTAAAAAAGTTTAAAATATGTAGTTTTGTATATTTGAACATGTAAATGTTTGTTCAAAAGTTGTTGATTTACCAATAATGAAACTAGCATACATTAGATTTATCATACATGCTAACATGTATAAACATGAAATAATATTTTCAAAACAAGGCTATTTTTAAAAAATATTGTCAGATTTAATAATAAATAAGATGTTTTTAAATATCTATCCTTATTAGCAATTTTCATGATGACATTTTAAACGAATTATTTAGTACAAAATATTGTTCTATTAAAATTGTCATCATAAAGCATCCTCTATACGTATATTTTTTTTTTCAAATTTGAAGATCTCTCTATTCAATCTTTTTCTTTTTCTGTTTTAGAGAAAAGTTTAGCATGAATGTTGGACGAATTTTTTTTTTAAATTTATAGAACAACATAGTTGTTGGAGATACATGTTTTGCTCCAATAGTTGTTGGAGAATTGATAGCCTGTGTGGGCCGGTTTGCGTGTCCGGGAAATACACGTTTTGCTCCAATAGTTGTTGGAGATAGAGGTGTAAACGAGTCAGATCGAGTAGTGTTGGTGATTTTAGTGCACCAACCATTTTGGTGTAATTGTGATTTACATTGAGACTGATTAAAGCGACAAGGCAAACATAAGTGAGTTAGGAGGTGTGGAGTGCACACTCACAAATGTTGTCGCTATCACTTTAGATCGCCATAAGGCGGAGGTTAGGGGATCGCGACCCCCTTGCGGGGGTTCCAAAGGGAAGATCCCTTGGCGGTGGCTTATGGATTTTAAGAAGAGTTAGACTTAAAAAGTTCTAGTTCCAAGTTGATATGGACAAATTTTAGATTGTTTAAAATCTTCTTGAAATTGTTCGAAAAGCTGGTAAAATTTGAATAAGTCTAAAATTTGGATTGAGCAATTAGACTTATGATATGTGCAACGAGACTTAGGTGGCGTTTGTTTTTTAAGAGGTGGTGAAGTCTGAAGTCTGATTTCAGTTATGAAATGGTTATGAAACGTCTAAATGAATCAGACATAAGTGGTGATTAAGAGCTTAAAATGAAAAAACAAACAAGGCCTTATACTCAATTCAACCAATTACGATTACAACCGCTCTTAACCATCCGTAACTGTTGATCTTTCATATAAATACGTAAACGAGAACATAAGTATATATATAAGGACTCCATTTCACATCTTTTGAGAGATAGATTTTTCTTTTGGATTATCCCAATAAGAAATTCATGATACCCAATGCTATGAGAGTCGAGTTATTGTATTTGAACAATGAACTTTGACGATCCAACTAGATTATCCGGTCCACGAATCATCTCTGAATACGAAATTCATGATATTCAAGACTATAAAGGACGAATTATTGTATCTGAACAATGAATTTTCACGATCCAACAAAATTATCCGGTCCACAAATCATCTCTAAATTTGTGTATCAAAAACATAACAGCAAGCTTGACTTAAGCTTAAATAACATTTTCAACATAGAGCTAGATCTCAAAATATTTTTTTGGTTATTGGGGCAAAACGTGTATTTTTCGGACACGCAAACCGGCCCACACATGCTGTCAATTTCTAATGTGAGGGGCATACCTGACTCACCCAGCAGCAAAGGCGATTGCAAGGGGGTCTAGGATCGAACCCAAGACCAACGGTCATTTGAAGCAAACATCTTCTCGCTCTTTAACCAACCGAGCTACACGCCATCGAGCTCGAATCGCAATTATGGATTTGAACAAATATTTTTATTTCTTCATATAAGAAAAATGTAGACGATTTAATTACCGAAAATTTGCAATCACAAGATATATATATATATAAAAGATCTTTACCCGCCTTTTTCATTTTTCTTTCTTTCTTCGCAAGCATAAGAACCCTAAAAATACTCCTCCGTTTTTGCTCAAATTTTACTCGTAAATCAATACTTGTTTCTCTCAACAAATTGGTTGCTATCTGAGATATGGTAGTCGGCAGAATCACCTCACGGATTGCAAGGACCGTCGTTACTCGGTGCCACAGTTCCTTAATCCTCGGCCGCCGACCTAATAATCGTCCCTCGATTCCGATTTCTGGAAATCATTTTTGCTCTCTTCCTGGTTCACAGAACAAGGTAATCATCGAAAACGTGAATTTCGTTTCCAGTAATTTATGTATTTCATCTGTTTCTTATTTATACGGTGTACATCAGCTAGGGTTTTATTAGGGTTTAAGGGGTATTACGTTGTATTAACGGGATTTTTGGGGGATGAATACTAGTAGTATGGATTTTAATTCCGAACAAGGATTTTTATGTTTGGACGTAGTTATCTAAAGTTAGATCGGTTTATATCAATATTGAATGTGCAAGTCGCCCGTTAGACATTTGAAGGTGAAAATTGATGAATAGAGATCGATGGAGCAATTTTTATGTGTTTCATCTGCTGGGGATTCATCTGTTTATTATGTTATTGGTAGATTTCACATTACTTGTTGCTTTATAACATTTGGCATTCTATAGGTCACTAGTCAGCCAGCTTTAGCCTTGAGTTCAGATGGTAGATTTACAATTCTTAACTTTAAATTTTGTGAAATCCCATGAAATTGTTGTTGACATTTTCTCAAGCTTAAGTTACCTGTTTGCATAGTGTCTTCATTATATATCATTATTACTATTACTTTTGTTCCACAAAGTCTCTTACTTTGCCATTGTTGAAGGGGATTTTAGAGATTTGATTAACATTTACGCAAACATATTAACGATATCAAAGTCAACTAATGCAATTATCATGGGAGGGGGAAATTGTTTTTCCTTTATTTTTTGTGTCGTGGTGACAACAAAGTTGTAATTGATACAGTAATGTCATGGCGATTTAAGCAACCCTTTTGTGTTTTCACTAGCTAACTAGTAACGATTGTTGGACTTAACTGTAGAATTTAGGCAGCTAATTAGTGCTCATTATATCATTGATTGCACATTTAATATCAAGTAGATTATATTTTCATGTCCATTAGTCTACTTTTACAGCTCGATGCATAATTTACAAATTTTAAAATATGAAGTGTTTTATGTATTCTAATTTCAATAATTTGACTTCTTACCACCAAGTTAAAAGTGATATCAGCATATTGTTATTTCTGTGTTAACGGTTAAATTTACAAATATCCATAGCTGATATGTTGTCAAACAATCATTCTTGATCATCACACTTGTTACCCCCTCTCCCCCCCCCTTCCTGTCCCTTCTAGCACACTATTTATGTGTGCATCAGGTTGGAGAAAATTTTCGAAAAATCAATATATTTGGCTGGATCTCTTTTCAGTTGCACCTCATGTGAAAGCTTCACATTTTTAGTCTATGGTTTTTGCATAACAGACAATAGGTTGAGTAACAATATGCTATGGCCATATCTTCTGGTCCATCATAAGTCAAAAGGAATTTTTTTTGCTGAATTTTTGTATTACATGCATGGTTTTCAAAATCGTTTGAGGCATACGCCTCGAGGCGCGCCTCAAGGCGAGGCGGTGCAAAACCGCTCCTGAGGCTTAAGCCTCATATTCCTGGACGAGGCTTAAGCCTCAATTCGTGAGGCGGTGCCTTGAGGCGTGAGGCGTTTCTGAGGCTTAAGCCTCAGTTTGCTCCCTTGATTCGTTGAAAATAGGTGGTTGATGAGGTGAGAATAAAAAATTACTTACGTTTTTTTTAAGTCAAGCACTCAATTATACTTTTATATACTATAAAAGTACAAATAAACCTTATTATTTTTCTGTTTTCTGTTTTCTGTATTATTTTCGGTTTTCTGTATTATTTTCCTGTTTTCTGTATTATTTTCGGTTTTCTGTATTATTTTCCTGTTTCCTGTTTTTTGTATTATTTTCTATGCAACTTGATAATGCTAGGGGGAACTATAAGTTGTAGATTGATATGTTTTTAGACTTATAACTACTCATTTTATGAATCTATGACATTTTAAATTTGGTATGGAATTATGTTTTGCTTACTATTAATATTTATAAATTTTATTTGTTTTACGCCTCAAGGCTTGCGCCTTGGACCGCCTCGAGGCTTACGCCTCAGGGCGTGGAAGGAAAACGCCTCGAGTCCCGATTCCGCTTTTTAAAACCTTGATTACATGTTAGGTTTTCAGTAGTCAATACATAAATTGGAAATTTCATGGTAAAAGGAGCTTAGAGGTTAAGTGTCTTGGATATAAACTTATAATTTGCAAAGCCTGTGATTTACCTTTGCAATATCATGGTGATAGGGTAGGCTACACTTCCTGGCCAGCTTTTGGTTTTGTAATTTTTATAACCATTATACCTGTGCTTTTATTCTTATAGGTGATAGCAGGTCAAATATCTTTATTACATAATTCTATTCTAAGTTCATCAGCATTTCAAAGATTTGGGATCTCATCATCTGCATCTCCGCAAGCCAATGAAAAGACTACTTCTGAAAATGGAGGACCAACTACAAATAACCCCAATAATGCAAAAGAAAATGATAAAGAAAAAGGTTTGTCATTGGGAACCCATGTTAATTTTCAGTTTTTTTTTGTAACTAATACTAAAGAAATAAATATTTCTAAAAATCAGACTCAGGTGAGGAAGACTTGACAATGGAGGATCTAGTAAAACTTGTGACTGAGAAAGAAGAACTTCTGAAGACAAAGCAAGAAGAGATTGAGAAAATGAAAGATAAAGTTCTTCGGACCTATGCGGATATGGAAAACATCATGGAGAGGACAAAAAGAGAGGCAGAGAACTCAAAGAAGTTTGCAATACAGGTTCGGTATTAGCTTTTTTGGCAAAA
Organism: Silybum marianum; assembly: GCA_036898165.1. Classification (NCBI taxonomy): domain Eukaryota; kingdom Viridiplantae; phylum Streptophyta; class Magnoliopsida; order Asterales; family Asteraceae; genus Silybum; species Silybum marianum. The sequence goes on along the minus strand of CM072533.1, from coordinate 985,902 downwards.
TTCATCAAAATGTAACAAATAATTTATTTTTCTTAATCAATGTAATAAAGTTCCTATTTTTTAAAATAATTTTGTATACCTATTTTGACTGGTAACTTGCTGATCTTGTAACATTTAATGATGTGGATATCCTTTTACGAAAGGTTTATAGTGAATTTGATGATAAACTTGACATCCACGTCATCAAATGGTACATTAAATAGGAAAATTTTGGGACTTTGTTACATTAAGTATGAAAATTTGAAACTTTGTTACATAAATTGAGAAATAAAATTCTTTGTTACACTAAGGCTATGTTTGGCAAAAATAAGTTGGCTTATAAGCTAGCTTATTTTCAGGGTACATGTTTGGATGCGCATAAGTTAGCTTATAAGCTAGCGTATTGAAACACTATTTGGAGTAGTGTTTTGGGAACTTATCGTCATTTTTTTCCAATTATAACCCTCATTAATATAAATTTTTATTTATTACTATTAATTATAAATAATATTAATAAATATTAAATATTACTAATAAAAATTAAAAATTAATTAATTATTATACTAGTTATTAATTATTTACAATAATTATTAATCATATCAATTATTTTCTTTAATTATTATTCAATATATTTAGTTATAAAAGAAACAAATAGAACAATTATAAAAAGGTTTATGTAACATAAAAATTAAATTTATACTTATTTCAGAAATAATAAAATTGTGTTAATTAAGTTTAATAAAATATTTAGTTTAATTATTAATTATTGAATATATTATTTGTTGTAGTTAATAATTATATTATTAAAGATTTGTTTTTAATTATATTTTAAAATATTATAATTGATTGATTGATTATCAATATGCCTTTTTTGGTCATTTTACATTCTTATAAGCTAGTTTTTGCCAAACGTGATTTTTTCACCAGCTAGCTTATCCGCGGCTAGCTTATCAGCCACCAGCTAGCTTATCAGTCATCCGCTAGCTTATCCGCTAGTTTGCCAAACATAGCCTAAAATCTAAATAAGAACTATAAAAACTTGCTTGCATTTCTCCCTATTAGCTTATACAGCCTTTTGGATATTTTTCATGCTCTTATGGTGGTATTTATGCATTATATGGTGCAGAATTTTGCAAAGAGCTTATTGGATGTTGCAGATAATCTGGATAGGGCTTCTTCAGTTGTAAAAGAGAGTTTTGCTAAGATTGATACATCTGTGGACAGTGCTGGAGCTGTTCCACTTTTAAAAACACTGCTAGAAGGCGTTGAGATGACCGAAAAACAGCTAGCAGAGGTAACATGTTCTTTTAAAATCATATCGTACTTATTGCGTGTTCCATTTGTCGACAATGAGAATGTTGTGATTACCATTATGTGCAGAATTTATTGTGCAAGAATTATATTAAGGGGTTGTTTGGCAGTTGCTGAATGGTTTGGTGCAGAATGATTAAGTGGTCAGAATCATTAAGAGCCAAGAGGCTCTTATGATATAGTGCAAAATGAAATATAATTTTTTGGTAATTGATCAGGATGTAATTAGGGCTTTTAATGGTTAAGGGAGGTCCATGATACGAAATGATTCATAGGGTTTTTGAACCATTAAGAGGCAGACTTATTTTTTGCCAAACAGGATTATTCACCTCTTATCTTAGCGATTCAGAGGCTGCCTCTTAATGGAACTGTTAAGAGGTAAACAAGTCTTCAAAACAGGCGTACCGTATTTGATTAGATAATGCAACAACCATTTTGGTCAAATGAAATGAAATAATGGTGTAAAATGTTGGTAGGTAAATTTCGCGTCGGGATGGAGACAAGATTTGCATACATCCTACACCTCGAAACTATCGTTACATAAAGATTTACGTTTAAGTTTGGTTTGGTTTTAGGTTTTGAAGAAATTTGGAGTGGAGAAATATGATCCCACAAATGAAGAGTTTGATCCAAATAGGCATAATGCAGTATTCCAAGTACCAGATGCCACCAAGTCTCCTGACACTGTTGCTGTTGTGCTCAAGGTATGCATTTCTTTTCAGGTCCCCTTTTGGTTTGCCGGATTGGATTTGAATTCCATTGCTATCCCATGTTTGTTGGTTTGAAAGATTTTTTAGATTTGAATGAAATCCCAAAGAGGGTATTGGTATTTCATGGGATTTCGTAGGATTTGTATATAATAATATAATTAGAAAACAATTTGTTTTGTAATAACCAAATTAATATAAAAGGTAATTTAATTATTTTTATAATTTGTTTTTATAGGGTTAGGGAAAGGCGGAAAGCTGCAAAAAAAATGAAAAACCGAAGGAACATTCCGGTAACCATTCATCTTTGACAGTATGCACATGTGCATACTAAGTAATTTGTAAGCAATTTGTCCGGTATGCATACGTGCATAAAAACCAAGAAACATCTTTAATTATTGTATGCAAAGTGCATACTGTCTAGATGAATGGTTACCAAGGTGTTCCTCAGTTTTTCATTTTTTTTTTTTGAGATTTTTCCCTAAACCTCCCTTTCTCTCTCTATCTATATATATATATATCATTTATAAAGAATGAAATTCAAATTCAGTTCCAAATCCTATGAACCAAAGATTCAAAATTCCTTCAAATTCCAAATCCTTCCACGAAATCCAAATCCCTTATAAACCATTCCATCAAAACAAACGAACCCTCAATTGTCCTGTAATCTTCAAGACTTTTGGGTTTTGTTGATGGTTTTCGTATTTTCTTTTTGGGTTTTGTTGACAGTTTTCGTATTTTTTTTTCTTTGGGTTTTGCAGGCCGGATACACGCTGCATGATCGAATTATACGACCTGCCGAAGTTGGTGTAACCATAGCCGTGGAGAACTAAAGTAGCATCGGCTGCTCCCATTTTGCTCAACGCTACTACAGGGAGTCGCTTTTGCTTCACTTTTTACGTGATAATCTCAAGATTTTGAATCTTTTTGTTATGTAGCACATTCAATATTTCTCACTTAAACTTTTTTCAATTCACTTCATTTTTTTTGTTTCAACTGTAATAAATAATATATGGTCATATTGAGGTTCCTGAGTCATCCACCATGGATGGAAATCTTGATCTTGATTGTAATTTATTCTCTTTTATACGGTTTTTCGTCGGTTGTTGATTATTTTCTCATTTGCTTAATGCTTCTAATTGAGTTGACGATTAAGAAAGTAGTTTGTTCGCTTAGTTAGGAAGTGCCCTCAGTTTAAGTTAGGGGAGGACTAGGTACAAATCAGTTATATTTGGTATGTAAAATTCTATTCCGTGTACCAACTGTATTTGGGACTAAATTCTTTCTTGTTGGTATATTTCAGTACTAGTTTTGTACTAATTTCAAGTTATATAAAAACTTGCCATTTTGTTAAAACTTTGAGTGACATTTTCAATTTTCAAGTAACATGTCATTGTATAAGGGTTTTTACTTGATAGGAATAAAAATTATGAACATTTAAATGTTCAAATCTAAGAGTTAAAGTTACAATATTTAATACATAAAAATATAAAAACTGATAAATAATTAAATAAGTTGATACTATGGTACTATGATGGTACACAACTTTCAATATTGTGCATTGTATATGTGATAAAAATACTTCCAACTGATTGTAATTGGTACGATTAGTACGTATTTTTGGTTGGTTTAGTATAAAAGTACTACTAGTTTAAGTAGTCTACTTTAGCTCGAGTAGTTTTATGTACTTTACTTTCCGTTATTTATTGATTTCCAGTTGTTTTTCGTCTTTTTTAATTTCTTGTTTCCGAAAAAATAATCATCACTAATCTTGGATCGTTTGCATAGCTAACTTGTAATTTGAAATCAGCATTGAAGACTAAAAAACGGGCTCTGCATCACGTGAACATGAGGGGGGGTTATTGGACCTAAAAACGTTTGACAATTAGATACTTACTATCTACAGTGAACGATTAATTACAAGAGTCGTACAAAGTGCAAAGTTTGCAATCGATAACTTTTCTTCAACGTGCGAAGCCTCTCTGTGCAGCCTTAACCCAATCAGCCACCTTCACCTTGTTGGAATCATGATCCAAACCGATGTCCAAATCCATGGGGTGCTTATTCAGATCTTCGGTTGCACTCTTTTCTGATGCCTGCAAGAGAAAAAAGCCACTTCAACTCTATAAGCTTAATGAGACACATCTTATTCTGTCAGTTATACATGATTGTTTAGAGTGGCTTAATGACATAGAAAGTGGCTTATTCAGTAAGTTTCTTAGGGGGAGCTTTATGCAAAAAGTCAAGTTTTTTTTTTCCAAACTTGTCCTTTCCAATTAAAAAACACGCTCCTTCCATCTATTGGAAAATTGTTCCAAACAAAAACTTTCCCGATCTATATAGACAGATTAATCCATACATGATTTAATGGAAAACCAACTAAACAACATTGTGGAAGGTTTTCGAGTTTTAGTTTTACGTTAGTAATTTAACAACATTGTCCATCTTCCTGATTTTTTTCCTACCTATTTTGGTGGTTAAAAAATTGCATTTTTATACCGCTTAGTGTAATGTCATCAAGGCCCCATCCGTGCACCCGCTTAATCGATTTTCGCAAGTAGAATTTTATTTTTGAGGTATGAAAGGTGCACATGCTACATTCTTGAGGGGTGGATATTAGAAGTTACTAGGAACATCAACCAAAAAAACAAAAAAAGTCCCACAAACTTGTCCAAAAAACCGAAAAAGTCTCTCTAAATTAACCAAAAAACTTAAAAAAAAAATACTTTGAAATCAACCAAAAATAACTTAAAATTATCCCGGTCATGTCCTATGTATCAAACACCCTTGAACAATCCACTCAGTAATTTGTGAATATAAAATTCACAAATAGGCAGACCCTAGTCAGCCAGTCCTTAATCCTTATTCTCATTCTTTCTGTCTTTTGAATTCTAAAAAAAGATAATAAAGAAATAAAATACAAGATTTTTATTTCTTTTTTGTACATTTTCACTCACATTGTGGTATTATGGGGGGGGGGGGGAGTCTTGTTATTTTCCTCTAAAATTTTCTGAGATTCTATCTGGGTATTTCGCCTTTCAAGATCACTTGTTTAATGCTTGATCAGTTGAAGCAGGTATGGGGAAACTCAACAAAATGTCAGCACAGAAAATGGTAAATGAAACTTCAGTCATCAAGACAGTCTTAGAATGGCAGTGATATGGGTCCAAAAAGGGCTTAAAATGGCAGTGATAGTTGAATTTATGGGTCCAAAAAAGGCTTAGAATGGCAGTGATGGCAGGGCCGGACCCACATGGAATGATACGTGGCAAGGTCCATCGTTTCATGGTTCCTTCGTAAGCATCTCCAACAGTTAATGTTATATTTTCTTTAAAATAGAGTATTAAAAGTCAAGATCTCTAAAAAAAATTACGTTCAATTCCAACAACTACTCTATTTTAGGGATTCTAACATTGAATATATTATTAAAATATTCAATATATTTAATAAAATATTATTTCTTTCTGATAAACATTTATTTTCAATACCTCTTATTGGTGGAATTATTAAAATAATAATTTCTCTCTATATAAAGATATTTCTTTAAATTCAGAGATTTTTACAATCTTTCTCCTCTTTTCTCTATTTTAGCATACAAGGTATCATAGCTGTTGAAGCAAAAGAAATGATAAAATCCCTTTTTTTTCTCCATTTTAACATAGTTGTTGGAGATGCTCTTATGTTTACGAAGGGTGTCATCGTATTGTTTTGTTGGGTGCCACCATATAGTTTTTGAAACTAATATATTAGCACAAAACTTGAATGGCTAAAATGGTAAATGCTCATGTTTATGTACAAAAGGCCCAAATCCGAATCCCATGATCGTCAAATTAGTTATCTTTTAATTAAATTTTGGTGTTTTTTATCTACCTCTTGTGTTTTTTAAATATATCTAGACCGGACTCAAACATGGGTCTCATCTATGTCTATGTAAGGACAAGGAACCAACCAACAGATCTATACTAATATTATGAGGAAAAAACCTAGCTATTTTTTTATACTCAAATTGTGCCACAACTTAGAAAAAATTTCTGGCTCCGCCTTTGATGTGATGGTTGAATTTATGGGTTCAAAGAGTAATAAAAGTTTGATGAATGAAAAATGGGGTATAAACTAGTTGACTAAGTTGGATTTTTAAGTCTTTCATGACCAAAAGAAAAAGTACCATGGTCTCTTGGGGATGTGATGATATTGGCAGGCAAAAATAACAAACTTTACCTACATTTAGGAGTTGTTTACCAAGCGCTTAACGGATAAGAGCTTATCACCAAGAGTCGTCACCCGCACTTACCTCATCGGGTAACATTCTCAGCCATCGAAATGGATTGTTGTTAAACGTCTCTTACCCGGTAAGCAAGTACGAGTCTTCTCCGTCACTTACCGGGTAAGATTATTGGTTCTTGTTATGCTTCTTACCGGGTAAGATGCTTGGTCCTTGCCATACTCACCCGGTGAGCGTTTGGTAAACGATCCCCTAGTTTACTCTGGTGAATAGGAAAAACTAAAAGGTGCTGCTTGAAAAATAGGACCAAAAATAAAGTTGGTTCTGCTTCATCACCTGAAGTTTCGCTGGAAGAACGTTGTCGGAGCTCATATTTTCATTATCGTCATTTTCCGAAGTTGCTTGAGCTATAGATTGGTTTGTCTTGCTTACTTCTTTAACATCGAGATCAGCCTTTTCAGTTTCCTTTTTCTTGCCTTCTAGCACGACAATCTGCACAAGAACTTTCCAAACTTAATATGCATATTATACAAAGTGTTGTCAATCATTTCCAGGACTCGGGATAAATGGTAATGATTGATATATAATTTAGTAACTATAGCCTAAGTTTGGAGTTTCATTCACCAACAAAAATAGGTCTATTCCTTTTTCACAATGCAAGCCAAAAGACCAATTCCATATGAGCTACCTACTCACTCATTAAGGTAGCTTAGGGCATGTTTGTTAGCAACTTAATGAGCTTAATGGGATTCACAACTTATTCGGTCAACTATAAATGACTGTTTGGTAGTGGTTTAGTGATATAGAAAGTGGCTTTCTGCATAAAGCTTTCTCCCGAAAGCCAATTTTTTTGTTTTTTCCAAACCTGCTCCTCCCAATTAAACAACACGGACCTTTCATCCATGAAAAGGTCCTTTCAAACAAAAACCTTCCCAATCCATATAGACATACAGGACTTAATGGAAACCAACCAAACAACCCCTTAGAATGATGTTTCCATCGGTCATTCGGTTGGGGTGGGGTGGGGGCTTACCAATGGACAAGTTTCCCTTCGATCTATATAACTGAGCGAATAAGCTATATCTCTTATTAAGCTCATCAAGCCGCTACCAAACAGGCCCTAAGAGGGGCTTGGTAAACAGCACCATCTCGGAGCAGGTAATTGGTAAGAGGCGATAAAGCATTTTAGTAAACAAGTTTCCCTTTGATCACCGTCAAAAGTGGTCTAACTACTGTATCAGGATCCCAATGAAGTTTGGGAAGATCATCTATGAAATTCAGAACTCAAAAGTGAAATCACAAGTTTATTAATGCCGATTAATATAAATATAGAAAAGAATTCAACAAGATTACCAGTTTACAGTTCAATTGAAATCACCAATCATGAAAGCAAATAGGTATTTTGAGCTATGAATCCATTATTATACTAAATCCGACAAATTAATGTTTCTCCTAATTATGTTAACTTAGTTTTCGAAAGGTAACGCATCAATTTGAAGAAAAAACGTATAAACAAAGAGAAATTCGACAGTCTCATCTCATAGATAAAACCTCAATCAGTTCAATAGACCCTAACAGAACTTAAAACCCCCAAACTTAATGCTGAACCAGCTTACCGGTGCATACCGAAGCTTCCGCCTTGGTCTCTCTTCCGCTACCGATTCCGACTCTCCGCCGGACTGAGCCGCCTGAATAGGTGTCCACCGGCGAATCCGTACAGCAGAAACGTTGTTGTTGTTGCTGCTATTGTTGTTACCATTAGAATTGAAGTTATTGCTATGGTTATAGGAGACCGAAGAAGAAGACGAAGAGGAGACATGAACCCACTGCTTCTGCCACCTTCTCACCGGTCCGGTGAACACCGGCGCCGAGCCGTAGCGTGAAGATGGCCGGCCGGTACGCGAGCCGATTCCTTCCATTTTTGGAGCAAAGAAATTGAACACAGTAGTACAACTGTCGTGGAGTACTTTCGAGTACTTGATCTTCAGTGAGAACTGATGAAGCATGTATTCGGTTCGAAACGACATCGTAAGGTTTGGCACGTGTGGGTTACGGGGGACATTTGTTTGTTTTCTACCCCGTAATTTGTAAAAATTGCAATTTCAGTACCTCTTCCTTTTTACTTCTGCCATTTTAGGGACTTGGTGATACCTATTATATACATAGAGGTGTTTATCGAAATTGTTAAACTGTACAAACCGTTCATACTGTATCACCAAATGCGATTTAAAACTTTCGTAGTGTAGTTATGGTTTATATTTTTACCAAAGTGTATTATGCGGTGTACTTTGCAGTTTTGAGCTTTCAAACCGTGTTTTAAACTATATCGTACATTTTATATACTTTTAATTTATGTAAAAAAATTAGTTTCCTTAGATTATTTTTAGGGAATTTAATTATTTTAACCATTTTAGAAATCAAGTTTAACAAAATAACCATTTTCTCTCCACTTTTACTAAAATGACCAAAATGCATTCGAAACATCCACCGAAATCGAAACATACCTCCGCCAAATGTCAAATTCCTCCGCCAAAAACCAAATTCCTCCGCCAAAGTCAATTTCTAATTTACATTTTACATTTTATACCCTTAGAGTTAGTTAATAAATTATTTTAAGTACTTTACTTTTTAATTTGTCATTTTACACCCTTATCACATTAACACACATACTCGTATATCAATTAAAATACGTCTAAAAAATACATTTTTATTTTAACAAGTAACACCATTATAATGGTCTCGACAATACCTTCGAAATGAGTCCAATATTGAATATTTTTCGATTTAATTATACATATTTTTAAAGCAAATTATCCTCTTGATCGGTGAATATGAATATTTTTCACAAAATTCAGAATATTAATTAAAATATAATGCTATTATTTTTTGTAAGTTGATCGTCTTTTCCGGCTATTAAAATATTATATTGAGGCTGAAAATTTTACTCATGAAATATTGAAAGGTATTGGAGAAGGAGAGCATGAAAATATGCTTGAAAGATTATTGTATTTAATTTCTGTAGTCTCCTCCGCATTGTGTATATATCATTGATTCAAAAATGGGTTAACTATAGTATATATTGTAATAATCTTAAGAACCGATACATTATGTATTATTTTAATTTTATATTTATTATTTATAATATAAAGATATCTTATTATATATAAAGATATCTTATTATAATTCTAAATTGGAATTATTATTACTTAATATCTATTATATGAATATTAATTTATATGGTTGTTATTATAGAAATGACAAGAACACAAAAGTATTACAAATTCACTATATTTTATATCTTATTTCTTTATATATCCATAATATTATATTTTGTCGTTAAATCATAATAGCATTATATTTTAATTAACATTCCGAATTTTATGAAAAATATTCGAGTTAAATTCAAATTTGGTCCTTGTGGTTTACAAATTATAACGGATAAGGTCCCTCAATGATTTTTTTAACTAATAACGTCTCTGTGGTTTCCATTTTATAACACATAAGGTCCCTCCATCTAACTTTTCTGTTAAATATAACGTTTTTAACATATTTTCTTTATTTTTCATTTTTCAAACCACATGGACCAAATCTGTAATTTACTCTAAACTATATACATATATTTATATTTTATGTATTGTATAATTATATTTTTATTTCATTAATTATATAAATTGCCTATTTTATTAATTATATAATTTTCATATTTTATAAATTATATTACATTTATATTTTATAAATTATTTATATTTTTTTTATTTATATTTATATAATATATTACATTTATATTTTATAAAATGTTAATAATTTAATAAAATATATGAAAGGTCCAATTTATGCTATAAACATTAAATCATGTCAATATACAAATTGCATGCATGGAATATTTAAATACATAAAATATATAAAAATATAAAATATAAAAATAATCTTTTTATAAAATATAGATGTAATATAATTTTAAATATACAAATAATTAATAATTCATAGATATACATATATGAAGTGAATAGAGATGGTAACGAAGGTTAGATGGTAGATTTTCAGGAGAATCATCTTGATGACATCGATGTTGTACGCGTTTGAATTTAATTTTTATATTATATTTACTGTATATATTTATATCTATAGATTAATAATTTTTTGTATATTTAAAGATTATATTATATTATAGATCTCAGTTCATTTATTTACAAACTGAATAAAAGATACAAACTCACACAAACCAATATAAAAATAATTTTTTTCATTATTTTTTTCCATCAAATGCTATGATTTAAGATGTTATTATACATATGTTTGTTTCGCCTTATGAAAAAGTTATGTGAAAAATGCATGTAAAACTTTTACATTATAAAACAAATATATGATAAACTTTTAACTTATGAAAATAAATACATGTGAAACTTTACATTATGAAACAAACATATGTGTAATAACATCTAAAATCATAGCATATAATGAAAAAAAATATATTTTTACATTGACTTGTACGAGTTTGTACTCTTCATCCAGTTTGTAAATGAACCAACATCTTATATTATAATTATATTTTATAGAATTTGCTTTGTACTTGTATTTATATTTTATATTTGTATTTATTTTATTTATTTGAATCTTCCATATATGTATATAATTTGTATAATGAACTGATTTAGTGTTTTTAACATAAACTGAACATTCGATACATTTTATAAAATTATTTATATTTTATATATAAATATAAATATAAAATAAATTTTATAAAAGATAAATATAATATATCATAAATATATAAAGTATAAATATTTTTTAAATAAAATTATAAGGTGCCTATAAATATGTAGTATAATTTATAAAATAAGAAAATTATACAATTAACAAAATATGTAATTTATATAATTAATAAAATGCAAATATAATTATACAATACATAAAATAAATATATGTATATAGTTTAGAGTAAATTACAGATTTGGTCCATATGGTTTGAAAAATGGAAAAATAAAGAAATTATGTTAAAAATGTTATATTTAACGGAAAAATTAGATGGAGGGACCTTGCGCGTTATAAAATGGAAACCACAGGGACGTTATTCGTTATAAAAATCATTCAGGGACCTTATCTGTTATAATTTGTAAACCACAGGGACCAAATTTGAATTTAACTCAAAATATTCATATTCACCAATCAAGAGGATAATTGGCTTTAAAAGTATATATAATTAAATCGAAAAATATTCAATATTGGACTCATTTCGAAGGTATTGTCGAGATCGTTATAATGGTGTTACTTGTTAAAATAAAAATGTATTTTTTAGACGTATTTTAATTGATATACAAGTATGTGTGTTAATGTGATAAGGGGGTAAAATGAAAAATTAAAAAGTAAAGTACTTAAAATAATTTATTAACTAACTCTAAAGGTATAAAATGTAAAATGTAAATTAGAAATTGACTTTGGCGGAGGAATTTGGCTTTTGGCGGAGGAATTTGTCATTTGATGGAGGTATGTTTCGATTTCGGTAGATGTTTTGAATGTATTTTGGTCATTTTAGTAAAGTTAGAGAGAAAATGGTTATTTTGGTAAACTTGATTTCTAAAATGATCAAAATAATTAATTTCCCTTATTTTTAACTATGTAACAGTTTTAGTCTTTTAAGACTATTATAATTATGTCATATGTAATTGGAAAATAGACATATTTAAACTTTTTATTTGTTTGGACAATGATCATGTTATCGATGATTTTACAATAAGGTTTTAATTTTATAATTATTATATTTTTTTCTTTTTTGCAGCTTGAGGTATAGGTGATGGGTTTACGATTTGACACCAAATTGCACTGTAAACACCTTTGCATATTATATATATATATATATATATATATATGATGAAAGTCATAAAAATGTTGAGAATTAGAAAATTAGTTTTATATGTGAAAATTTTGCTTGTTTTATATATGTAACAGACAGGATGTATTAAATAATATATAATTTTATAATTTTTGGATTTGTATAATCAAATAGAAATACATATAATAAAATTATAAAAAGATATTAAATAATAATTAAATCAAAAATTTATTAATTTTTTATTATTTATGAAACAAAATAAATAAAGTATTAAATTTTATTAACTTTACAAGAATATTTTTAAAATTATTATATTTTTTATGACTAAATATATCAAATAACAATAAAAAGAATAATAATAATTCAAAATAAAAAATACTAATGAACAATTTATGTCAGCTAATAATTTAAAGTTAATATTTATTAATAATTTATAATAATGAATAAAGTTTATAATAATATTTATTAATAATTTATAACAATTAAAAAAAACAACAGAAACTAATGAAACTTATTAAAACGCTACCCATTTAAATAAAAATAATAATTTATAATAATGAATAAATTTTATAATAATATTTATTAATAATTTATAATAACTAAAAAAACAACAGAAACTAATGAAACTTATTAAAACGCTACCCATTTAAATAAAAACTAGATACTATCATCTTAGTTTAGTTTGATTTTTACATAATATAATTACATAAACGAATTCGATTAAAAATAAATATTATAATATAATATAGTTTTTTAAAATATTAATTTTTTTTGAAACACATCAATAAAACTGTAAATGTTTTTATATTATTTGTTGAGATTCGTTAAATGAAAAGGGTTATGGTAAAATCAATTTTTTTTGAATAAATGGTAAAATCAATTAGTTACCATAATTACGTAGGTTTTTTTGTGAAATTATTAATTAACACATATAATTATTATTTGCTATATTTGTTAAATTTCAATAAGATAATAAGAAGAAAAGATTATGTTATTATTATATCATTAAAGATAAGAACCTATTTTTATATAAAAATGGCATAAATTTAATGTGTAAAATGACAAAACCTACTTTTTAGATTTGTAATTTATAATTTGATCTCATTAAAAAAGGTGTATATAAGCCTTCCTCACTTCCATTTCATGTCATAATCATCAAATTATGCAAATGAAAATATAAAAAATAAATCTTAATATTGATTTACCGAAGAAAAAAATTAATAGATAAAAATACTTTACCACCCTGTAAATATGAATTTAACCCACCCCTTATAAAAAAATGATGCTACTTTTTTCTTAACAATAAATGCTCTAATACTATAAATACACATATTCTCCTCAACCACTTAACCTTAAAAACACTGATCTTCCTTTGTCCCTGTGCTTCTCACAACCGAGTCTTAGAACTGTTTTGTTAATATGAGTAACGAGAGCACAAAGACTAAAAGGAAGGTCAGCAATGGATCATTCCGATCCATTTTCATGCACGCAGATGGTGTCGATATGTTATTGATGACTGTTGGGGTTTTAGGTGCAGTGGGCGATGGATTTGCAGTGCCGATGATGTTGCTTGTCATGAGCAAAATGATGAACACTATCGGAAACTCTTCTTCTGTATCCACGGATGTCTTCGTCGACAAAATGGACAAGGTCAATATTATACATATACATAACTAGTTTATATTAGTTGTGCGGTAATAAAATCTAATTCGGTTTTTATTTTATTTACAGAATGCAGTAACTCTTTGTTACATGGCGATTGGACTATGGGTAGCATGTTTTCTTGGTAGGTTTTTATTCAGATTTTAATTCGTTTTATTTAACGAATTAAAATAAACAATCAATTTTTGTATGTTAGGAGCATTTTAAACAAATTCTTCAAAATGTGATTTTGGGGATTTTCACTTTTTTTTGTTCAAACAGATTTTTCATGAAAACAAAACTGTTGAAATTGATTTTTTATTTTTGAAATTTTTTACTTCAGATTCTTTATTTTGAAGAAATGTTGGAAATTTGTTTAAATGATGTTAACGTGTTTTGTTGTAGAGGGGTATTGTTGGACAAGAACAGCAGAAAGGCAGGCATCAAGGTTAAGATCGACTTATTTGAAAGCAGTTTTACGGCAAGAAGTGGCATATTTCGACTTGAACGCCACAAGCACGACCGACATCATTACCAGTGTTTCTAGTGATAGCCTCCTCATTCAAGAAGTCATTAGCGAAAAGGTACGTTCTTTTTGCTATTTTAAAAGACCACAAATTCACCCTATGTATTTGTACTTTGTAGGGGAATTTCATCCATTTTTTTAAAGTTTTTGACTGATTTTAAAGATTTTTTTTTGTTCATTTTGAAAGACTTTTTTGGTTTTGGAAGAATCTTGATTCAAAGTCACCGTTTATTAACACGAACTTGGTGGAGTGATTTTATTTTGCAACAAATCACAGGTGCCGGTTCTCGTGATGAACGTGGCCGCTTTCGGTGGGGCATATTTTGTGGGATCTATATTACTATGGAGGCTAGCACTTGCTGGGCTTCCATTCATCATAATTTTAGTTATACCAGGTCTCATCTGTGGAAGAATTTTAATGAGCTTATCAAGAAGGATGAGGGAAGAGTATAACAAGGCCGGTGCAGTGGCAGAGCAGACGATTTCTTCGGTGCGGACGGTTTATTCTTTCGTCGGTGAAAATAAAGCGATAATGGAATTCTCAGCCGCTCTACAAGGAACTTTAAAGATGGGTTTAAAGCAGGGTTTGGCGAAAGGAGTGACCATCGGGAGCAACGGTCTGTCATTTGGCGTGTGGGCGTTCTTGACATGGTACGGTAGTCGATTGGTGATGTACCATGGAGCTAGCGGAGGAAAGGTGTTTGCAGTTTCATCTGTCATCACCCTTGGTGGACTGTAAGTTTGTTTCTTCTCGTTCTGGCATTTCGTCGAACAAGTTGTGTGAATTCTAATTAACACCCCTTAATTTTAAGTTATGGATTTTAAAACAATTTGACATCTCCAACAGAATCTCTAAAATGAAGATTTTTAGGATTTTTGCTTCAACAGTTTTCTCAAAACCTTCTTCACAGAGTGAGAAATTTCCAATTTTGCATAAATCTCCAAAAATGATTACTTATTAAAGAAATTATATTTTATTCTTCCTATCAATACGAATCATTGAAATTAAATGTATGCCGGAGAAAATTTATATTTTATAAAATGTATTAAGTATTTTAATAATATAATTTATATTATAATATTTAAAATGAAAAATCATGACATAAGTTTTTCTTGAAAATCTAACTTCTGATTCTTAATTTGAAATGAGTTGGAGATGTTTAATATTTACTAAAAAAGGGTAGGAGGCAACAACCTTTTTGGTTTCTATACCCATTAATTTTCAATTGCATTTATTCGTCTGAATTGAATAAGCCTAAAAATGGTGTGTTTGACTCTTTTTTTTTGGTTTTGGAAATGGTAACTCATTTAATGATAGATTGTTTAAGAGTGTAGAAGTGAAATACTAATTAATAACCCAACCGTTTGAGTTTATGAGTTTGTTATTTGTTAGGGGTTATTTACTTTATTTTCTATTAAGTTTTTTATGGGTTAAGTTATTTGTTTTGATAAATTTGTCTGTTTGAGAGATGGTGACCGTAGGTTCAAGAAGGTAAAGGGAGAGGGTTATTTCGAGGATATCTAGTATAATTTGTTTGAGGTGTCTTAATGAAGACAAGTAAGAGGTCCTATCTTATTCCATATAAGCATTTTGGCTCAAATCTCAATAGCTTGATGATTAAGCTGTAATTAACACTCATGGTTGACTGAATAAGCTGCTCATACCATTAAGCTTTTAAGTTGTAAGTAAACAACCCCTTAGGTTTATATAATATTAAGAATTTATTTGTTAACAGCTTAATAAGACTCAAAACTTATTCAATCATCTATACATGACTGACTCTGTGATGTGGATTAAGGTATATAAAAAGATTGATCCTAATTAATGTATGCATTCAGTGGAATAAGATTTATTTAAATAGAAATTAACTAAAATAACAATTTCCAGGCTTTGTATTCATTTATTAACCATTTTTTTTTCTAATATTTTAAAAATGTCACTACTTCTTGACACATTCTCAATTTACAGAAGTGTCAAAGTGTAAAAAAAAAGATGTTTCCGCAAATGGCGTGCTCCCTGCATTGGCAGACTATGTTCGGAAACTTTTTCGTTTTACATTTTGACCCTTCCATAAATTAAGAAGTGTCATTTATAGAGGTAGTGATATTTTTAAGATCGAAAGAAAAAAAATGACTAATAGACAAATTCAAAGTCCGAAAATAACTATTTCACTTAATTTCCATTTCTAAATTACTTAAAATACCGTTTATTAAAAAAATTAAATCAAAAAAATTAATTTCCTAATTTTCACTTTGACAACAGAGCATTGGGTTCTGGATTATCAAACGTCAAATTCATTTCCGACGCAATGGCCGCCGGCGAACGCATAAAGGAAGTCATCCAAAGAGTACCGGAGATAGATTCCGACGACATGAAAGGAGAGATATTACAACAAGTCTCCGGCGAAGTCGAATTCAAAAACGTAAAATTTGCATACCCATCGAGGCCGGAATCCTTAATTTTCAAAGACTTCAACTTGAAAGTTCCGGCAGGGAAGACGGTGGCGCTGGTCGGCGGCAGTGGTTCCGGCAAATCGACGGTGATTGCATTGTTGCAGAGGTTTTATAATCCTCATGGAGGAGAGATTTGTGTAGATGGTAAGAGGATCGATAAGCTTCAATTAAAATGGTGGAGATCGCAAATGGGTTTAGTGAGTCAGGAGCCCGCTTTATTTGCGACGAGTATAAAAGAGAATATACTTTTTGGGAAAGAAGATGCCGCCATGGATGAAGTGATTGAAGCTGCTAAAGCTTCAAATGCTCATAATTTTATATCTCAGTTGCCTCTGGCTTATGATACACAGGTTCTTTTTTCCAATACCCTTCAATCTTTTTACAAAAGTTTTATCAGATCACTTATCTTACTGGATCAACGTGATATGGACCGAGAATCTTAGCGCGAGTATCCTCAACAGCTTCTTTAAAATGGAGAAAATTAAGAAAGCGGGAATTCTAAATCAATATTTTGCTCCAAAGAGTTTCACTAAAACAGAGAAAATGAGGAAGTTAGCCGGTATTCTGCTCCAATAGTTTCGATAAAGCTATCTTCAAAATGGATAAAATAGGAGAGAGTTTTTTCTTCAAATATGAAAAACACTAATAAATATTAACAAGTGAGACCACTCATAGCAAACTTTGAAAATAATATTTAGAGAGGTAAATAATATTTTAATATTATAATCAATGTTGCATTCTATAAAATGGGATCTGTTGGAGATGATTCTTTTTGTGGAGATTTTAACTTTTTAGTACTCCATTTTGAAGAAATTTTGGGGAAACAACTCGAGCAAGTTAGGAGGAGGGACGAAAGTCGTTACAAAGTGACAACCGTAAGTGACAAGTCCGTTAAAATAAAGTTGAGGGACGAGAACTGTTGAAATTGACAAACGTTAGGGACCAAAAGTGAACTTCACTCTTTTGCTAAAATAAATAACCAAAAGTTAAAATCTTAAAAAAAAATTCGCATTCATTTCCAACAGATTCTTTATTTTAGAGATTTTAACATAAAATTATGAATTAAGATGCATTGGATCAATTTCCATGAAAAGCGCAGTTCTCACGTGGTGATGATGAGATATGTTCTTACCTTTTTCGTATTTTATCTCCTATTCTCAAGTGATATCCTTGTCTTATTTTTCTCATATAAATATTTAATTTTAAAGATTCTTATCGACCAAAATTTTATAAAATTTATACTCTAATATATGTTAAAATATGTAGGTTGGAGAAAGAGGAGTTCAAATGTCAGGTGGTCAAAAGCAAAGAATCGCAATAGCTCGTGCGATAATCAAATCGCCACGTATACTTCTTTTAGACGAGGCAACGAGTGCACTCGACTCGGAATCGGAACGAGTGGTTCAAGAAGCACTCGATCAAGCCTCCGTTGGTCGAACCACCATCGTCATAGCTCACCGTCTCTCCACAATCCGAACCGCCGACATAATAGCCGTCGTCAACAACGGTCAAGTGGTCGAGTCCGGCTCACACCACCAACTCATCCAACTCCAAAACGGCTTCTACACATCCCTCATTCGTCTCCAAGAAACCAAACCACACCATGAACCCGAACCCGAACCCGAACCCACCAACCATTTCCCACTCGGACCATCATCGCGGTTCGACATCCACAACACGAGCAGCCGTCGACACTCGATAGTTAGCCGCTCGAGCTCTACAAACTCGGTTAACCATGAAAACCCGAGCTTAATGGCTAACGAAGAATTTCCGGTGCCATCCATTAAGCGGCTTTTAGCGATGAACACACCCGAATGGAAAGAAGCGTTATTTGGGAGTTTGGGTGCGATTCTATTTGGTGCGGTTCAGCCGGTTTATGCATTTGCAATGGGTTCGATGGTTTCGGTTTATTTCTTACCGGATCACGATGAGATTAAGCACAAAACGATGATTTACACTTTGTGTTTTTCGGGTTTGGGGGTTTTTTCGTTGTTGATCAATATCGTTCAGCATTATTATTTTGCAGCCATGGGTGAGCACTTAACGAAGAGGGTTCGAGAAAGGATGTTGTCGAAGATACTCACCTTTGAAGTCGGGTGGTTCGATCAAGATGAGAATTCGAGTGGAGCCATTTGTTCTAGGCTCGCTAAAGATGCCAGTGTGGTAAGTATTTTTTTTTACATTTAGTCGAAAATTATTCGTTTTTCGCTACCATAAAATTGATTTTATAAGATGCCTAAAACGCATTTTAGGGGGCCGTTTTAGGCATCTTATAAAATAAAGTATTTGGAATGCTTCGATCGTATCTTAGAATTGATTTTATAAGATGCCTAAAAAGTATTTGGGAGTCGTAACATGTTTTTACAACACTTATATAGAATGTTGTATTATGCCACTATTTGAAAAAGGGTTTTATAAAAAAAGTATCCTATAAAAATATAAGTAGTAGAAAGTAGCTAATATCACGTTTTCTTTAATAAAAAAGTTATAAAATCTTGTAAAGACGTCCAAAAAGCGCCTTATAAACTCATTACAACATCTTTGACATTTTATTATTTGGTATATAAACTTGCGTCCTATAAATTGGTCTAATGGGGGCACCTAGAAATTGTTGGCATAATATTGAAGTTTATATGTAACAGCTTAAACCCAAAGCAACAAACTGACCCAATAACTTTTAAATCCAACTTAAAACAACGGTGAAAGTTATTGGTAGCCCACAACTTGAGGCTTATAACTCATACCACATGGATATAAAATGAGATTTGTGAGCACCTTATTAAGCCTCAACTTGTGGGCTATAAATAACTTCAATCTGGTTTTAAGTTGGATTAAAAGTTATTGGGTCAGACAGTTGCTTTGGGCTTTTTTGGGTGTTACAAATGTTATCAAAGCCGATCCTTATACCATCACAAGTTTATCAATCATCGACATATCAACAATGATTTTTCAGGTGAGATCGTTGGTTGGCGATAGAACCGGGCTTCTAATTCAAACGTTTTCCGCAGTCACGATAGCTTGGACAATGGGGCTCGTAATCGCGTGGAGATTAGCGTTACTTATCATCGCCGTTCAGCCGCTTATAATCATCTGTTTCTATTCAAGACGAGTTTTATTAAAAAACATGTCTCAAAAAGCCGTTAAATCACAAGACGAAAGTAGCAAACTCGCAGCCGAAGCTGTTTCAAATCTACGAACCATAACCGCCTTTTCATCTCAATCACGAATCCTCAAAATGTTCCACGAGACCCAAAAAGCACCAATGCGTGCAAGCGTCCGACAAGCTTGGTATGCCGGAATCGGGCTCGGGTTTTCTCAAGGCTTAACGACTTGTAATTCCGCTTTAAATTTTTGGTTCGGTGGGAAACTTATTAGCGAAGGTCATCTTACCGCAAAAGCACTCTTTCAAACGTACATGATCTTGGTAAGCACCGGCCGGGTCATAGCCGATGCCGGAACCATGACCAACGATCTAGCCAAAGGGTCCAATGCGGTTCGGTCCGTGTTCGAGGTCTTAGACCGTAACACCTTGATCGAACCCGAAGACACCGATGGTAAAAAGCCGGAGATCATAACGGGCCATGTCGAGTTACGCAACGTTTATTTCGCGTACCCGGCTCGGCCCGATATCATGATCTTTAACGGGTTCTCGATCAAAATCGAATCCGGGAAATCGACCGCGTTGGTTGGACAAAGTGGGTCCGGGAAATCGACCATAATCGGGTTAATCGAGCGTTTTTACGACCCGATAAAAGGCGTTGTGAAAATCGATGGAAGAGATATAAAGTCGTACCATTTAAGAAGTTTAAGGAAATATATCGCACTCGTGAGCCAAGAACCGACACTTTTTGCCGGTACCATACGTGAAAACATCACATACGGGGCTTCCGGTGAAATTACGGAAATGGACATTATCGAGGCGGCAAAATCGGCCAACGCTCATGATTTTATAGCGGGTTTGCAAAACGGGTATGATACGTGGTGTGGGGATCGTGGGGTCCAACTTTCCGGAGGACAAAAACAACGGGTGGCTATAGCTCGTGCCATATTGAAAAACCCGACGATTTTGTTACTAGATGAAGCGACTAGCGCGCTCGATAGCCAATCGGAGCAAATAGTGCAAGAAGCGTTAGAACGGATGATGGTCGGGAGAACGAGTGTGGTGGTGGCTCATCGGTTAAGTACGATCCAAAGTTGTGATACGATTGCGGTTTTGGAGAAAGGGAAAGTGGTGGAGAAAGGGAACCATGGTTCGTTGCTAGCGAAAGGGCCGGCTGGGGCCTACTATGCCTTGGTGCGGGTTCAGAAGCCTAGTTCAGGCTAACCGCACCATGGATTAAACTTTTTTTTTTTTTTACTTTTTTTAAAAAGGGAGGAAACCTTTAAGGAAAAACTTTATTTAGTTTTATAACCCATATGAATATTGAAAAAATATATATGAAAAATACTTTAAATGTTTTGAGGGGTGTGAAATGACAAGTGGAGTAATTGATGGACCAATTTTGACAAGCATTATACTGAAAATAAAAGAAAGAGCGAATTTTCTTCAAATGACCATTTCATACCTTCGAATTGGTCTTCTAACCTTTTTTTTCTGGGTTGACCCAAATGTCATTTCTTCTGCAATATTCAGGTCTGTAATATCTATAAAAAATGTCAAATTCAACCAATTTATCGTCGCAGTTATGGAATGTGGCCGTTGCATTGTGAACCTGGCCGTCGCGATTGCAGATCTGTGTTAATTTTTTGCCTTTTAGCTACGTCCATAATATCGCGGACCTAAGTAACATTTGAATAAATCTGGTAGAGAAATGATTAAGAGACCAATTTTGATGTAGAAGTAGTCATTTGACTAAATATCTTTAATACAAAATCTCCAATAGGGGATGTTGGAGTAGTTTACTTGTTTGCGGGTTCAATTTCTTGGTACAACTATACGTAAATTAATTTTTATGATTTATAAAATTTGATAATGTTATACGTTTTAATTATTAGTAAAAAAATTGTATTATAACAAGTTGGTTGTATTTTGTAAAATAAACTTATATATATTATATATGACGAAAATAAATTATATCTGTTAAATTTGTAAGAACAAAACTTGCATCAGTAACAGGGTTTGAATCGATGTGTTCTAATATATTAGGGATTTATTATGATTTTTATATTGAAATTTTATGAAGTTGATTGAAAGATAAACTTACTCAAGGTTCGACCTTGATTTTAACCCAGAAAACTGGAAAAGTTCTATATTTAAAAAAAAACTCCAAAGATAAAATAAGTAGATTTATTTGATATCTTATCATAAGTTTTAGAATAGTATCATTATGACAAATGTTAATTTTAGAGTAAATTACAATTTTGGTCCCTGTGGTTTTCATCCACTTTCAAGTTTGGTCCCTATTTCAAACTAATTACGATTTTGGTTATTGTGGTTTCCATTCTATTTCATTTTTGGTCCCTCTAGCCAACTTTAATTAAAATAATTAATTAACTTAAGGGTATTTTGGACATTTTACATTTTCTTTATCTTTTACAATTTTTTGTTTTATTAGAGTATAAAATAAATTACAATGTGAGTCCCTATGGTTTGTCTTTTTTTTCTTTTTGTGTTTCCAATCTTTTTTTATTTTTCATTTTATACCCTTGTTATGCTATATAATTAATGATATTTTTAACTAACAATACATTAAAAATACACATTTCATTTTATTAATTACACCATAAAAAAATTGTCGATGTTTAAAAAATAAGTTCAGTATTGAATAATTTTATATTCTAATGCAATTTATTTGATATATTTGTAAATACGTCTACACTTATAGAGAAACGTTTCTGCTGGGTTTAAAAATTATCGTTTTTTCTTATATAAAAATCAAAATTTATCTATGTCTATCTATTAAAAAAACCATATTGTTTTTAGATATTTCATTTAATCTAAACTTTTTTATGTCCGTCTTTCATATAAAACAAAGCAATAAGAGCTTGTTGGTTTAACATAAATTTGTAGACATATTTGGATTTTTTATATAAGGATTCGGAATAGGTAATGGTTGGAATTTTGGGGTATTTGGTTTAGAAATGAATGTTAATTCTCTATAAATAAAATATAAAAACAAATTATAAAAATAACTAAATCTCACGAAATGCTAAGTACCCGATGGGATTTATTTAAGTTTATATTTTGAAAAAATTTAAATAATAATTATGTTATAAAGTTTTTTATTTGATACATATTTAAAAAAAATGCAGTTTCATACGAGAACGTTAACTATTGACGAGAATACGAGAAACCTTTTTCATATACAATCATATGTGATTTTGATCTAAGTGGAGCGGACGCCTTTTAGGGTGACTTAAGTTGCATGTAAAAAGTCGTTTGGATCATGTACGATTTTGTACATGAAATTTTTTTATCGTATTTTCGTAAAAAGTTAACATTATCGTTTGAACATTTTTCTATATAAAAAACAGTATGTTAAACCAAACAAGCTTTTATCGCTTTGTTTTGATCTGAACGCATACATAGAAAAATTTCGGTTAAATAAAATATCTAAAAACGATACAATTTTTTAATAAATAGACATAGAATTTTTTTGATTTTTATATAAGAAAAGACAGTAATTTTTTTAAACCCAGCGGAAAAGTTTTTTCTATAAGTGTGGACGGATTTATAAATATATCAGATAAATTGCATAAAAATATAAAAATATTTAATACATTCAAAACATTGACAAATCTTTTCGGATGTTGTAATTTATAAAATGAAATATGTAATTTTAATGTATTGTTAGTTTAAATTATATCAATTAATTAGTAAAACAAGGTTATAAAATGAAAAATAAAAAAGATAGAAAACACTAAAAATAAAAACCATAGGGACTGAAATTGTAATTTATTTTATAATCTAATAAAACAAAAAATTGAAAAAGATAAAGAAAATGTAAAATGTCCAAAATACCCTTAAGTTAATTAAATATTTTAATTAAAGTTGGTCAGAGGGACCAAAAATGAAATAGAATGAAAACCACGGTGACCAAAATTGTAATTAGTTTAAAATAGGGATCAAACTTGAAAGTGAATGAAAACCACAGGGACCAAAATTGTAATTTACTCTTAATTTTATAATGATTTTTATATAGAATCGTCGTAAAGGTGCTCTAAGTTTGGCATTGATTTCAATTTGAATGTTTTATTAGATTTTCATGGAGTTTTGAGTTGCATCATTTCAGCAACATATGAATTTAATTATGAGTTTTTATATGATATTGTTGCAATAATATGTTATGTTATCATGGTACAGTTTATTTGAAAATTCGGAAACAAATACTCTTTTTTTATATATAATTTTTCAATTTATACCATGTTTGGCAAAAATAGCCGATAAAGTATTTTATGACTTATAAGGTAGCTTATTAAAACCTTACTTTTATTAACTTATCAATAAGGTACATTATAAGTTAACTTATGGTCATCCAAACAACTACACTAAAAATAAGATACTTTATAAGGTGACTTATAAGTCACCTTATTTTTACCAAACAGTGCCTTAATGTTTCACTAGTTGAATTAGTTTAGATTAGAAAAACAATGGAAGTAACATCTAACACCCAAAAACTTAATTTTAATAAATATATAGTATTTGACAAGACTCTAATATATATATATATATATATATATATATAATGAGTAATTAACTAAATTAATGATATTTTAGACATCTTAAAAACAAAAACAAAAAGGACTAAAAACAAATTCAAATGCCCAGGGTGAAAGTATAAACTGTATCGAAGTTGTGATGGAAAGGCCGATTGTAATAATCTGATATTTGAGGGGTGCAATTTTGTTTTTTTCTCAAAGTTGAAAAACCTGTTTTACCAAAAACACAAATTTGTTTCGAAGCGGTGGTTGATGGTGACTTTACGGTGGTGGAACCTTGTGAACCTTGCGGCGTGCAATTGGCTCGTGTAGTCAACTAATAAGCCAAAAAAATTAGTATAAATAAAGAATAACGGTTGACGAACAAATAGATTTAAACAATTCAAAAAATCAGTAAGTATTTGAAGAGATAGGTGAGTTTGAAGTCAGAGCACCACTTTTCATATTTTCATATCGATTGGAGGTAGTTTTCTTATCAAATATTTATGTACTTTATTGGTTGTGTTCAATTTTGTGTTTAAAGATGTTAGATTTTGGTTTAAAATTCAAAACTTAAACTCAATACTTCTGGAAATTTTTGCTTTTTAATGTTACAATGTTGAGAAAAACGTAATCAATAAATCGATCCAGATAATAATAAAAACGAGAAAAAGGTAAAAACTATGGTTGTTGAGTGAAGTAGAAGGAATGGGGCAACAGGTCGAGGGGTCACCTGATCTGTGTGTCTTTCAAGGAAAAGAAAAATAAAATTTAAAATATAAGTTTGAAGTAAAATGTTGGATTTCGGTAAAAATAGAAGTTATAGTGAGAAAAGTAAGAACATATCTCAATTTTTGGATCAATTTTAAGTGAAGACTAACACTAATAGGATGCAACAAATCAATTCTAGTAAAAAACGCAATTAATGGAGTGAAGGTGGATTAAAAGTGATCAAATGTTAAAATTTCAATATATTTTCTAAAAAGTTCTCAAAAAGGGAGAATGAAATTTTAATAAAAAATATATTATTCAATTCCAACAGCTTCTTTATTAAATTGTAATATTTATTATATTATTAAAACATTTCATACATTTAATTAAATATAATTTTTCAAAATATTTAATTTCAAAAAACATTATTAACAAGAATATAATAAAAGAAAATTTTCTCTCGTGATAATTATTTTTTACACTTATTAGTACTTTCGTAAGTTTTAAGAAAATACTTTATCAAAAAGATTAGAAATCTCTATTTTCAAGATGTGGTATACCGAGATTCACCGGATCAATTCTCTTCTAAATCTCTTCTTACGCTTCTCACCTTAACTCTTCTTCTCATACGATCCTACCCCTCAAACTGTCCCCCTAATTAGATAACTGGTATTTAAATAATACTTTAAGTTTTTTTTTACTGTATGTGAAATTCAAAATGCCTCTACACTTAGATTTGATATTTTATTTATTATTTTATGTTGTACATATTATTATTAAATTATATTGTATTTGCTAAGCTTTTAGTTTATACTATATCTCATGTATTAGATTTTTATTTCACGATTCAAATGAAGAAAGATGATCTATGTTTTTTATCATACTAGATTAGATATTCTAATTAATACTGATTGTGTTAAAATGTTTTTCACTTTCGTAATTATGTAATGAATATTCTTCAAAACTTATACTCATACTTTTGTTGCTTAATATATGAGGATTATGTTTTTTTTTAACGGCAAGTTAGTAGTTAGTAGTTAGTGATTCGTACCTAAAGTGACATCCATATGAGGATTATGTACATGTATAGAGAGATGAAGTTTTGTTGAGAAAGGGATAACCATTAAAACAAATATTTTAGAGATTCATCTCTAACAGATTTTTTATTTTAGAGATTTTAACACAAATTGTATTAATATAATATTATCTAATTTATCATCTCAATACACTTTTAAAAACAAACTTAATATAAAATAATAAAACTTTAATCTCATCGTGAGATGGAATAAATAACAATTTCTCTCTTATACCATCAAGTTTTAGAGAATTACCTAAAAATATCTCCAACAGCTTTGCTATAATAGGAAAAAAAATTGAGTTTTTTCTTCTTTAAAATGCTCCATCAACATTACTATATGGTTTGCTATTTTAGATATTTGGGGAGAAATCTCTAAATATAAAGTAATCTCTAGAATTCCTAAACTAGGAGAGAAAAACATTATTTTAATATATACAACAAATCAAAATTAATTGAATTAAATTAAATGTGTAGGAGAGAGAAATAATATTTTATTAAATGTATTCAATATTTTAATAATATAAGTAATGATGGATTCTCTAAAATAGAAAAACTGTTGGAGTTGGAAAAAAAATATTTTTAGAGATTTTGCCTTTTCATTCTCTATTTTAGAGAAATTATAGAATAACTGTTGGAGATGCTCTAAACTTAGAAAAAATTCAAGTTTAGTCTATTATAGAGAACAAGATAGCCAAGTTGTTGGAGAGGTTTAGAGAACAAAAACCCATTTTTTTCTAAGTTTAGAGCATCTCCAACAGACTTTTCTATAATTTCTCTAAAATAGAGAATGAAAAGCCAAAATCTCTAAAAACATTTTCTTCCAACTCCAACAGCTTTTCTATTTTAGAGAATACATCATTACTTATATTATTAAAATATTTAATATATTTAATAAAATATTATTTATCTCTCCTACACATTTAATTTCAATAATTTTAATTGGTTGTATATAAAAATAATGTTTATCTCTCCTAGTTTAAGGATTTTAGAGGTTTCTCCCCAAATCTCTAAAATAGCAAACCATATAACAATGTTGTTGGAACATTTTAGAGAAAAAAAACTCAATTTTTTTCTATTATAGCAAAGTTGTTGGAGATGCTCTTAGAATGAATGTTACAACATTATTCATGGTGAATGTGTCATCTATATTCATCGTGAATATGGACAAATGATGCATTCTCGATGGTTTTCTGGTTTTCAATAAAAATAGAGTTTCTAACGAAAATTACACCTATATTATGTATTATATTATATTATAGAAATACTATATATTTATGTATTATAAGTAGATATATAATAAACAATAGTAGGTCTGATATGTTAATTTACATAACATATATATTATACATGATACTATAGAATATGTTTATATATTATAAAATTAATGTATGGCCCTATTATATATTACAAAATACCATATTTTTATATAAAAAAAGATATACATATATATATATATAGAACGGTTCAAATGAAAACAAATTTATTTTACGAAAAACAAGGCACGTAATACACACGTAATACTAAATACACACGTTAATACACACGAAAAACAAGGCACGTGATACTTGAGTCCAACACGTTAATACACACGTAATACTAAATACAAGGCACGTATCACATGTAATAAAGGTGTTCTTACGTTTAAATAAAATAAAAGGTATTTTTGTTTGAACCTTCACACACACAGATATATAAATATAATGTATAAGTTTATAAATATACATATATGGTACAAAAGTTATGTATATATGTTTAGAAATACGGTATAAAATAAAGGATGGATAGTTATAGCTAAAGTTACTTATGTATTTAGGGGGTGTTTGGGATTGCTTATAAAAACAACTTATTGGCTTATTCCGGGGTGACCCTGGTAATAAGTCATTTTGAGTGTTTGGGAAAAACAACTTATCCGATGTCAAACCGGTGATAATGAGTTTTTTAAGAAATTAAAACTTTTAATTTATCAACTTTTAACAAGCACTTTTTCAGGAAGTTAATAAGTTAGTTTCAAATAAGCAATCCTAAACACCATCTTAATTTATTTGTATCATTAATAATTATTATATATGATATTACAAAAAAAAAACCATTCTCTCTTTGTAAATTGTCCGAAAGTTTTACGGAAAAAACTGGAAACTTAATATCGAATTTTTTTATACTTTAGATACAAATAATATGAATTTAAAAAAGATAGGTGGAATCTCTCGTAAAAGTTTACTGGATAAGTCACTTTCTATATCATTAAACCACTACTAAATAGTAATGTATAATTGACTGAAGAAGCTCTAAGTCTCATTAAGTTGCTAACAACCAACACCTTTAACCCACATATCCGAAAAAACACTAAAATGGGGACCCATCTCTACTAAAATACATAACTTTTTCAACCACCCACGAAAATACAAAACTTTAAAAGGTACTACACACTATTTTTAACAACAGTCAATACGTAGACCTCTAAATATAGAGACCTTATTCAATTTACAAAACAAATATGTATTTTTAGTGCTGAATTAGAGCAAACAATTCTATTTTGTAATCAGTTGGAGGTGTGCTGACGCTAATATAAATACACATAGTCCCTCTCTCACATACCTTAGAACTTAGATTTATCCTTTCTTACTGTGCTACTCACATCCAAGCTTAATTTTATTTTTGTTAATATGAGTAAGCAGAGCAGAGGATCGAAAATGAAGGTGAAGAATGGATCATTTCGATCGATTTTCATGCATGCAGACAGTGTAGACATGTTTCTGATGGCTCTTGGGTTTTTAGGTGCCATTGGTGATGGAATTACGATGCCAATGTTTTTTCTTGTCACAGGCACCATCATGAACAATATTGGAGGCTATTCCTCTGTATCCATAGATGTCTTTATCGAAAAAATCAACCAGGTCAATATTACACATACGTATTGGATTTTAAGTATCAGTTATGGTATAATAAATCCTGTATTTCTATTTCTTTTTTACAGAATGCATTAAATATGTGTTACATGGCTATTGGGATATGGATAGCATGTTTTCTTGGTAAGATTTTGTTCATATTAAATTTGTGTCTATTGATTTGGAAAGGGAGAAATGGCTTAAATCCATAATTAAATGAATGTGTTAAACAATATTAAATGATTTTTCACAAAAACAAAAAAATTAACACATCCCTAATATGGGTTCTCTTGATGTTTCTAAGAATAACCATGAAATTAATAGAGGTATTTACGGTTCGATGTGGATAGTTTAAGCTTTTTTTGATAAATCAGACCATTTATGACAGTTTGAAGATTTTTTTTTTTATTAAATGTATCCAAATATATAAACTTATAAATGCAAGTAAAATCAACCACCCTTCATAATCCATACATTATACACACTCCTATATTAGTAAATTACATTTATAGTTTCAACCATCCTTCATAATCCACACATTATACTAACTCTTAATTTTATTTTATTTTATTTTGATTAACCTGGATATCCAACCCGCTATGCGAGCCGACTAATCTCAGTGCGACCACCCGCTTCGCGGATAGTCTAGAGTCATTGCATTTGAACCACCATGGTCACAAAGGGATTTTTACCCCTCCGTGGATTCGAACCTGGGACCTCCAGATACTTTCGACCTTTGAAGCCCAAACTCAAACCATTGAGGCTTTAGCAATTACTAATTAAGGTTTTTTCAGCTGAAACCGCATACCTGACCGAACCGTCCAGTTTAACAATTTTTTAAATCAGAACGGACCACTAAACCATCGACACCGCAAAATTCAGTCAGCTTCAATTTCAAAAAGTTTTTACAAATATGTTTTTGTTACAGAGGGGTATTGTTGGGCAAGAACAGCAGAAAGACAGGCATCAAGATTGAGGTTAACTTATTTAAAAGCAGTTTTAAGGCAAGAAGTGGCGTACTTTGACTTGCAAGTGACAAGCACGACTGACATCATTACTAGTGTTTCCAATGATGGCATCCTCATTCAAGAAGTCATCAGCGAA
Source organism: Silybum marianum (assembly GCA_036898165.1). Classification (NCBI taxonomy): domain Eukaryota; kingdom Viridiplantae; phylum Streptophyta; class Magnoliopsida; order Asterales; family Asteraceae; genus Silybum; species Silybum marianum. Next base: position 955,816 of record CM072533.1, on the reverse strand, counting down.
AAGGTACCTTCTCTACTCAAACCAACCCATACAGATAGATACGGTGACACGAGTCATCATTTTATAGTTCCATTGTAAAGTGAAAAATTACATTTATGGTGGATGTCACTGTATTGTTTTGTTGGGTATTACATAGTCTTTGAAACTAAAATGTTAATACAAGATTTTAACAGCTAAACTAGTAAATAATCCCGCCCATCTACAAAAAGCCTAGGTTCGAGTGCTATTGTCAAATTTGTTATTTCTTAACTTAAATTTTAAATTTTGATTTTTTATATATATCTTTTATGTTTTTAAAAATATACGTAGAGCATATGTTCGTGGGTCTTTTTCTATAAAAGAGCAAGGAACCAACCAACATATCTATACTAGTATTTTTTTTTTTTTTTTTAAACTTTAAATATTTTTATAGTCAAATTGTGTTGAAAAATTTGGGGAAATTGACCAAAATTGTCAATCTTTCCAACCAACTTCACTTTTTAGCCACATTTTCAATTGAATTGCAATTTTAGCCAAAACTTACACGTGTCATTCTTCATTTGCGTAAACTCAATTTTTAATTAAAAAATGATGATTATTTTTACGAAAAGCATTCAATTTTTTGCGTAAAAATACTTACGCATAAGGATTTCTTTTTTTTTTCTTCTACCAGAAATCAATCTTTACACAAATGTGTATAATATCTACATAGAGAATTGACTATTTTTGGCTTAAAAGTGAATCTCTCTCTCTTTCTCTCTCTACATTGTTGGACCAGAAGTTTGGTTCAAAGTTGACCATTTTTTTCGGGCCAAAACGCAGATACCGACGCTGGTAATGAACGTGGCGGTTTTTGGTGGGGGATATGTTGTCGGATTTATATTTCTATGGAGGCTAGCAATCGTTGGCCTTCCATTCGTCATAATTTTAGTTATACCCGGTCTGATCTATGGAAAGATTCTGATGAGCTTATCAAGAAAGATCAGAGAGGAGTATAACAAGGCCGGTACAGTGGCTGAGCAGGCGATTTCTTCTGTGAGGACGGTTTATTCTTTTGTCAATGAAAATAAGACCATATCGGAATATTCTTTTGCTCTACAAGGCACAGTGAAGTTGGGTTTAAAGCAGGGTTTGGCTAAAGGAGTAACAATTGGTAGCAATGGTGTGGCTTTTGGAGTTTGGGCTTTCTTGGTATGGTATGGAAGTAGATTGGTGATGTACCATGGAGCTAATGGCGGAAATGTGTTTGCCGTTACAGCTGCCATCTCCGTCGGTGGATTGTAAGTTTTTTTTTTCGTTTTGGCATTTCATCAAACGGATTGTAGGCATTCTCAAACCTTCCTAATTTGGGGTGATGGATTTGGAAGCAAACTAAGGGTCCGTTTACTGTACACTTACGGGATAAGTGCTTACCGACAAGAGTCATAATCTCATTTACCTTATAGGATAACATTCCCGGGTCAAAATAGATTAACGGTAAGCATTTATAACCCAATAAACGCTTGCAGGATAGGAATTCTCACTCTCACTTGCTGGGTAAGAATCTTATCCTTGTATTTCCTCCTCTTATTGGGTAAGAACATTCTTGGTCCTTGTTATGTTCACCCGTTAAGGCAATTGAACCGGTAAGCGCTTACCAAGGTAAGTGTTTAGTAAACGGTCTCTTAATTTTTATTATGTTAGAACTTTTCTTACACTGTGTTAGAATTTAGATTGTTTTTACTCTTTTGCATCATTATGATCACTTTTCTTACATTGTTTCTTATTTTTTTTAGACTTTACAAAACTGTTATTGTCAAAATATATAAAGATCGAATATCATCAATATAATATCGATACTTTTGCCATTTTCAAAATATCATATTTTTATTTTATACGGTGCCCCCTCTCGTATAAATTCCTGTGTTTCAACTTTTTTCTTATTACGGTCATTCCTCCTTTACAATACCTTGTTTTTTTTTTACCAAATGGATTCTTATCGTATTAATGAATTCAATAACGACAGAGCATTGGGTTCGGGATTATCGGACGTGAAATACATTTCCGAAGCAATTGCCGCTAGCGAACGTATAAAGGAAGTGATCGAAAGAGTTCCGGAGATCGATTCCGACAACTTGGAAGGGGAGACATTACAACAAGTCTCCGGTGAAGTCGAATTCAAAAACGTTAAATTTGCGTACCCATCGAGGCCGGAATCCGTAGTTTTCAAAGACTTCAACTTGAAAGTTCCGGCAGGGAAGACGGTGGCGTTGGTGGGCGGCAGTGGTTCCGGCAAATCAACGGTGGTTGCATTGTTGCAAAGGTTTTATAATCCTCATGGAGGAGAGATTTGTGTAGATGGTAAAAGGATCGATAAGCTTCAATTAAAATGGTGGAGATCGCAAATGGGTTTGGTGAGTCAAGAGCCGGCTTTATTTGCGACGAGTATAAAAGAGAATATAGTTTTTGGGAAAGAAGATGCCGCCATGGATGAAGTGATTGAAGCTGCGAAAGCTTCAAATGCTCATAACTTCATCTCTCAGTTGCCTCTGGCCTATGATACTCAGGTTCTTCTTTTTTCCACACTTCCATCGTTGTATGAAAATTTACATAAATAGCTAAAGCTGACAATTGAGTTGGGTTCATTTTTAGCCATTTTCTGATTCAAATTCATTTTTTAGTCAATCCTTAAATAAAAGGCTTATGATATGCGTACGGGTTAGTTTTCGGCAACCAAAAAAAATCCTTGAGCATATATATGCGTAAGGATCGACTATTTATGGGCATTAGCCAACACAAAAAAAAACCCATTCATCTCCAACCAACACTAAATATAGTTCAAATGTGAACTAATTAACGGGTTCACATATGAACATATAGTTCATACGTGAATCACATATGTTCCCGTTTGCCGTCTATTTGTAAAAGTTACAAAACTACCCCTTTGGTTTTCACATACCCATGGGAGGAACTATCCGGTACTTCACGGTCAAAGCTGTAAATATGAACCAGATGAAGAGCTAGGATCACTTCTTTATTCTCAAATATTTATCACTTCTCAAAATCAACCTTTCCCTAGGTTTTTATAAATACATATAATATTTTATTATTATTATTATTATAATATTAAAGAAAGTTTTTATTTTTTTTTAATATGTCGGTTAAACTTGATTTTTTTAGTGTCCAATGGACTCACCATTTTTAGTATTCTATTTTCGGTGGTTGGGTTGGAGATGAAAAGTGAATTTAAGTCGAACAACGGCTAAAAAGTGAAATTCTATTTGCCGATTGACTATATTATGTGAAATTTTTCATCGTTCTATTGATTCGTTGTATTTTGCTACTGATTTGTTAATACATAAAAATGACATGCTTTTTTAACTCTTCCCAGGTGGGGGAAAGAGGAGTTCAAATGTCAGGTGGACAAAAGCAAAGAATTGCAATAGCTCGTGCATTAATCAAGTCACCTCATATCCTTCTTTTAGACGAGGCAACGAGTGCACTCGACTCGGAATCAGAACGAGTCGTTCAAGAAGCACTCGATCAAGCCTCCGTTGGTCGAACCACCATCGTCATAGCTCACCGTCTCTCCACAATCCGAACCGCCGACATAATAGCCGTCGTCAACAACGGTCAAGTGGTCGAGTCCGGCTCACACCACCAACTCATCCAACTCCAAAACGGCTTCTACACATCCCTAGTCCGCCTCCAAGAAACCAACCGACCCAATGAACCCACCGATCATAACCCACCCGGACCACCATCGCCATTCGACACTGGTCGACAGTCGATGGTTAGCCGCTCGAGCTCAACAAACTCGGTCAACCACGAGAGCTTTACTTCACATGTGAACCAAGAACTTCCGGTGCCATCTTTTAAGAGGCTTTTAGCAATGAACGCTCCTGAATGGAAGGAAGCGTTGCTAGGGTGCATGGGAGCGATTCTATTCGGTGCAATTCAGCCGTTTTATGCGTTCATAAAGGGGTCGATGATATCTGTTTATTTCTTGGCTGATCATGATGAGATCAAGCACAAAACAATGATTTACGCACTGTGTTCTACGGGTTTGGGAGTTTTTTCAATGGTAATCAACATCATTCAGCACTATAATTTTGCAGCCATGGGGGAATACTTAACGAAAAGGGTTCGAGAAAGGATGTTGTTAAAGATACTTACCTTCGAAATCGGGTGGTTCGATCAGGATGAAAATTCAAGTGGAGCCATTTGTTCAAGGCTCGCAACAGATGCCAGTGTGGTAAGGATCTTACAAGTTATTTGATGGAATCTCTGCGTTCACTGCAACAAAATTGGTTTTATAAGACTCCTAAAATGTCTAAGCATCTTAATAAAATACTTTATAGGACTTAAGTTTATATAGGACCAAACCAAAAAACGTCTTATCTAGAAGTGTTAGAATAGGTTTATAGTATGTTTTTAGGTGTTTTAAAAGGTTTTTAGGACTGTTTTTTAAAATAACTGTCTTGTTAGCTATTTTTATACGACATTATTCGAAAAAGTGTTTCGTAAACACAACTGACTTATAGAAAAATAAGTTTATAAGACATTTCTCAAAAGTGTCGTAAAATAGCTAATAAGACACTTCCTTTTAAAAATGTCCTAAAAGATTGTTAAAACGCTCAAGACGTTTTTAAGATAAAGTGTCGGTTAGCTAATTTATACGACGCTATTCTAAAAAGTGTCCTGTAAATAGATAAGTTTATAAGACATTCATCAAAAATGTCCTATAAAATTGCTAATACGACATTTTATTTTAAAAATGTCCTAAAAAACCCTGTTAAAACGCTAAAAAAACATCCAAAAAAACCCATTGTAACGCTTTTTGATAAGATGTTTTATAATTTGATACCATAAATTTAAGTTCTATAAGGTATTGTAATAAGACACTTAGATATTCTAGGCATCCTATAAAGCCAGTTTTGTTTGTGGTTTGTCATTAATCATTCATTCTTGGATAGGTTTGTCGATCATTCATCAACAATGACGTTTCAGGTGAGATCGTTGGTGGGCGATAGAAGCGGGCTTCTAATTCAGACGTTTTCTGCAATCGTGATCGCTTGCACATTAGGGTTGGTAACCGCATGGAGATTAGCACTGGTTATGATCTTAGTTCAGCCGATTATAATCATCTGCTTCTATTGCAAACGGGTTTTATTAAAGAACATGTCGCAAATAGCCATGAAATCACAAGACGAAAGCAGCAAACTCGCAGCCGAAGCGGTTTCAAATCTACGAACCGTCACTGCCTTTTCATCTCAATCACGGATTCTCAAAATGCTCCAAAAAACGCAAATAGCACCAATGCGTGAAAGCGTTCGACAAGCTTGGTATGCCGGAATCGGGCTCGGGTTCTCTCAGAGCTTAATGACTTGTACTTGGGCTCTAGACTTTTGGTACGGTGGTAAACTTATTAGTGACGGTTATCTCGAGCCAAAAGCACTCTTTCAGACGTTTATGGTCTTGGTAAGCACCGGCCGGGTCATCGCGGAAGCTGGAACCATGACCAACGATATAGCCAAAGGGTCCGATGCGGTTCGGTCTGTGTTCGCGGTGTTGGACCGTTACACCTTGATAGACCCCGAAGACCCTGACGGTATGAAGCCCGAGATCGTAACCGGCCGTGTAGAGTTGCACGATGTTTATTTCGCGTACCCTGCTCGGCCCGATATCATGATCCTTAACGGGTTCTCGATGGATTTCGAAGCTGGGAGATCGACTGCGTTGGTTGGACAAAGTGGGTCCGGGAAATCGACCATAATCGGGTTAATCGAGCGTTTTTACGACCCGATAAAAGGCGTTGTTAAAATCGATGGAAGAGATATAAAGTCGTATAATTTAAGAAGTTTAAGGAAATATATCGCACTTGTGAGCCAAGAACCGACATTATTTGCCGGCACCATACGTGAAAACATAACATACGGGGCTTCCGGTGAAATTACGGAAATGGACATCATCGAGGCGGCAAAATCGGCCAACGCTCATGATTTTATAGCAGGTTTGCAAAACGGTTATGATACATGGTGTGGGGATCGTGGGGTCCAACTTTCCGGTGGACAAAAACAACGGGTTGCTATAGCTCGTGCCATATTGAAAAACCCGACGATTTTGTTACTAGACGAAGCGACTAGCGCGCTCGATAGCCAATCGGAGCAAATCGTGCAAGAGGCGTTAGAACGGATGATGGTTGAGAGAACGAGTGTGGTGGTGGCTCATCGGTTGAGTACGATCCAAAGTTGTGATACGATTGCGGTTTTGGAGAAAGGGAAAGTGGTGGAGAAAGGGAACCATGGTTCGTTGCTAGCGAAAGGACCGGTTGGGGCTTACTACGCCTTGGTTCGGGTTCAGAAGCCAAATTCTGATATGGAGTAAAAGTTGGGTTTAACTTGGAAGATAAAGTGAAAGTAGTTGAAATAAATAACCCATAAGATTATATCATTAAAAAAAACAAATATTATAATAATCGAGGAGGTCATTCAAAACTAGAGGAAAGTTCAAATGCGAACTCAAATTTGGTTGCAAACATGAGGACAAAGGAGAGCGTGATACGTGTCTTATTCAGTCTGAACAATGCATTCCGAGTGAATAATGAATGTGAAATTCATACATTATTCGGACTGAATAATACTACATTCAGAGTGAATAACAAACACAGCATTCGGTCTGAATATTTCCCTTCATTATTCAGACTGAATATGACATGTGTCACGCTCTCCTTTGTCCTCATTTTCGCAACCAAATATGAGTTCTCATTTGACCCGCCCCTTCAAAACTATTATAACAAATAACCCACAAGGTAAGGTTTTATGGGATGTGCCATTCGTGTTCATCAATCATATTAATATACTATCATTAGTGAAAGAATGTGAATTTTGAATTAAATAAATTTAAAATATATAAAAATAAGATATGTCTAAGGTTTTAAATGGCATCTAGTGACCGAGACCAAACTTCAAGCCTTATGAGTCACGACAAAGCCATGACTTTTTTAAAGGTGTGACTTATGACGGCAAATATCCATATCATATATATGTAATAATATATATCAACTTATGTTTTCTACTGTTACTCAATAAATCAACGATAATAAAGAATTTAGATTATGTTATATATTAAAACCAAACAAATAAGACATTAAAAAGATAAGAAAAATCAATCATCACGTTAAAAAATTGTATATTAGGTCATGGCATGTCATAGACTTAATGTGACGTGAGACATAAGTCTTCAGTCAGATCACCTCATAACGACTAATGTAGCAAGCCTTTCATTAGAGTGGATATGTCTTAATTTTATGATGGAACGTGAATAAGACATGAGATTTTTTGGACAAGAGATATTTATATATTTTATGGGGACAACAGATTTCGGGACCCTCTATAAACTGATGTAACCCAAGTCGTAATGATTTCAATAGAAAGTATGACCAAAAAGTTTATTATTAAATAACTAATTAATTTTTATGACCAACTTTCTGTTGCATTATGATTATTAAATAGTTTTTGAATTACTTTTTATTATATTTTTAATCATAATTCAATTGTCTTATTTAATAAAACTAGTCGTTGGAATTTTTTTAACTATAAAGTTTCAATTTGATTTTTTATCTAATAAGAATACCTAAGTGAACGAAAATTTTACAATAAATATTAGAAATATAAACTAAAATATTTTTAATAATTTAAATATAAGTTACTTGAATTTATAATTTATTAGTATTGATTCTGAAATTACGATTTTTATCCGTATATATGGTTTATAATTCATTGTTGTTTTTGTTCTTATGATTTATAATTTAGTATTGTTTATGTCGTTTGATTCATAATTCGTTTATGTTTCCGTCCCTCCTACTTATGGATACGAATTAGCCTCACACAGGACAAAGTTGAAAATTGCATCTTCGAAACTATATGGAAAAAAGTCATAATTTTTAACAAACCATTTACTCTTGTTTAAATGCTCTAATACCTCTAATGCAAGTATAAATACACATAGTTCCTTTGTCCTTTGTGCTTCTCACTCGTGGGTCTTATAACTATTTTGTTAATATGAGCGAAGAGAGCACAGAGACCGAAAGGAAGGTCAACAATGGATCATTCAGATCTATTTTCATGCATGCTGATGGTGTCGATGTGTTTCTGATGGCTCTTGGGTTTTTAGGTGCCATTGGTGATGGATTTACGATGCCGATGATGTTGCTCATCACCAGTGACATCATGAACGACATCGGAGAATCTTTCTCTGTATCCATGGATGTTTTCACCGAAAAAATCAATAAGGTTAATATTACACTCATGGAGGGAGGTTCAAACGAGAACAATAACTGAATAGAAGACACGAAAACAGTCAAATCACGTGTAAAATCACATGGTCAATACAAGGGCATGCGGACGACTTGCCCTGCGACCTCAAATGTTGACCAAAAGTAGTGTGAATCACATGTGATTTTACACACGATTTTAGTGTAAAAATCTCAAGTGATTCGACTGTTTTCTTGTTATATTATTTAAATACTATTCTCGTATGAACCTAGTTCTAGACTCGTATACAATTAAGTTCATATTAGTTGTGGTATAATAGATCTAATATTTCCCATTTCTTGTTTACAGAATGCACTAAATCTTTGTTACATGGCTATTGGGATATGGGTAGCATGTTTTCTTGGTATGTTCTTATTTTTTGCACTTACTTTAATTTATGTGTTTGCTTTTTGCAAAAAGAAAAATATCATTGGTCAGAGTCTCCTCAAGAGATTTTTATTGCTTTTATCCTTAACTCCTATGAGATTAGTCAAGGTGCGTAAAAACTGGCCCAATTTATACATGTTATTAAATAATTGTGTTTTGTTGTAGAGGGGTATTGTTGGGCAAGAACAGCAGAAAGGCAGGCATCAAGGTTGAGGTCAACTTATTTGAAAGCAGTTTTAAGGCAAGAAGTGGCGTACTTTGACTTGCACGTGACAAGCACGAGCGACATCATTACCAGTGTTTCCGGTGATAGCATCCTTATTCAAGAAGTCATCAGCGGAAAGGTACTCTCTCTCTCTCTGCGTTATTGGACCTAAAGTCAAGTCGAGTACCAGGTTATTCGAGCTCGGATATGTTTTCAATGTTTGAGCTCGAACTCGAGCTCGGTTAACTTGTTTATTCGTTCAAGCTCAATGATTTTCGTATTTTGGTTATATAATTTGTAAACATATGTATAGGGGCAGGTTCAAATGAGAACTCAAATTTGGTTGTGAACGTGAGGACAAAAGAGAGCGCGACAGGTGTCATGTTCAAACTGAATAATCAAAGAAATATTCAGACTGAATATAGTATTTATTTGGTCTGAATTATGATTATTTAGACTGAATAAATACTATATCAGTCTAAATATTTCTTTGATTATTCAGCCTGAATAATCTACATTCAGAAACGTGTCGCGCTCTCATGTGTCCTCACGTTCACAACCAAATTTGAGATTGCATTTGAACCTCTCTCTCTCTCTCTCTCTCTATATATATATATATATATATATATGTTCCACCAGAAAAAGTGTACGCTCGAATGACTCGATTCGACTAGTAAAGTTTAATCGAGCTTTCAAACGAGTCAAGTCGAACATCAGTGTTATGGAGCTCCACTCGCCAAACTAAGCTAGTTTTATCTTTTCTTCGAGATCGACTCGATCTCAGAGAATTATTAAGCTTGGTTCAAACTCACCATTTTTTCGGGCGCAAACGCAGGTGCCGGCGTTGGTGATGAACGTGGCGGTTTTCGGTGGAGCATATATTGTGGGATTTATATTACTATGGAGGCTAACAATTGTTGGCCTTCCATTCATCATAATTTTAGTTATACCAGGTTTGATCTATGGAAAGGTTATGATGAGCTTATCAAGAAAGATTAGGGAGGAGTATAGTAAGGCCGGAACGGTGGCAGAGCAGGCGATTTCTTCCGTGAGAACGGTTTATTCGTTCGTTGGAGAAAATAATATCATATCGGAATATTCTGCAGCTTTGCAAGGCACGGTGAAGTTGGGTTTAAAACAGGGTTTGGCTAAAGGTGTGACGATTGGTAGCAACGGTGTGGCTTTTGGAGTCACGGCTATCTTGGCATGGTACGGTAGTCGATTGGTGATGTACCATGGAGCTAAAGGAGGAACCGTGTATATTGTTGGAGCAGTTATCGCCATCGGTGGATTGTAAGTTTGTAACAGTAAAATTTAGGGAAATTCACAAAAATAGTTGGTCAAAAGATAGGGTTTCACTTTTTAGCCATTTTCTGACCCAAATTCACTTTTTAGCTATTCTTTACGCAGAAGGCTTACGCATATGCGTAAGGATTGGTTTTCCACTTTCTGCGTAAGAATTCCACTTTTTTCTTGCCGAAAACTTTCAATGTAAGAATTGGGTACAAAAGATTGGCGATTTCTATAAAATTCCCTAAAATTTATGGGTATAGTTCATAATGACAAATATAAGGATATTATTGAACATTGGAGGGGTTCAAATGAGGACTCAAATTTGGTTGTGAATGTGAGGAGAAATGATTTGAATAAGCATTGTTAAGACTGAATAAACATTGTTTCGGACTGAATATATCAGTCTGAGGGTGTATTTGGTTGGAGGTATTAAACAGAAATTAATGAGAATATAATAAAAGAAACTGTTTGGTTATATATAATATAATGGGCTCATCCCCCCAGAAGCCCAAATTTTCATTCCTGATTAAACCGGGGGAATGGAAATTCTTTCCCATTTTCATTCCCATTCCCATTTTCATTCCCATATCAGAATGCCCCCTGAATATTTCTTTGATTATTCAGTCTGAATAATCTACATTTAGACACGTGTCGCGCTCTAATTTGTCTTCAATTTCACAACCAAATTTGAGTTCGCATTTGAACTTTCCTCTATTGAACATCTATATAAATTCGACAGATCATTGGGTTCTGGATTGTCGAACGTGAAATACCTTTCCGATGCAATGGCAGCTAGCGAACGAATACGGGAAGTGATCGAAAGAGTTCCGGAGATAGATTCAGACGACATGAAAGGGGAGATATTACAAGAAGTCTCAGGCGAAGTCGAATTCAAGAACGTAAACTTTGCATACCCATCAAGGCCGGAATCTGTTATTTTAAAAGACTTCAACTTGAAAGTTCCGGCAGGGAAGACGGTGGCGTTGGTTGGCGGCAGCGGCTCCGGCAAATCAACGGTGATTGCATTGTTGCAGAGGTTTTATAATCCTCATGGAGGAGAGATTTGTGTAGATGGTAAGAGGATCGATAAGCTTCAATTAAAATGGTGGAGATCGCAAATGGGTTTGGTGAGTCAGGAGCCCGCTTTATTTGCGACGAGTATAAAAGAGAATATACTTTTCGGGAAAGAAGATGCCGCCATGGATGAAGTGATTGAAGCTGCTAAAGCTTCAAATGCTCATAATTTCATATCTGAGTTGACTCAGTCTTATGACACCCAGGTGGGGGAAAGAGGAGTTCAAATGTCAGGTGGGCAAAAGCAAAGAATCGCAATAGCTCGTGCGATAATCAAATCGCCACGTATACTTCTTTTAGACGAGGCAACGAGTGCACTCGACTCGGAATCTGAACGAGTGGTTCAAGAGGCACTCGATCAAGCCACCGTTGGTCGAACCACCATCGTCATAGCTCACCGTCTCTCCACAATCCGAAATGCCGACATAATAGCCGTGGTCAACAACGGTCAAGTGGTCGAGTCGGGATCTCACCACCAACTCATCCAACTCGAAAACGGGTTCTACACATCCCTCGTTCGTCTCCAAGAAACCAAACCGAACCACGAACCCGAACCCACCAACCATTTCCCACTCGGACCATCATCGGCTTTCGACATCCACAACCCGAGCAGCCGTCAGCGATCGATGGTTAGCCACACGAGCTCTATAAACTCGGTCAACCACGGTGAAAACCCGAACTCGACCAACCAAGAATTTCCCGTGCCGTCCGTTAAGCGGCTTTTAGCGATGAACGCTCCTGAATGGAAAGAAGCGATGTTTGGGTGCATAGGAGCGATTCTATTCGGTGCAGTTCAGCCAGTTTACGGATTCATAAAAGGGGAGATGTTAGCCGTCTATTTCTTAACGGATAACAACGAGATCAAACACAAAACAATGATTTACGCACTATGTTATGCGGGTTTGGGAGTTCTTTCGATGGTAGTCAACGTCATTCAACATTACAACTTTGCTGCCATGGGTGAGTGCTTAACAAAAAGGGTTCGAGAAAGGATGTTATCAAAGATACTCACCTTCGAAATCGGATGGTTCGATCAAGATGAAAATTCAAGCGGAGCCATCTGTTCAAGGCTAGCTAAAGATGCGAGTGTGGTGAGATCGTTAGTGGGTGATAGAAGCGGACTTCTCATTCAGACGTTTTCAGCAGTAATGGTTGCTTGCACACTCGGGTTAGTGATCGCATGGAGATTCGCGTTGGTTATGATCGCTGTTCAGCCGCTTACGATCATCTGCTTCTATTGCAAAGGAGTTTTGTTAAAAAACATGTCGCAAAAAGCCAAGAAATCGCAAGATGAAAGCAGCAAACTCGCAGCTGAATCGGTTTCAAATCTCCGAACCGTCACTTCCTTTTCATCTCAAACACGAATCCTTAAAATGTTCCACGAGACTCAAAAAGCGCCAATGCGTGAAAGTGTTCGACAAGCTTGGTATGCGGGAATCGGGCTCGGGTTTTCTCAAAGCATAGTGGCTTGTACTTGGGCACTAGACTTTTGGTATGGTGGGAAACTGATTAGTGACGGTCAGCTCGAGGCAAAAGCACTCTTGCAGACGTTTATAATCTTGGTAAGCACCGGGATGGTCATCGCGGATGCTGGAACCATGACCAACGATATAGCCAAAGGGTCCGATGCGGTCAGGTCCGTATTCGCGGTGTTGGACCGTTACACCTTAATAGAACCCGATGACCCTGATGGTAAGAAGCCGGAGATCATTACCGGCCAAGTGGAGTTACGCAATGTTTATTTCGCGTACCCTGCTCGGCCTGACGTCAAGATCTTTAATGGGATCTCGATCAATTTCGAAGCTGGGAAATCGACTGCGTTGGTTGGACAAAGTGGGTCCGGGAAATCGACAATAATCGGGTTAATCGAGCGTTTTTACGACCCGATAAAAGGCGTTGTTAAAATAGATGGAAGAGATATAAAGTCGTACCATTTAAGAAGTTTAAGGAAATATATCGCACTTGTGAGCCAAGAACCGACATTATTTGCCGGCACCATACATGAAAACATCACATATGGTGCTTCTGAAGAAATTACGGAATTTGAGATTATCGAAGCGGCAAAAGCAGCCAATGCTCATGATTTCATAGCGGGTTTAACAGATGGGTATGATACAGGATGTGGGGATCGTGGGGTCCAACTCTCCGGAGGACAAAAACAACGAGTTGCTATAGCTCGTGCCATATTGAAAAACCCGGCGATTCTGTTACTAGACGAAGCGACTAGCGCGCTCGATAGCCAATCAGAGCAAATAGTGCAAGAGGCGTTAGAACGGATGATGGTTGGGAGAACTAGTGTGGTGGTGGCTCATCGGTTAAGTACAATCCAAAGTTGTGATACGATTGCGGTTTTGGAGAAAGGGAAAGTGGTGGAGAAAGGGAACCATGGTTCGTTGCTAGGTAAAGGGGTGACTGGAGCTTACTACACCTTGGTTAGCCTTCAGAAGCCTAATTCAGGCTAACCACACCATCATATAGAGTTTAATGGGCTGCTTTGGGCTTTAACTTGGAAGACAGAGTGAAAGCAGATGTAAAACCTCACAATATTAAAGTGGTGTTTGGTTAGAGGTATTAAACAGTAATTAATGGGAACAACAATAAAATAAATTGTTTGGTTTTATATAATATAATGAGTTCATTCCCTATAAGCCTAAATTCTCATTTCAGGTTAATTTTATATGTTTTGACTTTTGAGGGGTGTAAAATGCCAAATGGAATAATATATGATCCAACTTTGGAAACCTTGAAGATATTGAGTATGGTAATTGGTAAGGTTGGATTAACCTATATAAAACACCACGGTAGTAATTCTTATAAGAACCTACATTTTTTGTCTATAGAAACCTCTACTTAAATATTAATTTTTATTATTTTATAACACTTGATAAATGTAGCATTTTAATGCAAAGATGACTTATTTGTACTATTGTATAGTTTGTCATGCCGATCTTCAATGGTTTATGATATGTCACTGTTGTCGACAACCGAAAAATCGAGGTTTTAAATATAGTTGACAAGAGGGACACCACGCGATGCTCCGGATTTGGATGATCGTTTAAATTTAAGGCCATGCTCAATTTTTCAATACAACGATTGAAGTTATTGAAAACATATTTTTCTATTTTTGTTGACCATTTGCTTTAAGCATTTAAAGCCTTTCAATCAAACTTTCATCATACATTCATTCATCATGAATGATTATGTTGATTATATTTATATAATAATGTTCACAAATCACAATTTCATTATTTCACATTTTTCCTCTTGTTTAGAACGACATTACATATTCAGAGGCGAAGAAAAGGATTCTATAATCATAAATCAGATAATGAACGAGTCAGATAGTCAAATTCGATCTACAAGTTATGTAGATTAACATAAGAAACGAAGATATAGATATTTTTCACGAAATCATAACTATAAAACGGATTAACTATTAACAACACAACCAAGAACAATTTCATGTTGACGATTAAACCTAACAATTAACGATTGATTCCACAGTCCACACTTAATAAACAACTAAAACGTAGTTATTTAGCACACCGTAATCATCAATAAGCACACAAAAAACATGTAGCCAGAAAAAGTAAAGCATAATTGCATTATTTGCATAAATCCAAACAACGGAAGAAGGAAAAAAAATTACGAACCTAAGGAAGAAGCAGAAATGCAGAACCGTAGAAGCAGTGCGGTTGTCGGAGGTCTTCGGCGGTGCCTGGTGCTCGCTAGTGGGCAGAGGAGAGCGGTGGTCGGAGGGATCGCAAGACGTAGAGAACAACAGAGAGGGATCGTGATTTCAACAATTTACAGATTTCGAAAGGCGGTGAAAACGAAATTAGACTATATTTATGGGCCAGAATTTTTTATAAGTTTTATTTTTGGGTCAATTTTATAAGGCTTTGACATTGGATTGGGCCAATCTTTATTGGGTCAAACTCAAAATTGTATTGGGTCACTTGTAGAGATGGTCAAATGGTTCGGCCTGGTCCTAGACACAGGACCGGGTCCGATTTGGGACCGAAACTGATCATGACCGGTCCGATAGTCCGTAACCAGATTTATAATATTAATAAAAATTCATGGTCCGGCCCTGTAGTTATATGTTTGTAACAGACCATGTACCTTTTTTGAAAATTCAATGGATCATGTCTTTATAATTGTAATTTTATAAAGATTTGGGTACTTTTTATTGACTTTCATTAAAAAAAATTGTTACTTAAAGAGCATTTTAGTTTTTTTTTATTGACATGTTTTCATACGATTGTTGGGCATGTAGTTATGGGACAAGGTATTGTTTTATTCATTGACCCACACATCATTGAAAATGGCAACAAATACATGCCAAATCCAAAAACAAAGTGAGAGCCATTTGATCTAAACGGCATGAAGTGTGACGACAAGGTTAGGTTTCAATCTATATAAGCAACGACGAAGTCATTGTATTTTTCAAAGTGTAACTTAAGATCACAAATCTCTCTCTCTCTCTCTCTCTCTCTCTCTCTATATATATATATATATATACACACACACACATACACACGTATCTACTATCACTTTATATTGTCGTTAAAATAAATATTCAAACCATCAAATCTTTAATTCTAAAAGTAACGATACTATCACATTATGTTGTAAATTTTTGGTTAAATTTATGGGATCCCACATCAAATTAAAAGTAGATGCACTTTTGTGGCCCTAAAAAATATTCACTAGTCAACATGATACACAAACAACTTAATTCTTACATGACTTGATAAATAAAAAAACATCACCGCTGTACATTCACAATCTTATAAAATTTAGACAATTCATTGGACTTTTGAATATCGATAGTTTTAGGGATGGATATCGGGGGAGAGATTTCAGGACACATATGAATGGACCAGATGTGAATGTTGTTGCACATGGTTTTAAACGACTGTACATATGCAACAAGGGTTATGCTTCGGTAAGAATAAAAGCTATGGTGAGAAGGATAAGAAAAGATCTTCACAATTGGATCAATCATAATTGAAGATCAACGCTAGTATGGTGCACCGAGAAGCACCAGATCAGTTTATGTGATAAGCGCAATTCATGAGGTGGAGGTGAAATTAAAAGTGGTAAAGGGTCAAAATCCCTTCATACGTTTATCACATTAACTCTTATTATCACACGATACTTTCTCCGTGCAACAAATATCTTATAAATTCGAAATTTTAGCAATTTTAGCATTAATAAGTGGTACCAAATGCTTTATAAACTGTTTTTTAAAACTTTAGATCAAATGCTTTACAATATAGATACAGATATAAACGGTCTAAACAACCCTGCTCATAGTTATTTTTACATCATTCATGTTCTTACATTGATTTGAATGGATCAGTATGGACCCGCTCATTTTTTCCAACCTTGGTTGGGTTGGGTTTAACGGGTGGTCATGCTTGTGACCCACTCTACTATCAAGGGACTAAAATTGTAATGGTGTAATAAAGAGTGATACATAGGACAATGAGCTGAAAGTACAGGGGCCTATTTTTACTTCTACCAAAAAAGAACCGGGAGAAAACCGGAGGAATGAAAGAAAGGGAAACCGTATTTTTAATATCCTATCCATTAAGCTTGCGACTGTTATCTTCAACAGAGCTTCAATCATTTGGGCAACAATGGAGCTCTGCAGTTCAGCTTCTACAACATCATTCTATTTGAAATATTCTGTTGTTTCTCCTCCAATTTCGTCGATTTATTTATCTAATTCGCTCAGACCCACCACCAAACGATTCACTTCTCTTAGAATTTCTCGTACTTGCCACCAATTCTCTCATTCTTCAAGAAAGTTTTCAATCTTCGCGAGGGCTTCGGCGCCACCGGTCGCTAATGACACCGTCAAAGAGCCTCTACCCGCTGATCTTGTTGTTCAAGAAACCCAAGAGCCTAATTGTAGGGTGAGTTTCTCTAGTTTATTGTAATGTTCAACGGAATTACAAATTTCTTTTAACGACATTTTCACTCTGAAATGTATGGATTGAGTTTTTTTATTGTTTCTTAGTGAAATTAAGTTAGGATTTTGCGTGTTTTCTTACTGGAAATTGAACGAAAACGTGTTTTTAGCGTATGCCATTCATTTGGGTTTTTAGTAACTCTTTATATGCATTCAAACTGTTTGGTGAAAGTCTCCACAGAGATATTACTATTACTGTTATTTTAAAACAAGCACTGCAAATAGAATGATAAGAGAAAAATCATATTTTACATTTGAAACTACCATGTTTGACATCAAATGCAGGGTCGGACCCAAAAAAAAAATAATAATAATAAAAAAAATATATCTATATATATATATATACACGGTGGCACCATATAATACACACAAAAAAAGTTTACAAAAAACACGGTTTTTATGGACGTGTTTTCATGTTTTTATTAACATTCAATATCGCCAATGTGTTTTTAGCCTAAGTCCACCGTTTCAAGGGATTTTTAAAGGTTTTTGCTTGATTTTCGAGGGATTTTTAAGTTTTTTTTATCGATACCGAGGGTCTTTTTTTGGATTTTCTGGTTGATTTCAAGAGTTTTCCCCTTTTTTGCGTTGATTTCAAGAGTTTTTTTTTTGTTGATTACGAGATACAATTGCACCTTCTTGAACTTTTGAATATCTTATGGTTGCACCTTTCATAAAAGTAAAAATTTTAACCTTTTGACGGAGAAATAATACGGTGGCACGTGGTGTACCCTTCAATAGGTCCCATGATCTAATGTAAAAAATGTAGTTGTTCTTCTGGAAAGAAAAAAGTGTATTTGTGATAGAGACTGATTCAAGATGGTCAATCTCCAAGAAAAACCGAAGCTTGAGAGAAGAACTTTGGAACAATTTTCTGCTTAATTTCATAATAAACGGAAATACAATACTTATAGCAATGAAACAACCTCGTATCAATTTTGTGTTTTGGTGATTGTCAAATTTTCTGCATTTTTAACCTTCGAAAAGTATGCAGATTCGTTTGAGCATAGAAGTTCCGTCTATCATATGTGAAGATTGTCACAAAAGGGTCATAAATGAGTTTATGAAGAAGGCTAAGGTACAATTAGATCTCATCATCTAATTTCTCGACCATTTTTTGATTTAATTATAGTTTGCATACTCCATATTCGTTGTGTTCTCATATCGAGTTCTGTGTTGGGGAAAAAAAAGAGTTAGACACTAATGGTGGATTACGTGCCTATATCTTCAGGTTCCTGGATTTCGCCCTGGAAAGAAAGTTCCGGAAAGTATTCTCGTAAGTTATATCGGGAAGGATGGTGTCCAAAAGGCGATTGTTGAATCTATTCTAAAGAGAACTCTTCCACATGCCATGTCTTCGGTATGTAGCTTTTCTTGTAGGGCAGGCAACGGTTAGAGTATGGGTATTGGATAGGGTAAGGGACTAAGGGTTATTCCAATATCCGGTTCATTTGAAATATTAGAGTAATTGTCTATCTCATACACCTAACGGGTACCGAATCGGGTAATGGATAAATGGTGAAATAGAATTTCGTATTGAACTATAAATAATATTATTAAACTTCAAACATATGTGTAAAACATAAGTTCACAAATATAGTAATTCTTTTACATGTAATTTGTTATAGTAAACATTTTAATATTACTCTAAGTATAATCAAAGTATAATGTTTTAAAAACAATATAAAAATTGTCAAACAACAACTTTCGTTATAAATACGTACATATAATATATATATATATATAGAGAGAGAGAGAGAGAGGAAGGTTCAAATGAGAAGTTTTGATTTTTAAGGGAACAAAGGGACGCATTATGGACCACATATGATGTGGGTCCGACATAATATTAAATCATTTCTAATTTAATATGATTTAATATTAAATCAGAAATGGTTTAATATCATGTGGGACCCACATCATATGTGGTCCATAATGCGTCCCTTTGTTCCTTTAAAGAGGGGTATTTCTCGTATGATCCCTCCCCTATATATATAAGCATCTATCATCTATGCTTTCAAGATCAAACTTAATGAATCGCATAATTTCAAGCATATTAATTTCACAGGTAGATGGACGGGCTTTGAAGGATTCGATCCGCATTACAACCACATTTTCCGACATGGAAAAAACTTATTCTTCTTTGAACATCCTAAGGTGTGTCAAAAGGTTTTATGGTTCTAGTTAAATAAAGACATGCATCTCGTTAAAAAAATTTTACACATATTTTTATATTGAAACAACTTGTGGGTATAGATACGAGCTTATTGTGGATGTAGCACCTGAAGTTAAATGGGTTCCAGAGGATGGTTATAAGAATTTGAAGATCGTAGTTGAGCTTGACACTGAGATAGCTGCTAAAACAGCTGCTGAACGAGAATTAAGACGCCGTTACAAGTCTTTAAGTACGATGAGAATCGTCACAAATAGAGGACTACAGGTACTTCATGTTTTATAGTCCCTTTTTTGTGTTTTTCAACTAATGTTTCCTAATTCATATACAAAATATTTGAAAATTTCATTATAGAAATTGGGTCTATCTATATATTTCCTTCTCGATTATCCTTCAGTCACGATAATGGAATCCCCAAAACGAGAATTGGTAAATTAGGGAAAATTTCATGTATATCCTTTAAAACTTCCTATATTACGTATATATCCTTGTAAAGTTTGAAACTATGAATATATGTCCTTCTCCCTAATTTAATTATTATTAAAACATTTAAAAAAATACAAATCATTATCTCTAAACTGAATTTATTTTCTAAATTACTTAACTACCCTTCTTAGAAAATACAAATCATTATATCTAAGGGTAGTTAAGTAAATTAGAAAATAAATTCAATTTAGAGATAATGATTTGTATTTTTTAAAATGTTTTAATAATAATTAAATTAGAGAGAATGACATATACGTGAGTTCTAGAGGTGTAGAAGGATATATACGTAGTTTCAGACTTTACAAGGATATATACGTGATATAGGAAGTTTTGAAGGACATAGATGAAATTTTCCCTATTTAAATGTATTAGGATATGTGGAACCTCATTAGATTAACTCCAAAAGAGCTGAGAACCCAGGTTCAAAGAAAATGAGGAGAAATGGTCCAAGTCTAAGGGCCTGTTTGTTAGGAGCTTAATGGACTTACAGCTTATACGATCAGCTATATGCAACTGTTTGGTAGGGGCTTAATGATATAGAAAATAGCTTATTCAGTAAGATTCTAGAAGGAAGCTTTAGTTTTCTTTTTCGAACCTGTCCCTCCCAATTAAAAACATGCCCTTTCTAGTTTCTATCTATGAAAAAACTTTCCCAATCTGTACAGACAGATTAATCCACACAGCCAACTATATCTATACAGACCCTGTTTGTTAGCAGCTTAATGAGCTTAATGGGACTCGCATCTTATTCGGTCGGCTATAGATGACTGTTTGGTAGTAGCTTAATGATATAGAAAGTGGCTTATTCAGTAAGCTTCTAGGGGGAGCTTATGCAGAAAGCCAAGTTTTTTTTCAATCCTGTCCCTCCCAATTAAAAAACACGTTCCTTCCATCTATGAAAAAACCCTCCCAAACAAAAACCTTCGCAATAGATGGAAGGAAAAAAACTTGACTTTCTACATAAAGCTCCTTTCTAGAATCTTACCGAATAAGCCACTTTATATATCACTAAGCCACGACCAAACATGCATGTATAGCTGACCGAATAAGCTGCAAGTCTCATTAAGCTGCTAACAAACAGACCCTTAGCCGACATAGACTAACAAAATGAACTGAATGACAACTTTCCATAGATTGGTGACGTTGCTGTACTGGATATATCAGCAACAACAGCTGAACAAGACGGATCAGACGTAAAAAACGTTCCAGCTGCTGAGAGTAAAGGTAATTCATTCATCCACCGGCTTAATTCAAACTTCATTTCTTTTAGCTTTTTTCACTCTTGACGTCTTTTCTTCTTTGGATTTTGCAGGTTTCCATTTCGATACAGAAGATGGAGATAGAGTTATTCCTGGTTTTCTCGACTCAATAATTGGAATTCAAGGAGGCGAAACGAAATCCTTCCCACTTGTATTTCCAGAATCGTGGAAACAAGAAGATCTTCGTGGTCTTCCATGTCAATTTACTGTAAGTTTCCTTCTCCTGCAACAGTTCCGTTAAGAGGTAGCCTCTGAATCGCTAAGAGGTGAATTCTGTTTGGCAAAAAATAAGTCTGCTTCTTAATGGTTCCAAAACCCTCTGAATCATTTTGTATCTTGGACCTCCCTTAACCATTCAGATGCCTAGTTTCTTTTTGAACAATTACTAAACAATTATATTTTGTTTTGCACTATATCATAAGAGTCTCTTAATCATTCAGACCACTTAATCATTCTGCATCAAAACATTCAGCAACTGCCAAACAGCCCCTAAGGAAACTTTTGTTTTTTTGTTTAATTTATTGATAGGTTGAATGTAAAGAACTCTTTTATAGAGAATTACCAGAGATGAACGATGCCATTGCTGATAAGCTTATTCCTGGATGCACCAGTATCGAGCAGGTTAGATATATAATACATAAACTTCACCTAAGGGGGTGTTTGGTTCACAGGATTCCAACGGAATCTGAAGGAATTGGAATGGTCAATTCCGTTGACCAAATTCCATTAAGGCGTTTTGGTTTACCTATGGAATGGAATTGAATTCCATACATTCCACAATCCACCATTCATGGATTTAGTGATTCCATCACAATTGAGAAGGAATTCAATTCAATTCAATTCAATTCCATCCCATTTTCTCAAAAAGACAAAATTATCCCCGCATATTTCCTACTTGATTTACCCATACCCATATGACCTCCATCTGAACTACCGCCGACCACCACCGTCCTGAACCACCGCCGACCACCACTGTTCTGAACCACTGCCAACCACCACCGTTCTGAACCACCGCCGACTACCACCATTCTAAACCATCGGCAAGCACCATCGTTCTGAATCTGAACCACCACCTATCTGAACCACAACTGACCACCACCGTTATAAAAGGGGTATTTTGGTAATTTATCGTTTATTCATTCCAATGCCAAAGCTACGTTTTTTATTCTACCAACCAAATAGGTAGAGTCCAAATAATTTATCAGATTCCATTCCAATTTTTTCAACAAAAAGTGCAGTCAAATTCCATTCCAGATCCTTCAAAGTCAAATTTCTTTGACAGATTCCATTTCTTCAAAAAAGCATTCTGGGAACCAAACTCCCCTTAAAATGTACGCAGACTTGACCTCTATCCAGAAAGATAGAGCGGCTGTTTCCATAAAGACCCCTGGCTCAAGAACAACATATTTAGATACTGTTTACTTCCTATATTAGATTAGAAATCTTTTGGAATATGGATTTTGCAGGTTAAGGAAGCATTATTGGAGAGATGCTTGGAACTCGAGCAAACAGCTAAAGATCAAGCAACAGATAACGCCATCCTTGACCAGCTTCGAGAGGTGTTTAATTTTCTAAAAATATCAAGTAAAAGTGTTTCTTTCTTTTGAATCGTAGTTGTTAAAACTCCATTTCAGATGATTCAAGTTGATATTCCTCAAACGTTGTTCGAAGAACAAGGCAGGCAGCTTTATGGAGCCAGACTTCTACAAATACAGGTCAATAACATATCATTATTACAATATTACCCCTATCTGGCCCAGAAGGAGTCTACATTTGATTTAGAACTCACAACTTTTCAAATCCAAATTTTTGAAACATGTTCCTTTAGAGTGCGTTTGGTATCCAGACAGGATAGGACAGGACAGAACAGTTGTTTAGCGTTTGATAAGACAGAACTAGACATGACAGAACAGATAAAATGACCAATTTACCCCTAATGAGTTGTTTATATATTTTTATGTATTTTGATTAATTTATAATAAAATGAATATTTTGTATAACAAAATATATCATTAGAAAGTTTTCTTCAAGACAATTAAAATGACACCAAAATAAAAGGTTCATGTAGTTTCCAATTTTTTTTACCTTTTCTATATATTTTTTATTATTAATATTTAATGAATTACATAATTTAATCAAAATACAGAAACCGTATAAAAATAATATTTTGAGGACAGTAAATTGAAAGTTTAAAGAGCATAAATACAATAAATAAAATTTAAAGAATAAATAAAATGTAAAGAGGGAGGCGTATTTGATGTTTTAGAAGAGAATTAAGTTTTATTGGTAAAATATAGGTCCGTTCCACCTTATTCCACGGGGCCGGGGGCGCTTGTTCCACATAAAAGCCCAGCCAAACATGGAACAATGATCCTTGTTTTGTTCTATTTTGTCCTATCCAATGTACCAAACGCACCCTAAAATCAGATGCATTTGAATTACTAAACTACCCATGTCAAATTAAAACCTAAAACTTTTGTCTTTCTGGTCCTGTCTGCATACCAAACGCACCCTTTGTAGTTTAATGTAGTTAAAAGAATTCTCTTATGACCCTTAAAAGTTAAATGTGTTGTCGTGTGTGTTATATTTTAACTTTTAAGTTAAAAATTAAATGTGTGATCGCAGGCAAACATGAAACTAAGTGAAGAACAATTGGCAATGCTTTCAGGCCCAACGGCGGTGAAGGAGTACTTGGAAAACCAGAGGGAGAACATAGAAAACATAATAAAGCAAAATATTGCCGTTGGAGATATTTTCAAACGCGAAAATCTGCAGGTACCCATTTTTTTCTGAAAGATTATTAATTATTTATTTATTTTGAAAGATGATTATTCATCAACATATGTTTCGATATGAAACTTATGACAATTTACCGAAAACATCGATGTTACAGTTTTCAACTGATGAGCTTGTGAAAGAAGTTGAGAATTCCGTTGCTGAGTTCAAAAAACACAAGCAGGAGTACGATGAGGAGAGCATTCAAGAGCAGGTTTTTTACCGATTCCCCAGAACCCTTTATTCTTTTTTGAAGTATTATATATATATATATATATTTATATTAAATATAGGGAGTTCAGGGGAAAACCGCCAGAAAAATAAAAAACTGAGGAACACCTTGGTAACCATTCATGACGGCATGTGCATACAAGTAATAGAAGTTGTTTTTTGGTTGTTATGCACGTGTGCATACCGGACAAATTGCTTATAAATTACTTGTATGCACATGTGCATACCGTTCACATGAACGGTTACCAGGGCGTTCCTCATTTTTTTTTCATTTTTTTGCGGTTTTCCCTGAAAACCCTATATATATAGGGGCAGGTTCAAATGAGAACTCAAATTTGGTTGTGAACGTAAGGACAAATGAGAGCGCAACAAGTGTCATATTCTGACTGAATAAATACTATATTCAGTCTGAATATTTATTTGATTATTCGGTCTGAATAATCTACATCCAGACACGTGTCGCGCTCTCATTTGTCCTCACGTTCACAACCAATTTGAGTTCGCATTTGAACTTTCCTCTCTCTCTCTCTCTATATATATATATATATATATAGAGAGAGAGAGAGGAAGGTTCAAATGAGAACTTTGCATTTTTAAAGAAATAAAGAGACCCTTGTGGATCACATATGATGTGGGTCCCACATAATATTAAATCATAAATGATTTAATATTATGCAGGACCCACATCATATGTGGTCCACAATTTGTTCCTTTGTTCCTTTAAGGAGGGGTGGTTCTCATTTGATCCCTCCCCTATGTATATATATATATATATATGTGTAGCAAATACTCACACACACTCCTCATCTTTGGTGAGGTTTGAACCATTGACCTTCTCGGAAGGCTGGGCTCTACCAGTAACCCACGTACCACTAGGCCAATTAATTCCATCAACACCTAATTTGTATGATTTACAAATACGATAATTTTTCACACGAAACAATCATCTTTTTTTTTGTTGTATGTTATTAGGTTCAAGAGGTATTAGAGGGAGCAAAAGTGCTTGAATGGTTGAGAGAAACTGCAGATATTGAGTATGTAACCAAATGATCACAAACATGAAGCAGCCAAAGACAACATTTTTGCTCTCAGGTGTCTGTGTTTGTGTTTTTTTTCCAACCTGGTTAGATTGTTGCAAGAGTCATTAGTAGCTATTTATTAAACAAAACTTCAATCGGGAGTACTTGTAAAAGTTTCGGCTGTAACTGAACAAGAACCTCTGTAGCAAATACGAGAAGTAAATGAACGATTTGTTACCCTCAGTGTAAACCATTATTGTGATACCCGTAGGATTTAATTCATTATTACTCTGAGGTTGTAATTGCCTTGTGTATATTTGTATTAAATGCTAATACAGGTTAGCATGCAGGCACCTCAACTAATCTTGTGGAACCCTGAAGTTAACAATCGCAAAAACTTATGGTTGAATTGCTGACGACCAATTGGGATCAAACGCAATACTTGACTAGTTGGGTTATGTACTAATTGAGGCAGTGATGGATCTAGGATTTTTGCCTTGTGGATCACCTTTAAAGTAGACTAAAGGCACGCAAAGTCGTCTGACGTGTTTTTAGCCTAATTACACTGTCTCAAGGGATTTTTAAACTTTTTTGGTTGATTTTGAGGGATTTTTTAAGTGTTTTTGTCGATTTCGAATGACTTTTTCAAATTTTTTAATTGATTTCAAGATACTTTTTTGGTTATTTCAAAAGACTTTTTTGGACTCGGCAATGGTCTAACTAAGGCTATAGGGTTCCTGCAAAAATTTACCGGGGGAATTAAATGAGAAGTTAAAAAAAGTACTTTTTAACCGTTGAAAATTTTATTTTATTTTTCTTTAATGGGTTCCCTTCCCCCTACTCAGACTTAACTATATCTGCCATTGAATTGAGGTATAGTTGTGTACCCATGTGATACAACGTCATGCTTCTCAATTGAAGTCAAGAACTTGAACCATAGATCATGATTCCTACTTTGTTTTATTTTTTGCAACTCTCGGATTTATTTTTACATGATTATCATTTTTTGGAGCTTTCTATCGTATTAGTAAGATGCTTATCATCTATTGTGTGGTTATCAGTTTAATTCGTTCGTCTGGTGGATGGTGGTGTAGTGCCCGACGGCCCATTTCACATTATTTGGTATTTATGAATGTGCACATTTCGAATTTAAACGTGTTTATGCAACTTTAATGAGAATGTAAGAAAAAACATTTGTTTTGGTATCTTCTTTTAACATATTTACGTTTTTGCCCTTGAGTAATTGTTATCAAAAACCAAATATGACACAAACAATCTTAAATTTACGATATTGTTAACACATGATTGAACATATATGACGTAGGCTATGTTTGGCAAACTAGCTGATAAGCTAGCTTATGACTGATAAGTTAGCGTATCACTTATAAGGTAGTTGATGACTTATAAAAATTTGGTAGTAGTGATAAAATGGTGATGAATAAGTTATGTTTGACAAAAACTAGCTTATGAGCATGTGAAATGACCAAAAAGGGCATGTTGAAAGTAAATAAATAATATTAGTTAGGGGTATAATTGGCAAAAGTGTTAAAAAGCTCCTCATAAGCTACTCCAAGTAGCTTATCGATAAGCTAGTTTATGTGCATCCAAACGATTACTCAGAAAATAAGCTACCTTATAAGTCAGCTTAAAAGCTAGCTTATTTTTACCAAACAATGTCGTAGTTGTATAAGAATTTAACCATTGCCTCTACAACGTATTGAGACGGTTTTATTGATCATATGTTGTTTTATAATTATATAAGTTATATTACTTTTGATTCATTTTAATTAAACAAAACAAAATAAAATAAACGATTATTTTTAAAATACCATATGAATGACGCAAAAATGATTGATCATCATTAAATATCATCGATGCTTTTATATTAAATGACTTGAGATTTTGATAAAAATTATGCAATTGACATAATTGTGTAAGTAGACTATATGATTAACAATTATTCCTATATGAATATATAACTAAAAAATTATAAAAATAACATTTTCTTTTATTGTTTTCAGTATTTTATACAATAATTATAAATTTATTTATGACATGCTTTTGAATGAAAAACAATGATTTAAAGTTCAAAGTTAAAAGCCTAGAAAAAAGGGTGAAAACTTGTCAAGTTTTTTACCTCTTTTTTCTCTTCCAATTTGCTGTGTGAAAATGTTATTTTTTTTTATTTTTAAAAGGCAACAATGTTTATTAAGAAAAAACCAATAAAAGTGCAACAAAAGGGTTAGGGGAGCACACTCCAAGCTACAATAACCCATCAAACCAAAGAAAACGAACATAAGTAAAAAAACCAAAAAGACTAAAAAAAATTACAAATAAATCAACCAAAAAGAATTATCAGAAAGAAACTAGAAGTTCATCTTGAGGTCAGATAAAGAAGGACAATTCAATAGTATCAACGGATAAAATATTTTTTATTTTTTAATTTATTGTCGAAATTGTTAGAAGCAATTCTTTTTTCACTCAATCTTAGTTTTTCATAAAAATTTATAATCGTATTTATGAAAACATAAATATGATTCAAGACAACTTCCATCTTTTTTCCTTAAATAAATATGATTTTATATTTTTCCTCAATTAAATGACTCTACTTTATTTTCCTGAAATAAATATGACTATACCTTTTCTCCTTATTAAATAAATACGCGTATTTTTTTTTCCTTACGTTGTGTTTTTGAAACTTGTTTTACGAAGAAAAGTAGAGAAACGAAAGGAAAAGTGAAGGAAAGTAAAAAAAAAAAACCCTATTCTTGAATTTTTTTAGGAAAGAAAAGAAAAGTAAAAAAAAACTGTGTTCTCGATATTTTTCTTATATAAATATGACTCAAGATATTTTTATAAAACAACAAATAATTAGATAATTGTTGAACCGGCTCAATTTATGTACAAATAGTTGTTGCGTCATTTTCGTTGTATTAATATTAAATCAACTTAAAATAGTGAAATTGACATAAATAGTCATTCTTTATGGTGTTTTTCACTTTTTAGTCATTTTTTAGATGAGTTTATTGAAATAGCTAAAGTTTACGTAGAGACTTTATGCAGAAAGTAGACTTTCTACATAAAAATTATTTTCTCCAAAAGTTTAATTTTTAAAAAAGTTTACGGAAAAAGTATGGTTTTTACGTAAACCCTCTGCGTAAAGAATGTCCGGTTGACAAAAAAAAAAGACACGTCAATGTCTAACAAAACATTCTTTACGCAGAAACCATACTTTCTACGTAAACTTTTTTTTTCTACAATTATTTTTTTTCAAAAAATTTCATAAAAGCCGTTGCGAATCACTTTCTATTCCATAATTAATATATTTTTTTTGCACAGAAAAATGTTGATTTTATAAATTAATATTAATATAAAATATAATAATTATAAATTATAAATTATAATCTTATTAAATATAAAATAATATTTTTTTAAATATTTAAGGTTTCTAATAATTAAATAGCGTTATATGGTTAATTTTAATAATTTATATATATATATATATATAATATTTTATCAATATATTATCTATACTATATTATAAAGCATTTGGCCAAAAACTATTAAAAACAACTTTTTAAGCGTTAGATATTACTATTTAATGCTAATTACTTAATTTTCAATATTACAACTAGATTATGCGTAAGTACAACTTATTAAAATTTCATTTATGAATTCGTATAAGTAACTGCAGATAATTATGATCAAATACATGATAAACATCTAATTTTAAATCTATACTATATTATAAAGCATTTGACCAAAAACTATTAAAAACAACTTTTTAAGCGTTAGATATTACTATTTAATGCTAATTACTTAATTTTCAAGATTACAACTAGATTATGCGTAAGTACAACTTATTAAAATTCCATTTCTGAATTCGTATAACTAACTGCAGATAATTATGATCAAATACATGATAAACATCTAATTTTAAATATAAAAAATTTAAAATATAATTAAAATAATTATTAAGTTTAATTATTATCTTTATAAAAAGTTATATTATCAACACAAAAATAAATTACTTCGTTATTAAACCCAAAATAAAATATAATAAAAAAAATTGAATTAAAGAAATTACATAAAAAATGAAACATTAAAATCGTTTTCTTAAAACCACATAAAACCATTAGAACATCGATATAAACAAAAATTAAAATAAAACTTAAATCCCAGATGTATCTCGGCATCTCGCTGCATTGCGCGAGTACTCTTCTAGTTAGTTATAAATAATTTTTTATTTAAAAATTAAGAATCTTTTTACTTTTACGCTGTAAACTTTTGCGTAGAGATTTTTTTTAATTTCTAGATTAAATATTAAATACTAAATAATTTAATAATTTAAATTTTTAATTTTATTAAATTCAAAAATATTTAAGATTCTTAACAATTTAATATTGTTGTATAATTAATTTTAATAATATATTTAATATTTTGTATTTAATATAAATTTAGATATTAGAAAAACTTTTACGCAGAAAGGGACCTCTCTACGTAAAGATTTGTTGGAACATTACGTGTCTTATTTTTCCCACTCGGACATTCTTTACACAGATGGTTTACGCAGAAACCATACTTCTGCGTACACTTTAAAAAATCTAACTTTTTAAGGAAAGTAGATTTTCTGCATAAAATTTTTGCATAAGGTTTGGACATTTAAAAAAACTCATCTAAAAAATGACTAAAAAATAAAAAATACAATGAAAATTTGTTATTTATGTCAATTTCCTCTTAAAATAACATACAAAATAAAGAAAATTTGACTATAGCCAATCTCTTCACCATCATTTTTGGAAAACTCTCAAATAATCATTTTGTAATATAAATTTCATTTTTTAATCATTTTTTAAGATTTTTTCTTGAAATAGCCACATTTTACAGAGACCTTACACAAAAACATTGTCTACGAGTAAGGTCCAATTTTAAAAAATCCATTTTTACTTTATGTGAAAAATCAAGTTTTTGTGTAAATCATGTATTGTTAGCAAAAAAAAGACACATAAAATTTATATAGACTGACATACTTTACACAGAAAGTAGACATTTTGCATAAAGTTTCAAAAAATTATTTTTTAAAAGGACTTTATGGCTATTTCAGGTAAAAAAAAAACTATGAAAAATTGTTAAAAAGTGAAAGTCATTTTACCAAATGGCTATTTACGTAAATTTTCCTTATTTTTCAAGGACATTTTTAAGTAAATTTCTAAACTAGTCATTCTTTATGTAGAAAAACGAATACCTTTTTCATGCAAATTTATTTTATCAGAAAAATGGTATACTCATATTCGTATAAAACATTTACATAAAAAATGATTTGTTTAGGAATTTGCTTAAAAATGTGACTTGAAAATAAATAGGAATGAAAAAATTACCTATTTTAGTTGATTTTCCTAAAATAATAATCAATTAATCTTAAATAAATAAATAAATAAATTAAAATCATCACAATTTAATAATTAAATATTTAACAAAAATTTCAAATTCTTTTGTAGACAACAAAAAAACAATTGATAACTGAACGACTGTATCTTTCACGATCTCCCTCCTACACGCTCCGTTTTCTTCTGTCCTTTTTTTTCTCTCTCTCTCTCTCTCTCCAAAAAGGCGGGGAGAATTGGAAGAACTCTGACTACTACGAAGCTTCGAGAAAACCCTAATCCAGTGTTCGATTGTCGTAAGCCTTTCTTCTTTGTTTCATCATTGATACAAATGTACTAGTTTTTTTTTGTGCAATTTTGTGATATGATTGTGTACTTTGAGTACACTCTGTTTCGTTCTTCTTTTGGCTTGAATTGAAAGCTTTTTTCGAGATCTATGATGTTTGAAGTTTGTAAAAACACTTGATTCGATGCAAATGTAGTGTTGTTTGGTCATATATTGACGTACATTTGTGTAACGATGAAAAAAGTTTGGAGAAGTGAATTGCGTAAGTGTGTTTTTGTTTCAAGTTATTGATCTTTGAATTTTGTGAAGTGGAGATGGAAATTTAATAGGTTTACTGATGATGAACTTTTAGATTTCGTATCATCACTGCTTAATTCAGGGTTTTATCGATTTTGTTAACGTGTGCCTATTTTGGTTGGTTAGTTTAATCTGATATTGATGTTTAGCAATTTTTTGAATTTTTGATACTGAATTCTCTTTAAGGATGTCAGTGTCTAATTCGAATGTTAGTTTGAACAAAATAATCTGACTTTTGGTACATTCTGTATTTTGATCAGATTCAGATGGCAGGGGTTGATGTTCAAAATCCTCTTCTTGGAGAAACAACTTGTGGTTCTCTAATGCTGCAGTTGCAGGTGAAAGATACATTACACCAGCGATTTGCTATGTTAATTTCATTTTCTTTCATTAAAAACGTGTTTTTCGTTGGTTCCAAAAAGTGAATTTGTTATGTTAATTCAGAAAATTTGGGATGAGGTTGGTGAAAATGATGAGGAAAGGGATAAGATGCTTCTTCAGTTAGAGCAAGAGTGCTTGAATGTGTATAAGAGGAAAGTGGAACAGGCTGCAAAATCAAGGGCACACCTGCTTCAGTCACTGGCAGATGCTAAACTTGAATTCTCCACTCTTCTTGCATCTCTTGGAGAGAAATCCTTTGTTGGCATTGTGAGTAATGGGTTGCATCCACTTTTTGGAATTTATTTGTTGTTCTTATTCTTTGGAAGGGGATGGTTAAAATGAAAACCATTAATATTTTGAGAACCGGCACCAATACATGTATACTTGCATAGAGTGAGGTTCGGGGGAAACCCCAATAAAACGAAAAGCTGAGGAATTCCCTAATAACCATATGCACATGTGCATACAAGTAACTGAAGATGTTTCCTGGTTTCTATGCATGTGTGCATGTTATGCACATGTGCATACGGAAAAATTACTTACAAATGTATACACATGTGCATACCATACAGATGAATGTTTAGTAGGGTGTTCCTCATTTTTTCATTTTTTTGCCCCTTAACCCGACCCTGCTTGCATATATAGTACATATATATTGATGAAGATACTATTTGACGCATACATATTCTGATAGTGCATATGCATCAATGCATATATATATATACACACACATACTTACATGCATATACTAGTTCTCATGATTCTCAAAATACTTGTGGTTCTCATATGAACTTTCACCTACTTCTAATCAGGAAATGTACTATGATATTTGTAATGTATGACACCTTTTTGCTTTTTTGGGGTTCAATTTGCAGCCTGAGAAGACTTCAGGAACCCTCAAGGAACAACTTGCTGCTTTTGCACCAGCTCTCCAACAATTGTGGAAACAGAAGGAGGAGAGAATAAAGAAGTTCTCAGATGTGCAGACACAAATACAAAAGATACGTGGAGAAATTGCAGGGAGTAATGAGCAGGCCGGAGGACAACTTGCAGTTGATGAATCTGATCTATCCTTGAAGAAATTAGACGAATTTCATGATCATCTGCAAGAACTTCAGCACGAAAAGGTAAAAAGTTCTCTAAATTAACTTTTAATCAGAAAGAATGTAGGTATTATGATATGTTATAAGATGACTAATGTTGAGCTCTGTTTGCAGAGTGAGAGATTGAAGAAGGTTCTAGAATTTGTGAACATTGTACATGATATTTGTGCTGTCCTTGGGATTGATTTTTACAGTACAGTCACAGAAGTTCATCCTAGCTTGAATGATGCCACTAACATACAATCTAAAAGCATAAGCAACGAAACACTAGCCAGGCTGGCGAAGACTGTCTTAGCTTTAAAAGAAGCTAAGAAGCAAAGATTACAGAAGGTACACACTTTCATGGCTCTTAAATTGCTTTTAAGTGCATCAGAAATTGTAAACATCTTCACTTCTCATAGTCTTTTTCTTTTAAGTACCACCATTTCTAGAAGCTTTTTGCATTTGCTCTTAAGGTGTATTTATGTATTCTTTAGGATGAATTTTGATATCAAAGAAGCTTGCTATGTGTTACTTAGCCCTGCAAAGGACCAGGATTTTTGCGTTAATTTTGGGCAAAATGCAACAAAATTTGTCTTGGTTCCTATTTAGTGTAAACAAAAATTCTTTTTTCTAAATCAATGTAACAAAGTTTCAAGATTTTTTATTTTGTAACATTTGATGACGTGGATGCCAAGCTTATCGTGCACTTAGCAGTAATCATTTCATAAACGGGTATCCATGACATCAAATGTTACAAGATCACATCTTATCAATCAAAATGGGTGCAAAGTAGGAAATTTTGAAACTTGGTTACATCGATCTAGAAAAAAAAATCTTTGTTACATTAAATAAGGAACTAAACCAAACTTTGTTGCATTTTGTTGCATTATTTTTCTTAACTATAATTTATAAAGCTACCACAATTCTGTAAAATATAAAGATCAAAAAAAAAATCTTGGTATGTAAAGGTTCATTATATCCTCTTAATATCCATCTTAAGATGTTAGTATGTTACTCATCACCTGAAAATAAACATAACCTTCTTTATACTCCACCAGTGTAACTTTTAGCATTTGACAAATTTCTTGCTTTTTCAGCTTCAAGAGTTAGCAGCTCAGTTAACCGACCTTTGGAATTTGATGGATACATCTGAAGAAGATAGGAGCTTGTTTGATCATATTACCTGTAACATTTCGGCCTCAGTTGATGAAGTGAATATCCCAGGGGCTCTTGCTCTGTATTTGATTGAACAGGTATCTAAAATTCAAATTTTATAAGAATATAAAAATAAAAATACAATTAATAAATCTTGATCAAACCAAACAAGCCCAGTATGACCCACCCGAAGGTGGTGTATGTGGGATGAGATGTATGCATACCTGACCTCTACCCACAAAGAGTAACCTCTACCCTCAAAGAGTAGAGCGGCTGTTTCCGTGAAGACACCCGGCTTGCGGCTTGTGAGAAGTGTGCGAAATAAATAGAAAGATTCCCCAATGAAATTATAGGGAATATCAAAGGTTGAGGGTTCGAAGAAGAACTTAAAACAAGAAAACAAGAAAATCGAGTTAGAATTAAGAATTAAAAAACGACCAAGGTAAAAAAAACAATAATTGATTATTAATGTTATCTATTTTCTTTTAAAGGCTGAGGTGGAGGTTGCAAGATTGGATCAGTTGAAAACTAGTAGAATGAAAGAGATCACTCTTAAGAGGCAAGGAGAGCTTGAAGAGATTTTCACACGTGCACACATAGAGATTGACTCACAGTCTGCCAGGGAGAAAATTTTGGCTTTGATTGATTCAGGGAATATGGAGCCTTCTGAGTTACTTGCTGACATGGATGCTCAGATCATCAAAGCGAAAGAAGAAGCTCTCAGTAGAAAAGATATATTGGATAAAGTTGAGAAGTGGATGTCAGCTTGTGAAGAAGAGAGTTGGCTCGAGGATTACAATAGGGTCCTTTACTTACTCCCTTTCCGAATTTTGTATCTTTTAACCATAATTATCTAGACGAAGGATCGTGTGAGAATGGGAATTAAGGTCAGAAGCGTAAGGGATCTGGACCATTGATCACTTTTAATCTCACCCCCACCCTATGAATTGTGGTTCTCACGGGAATTGATCTGGTGCATCTCATTAGTGTTGATCTTCAATTAGGGTTGATCCAAGGGTGGAGATCCCTTCTTACGCTTCTCACCCTAACTTCCATTCTCACCGGAACCCAACCCAAGGCATAGGATCGTGTGAGAAGAAGAGTTAAGGTGAGAAGCGTAAGAAGCGTAAGAAAAGAAGAGATCTGAACCATTGATCACTTTTGAACCATTGATCACTTTTAATCTCATACCCATCCATGAATTGCGCTTTAGAAGGGAGTTGATCTGGTGCATCTCGGTGCATCTCATCCTAATGTGCATCCAAGGGTAGAGATCCCTTCTTATGCTTCTCACCTTAACTCTCCTTCTCACCGGAACCCAATTATCTAACTTTGTAATGTATGTAGATACATTTATATTTCATTCATGGTTTGGGGATATGTACGACAGGATGACAACAGGTACCATGGAAGCAGAGGCGCACATTTGAATCTCAAGCGAGCTGAAAAGGCCAGAATTTTGGTCAGCAAAATCCCAGGTAACTGATAGGCAAATATAATCTAATGTGATGTTAAGAGGATTTAATGATCATTTGGCACCACTTAGATGCTTACCATTTTCTTGAGGTTTTGTATGATGTAAAATGTCAGTCTCTTATTGGTCGTTTGCCAACACAAATCGGGTAAGCACTAACTGGGTGAGGGTGTGGTCTAGGTAAGCCCAGTGTTTTGTAGTGATTGCTTATCGATAAAATGCCTATAGGGGCTGTTTGTTTACCTCTTAACAGTTCCATTAAGAGGCATCCTCTGAATCGCTAAGAGGTGAATCCTGTTTGGCAAAAATAAGTGTCCCTCTTAATGGTTCCAAAACCTTCTAAATCATTTTGTATCCTGGACCTCCCTTAACCATTAAGAGCCCTGATTACATACTGAACTATTACCAAACAATTATATTTCGTTTTGCAATATATCATAAGAGCCTCTTAATCATTCTGCACCAAACCATTCAACAACTGCCAAACAACCCTACTCAGATTAGTCTTTTAAGGGTGCGTTTGGTACCAACTTAGACTGTAAGGGTGCGTTTGGTATCCGGACAGGACTATACAAGACAACTGTTCCGCATTTGGTAAAACAGAACATATAAAATGACCAATATACCCCTAATGAGTTGTTTATATATTTTATGTATTTTGATTGATTTATGTAATTTATTAAATTATAATAAAATAAATCATTTTTTATAACAAAATATATCATTAGAAAGTTTCCATTAAGGCGATTAAAATGACACCAAAACAAAAAGCTTACGTAGTTTTCAAAATTTATTTTGTATTTATTATTAATATTTAATAAGTTACATATCTAATATATTAATCAAGATATAGAAACGGTATAAAAATAATAACGGGGACAGTAAAGTGAAAGTTTAAAGAGCATAAAATAAAAATGAATAAAATGTAAAGAGAGAGGCGTATTTGATGTTTTAGAAGAGAATTAGGTTTTGTTTTAAAAGAGGGAGGCGCTAACCTGTTTTGTTCTGTTATATCCTGTCCAATGTACCAAACACACCCTAAATAAACCAGCTGATGCTGATAGAGTCAGCTGTGCTGATCCAATTGGTGAATTTGGTTATGACCTTATCTGGTGCCATCACTTAATTGCACATACTCTCACCTGTAGCTTGTCACCTGTAGCTTGGTCTCTTGTTTATCTATTTTTTGGTTTACAAACCGGGATAGAGGAAAAGGTGTGCATACATGATACATCCTACCTCTACTTCGGATTTAGGGGTCGTTTACCCAAACGCTTACTCGTTAAGCACTTACCGGTAAAAATCAACACTCTTATGTACCTTACCGGGTAAGATTTTAGTTAATCAAAACGGTGTACGCAACAATTTACCCAGTAAGCGCTGACTGGGTAAGAGTCGTCACCATCACTTACCGGGTAAGACTCTCGGTCCTTGCCATGTTCATCTAGTAAGGTAAGTGACCTGATAAGCTCTTACTGGGTAAGCGTTTGGTAAACGGCTCCTTAGAGGGTTTATTTGGCTTTTATAC
Organism: Silybum marianum; assembly: GCA_036898165.1. Taxonomy (NCBI): domain Eukaryota; kingdom Viridiplantae; phylum Streptophyta; class Magnoliopsida; order Asterales; family Asteraceae; genus Silybum; species Silybum marianum. Next base: position 919,071 of record CM072533.1, on the reverse strand, counting down.
TTGGCATTTTGGTCCACTCGTTTTATGGTTGTTGTCTGCATCTGTCTGTGTGTATACAGCTCTTGTTGACACATTGATTGCTAAAACTCGAGCATGGGAAGAGGAACATGGACTGACTTTTGCTTACGATGGTGTTCCACTACTAGCGATGCTGAATGAATATGCAGCGTTGAGGCACGATAGAGAAGAACAGAAAAGACGAATGAGGGTCAGTCTCGGTATTTCACTCCTGTCATGTGTGTGTGTGTGTATGTATATATATAGTCGCATAATCATTCCCAAACACTATATATTATGCAAACTCAAAAACCAGTTTTCATGTGTTGTTTCACATATAAAACAACATGTGCGAAAATGTAGTGTTTATACAATGTTGTTTCATATATGAAAAGTTGGAAAAAGACCGTTTCACATAAGAAAACTGTATAAACACTACATTTTCACACGTGTTGTTTCATAAATTGGTTTGCAAGTTTGTACGAATTATTAGGTTTACTAAAGAAGGGACTATATATATGTATATATGGGGACCTTTCTTTTGAGAACTCTTTAAATCGTCAGATCACTGAGAACCAGTGCATCATGTACTATTTCATATGAATTTTCTTCATTTATGATTAGAATTTAATGTAATGATTAACCAGTGCAATTCATGGTTGTTTTGGGATTGAAAGTGATAAGGCTCCAAATCCCTTCTTACTATTCTCACTTTTAACTCCTATCCTCACATGAACCTTCGTCATATATATATATATAGGGTTAGGTTCAAATGTGAACTCAATTTTGGTTGTGAACGTGAGGACGAATCTCAGCCACACATCTTCGTTTATGGTGGACGCGATCACGGAGGATTGACGCGATTCATGGGAGGGTGGAGATTATGAAAGGAGGGAACCAGGTCAAAGCAGCCTTTATTAAACGGATAAGTGGCTGAGATTCGTCCTCACGTTCACAACCAAAAATGAGTTCACATTTGAACTTTCCTCTATATATATATATAGATGAAAGTTCAAATGTGAACTCATTTTTGAGATTCGTCCTCACGTTCACAACCAAAAGTGAGTTCACATTTGAACCTAACCCTATATATATATATATATATATCGGGGTTGGTTCATTTACAAACTAGATCAATCCTACAAACTCGTACAAACCAAGTTAAAAATAATTTTTTCATGATTTTTTTTCACCAAATGCTATGATTTAAGATGTTATTACATATATGCTTGTTTCGTAATGTGAAAGTTTTACATGTATTTGTTTTCATAAGTTCAAAGTTTCACATGCATTTGTTTCATAATGTATTTTTTTCACAAGGTGAAACAAACATATATGTAATAACATTTTAAATCATAGCATTTGATGAAAAAAAATCATGAAAAAATTATTTTTAACTTGGTTTGTACGAGTTTGTAGGATTGGTCTAGTTTGTAAATGAACCACCATCTATATCTATATATGTAGGTGGAGGTTCAAATGAGAACGCCTCCATTTTACGAGAACGCGAGAACACCCTCATCATCACATGTGATAATACATGTGAGGGGACCTGGTAATGTGCGGACGATGTGTCCTACGACTTAGGTCGTGCCAAAGGTCGTTTGCGTCTATAATTTAATATCACATGTGATGGTCTTGATGGATTATAGTATCACATCAAAAACGCCCTTATCACATGTGATAATACTTGTGAGAGGGCTTAGCGGTGTACGGGAGACTTGGCCCGCAAACTAGATAGCATCAAAAGTCATCCACGTCCCTGATTTTGTATCACATGTATATCATATGTTATGGAATACAGTATCACATGTGATTGTCTATAGTAAAAGAGTGTTCTCGCGTTCTCGTAAAATGAAGGTGTTCTCGTTTTAACTCTTCCCTATGTATGTATGTATATATATATTCTTAAAACTTGGGCTGATTTTGGAATTTTGACAGGATCAGAAGAAATTCCATGAACAGTTGAACACAGAGCAAGAAGCCATGTTTGGTTCCAAACCAAGCCCTGCCCGGCCCCTTAGTAGCTCGAAGAAGGCAGTGGCTGGGTCACGGCTTAATCGAAGGCTATCGTTGAATCCAAACGGTAATTCTAGGTCCGTGAATAAAGATGGCAAGAGGGAAAACATCAGACCCGTGGCTCCTTTGAACTATGTGGCTATATCAAAAGATGATGCTTAAAAATGTTCTTTTAAATAACCGAAATATATCGATAATCATATATACTATTTCGGCCCTTATCATACTCGGCTTTTAACAGTGAATAGCGTTATATTGGTATATCTGATAGTTGGTATTCACAGAAATATCCGCTCTATATTTTTGGGTAGAATAGAAGTAATTCGTACATCCAGACTTTACATTTGAGTGAGATAATACTAGGATATCGTTTTCTGGTTTATAGAGAGGCTTGAAGACAACCTTCAAGGGTAATTCTGGAATTGAAAGCCATTATGACATAAGGGAGCGTTTGGTCTGATGGAATGTATTTGAGGATTTTTCGTTTTCGTGAAAGAATTTGGAAATGGAAGATTTTGGAATTGGATTTGGAATCTTTTTTGTGTTTTGTTTGTAGGATTTGGAGTTGAATTGAATTCTGTTATTTAAAGATAATTTGTAAAAATAAATTATGAATTACTATAAAATAATAAAATTACTTTTTTATTAACTGATTATTATAAAATGAATGTTTCGGTGTATTTTAAAGTGTTATTACAAATAAGTTCTATGGAATCTTATGAAATACTAAACTATGAGATTTTTAAATTGATGTTTGTCATATTTTATTGAAAATTCTGGAATTTTAATTTTGGATTTTTCTTTAAAATCAAACACAATTAGAATGGATTCCAATTGCAAATCCAATCAAATCCTGCAAAATCATAGAAGTCCTAAATTAATTGTCTATTCGTAAGAGCATCCACAATGGTTAAGCTTTTGAAATACTTATTTTTTCTATTCATCTAATCCAAAAAGCTTTTTATCAATTACTTCAACGTAAAATAGTCTTTCAAATAGGTTATAAGAAAGAGAAATTGAGAGAGACAAACTATAAAAAGCTTTTCATCAAAAGGTTAGTCCATAATAAGCTTTACCAAAAAGTTTTATCAAAAAGCAAAAAAGCTTTTCAAACAACTTATTCAAATAGTAATAAGTCTTAAATGAGTTATGCATTGGAGATGCTCTAAGAAAAGCAATCATCGTAAATAGTGTTTTGGATCTACTTTTAAGTTTTAACCCAATTTTATCAAGTACTAATTATAATCTGTGTCGGTTTAGATTCAACAAAGAACTTGAGTTAACAATGTGTATCTGAGTATACGAAGTCGAGATTTCACTTCAAACAAACTTTACTGACGAAGGTCCCTGTTCGATAGTTCATGATGCATTTTATAATTTACACTTTATGACCTATGTTAACAACTTTGTGCAAGGTTGGTGCATAACTTAACGGATGTTTACTAACAATGTTGAGATTTAATTGACACAAAATAGTAGTAAGTTATACCAAACTACAAAAAAAATCTTATAGGTTAAACTTTCTAATTGACTATAAATCCAAGGACTAGATTTGTAATTTATGACATATTTGTTAGGAGCTTAAATTACGGGTCTCATAACTTATTTGATTAACTATACATGAATATTTGATATGGGTTGGGTTTCGATGATAAGCATAAAAAGTTATGTTGAGAAGCATAAATAGGGATCTGGATTCTTGGATCAATCTTAATTGAAGATCGACACTAATGAGATGCATGCAATTCATGGATGGATGTGAGGTTAAAAGTGATCAAAAGTTTAGATTAGTTCTTATGCTTCTCACCTTAACTTTTTTTTCTCACACGATCTCAATCCTATTTAATAATGGCTTAATAATACAGAATTTGACTTATTCATTAAGATTCAGAAAACAAAGTTTCATATGTAAAAAAAACATATCTCAAAGAAAAATATAACTTTGAATATTAGAGTACGACGTCGTGTTTCTTTTGCCAATATCTTTTCTTCGTGGAGTAAGCAACTCAAGGCCAACCTCGATCAAAACCCCCCCTGGTTTCCCCCTTTCCCTTTGTGAGCGTTGAACGTGTATAACAATGGCGACCGACAACGAACCAGCGAAGCTACTGTTACCTTACCTTCAACGTGCAGATGAATTGCAAAAGCACGAGCCTCTGGTGGCCTACTACTGTATGAAAATTTTCATCCCCGTATCTGAATTTTACTTTAAAACCCTAATATTCTCGATCGCAGTTATTAATTTGTGGTTTTTGTTGGTGGAATTTCAATTTTTCAGGTCGATTGTATGCCATGGAACGAGGTTTGAAGATTCCTCAGAGTGAACGAACAAAAACTACCAGTTCTCTCCTTGTTTCCCTCATGAAACAACTTGAAAAGGTTCGATTCTTAACGCATATAGCTTTTGAAGTATTGGTTCTATTACTTTGATTATGAGGATCTATTACGCTGGTAAATTTGTTGTTGATAATTTATTTTGAACACAGCGAGTTCAGTTTGTAAGCTGAATTACGGTTAGATGATTGTGTACTTGAACCATTGGTTGTAATTGTTAGTCAATATATGATTATTTATCTTTGTTGACTTAGATCATGATTTAAGGGATGTTTGGTTGGTTTTCCATTAAGTTCTGTATGGATAAAGCTGTCTATGTGGATTAATTATGTCTGTATAGATTGAGAAAGTTTTTGTTAGGAAGGGTATTTTAATGTAGACAGAAAAAGCGTGTTTTTAATTGGGAAGAGCATGTTTGTAAAAACCTTGACTTTCTGCATAAAGCTCCCCCTAGAAGTTTAATAAACAAGCCACTTTCTATATCACTAAACCACTACCAAACAGTCATGTATGGCTGACTGAATAAGTTGCAAGTCCGATTAAGCTCATTAGAGTTGGCTGATAGGTTGGATTCTGTAGTCAGAAATTCCGTGGCTAATTCAGACTTATGGTTAACAATCCTATGCATTTTGGGAATTGTATTGCAACTAAAAAACTAGGGAAACTTTTTCCTTACTCATTTTGTCACTGGTTACCGATTGTTTTTGTTAGTAATTTGAAGTAATATTCTGTGTGTATCAAATCTTTTCTTCTGTTTCCATCATTTAGGTTGCTTGTTTATTTACAGGATAAGAAGTCACTGCAGTTAGGGCCAGATGATCATTTCCATCTGGAAGGATTCGCATCAAATGTCTTTGCAAAGGCTGATAAGCAAGACCGAGCTGGGAGAGCCGATCTGTATGATTTCTTATGATACAGCTATCTTAACACTAGTTTTTTTCTCATGTCTTAAAAGGCTTAAACTGATTAGAAGCTAATGACATCTAGCTTCCCATTGCCAAACTTTAGAATGGTGGTTTATGCTTGAATAATTGCTTACGGCTCTTAAGAGTCCGTGACTTTTGCATCCAATTCTTGTTAAACATCCACTTTTTTTAGTTTCTTCTTGAAGAATTATCTGTTTGTTTCGTTTATTTTTTAACAGATGAGGTTGTACAAGTTAACTGTAAATATTAAATAGCATCCTTATAAATTGAGAATGTAAGGAAGTTTAGCTTAAGATGTTAGTTTTACAGTATTTCCCAATCTCTTCTTTTATGATAATTTACAGCTCACAACGTAGCATATTCAGCTTAAGATATTAGTTGCACCTTGTTGCACAAGCTCTTCTTTTATGATAATTTATAGCTTAAGCTTACAACGTAGCATATTCAGAGGTCTCCATCGGTTTCATTTTATAATTAGCTGGAGTCTGGACATTTATGGATATCATATATTGTTCTGCAATGTGATCAGAAAGTAGGCTTTGTCAAAGCTAAAATCTTGACCTAGGATTTCTTTTAAGCTATATACCATTATTGCCTTTCAGTGGTTAATGGGTATTACTGAATGGTGTTCATTTAAGAACATACACCTGTCTGACCATGGCAAAGAACTTTGATCATAAGTTGTTTTTTTTCCTAAAAAAAATTCCCTTTGCCATCATTCACAAATAGAACAAAGAGAATAATGATTATTATCATTATGATATTAATACTTAATTTTAAACTTTCTGCAGCAATACAGCAAAGACGTTTTATGCTGCCAGCATTTTCTTTGAAATCCTTAACCAGTTCGGTGATGTTCCGCTTGACGTGAGTCCTGTTTTTATGTTGATGATCTGATGCTTTTTTTACTTGTTGGTTTTGATGACTTGATGTGACTCCATATTTATTTAATTGAGATAGAAAGATAAGGAAAAAAAGATTAAAGATCTTGATCAATCATATTTGGTTTGTTATTTAGCTTGAGCAGAAACAGAAATATGCAGCATGGAAAGCAGCAGATATTAGGAAAGCTATAAAAGAAGGAAGGAAGCCTATACCAGGCCCCCCTGGTGGTGATAAAGATCTTTCAGATACATCAAGCGGTGGTGGATATGTAAGATTTCGTAACTTACAGTTTCCCTTTATGTTTCTCTCTTCGTTTCTTGATCTTGCTAATAAAATTGTCACAAATGGTGTTAAAATCTGGTCACCAATATCTTTATTTTACAATTGTTAACTGGGGCTGTTTGTTTACCTCTTAACAGTTCCATTAAGAGGCAGCCTCTGAATCGCTAAGAGGTGAAAAAATAAGTCTGCCTCTTAATGGTTCCCAAACCCTCTGAATCATTTTGTATCCTGGACCTCCCTTGACCATTCGGAGCTTTAATTACATCACAATTACCAAACAATTATATTTCATTTTGCACTATATCATAAGAGCCTCTTAATCATTCTGCATCAAACCATTCAGCAACTGCAAAACAGCAGTGTCAAATTTCTATTTTAGTTAATTAAAATGCGTAATTATTACTCCCTCCGTCCCAAATTAAGTGTCCACATTATTTTAGTTTGTCCCAAAATAAGTATCCACTTTCAAAAGCAGGTTTGCAATTTCCCATTCTACCTTAAAATATGAGATGGAGAAAGTTTCTTCTTGTATACTATCAAGCGTAAAAGTGTCATTTTGCTATTTAAAAAGTGTAATAATGGCACATTCCTAAAACCATATGCCATTTTAATCGTGAACATTCTTTTTGGGACAGAGGAAGTGTACATATTTCTAAAACTGTGTGCATTTTTCATTGTGGACATTGATTTTGAGACGAGCCAGAATAATGAGCAAGTAAATTGCACGATATTTGAACTTTGATCTTGGCCACAGGACATGGAATCAAGCAAGAGTGAGCCGACCACCGGATATGCACCAGAATCCCGATCTTCATCCCAATTGTACGATAGAAGTGATTCCCAAAAGTTTACAAATACTTTTTCATCACCGCCACCGGATATGCCACCACCACCACCACATTCAACCATACCTCCACCACATTCCACCGTGCCTCCACCATCATCCTCAAATCTGCCGCCACCATCTTCAACCACACACCCACCACCACCCTCAAATTTTCCGCCATCTTCTTCAAACCTCCCACCTCCGCCAACCTATTCATCTTCCGATGATTATCCATCCAATCATTTTCCGCCACATCATTCCCAAAACATGGGAGATAATAATCCAACCTACTCTCAATCCTATCACCATCCTTCATCATCTTTTCCGCAAGAACCTCAACATCATCTTTCCCAAAACTACCCTTCTCACGATCCCTCTTACACGTATCCCAATTTCCAATCATACCCTAGTTTTTCCGAAACTACCCTTCCGGCAGCTCCAGCTCATTACCCTTCGTCTTATTATCAGGGGTCTGAAACACCCTACTCCCCTTCAGCCACTAGACCGGCTGATCAGCCGTCTGTAGCTCAGTACAAGCCAAGTGGTTCAAACGGACCGGTTTTGGAACCTGTAAAGTCGTATCAGTATGACAGTAATTACCAACCTGCCCCTGAGAAAATAGCGGAAGCACATAAAGCGGCGAGATTTGCGGTTGGAGCTTTGGCGTTTGATGACGTTTTTGTTGCTGTTGATTATCTTAAAAAATCTCTTGAATTGCTTACTAATCCATCTGCAAGTGTTTGAAATCATTAGGTGATGAGATTAAAAGTTTGCATTATCAACCTTTGGGTTTTTATGGTGGGTGTTTTTTTTGGATATATTTGTTTTTGAGATGTTATTGTAATGGACGTATTAAGAGTGAAATGATATCTTACTGGGTTTTTTTTTGAAGGGTGTCTTAGGCTATGTCCAAACTAATTCTGTAAATTGCGACTGTAAGACGTCAGTTTTACAAAATCAGTGGCTACAGTTGTTGTGGACGTATCTATATGGGTTTTAAGGGGTTGTATACCAGCTACCAAGGTTTGGGATCGTGCAAGAAGAAGAGTTAAGGTGAGAAGCGTGAGAAGAGATCTGGACCCTTGATTACTTCTAATCTCATTCCCATTCATGAATTACGTTTTAGAAGGAAATTGATCCGGTGCATCTCATCCTAATGTGCTCGGTGCATCCAAGGGTGGAGATCTCTTCTTACGTTTCTCATATTTAACTCCTTCTCACTGGAACCCAACCCTTTATACCAAATGCTTACGGGGTAAGCATTTACCGGCAAGAGTCTTGGCTGTCAAAATGGATTGTTTGTGTCTCTTACTCGGTAAGCGTTAATAATGTAAGAGTTTTGACTTATTGGGTAGGAACCGTGATTGTTATCATGCCTCTTACCAGATAAGATTCTTGGTTTTTGTCCTACTCACTTGCTAAGGTAAGTGAACTGGTAAGTGTTTGGTAAACGACTTCTTAACTTTTTGTTTGTGAAGGGTGTCTTAGGCTATGTCTGGACTAACCCGACAAATTATGACTGCAATACATCAGCCTTGATAAACTCAGTGACCACAATTATTGTGTACGTCTGGATTTGAACACTGGGTAGATGAGATATTTCACCATATCCTCCAGGGCCTCAACAACCAGTATGCCACAACTCTAGTGGTTAAACGACTTCTTATAGCTTAGACGTGCATTTGGGACCTATTATTTTGTTAAATACAGTCAAAAACTTCAATATGAAAATCACAATAAATCCATAGAGTTAAATACAAATTTGGTCACTGTGGTTTACAAATATTAATAGATAAGGTCCCTTAAAGATTTTTTAACAATCAACGTTCCTGTGGTTTCCATTTTAAACACATAGGGTCCTTCATCTAACTTTTCCGTTAAATATTTCCTTTTAGCATATCTTTCATAAACTTTCAAACCACATGGACCAAATCTGTAATTTTCTCTAAACTATATATATATAGAGAGAGAGAGAGAGACAGAGAGAGGCTCCTTCAAGTGTTAACCCAATAATTTGTATTAACCCATCGTTCACTGGTGAAACACTATTCATCAGTGAACGAATGGTTCCATACATGCATGCTCGTTCACTGGTGAACATCATTCGTTAGTATACGAGCATCGTGTTCGCCAGTGAACGAGCATGGTGTTCACCAGTGAACGATGGGTTAACACGGTATATATATATATATATTTATATATATACTTTTATATTTAATAAATTATATTACATATTTATATGCACCTTATATTTTTATTTATATAATATATTATATTTATCTTTTATAAAATATATTTTGTATATATATTTATATATAAAATATAAATAATTTTATAAAATATATGAAATGTTCGGTTCATGCTAGAAACAATATATCATATCACTATACAAAGTGTATAGATGGAAGGTTCAAAATCCAAATACATAAAACATATAAAAATATAAAATATAAATACAAAATAAGTTTTATAAAATATAAATATAATATAATCTTAATTATGAAAAAAATTAATAATTTGTAGATATACATATATATGGTGAATAGAGATGGTAACAAATGTGAGAATTTAGATTTTCAGAAGGATCATTTTGATGCACGATGTTGTACGTGTTTAACTTTTAATTTTATATTTACTGTATATATTTATATCATTTTGTGTGTATGAATATCTACAAATTATTAATTATTTGTATATTTAAGATTATATTATATTTATATTTAAATTTTGTATTTTGTGTTTTTATATATTTGATTCTTGAAATTTAGCGATTTGATTTTGATTGTTTTGTTATTAATTTTAAACTTCGGTACTAAGTGGTATTGAGTATTGACACCGAATTACCCGTTCCGATACCGATCCCGTATCGGTACCGAACCGGTAAATTCGGTCCGGTATTCGGTACTCATATTTTGTTCAAAAAAAAATTCGGTACCAACCGGTTCAGTACGGCACTGGTACCGATCTCATTCTTATCATATATAATATATATCTGAAGTAAGGGTTGGGTTTTAATGAGAAAAATAGTTCAAATTTATAAGCATAAGAAGCGATCTCCACTTTGAAGCACATTCAGATGAGATGCACCAGATCAATTCACTACCAAACGCAATTCATATGTGGGTTTGAAATCAAAGTTGATTAAGGGTCCAAATGTATTCTTACGTTTATTACATTAACTTTTTTCTCATATGATCATACGCAGTGAAGTAGTCTGTAAAATTTATTTTTACAAAATACAAGTAAGTTGTTAAAATAGTTTTTTTTTACTAATAATTAAAACAAACAAAGATTATCAAATATTATAAATTAATAAAAATTAATTTCCATATAGTTGTGTCAACAGCAAGACGTAAACCGGTCCAATAGTAAAGTTGGACATTTTGTTTTAAAGATATTTACTTAAATGGGCAATTTTTTCACATTAAAATTTATCTCCTAATCAGTTCTTTTGTGTTTATCTAAAAGTCACTATTTTTAACAATATCTAGATCTGTAATATATGGACTTAGCTAAAAGGTAAAAAAAATAACACAAATATGCAATTGCGATGGCCCAGGTCCAAATTGCGACTCTAAACTAGTTGAATTTAATTTATTTTGCTTGTCTTTTAGCTATTGCGGATCTGGATATTGCAGAAGTACTGACATTGGGGTTAACTCAGAGAGAAATGGTTATAAGACCAATTTAAGGGTGTGAAATGGTCATTTAAAGCAATTTTATTTTTGTTTTATTTTTAGTATTTTTAATGTTTGCCATAATTGATCCATCAATTATCCCACTTGTCATTTTACACCCCTCAAAACATTTAAAGTGTTTTTTTTTTCTATTTTATTTAATATTATAGGTTATAAAATATAAAACTAAACAAACTTTTCCTTAAACCTCGTATAAACCTATTATAACACTTTTAAAAATGATGATTTTTGGTTTTGTTATACCAACTTAAACCCTATAAAATAATTTTTTTACAATGCTTCTATATTTTAGACGTCCCTTAAAAACAATTTTATTGTACTGAAAAATGAATAATTTTAGACTAAATGTAAAAATCCTTACCACATTGGCATCTTTCGCGAGCCTGGAACAGATGGCTCCGCTCGAATTTTCATCTTGATCGAACCACTCGACTTCAAAGGTGAGTATCTTTGACAACATTCTTTCTCGAACCCTCTTCGTTAGGTGCTCTCCCATCGATGCAAAATAATAATTCTGAATGATGTTGATAAACATCGAAAAAACTCCAAAACCTGATAAACACAACGTGTAAATCATCGTTTTGTGCTTGATCTCATCGAGGTAAGAAATACAGCGATACCGGAATCGAAGTTGATTTGCTTTATAAAAAGATCTCAATGAACTTCTATGAAATGATTTCATAGGCGAATGCATAAACCGGGGTGAACATTTTTTATACAAATGGTGAGACACAAAAGTGCCAATGGCTGAATGGAGTTTCAGTACAAGATCCACCGAGTTAAGTAGGAAAAGATTTGGTGTTGTACATCGTAAGTTTATTATTTTTAAGGGGTTTTCCAAAATACACCATAGTATATGGTAACACCATGGTCTATGTATGGTGTATATGGTAACACTAAAAATAAGTCAAAATAGACATACATACCTAGGGCTGTAAATGCACCGAACGAACATGAACGGAGGCTTGTTCGTGTTCGTTCGTTTAACTTAACCGAATAAATGAACGAACATGAACGGTAAACGAACGAAATTTTTTGTGTTAATTAAGAAAATTTGTTTGTTCATGTTCGTTTGTTAAGCTGTTAAACGAACAAACATAAATGAACGTGAATAAAGATAAATGAACATAGATGAACATAAACGAACAAACACAAATATAGAATAAAACCACCATTACTTATTATTTTGTTCCTAATAAGTAACATAACAAAATAAAAAAACGGGTAAACTTAGAAGCCATGAAAAAGAAATTCTAAAAATTTAATTTAATTACTGATTTTACATATTAATGTCATAATTTATAAATATATTTATATATATAAACAAACGTAAATGAGCATAAACGAACGAGTGGAAACGAACATAAACGAACGGATGTAAACGAACGTAAACGAACGAACGAGACCATTGTTCATGTTCGTTCATTTAACTAAACGAACAAAAAAATGTGTTCATGTTCGTTTATTAAATAAACGAACATAAACGAACTTTCCGCCAAACGGTTCACGAACGGTTCAGTGAACGTTCGGTTCGTTTACAGCCCTATGCATGCCTAATCCAATTAGGGGACATGACAGAGTGAAAACGTAAACTAGTTAGTTTATTGTTGAAATCCAACTAAGCTAATTAGTTTGCACCCATCTATTTAACGGTCATAAACACCAATTATAGACAGAAAAGAAAAAGACCAAAATGCCCTCTATTTAAATTCTTCTATCTCGAGTTCTATTTTCCCAAACGAGTTCTGAATTTTGAATTTGTGTATCCCTTTTTCCGACGAAACCCTCTTGCACCCATTCCGACGAAACCCTCCCTTTCTTTCGATGAAAATTCCGCTTTTGAACAATCGATATGGTGGTTTGAGGTCAATATTCACTGTTCAGATTTGCTAACGAGATACTGATCATCGTGTTATAGTAAGTCTTACGAGTTCCTAATTTCCCTTTTTAATTTCTTGATTAATTGCATTTCAAGAGAGATATTGGAGTTGATCTCTATAAGTCTTTTTATCAACTTTAGGTTTTGTTTTTCAGGGTTTCTACATCGATCCTTTTAATTCCTGTTTCTTGTATTTTTTTTCCTTTTCAAATACTTAAACATCTTTCGAGGAAAAAAAGACGAGTTTAAGGTATTGTTGTCTATGATCGTGTGATATTTGCATGCTTCACTCACTTATTTGTATCTTTGTTTATTTAGTCAAACGATCTATGAAGAACATTTATTGTATCAGGAAGTGTGATTGTTAGGTTGCATATAAATTCTTTTATTAGATTGTTGTTTGAAATTATATGTGAACACTACATGACCCATTGATCCTTTGCAAACTTTGTTTTCTAACTAGTATATATATATATATATATACACACACAAAATGGGTTGTTTATTTTTGTTCTACCATTGCCAAATTTAAACCACTAACCTTATGAAAAAATGTTGGTTTTTTTTCAAGGGTAAAGACTAAAGTGCAATGTATGATGTTCACCATCAAAGAGATTTTACTCATATGATTTTATGTCTAAACCGGAAGAAACATGATTAAAGATCATTCCAATCCTAAGCAAAAACTAATTAATGTGCTGAAGATGATACAAAAAAGACAGAACATCTACTTGCTCTTGAATATATATATATATATATAGAAAGAGGTTCATACGAGGACGGTAACAATTTACGAGAATGCGAGGACAATTCTTAGCCAATCATTTTGTACATGAAAATTTTCATGTACAAAATCATATATGATTCATGTACAAAATCATATATGATTCACATACAAAAGCATATATGATTTGCCGAGACTTTTTCCGCGGCAAAAGTCGCGCGTGTCATTTTTGATGCTAGTACAAAATCACATATGATTTTGTACATGAACAAAATTTCATGTATAAAATGATTGGCTGAGGATTGTCCTCACATTCTCGTAAACTGATACCGTCCTCGCATGAATCCGCCTCTCTATATATATATATACATATATTTGGATTTTCACTTTTTTTTGGATTTTCAACATGTATTTGCCGCCAGATGTATGGATTAATGAATAAAAACAATACCCTGTCCTATAACTACCTGTCCAACAATCATGTGAAAATATGTCAATAAGAAGGAAAAAAAACTAAAACGCCCATACATAACAATTTGTTTTAACGAAAATCAATGAAAGCGACCCAAATCTTTACAACTATAAGACATATGATCCATTGAATTTTCAAAAAAAATATACGATCTGTTACAAACATATAACTACAGAGTCGGGCCGTGAATTTCTATTAAAATTATAAAACCATTTAAGGACTGTCGGGACCGGTCAAGATCAGTTCCTGTCCCAAATCGGTCTCGGTCCTCTGTCTAGGACCGAACCGAACTATTTGACCATCTCTACAAGTGACCCCATACAATTTTGAGTTTGACCCAATAAAGATTGGCCCAATCCAATTTGACAAAGCCTTTAATAAAACTGACCCAAAAACAAAACTTATAAAAAAATCTGGCCATTAAATATAGTCAAAAAAAGTTCACCGCCTTTCGAAATCTGTAAATCATTGAAATCACGAAGATCCCTCTCTGTTCTCTACGTCTTGCGACTGTATCCCTCCGACCACCGCTCGCCTCTGTCCACCAGCGACCACCAGGCACCGCCGAAGACCTCCGACCACCGATCGCCTCTGTCCACCAGCGACCACCAGGCACCGCCGAAGACCTCCGACAACCGCCCTGCTTCTACGGTTCTGCATTTCTGCTTCTTCCTTAGGTTCGTAATTTTTTTTCCTTCTTCCGTTGTTTGGATCTATGCAAATAATGCAATTATGCTTTACTTTTTTTGGCTACATGTTTTTTTGTGCTTATTAGTTATTATTCATTAATCTGTGCTAAATAACTACGTTTTAGTTGTTTATTAAGTGTGAAATCAATCGCTAATTGTTAGGTTTACTTGTCAACATGGAATCGTTTTTAGTTTTTTTGTTACTAGCTAATCAGTTTTACTGTTAATGATGATTTTGTGAATGAATATCTATATCTTCATTTCTTATTATTAATCTAGGAGACTTGTAGATCGAATTTGACTGATTGATTCATCAGTTATCTGATTGCTGATTATAGAATCCTTTTCTCCGCCTCTGAACATGTAATGTTGTTCTAAACAAGAGGAAAAATGTGAAATAATGAATTGTGATTTGTGAACGTTGTTGTATAAATATAATCAACATAATCATTCATGATGATTGAATGTATGATTGAAAGGCTTTAAATGCTTAATGCAAATGGTCAACAACAATAGAAAAATATGTTTTCAATAACTTCAATTGTTGTATTGAAATTTTAAGCAAAGACTTAAATTTAAACGATCAAATTTCAAATCCGGAGCCACTCGTGGTGCCTCTCAAGTCAACTATAGTTAAAACCTCGAGTTTTCGATTGTCGACATCATTGACTTATCAGAAACCATTGAAGATCGACAACATAAACTATACAATAATACAAATAATAAGTCATAAATGTTGTAAAATAATAAAAATTAATATTTAAGTAGAGGTTTTCATAGGCAAAAAGTATAGGTTCTTGTAAGAATTACTAGTGTGGTGGGTGTTTTATATAGGTTAACCCAACCTTACCATATTCAATATCTTTTAAGTTGGATACTTGTCATTTTACACCCCTCAAAAGTCAAAACATATAAACTTAACCTGGAATGAAGTTATTATATTATATAAAACGAAACATTTTCTTTTATCGTCATTCTCATTAATTACTGCTTAATATTTTGACTTGACTTTTTACATCTGCTTTCACTTTGTCTTCCAAGTTAAAGCCCAAAGCAGTCCATCAAATTCTAGTCCATCAAATAAGTCATTGCTTTCACTAGCAATGAGCCATGGTTCCTTTTCTCCTATCGCAACTTTGAATCGTACTCAACCGATGAGCCACCACCACGCTCAACCATCATCCGAACGTTCTAACGCCTCTTGCACTATTTGCTCCATCGAGCGCGTTAGTTGCTTCGTCTAGTAATAGAATCGCCGGGTTTTTCAATATGGCACGAGCTATAGCAACTTGTTGTTTTTGTATCATACCCATCTTTCAAACCGGCTATAAAATCATGAGGGTTTAGGGTTTAGGAGAACGAGCTTATATCTCTTCCATCAACTTTGACTACTATGCCTTTCACCGTCAATTTCCCGGACCCACTTTGTTCAACCAACGCAGTCGATTTCCCAGCTTTGAAATTGATCAAGAGCCCGTTAAAGATGTTGATGTAAACATTGCGTAACTCCACATGGCCGGTAATTGATCGCTGACGGCTGCTCGGGTTGTGCCGAAGATGGTCCGGGTGGGAAATGGTTGGTGGGTTCGGTTTGGTTTCTTGTAGGCGGACGAGGGACGTGTAGAACCCGTTTTCGAGTTGGATGAGTTGGTGGTGAGAGCTGGACTCGACCCCTTTGACCGTTGTTGACGACGGCTATTATGTCGGCATTTCGGATTGTGAGCTATGATGATGGTGGTTCGACCAACGGAGTGCTTCTTGAACCACTCGTTTGCGATTCTTTGCTTTTGGCCACCTGACATTTGAACTCCTCTTTCCCCCACCTGGGGCTGGGTATCATAAGACTGAGTCAACTCAGTGATGAAGTTATATGAGACTTGTTGTAATATCGTCTGAATCTATCTCCGGAACTCTTTCGATCACTTCCCATATCCGTTCGCTAGCCGCCATTGCATCGGAAAGGTATTTCACGTTCGACAACCATCTGTCGAGTTTATATAGGTTTTCAATAATACCCTTATATTTATTGTTATAGATTCTACCCTTAACGTAATAGCCAATCATTTGTAGTCAATCCTTATGCAAAAAGTTTTCGGCATAAAAAGTGGAATCCTTAACGTAAGTTGCTGAAAACAAGCCGAGTCGACTATTAGGTTAATCGAGCTGAAATAATTTTTTGAGTTATCAAGCTCAATGCTCATTTATGGGTTCAAACTCTAGATCGGTTAACTCATTTATCGGGTTTAGCTCGATTATTATTCTATTTTTATTGTATGATTAATAAATATATGAGCATGTTTGGCTCGAATAAGGGTATGCTCGAATGACTCGGCTCGACTCAAAAAATTGAATTGAGTTTGTGGACAAGTCAAAGTCGAAATAAGATTTCACTTTTTAGCTGGTTTCTTATCCAAAATCACTTTTTAGATCATCTCCAACCTCACCATCAAAAATAAAACACTAAAAAGACTAATAATGGTGGGGTCCATTGAACACTAAAAAGACTAATAATGGTGGGGTCCATTGAACACTAAAAAAAACTACTCTAACCACGCATTAAAAAACACTAAAAACCTTCTTTAGTATTATAGTAATAATAAAATAATATACGTATTTATAAAAATTCAATATTATATATATGTATGTATAAAAACTTAATATTATATTAAGTTATTAATATATCATTCATAGAGACCAAAGATGCCTACTTTACTTACCTGCGAATATAGAGGCCAGTTTCAAAAACCCGTATAATTTTTAGTGTTTTATTAGTGTTAGATAGAGATGACACATCTTCATTTTTGTGTTTTTAGTGTTGGTTGGAGATGTCTTAATTCTTAACGCAGATATAGTCGATCCTTATGCATATCGCCTAAGGATTCTTGTTTTTCGTTGTCGAAAACCAATTTTTACGCATATTATAAGCTCTCTATGGAAGAATTGGCTAAAAAGTTCAGAAAATGACTAAAAAGTGAAACCATTTATCAGTTTGGCTATTTTTTTAAATTTCTATAGAACGAAAAGATTGGAAGTGTGGAAAAAGAACCTGAGTATCGGCAACTGAGATAAAATTATGAGCAATTGAAGCTTTCGTAGCTTCAATCACTTCATCCATGGCGGCATCTTCTTTCCCAAAAACTATATTCTCTTTTATACTTGTCGCAAATAAAGCTGGCTCCTGACTCACCAAACCCATTTGCGATCTCCACCATTTTGTTTACCTTTTAATGGTTCCGTTAGGAGGCTGCCTCTGAATCAATAAGTCTGCCTTATAATGGTTGTAAAAAAATTTAAATCATTTTGTATGATGGACCTTTCTTAACCATTTAGAGCCGTAATTTCATATTGAACAGTTAACAAACAATTATATTTCATTTTGCACCATATCATGAATATCTTTTAATCATTGTACACTAAATCATTCAGTAAGTGTATCTTTACTATAAACCTTACGTATATGTGTAAGGTTTGCTTTTCAGTTAAAAAAAGTTGAGCCTTCTTTTTTACTTTTAGCTACCTATATTTAAATGAAATAAGAAGCTACGCATTAATCCTTTCAAATAAAAAAAGTTGCCCATAAATGCAGGAAATATATTTATTTTAATGCAGAAAAACAAACCTTTAAGCACATGCATGAAACTTAAAGTTGAAATAAAGTATAAAATAATTGAAAAAAAAATTTAAGTTCAGAACCAAATTTGAGTTCTCATTTAAATTTGTCCTATATATATATAGAGGAAGGATCTTCTACACCCCGTTTAAAAGTTACATCCTGTACGTCCCAATCTCAACCGTCTATTTCACAATCCAAGGGTTAATCTGATGCGGTGCCATGATGGTAATTGCATAGAAATCTTGGGTCATGATTAGTATGGAAAGTCATACATAAGGGCAATGAGGTAAATCAGAAAATATAAAATGTTATGAAATATAAAATGTAATGAAACATTCTTGTTTCACAATTTTTTATCCATTTTTTGCATAACAAGCATATTCCATTTGATCCGAAATGTTATGAAATGTATTATGAAATGGAGAAATGTTATGAAATGTATTATGAAATGGACGGTTGAGATTGGGACGCATGGGTTATAACTTTTAGGCGGGGTGTAGAAGATCCAACCACTCTCTCTCTCTCTCTCTCTCTATATATATATATATATATATATTTAGAATATGATTATATGAGTTAAGATAGAGAAAATAGGAAGAAGTTGGAACTCTTTATCACTTTTAATCCCAAATTCACACCATTAATTGCATTTCTCACGGACATTGATCTAGTACATACTATTAGTATTGATCTTTAATTAGGATTGATCTTCAATAACTCTCATTCTCATTGGAATCCAACTCTTTACTTCAAACTTACATTTTAAAAAAATCTTTCTTTTCCTTGAGAGACACGCGGCTCAAGTGAACCTCCCCGACCCATCCCCCCAACCCCCCCCCCCCTTCCAAAGATTTCAACTAAGTAAAAAATTAAATAGACAAATTATATATAAAAAACAAATAAATATTTGTTTCCCTTTAATTTGAGACTTATAACAGAATAACTTTTTTTTGCAAATATTTTAACCGGATTTTAAAATAAACTATACCATGGTCACATATAGGAGCGGAACACAAGTCTTCTAATTAAGGGGGCCGAACCCAACAAAACATCTTCATTGATAAACTCAATTCATTATAAAAAAAACTGTGTGACAGAAGAATAAAACCTATGACCACATATAAAGGGGCCATATACACATAACCACCTGAGCTAAGCGCAATTCATTGATAATATTTCTAATATCTAGTTTTTTAGAAATAAAACGCAGGGGCCATGGCCCCCCTAGGCCCCTATTGTGTTCCGCCTCTCACAGATAAGATTATTGCGACAATACCATAAAATCATAATTAAATTTATATGTTGTTGAAACGATGTAACTCAAAACTCCATAAAAATCTAATAAAGCGATCAATATCTTTCATGTTTTGAGTTTTTCAATATATAAAACTTTTCAAGTCGAAATCAATGTCAAACTTAGAGCACCTTTTCGACGATTCTATATAAGACATCAAAATTTGGAGATTTTGATCCACGAAACTGCCTATAACTAAATTTCTATTATATATTATAAAAATAAAAGAAATGTTTCATATATACATTCTCCATCTCAAAATAAATGACATTGTTTTAAAAATATGCAACTATTACACTTTTTAAATAATCAAATCACACTTTTACCCTCAATAACTTAGAGAGAAATTTAGGGGCCGTTTACCAAATCTTACCCGGTTAAGTGTTTACCAGTAAAATTTAACAATATCACTTACTTACCGGGTAAAATTTTAGTTCACGAAAAAGCGCATCGTATGCAACAATTTATCCGGGAAGTGCTTACCGTGGTAAGAGTCGTTTCCATCATTTACCCGGGTAAGACTCTTGGTCATTGTTTTCCTTGTCTTCGCTCTTAACGGCAGGGGTGTGCATCAGACGGGTCGGGCGGGAAAATCACAAACCCGATCTGATTTGGGATATGGGAATCAATCCCCGATTTTTGGGTTTCGGATTTCGGATTGCTTCGGATTTGGTTGGTCGGGTTTCGGGTTGAAATCGGTCGGGTTTGGGTTTATTTATAATGCGATATACATACATATATATATATATATTCCTATCAATTTTGAAGATAAATTTGATCGATTTAGGATTGATAAATCAAAAGTATACTTGGAAATTAAAAAAGAACACACGACGGACTAAGATTTCTACAACTTTCAAAAGATAATTTTATAGAAAAATATATTTATATAGTATTTAAAATATATATGTATAAATATTTCGGGTTTTCAGACGGATCGGGTGGCCAAAAATCAAACCCAACCCGAACCCAAACTTTTCTCGAAAAGTCAGTTTTCGGGTTTTCAGATTTCGGATAATTCGGATTTTACATAAATACCTTATTTACAGTTTGGATTTCAGACCATTCGGGTTTTGCACACCCCTACTTACCGGGTAAAATTTTTGGTGCTTGTTATAGTCCTCCGGTAAGGTAATATGCTTGGTAAGCACTTATCCAGGTAAGCGTTTGGTAAACGGCTTAGTCCATTTCATAATCAAGATAGAATAGAAAAATTAAAGACCTATTTTTAAAAGTAGACATTTCTTTTGAATGATTAAAGGACTGGTTCGACTGGTTAGGACCAAGATCAGGACTAGAACCAAGACCAAGACCAAGACCAAGACCAAGACCAAGACCAAGACCAGACTGGTTAGGACCAAGACACGTTCAAGGCTACAAGTTAAGACCAGGACTAGAACCAAGACCAAAACCAAGACCAAGACCAAGACCAAGACCAGACTGGTTAGGACCAAGACACGTTCAAGGCTACAAGTTAAGACCAGGACTAGAACCAAGACAAAAACCAAGACCGGATGGAACCACTCTGAAGACCGACCAGTGAGGCAACATTGATGGCAAGACTAAAAATGGCTTTTTGGGTGAAGGAAAACTTCCTTTTAATAAACTCAAGAAACCATATACTCATTAAGACTTCAAACAAATGTCACTAAAAAAAAGATTTAATACAAAAATATCATGTTAAATTATGTAGGAATAATAATACTAAACATGTGTTTGTTGTTGAAATCATTAGCTCTCCAAGCCATAAAAACATATTCAAAACACAGGTCCGGTCCAACGTACCTCTTCAAGGCTATAGAGCAAGTTTTGAACCGTAACCAGTAACCCACGTTTGTCGATCACCCAACCAAATATTTTTAGGTGACCCATGAAACAAGGCTACAAAGTGGACATCTTATTGCCTGCATATATAATAACGTACAATGATGAGCTCTCATAAATCAAAACCCTATTTAAGGTTGTTTGTTATATGCTCCTCTATTTATGTCAGAATCAGATCAAATCATAGTATCATACATTGAAAATGTAAAAAGTAGGTATTGATGTTTATG
Organism: Silybum marianum; assembly: GCA_036898165.1. Classification (NCBI taxonomy): domain Eukaryota; kingdom Viridiplantae; phylum Streptophyta; class Magnoliopsida; order Asterales; family Asteraceae; genus Silybum; species Silybum marianum. The sequence goes on along the minus strand of CM072533.1, from coordinate 897,379 downwards.
TGTTTGAGAAGGAAATTAGTAGGTAGGAGTGCATTTAACCTACCTTTGCTATATGCACACCTGTGTTTATGTCAGGATCAGATCAATCGTACATTGAAAATGTAAAAAGTAAGTTTTGATGTTGTTTCTGTGTAAGAAGGAAATTAGTAGGTAAGGGTGCATTTAGCCTACCCCTTGCTATATACACCACATTTATGTCATAATCAGATCAAATCATACATAGAAAATATATGGGTGTCTGAGGAGGAAATTAGTAGGTAGGGCTGCATTTAACAATACTAGAAGGATACTCGCGCAATGCAGCGAGATCCATCTTAATTTTAATGTTTTATGTTATTTTTTGTATAAATATGATTTTATTAGTTTTGAAAAAACAAAGATTTTATTTTTGTATACTTTCTCGACCAATGTATTTATATTTATAAGGGAATAGATAATCAATATCAATTAAAATCAAAATAATTTAGGAATAGATATGTGTATAAAAGTATAGAAGATAATCAATAATTCAGTATCAATTACTTAGTTAGAAGATTAAACATATCTGTTGGGACTTGGTTAAAAAATGAATGATTCTGGCCCCAAAAATAAAGACGACCATAGGTGAGGAGGGTGTGTGAGTTTGTTTGTTTATTCCAATTGCCGTATATAAATATTATATACTTCAAAAAAAAAAAACGACCGCCTACGATTTTTTTAAGAGATTTTTAAGTAATTAGCATTAAACAGCGGTACGTATGGCTTAAAATGTTATTTTTAAGAGTTTTTGGCCAAATGCTTTATAATATAGTATAGATATGGACGTGTATTTAGCCTACCTCTTGCTATGTACACACCTATTTATGTCAGAATAAAGTGAAATCACACATTGAATATATAATTAGCAAGTTTTGATGATGCATGTGAGAAGAAAATTAGTAGGTAGGGTGCATTTAACATATATATATATATATATAGGTGCGTATTTACCCTACCCCTTGCTATATATACACCTATTATAACGTCAAATCATACATTAAAAATGTAAAAAGTAAGTTTTAATGTTGACGTGTGTAAGAAGGAAATTAATACTTAGGGGTGCATTTAACGATATATATATATATAGGTGTGCATTTAACCTACCCCTGGTATATACACTCCTATTTATGTTAGAATCAGGTCAAATCATATATTAAAAATATAAAAAGTAAGTTTTGATGCTAATAAGTGATAGGAGGAAATTAGTAGGTAGGGATAATAGCAATATATCAATGTGCATTTAGCCTATCCTCCAATTTAATCCAACATAATGGAAACCTAACTCTACATCACATCTTCATGCCACAAACTCTTACTAGTCCAAGAGCATTTGTAATAATATTAATATTAATATTTATAACTTGAAATAAACAAACAGCAGGTTAATTAAGAAACCGTGTGAGTCGTACCTGCCATCATGTCGCTAACAGGTAACATCTCGAAACAGCCGTTTTTTCTCATCGTAGAACCATCTGCAACAACATTGTGATTAAATTATCAGTCACCATCTAAATGAAACTTAGGGGTTGTTTACTTTATTTTTTCATTAAGCCCTTTATGGGTTGTCTGTCGGGATAAATTTGACTATCATAGAGACAAGAAACCGATGGGGTTTGAGGGAGGCAAAGATAGAGGGTTGGATTACTTCTGGGGTATTTCTGGTATTAATTTGTTTGAGGTAGCCTAATGGGTTCAAAATGAGGGGTCCTGGCTTATTCCATATATCCATTTTGGCTTCAAGAGGTTAACAATTAAGCCATAAAGAAACACTCATGCATGGTTAAGCGAATAAGCTGCCCAGACCATTAAGAACATTAAGCTGTAAGTAAACATCCCCTTAGCTGCACAAGATTATGAATTTCATCTATATCATAAACTTTCGTAGAAAAGCAATTTCAAACAATAGCCACTCACTTCTTTGTGGGTCATTGGTAGTTTTTAGAATTACTTATATTTAATAAAGGTTGAAATGCAAATAATATAATTTAAATCTAGTGCTGGTTTGTTCAATCTTTTATGGATGTATCTTACAACTTGCCTCAATCAAACTGTAAAACAAAGAAAAAAAATTAACAATTAGCAACGAAGGGAAGAAAGAATCAGACGCACTTGCACAGAAAAAGCGGTTTTGGCTTATTAGTGGCTGTTGTCCATGATTGATTTTGCATCACTCGTTCTTCAGAAAGCTTGCATGGAGGAAGAACTTCACACGGGCCACGAATTAAGCCAGCTGCTAATGTTGTTTCATGGTTGGATTCATATACCTAAGAAAGATCACAAGATGAAAGTTAGGTCAGCTTTGAGGAAGAAAACAAATTGTTAGTGCAAAATGAAATATAATTGTTTTGTAATTGTTCAGAATGAAATTAGGGGGTTGAATGGTTAAGGGAGGCTCAAGATTAAAAAAAATCATTAGGAGGTTTTAGAACCATTAACAGGCAGACTTTTTTTTCCCAAACAAGATTCACCTCTTAACGATTCAGAGGTTGCCTCTTAATGGAACTACGTGAAAAAAGGTAAACAAACAGCCAGCAAATTGACCCGAGGAAAAAAGGTCAAACAATGAAACCTTGATACAATACCACTACCCTTTAGCGGGATCACTAACATTAGACCAGAAGGCTACGTGAAAATTTTATTTGAATCTTGGTTTTATGGTTACAAATTTTGAAAAAACAAAAAAAGTTACGGAGAGGCAAGAGGAGTAGGTCGCGTTAGGAATGTGGTCGTGTTATTCATCAAGACATTCATGATGAATAACACGTCCATATTCATCCTGAAGAGGGACACATGTGGCTTATTCATAAAAAATGTGGACATGTTATTCTTATTCATCATGAATATGTGATTCATGATAAATAACACGTCCATATTCATCATAAATGTGTTATTCATGATGAATATCCATCATGAAGAGGGACACGTGGCATGAGGATATTGATCAATTAACCCTCCTACCTCTATTTCTATTCTAAGTGAATGACGTAAAATCGTGAATTAACCACAAGGGTGGTGCCTCAATGGTTTGAGCTTGGGCTCCTAAGGTCAACAGTACCAGGAGGTCCCAGGTTCAAATCCAGGGAGGGGTAAAAAAATCCCCTTGTGGCCACGGAGGTTCAAATGCGGTGACTTCGCGGGTAGTCGCCCTGGGATTAGTCGGCTCGCAAAGCGGGTTGGATATCCAGGTTAATCAAAAAAAAAATTGTGAATTGCCAAATGGTACCTAGAACTTCACCTCATTGCTTTCTGGAGCACATGGACGGCCAACACCCTCAGGCAAATCACCAGGAAAGAAACAGCGAGTCACGGTAACCCACTTCTTATTAGTCTTGCTGTCTTCCCAGATACCCTGCACCAAATCCCTCTTAAATAAAATAACCATAAACATAAATATAAATGCAGGCAGAAGAAAAATGACCACAATAAAAACATATACATAAATGTACAACTTTCTATGACAGATGAAAAAGACACAAATTTAGGATCTGATTGGTTGGTTTTCCATTAAGTCGTGTATGGATTAATCTGTATGGATTAATCTGTATAGATTGGGAAGGTTTTTTCATAGACGGAAGGAGTGTGTTTTTTAATTGGGAGGGGCAGGTTTGGAAGAAAAAAAAACATGGTTTTCTGCATAAAGCTCCCGTAGAAGCTTATGGAATAAGCCACTTTCTATATCATTAAGCCACTACCAAACAGTCGTGTATAGCTGATTGAATAAGCTGTGAGTCCCATTAAGGTCATTAAGCTGTTAACAAACAGGCCCTTAGAAATGTGTAATCATTATACTTTTTGATCAACTAAATGACAATTTTACCCATACCTGTATCTTATTAGGCATAAGATTGTTGCCTGTAGAGCTGAATAGAGCATAGTCCTGAAGTTGATATACGATTCCACTTATGCAACAAGACCGATAAAACGATTTTCCATCAACTTCATTAAGCATATCCCCGACCCATTCAACATCATGTACATTGCTTGATGATGAACCTTCCTCCTCCCCAATCGGAATACAATTCTCACTTGTTTTGACCATATTACCCTTCTCAACTCCTTTCTCATCCTCCCTAATTTCACCTTTCGGGTTGCATTCTAATTTATGAGAAAGTTCCGGAACCTTAGGAAAAGTTTCCGTAGTGCTCAACGTTCTTTTCTGGTTATCATCTTGATGGTTTCCAACGGGTTGTAAATTATTAGACAAACTGGGTAAAACCTCAGAATTTGCAGGCTTAACTAATTCAGACACAATATCCAACTTATTCTCACATTTTTCCGAAGAAGACTTTTCATTTATCCCGTTGACTTTCATATCCGTTGACCCATTGTTATTCCTCATTGTTTCACATTGTGAACCAGAGTTGCTGTTTGCCGTCATCAGTTGCTGATTGAATTTCTCGTCAGATGATTGCACTTTCTTCTCTAAAGACGACGGCTGAGCTCCCAACATGTTGGAAGACATTTTCGGTGTACTTATGTTTCTCATAACACGACCATATTTAGGTGGCAACGGTTTTCCGTTACTAATTGCTAAACATTTTGCACAATGCCATTCGTGCCACTCGTCACCACAAATTGCTTTCGGATTACAATGAAGACATCTTAAGTGATACCCTCGTTCACAAGCATCACAAACAAGTGCGGTTTCGACTTCGTTAATCATATTTTTACACGTTTGACAAGTCAACGCTTTGTTCATATAGTCACGTGAAGGTGGGGTCCACGTGACACGCTCTGGTATATGTGGTTGTAATATTTTCTGAACGATTTTACCGATTTCGTTGTGGGTCCCAACAACTGGAGATTGAACAAAGTTCATTCGATGTCGAACATGATGATTTATGTTCGTTAAATGAGCAGATCCTTTATTATCTGATCCGGGTTTTGCAAAGGAAATGGATTGAGATTGTACAGCCCAAGTTGGAGTATTTGATGTTCCGTGATCTCCAGCCGGCTTTGCTGAAAATGGTGAAAAAAGTTGTCATTAATTGATAAAAGTATAAAACCAAGATGATTATAAACAAAAAGTTATGAATCTATCCATATAAAACTCCCCATAGGGTGCGTTTAGTATCCAGACAGGATAGGACAGAACAGTTGTTCAACGTTTGGTAAAATAGAACAAAATAAATAAAATGGCCAATTTACTACCAAGACGATTAAATTGACACCAAAATAAAAGGTTTGTGTAGTTTCCATTTTCCAATTTTTATTTTATGCTTTTTCTATATTATTTTATTATTATTAATATTTAATAAATTACATATAACCAAAATATATAAATCGTATAAAAATGATATTTTGAGGACAGTAAAGTGAAAGTTTAAAGAGCATAAAATACAATAAACAAATTTAAAGATAGAATAAAATGTAAAGAGGGAATGCAATACAGTAGAAAAAAGATTATAAAAACATACGAACCATTTGATATTTCGTCTGATCTAGGAAGTGGTCTTGCACCCTGTGGAAGGGGCAATATAGTAGAATTCCTTCCAAGATGACTGCCAGGCAAGACACTGGACCCCCCGGGTCTTATTTCGCTCGTGGGTAATTGATATGGTAAAGTTCTTGAATTGGAAACCGAGGAAGCATGAACTACGGTCGAATGATTCTGGAAGCTTCCAGAAGAATTAGGGGCATTATCCGTTTTACCTGATGGCAAAGTTCGAACAACATGTGATGTAGCACGAGGTTCAGCCACCACCCGAGGTGTATAAGTAGCAGCATGTATTGGAAACACCTCAGATTTTTCCATCTGAATGGGAATGGAAACACGGGGAAAGATATTTCAGTGAGAAGCACATTACGGTAATCGTAAATCATCAATATGGTTATTAATCATTAAAGGATTTAAAGTTCAAACTTGATAATAGTGGGTATTATTTCATATAGGCTATAGCTTAAATAAGGACAAAAGGAGAAATCATATGATGGCAATGGCACCAAAACTGAAAATGGTGAAGCATAGAGAATCACTACTTATAAACAAATACAATGATCCATGGTTGAACAGAGAATTATGTACCATAAGGGGTTAAACCCTAATAGCAATAGCAAAATTTACCCATAAAATCAACACATTCTGAATGTATATTTATACGTATGTATATATGTAGGGTCAGGTCTAGCGGAAAACCACAAAATTTTGAAAAACTAATGAACACTTTGGCAATCATTCATTTGTATTGCGCATGTGTATACAAGTAATTTATCCTGTATCCACATATGCATAACATGCACAGGAACCAAGAAACAAATTCAATAACTTGTATGTTCCTAAGTTTTCCAATTTTTTGGGAGGGATTTCCCCTTAACCCCCCTCTATGTATATATGTATATATAGGTTCAGGTTTGGGGAAAACCACAAAAATGAAGAACTAAGGAGCACTCTATTAACCATCCATCTGTACGGTATGTACATATGCATACAAGTAATTTTTCCAATATGCACATGTGCATGTAGAAACCAGGAAACATCTTCAATTACTTGTATGCACATATGCATATCCTGTAGAACGTTTATTAAGGTGTTCCTCAGTTTTCATTTTATGGGGGTTTCCCTTGAACCCCAAGGTTTTTAAAACGAAATCGGGACTCGAGGCGTTTTCCTTCCACGCCCTGAGGCGTAAAACAAATAAAATTCATAAATATATATATATATATATATATGTGTGTGTGTGTGGAGTCGGGTTCATACGAGAATGATACATATTTAAGAAAATAAGAGAATGGCCGAATCACATGTGATTTTACACAAGCATAACGTACAAAATCACATTGTGATTCACGCAACCTTACCACGTGACCATAGGGTCGCCGCACACTTTTTTGGCCATTAATGTAAAAAAATCATATGTGATTTTGTATGTAATTTGGTCATCCTCTTATTTTCTTAAAGACATACCATTCTCGTATGAACCTACCTCTATATATGTATGTACATATGTATGTACCCACTTTAGCCCCAAGCTCATCCATACTTGTTATTCTGTAAGGGAATACAAGGGGTGTTTTGGGTACTTCTGTTAATATGCGTCTAGTATAAATTGGGAGGTTGCACGAGGGGTAGGTATGCAGAAAATTAGTGGGTTCTATATGGGAGAGTCCTAACCTCGAATGCTAGTTTGTTCTTAGTTTTCCTTGTTAATTGAAGCATCTTACAGTCTCCTTATCACTTGGTTTATATTTCAATTGTTCAATCAATTAGGTCCATAACAGTATGTATGTATGTATGTATGTATGTATCAATCAGGCAAGCTGCAAATTCAAGATATCTAATCAACAATTGATCAATTAACAAACTATAAACATCACCTTTTGCTTTGTAAGCTGTAATTTCTCAGCAATCGACATCTTTGGAGGACGAATCCCTAATTTCGTTTCTCTCAATCTGTTAAGCCCTAGATCTTCAATAATCGTCCCAAATGCCTCCCTTGGAAAAATAGCTTTCGGAGAAAATTCTTCACAAATCTCAGCCAACTTCCCCCTCGCTTCAACCATCATCTTCACCTCCACCGGCGTAGGCTTCCGACCACCTCTCATCTCCGCCATTGTCGCCAACACAAGCACCATCTCCGCCACCTTCTTAACATTAACCGCCAATCCACCACCATCACCACCACCTCTAGCCTTCTTATTACCCAAATCCTTCTCGATTACATCCTCCAACGATCTCTTCTCACCTAAACTCACGGATCTCACCTCCGATTGATCCATAGACTCATCAACCGCCATCTCATCCATCAATCACCAACCAAAAACCATATAATTCGTCTTCCAAACGCTCCTTGACTGAAAAAACAAGAATTACTGGTTGGAAACCTGCATAAGGGAATGAGATTAGATGCCATTAGAAGGGGTAATTGAGGGAAACCCTAGAGAGAGATGAAAAGGGGGAAAAGGGAGAGGGTTTATGGTTTGAAAAATGAAAAAAAGAAAACCTTTTTAGCGGGTAATTGAAGATGTTGTTTACGGGCAATAGACGAATGTTGGGAAGAATTGCGAAGAGAGGGAACCACAGAGACCTGCTTGTCCACCTGCACACCCTTTCGCAGTTTCGTGACCCAAACCAAACATATAAAAAAAAACCACAAATTATTATTTGAGTAAATTACAGTTTTAGTACCTATGGTTTGATTTTTTTGTCTTTAATCCCTATAGTTTATTTATTAGAAATTTGTTTCAAACTGATACATTTTTCTTACGGAATTGATCCATGTGGGTAAAGTTATCCATCTCTTATCCGTTAATTCGTTAAATAAAGTCATGTGCCTATCATATGAGAATGTTTTGTTCCTAGTCCTCGATATCTCTCATTTTAGTACCTATGATTTGATATTTTTTTGGTTTTAGTCCCTACAGTTTATTTGTTAGAAATTTTTTTCTAAGAGATAAATTTTTGTTACGGAATTGATCCATGCCAGTAAAGCTGTCCATCTTTTATTCGTTAAGTAAAGTTATGTGCCAATCGTATGAGAATATTTTGTTCCTATTCCTCGACATCTCTCGTTTTTCCTATCCCTCGTTCTATTGGCTATTGCCCCTCGTTGTCATCCACCTCCACTGTCTACTGCCTCTTTTTTTATGAATCAGTATGTATACTTTTTTGTTTTTCTTTGAACTTCAATAGGACGGGGAGTAGGAGGTATAGAAAAGAAGATAACTTGTAGTTTTCAACTGAATGAAGCTATGGAATGTTCAGAGTGTATATGTACATTGTTTTGGTTGCATAAGTATTAGACTGTATGACAAGAAACCTAACAAGATTAGAGGTCCTTGTAGCAACTTCCCAACTTTTCAAGGCCTCCAAATATTGATTACAAAGAGTATGGCTCCTTTATATTTAAATACACGGTTTTTTAAACAATCTTGTATATATTTAGATTTATGGTTTGATATAGTTCCATTTAGATTTAAGGGTTCTACCTTAGAATATGTAGCGCTTGTATTTTCAAAAATTTCGAATAAATTTACACATTTTTTTTGCATATGTTCCATAGCGTTTGGATTTATGATAGTGTGGTTGAGGCCTAAGGGTAAGCAGTTGACATGAAAGTGGTTGTCAGCAATTCAACCAACCGAGAGTAATGATGGTTAAATAGTAATAATAACGTGACGATAAGGAAAACCACATAATTATCCATTGTCTGGTCATTGCAACGTGATATTTTACCTATGCTTCGACTAAAATGCCCTTTTCACTTCATGAATAATAGATGGACAACGTTAATGGCAAGGACCAACCAGTAACATAATTAATCACCGGGGATAAATTCGCAATAAAGGAATTGTAACGATCAAAACAAAAAAGAATGTCATATTACAAGGACGAAAAATCTAATTTATTCTAACAAAAATTAAAAATATTAACATTTTTTTCAAGTTTAAAGCTTTAATCTTATTAAAATTATAAAAACTAATACCAAAAAGTGAATCATTAATTCATTATACCTTGTTATATAACAAACCAAACCAACCTACAATATCCCTCTTGAAAACAAAATCTAAAAGGTAAGATAGAGAACATTGAAAGCAAAATCTAATATAAGATAGATACGGACTTGTTCTCTAACCTAAAGGGTAGAACAAACAGAATCAAGATGGATGTAAACTTGTTATCTACCCCAAAAGATAGAGCAGTTGTTTCAGTAAAATCTCAATTTACTGATACACACTAAGCAAATACATTGATCCACTTGAAACTACAACGAGTGACCACTGAAAGGGTAACCAGTAGACGAAGTTGATAGCTAACGGTTGGTATCGGAAAGTTTATACAAATATCTTTTTAAATCCAAAATGATTTGGAAATTCAAGTATGTAACCTAAAGTTGACCTTTTACATGCACAATTGATACACACTAAGGCTACCCATGAACAAGTAAATGAAATCAATCAATGGTATTATGAGCAAAGAGATGGACAAAAAGAGCTACCAAAAGGGAAAAAGGGGTAGCCAAACGACTATAGTCCACGAGCCTAACATTAACCCATTGAACCCTTTGGTATCATTAAGCAAAACCATCTTCATTGCAAAATGTATCTCTCTTTGGCTAACCGGAAACGGTTGCCATGGCTCATGGACTCATCCGTCACAGAAAGTAATCCGGTGCTAGTTTTTTAGCCGGAGCTCCTCTTGAATCCTGCATATGGAGTTTGATTTAGACCATACAGGGACCACAATTTTCCAAAATCAAACCAAACTGACGAAAGTAGGATCTGGGGGTGAGATGTATGCAGATATGTCATCTACTAGAAATATTATAATTGATGTTTCCATAAAGGTTAAGATATCAATGCACCGGATCCCATCAGAACTCGGCAGTTAAGTGGAACAAAATTGTACTCCCTTCGTCCCAAAATAAATGTCCACAATGAAAAAGGCACACGAATTTAGGAATGTGTAATTATTACAGTTTTTAGTTAACAAAAAGACAATTTTACCTTTAATTATAGAAAGATAAAGTTTCTCCATCTCATAAAGTAAGGATAGAATGGGAAAATAAACATTTACTTTTGAAAGTAGACACTTATTTTGGGACAAACTAAAATAGCAGTGTAGACACTTATTTTGAGACGAAGAAAGTATTTTTTTTGTCCTACCAAAATGGGTGGAACAAAAATCATAAAGATGGAACAAGATTGGTAAATTACTACACTACCCATGTCTAATTGAAAAGCTAAAACCTCCCCTATATATATATATATAGGAAAGTTCAAATGCGAACTCAAATTTGGCTGTGAACGTGAGAACAAATGAGAGTGTGACACGTGTCTGAATGTAGATTATTCAGTCTGAATATGACACGTGTCACGCTCTCATTTGTCCTCACGTTCACAACCAAATTTGAGTTCTCATTTGAACCCGCCCCTATATATATATGACTTAGCATGTTACTTTCGGCTTGAGGCATTACAAATAAACGGCCTTGGTATACCAATCGACATCTCCGAATGCTATCATTTTCCACTTTAATATACAGGTGAATATCCCAGTATACAAACCTGTGGGGCGGCTTCAAATACGCGAAACTTTTTGTTGAGATTCTCATCCAGCTCAAGAATGGCAGCTACATTACCACACCTGCAAAACACCAAATTTAAATATCGATTAAAATAACCGTTCTTAAACAGTAAAAATTGAAAAGTTCTCTACTCGATTCAGGTTTGAGAATTCACCGGTAACAGTAATTTGGAGCCGACCAGACAGTAACTATTTGGTCATTGAACATCCATTTATAACCTTCCATTACCAACTGGTGAGCTCGACAAATGTAATCGATGTTGTTGGTGTGGTTAAAAGCAGTGACGACACTGCCACCGAACAAGAAACCCGCACCACGAGGACTCAAACCCCACCCATCCACGATATCTTCTGGGTCAGACCATAGGAGGTCACACATGGCACCTTCATGAGGTACTTCTTGTTTCCGGTCAATTGTCCGAATCTGGCAAGTTATTTTATGGAAATATAGATATCATTTAGGGAGGAAAGATAAGAAAAACGAAAAATGATAGATGGGGGCGTATTTGGGATTTGGCTTTCACAAACCTGATCTAATGTGCTGATGGCAGGAGAGAGACCACCATGAACCGAAAATATTTTGTTTTCAATGAGAGCGGACAAACTGTAAAATTTTGAATTCAAATGGTGTAAGCAAGATACCAGAAATAAATTGAACCAAATTAAGGGGATGTTTGGTTGGTTTTCTATTAAGTCATGTATGGATGAAGTTGTATGTGTGGATTAATCTATTTGTATAAATTGGGAAGGTTTTTGTTTGGTGGGTTTTTTCATAGATGAAAGGTGCGTCTTTTCAATTGGAAGGGACAGGTTTGGAAAAAACTTGGCTTTCTACATACCTCCCCCCCCCTCTAATAAGATTATTGAAGAAGCCACTTTCTAAATCATTAAGCCATTACCAAGTAGTTATGTATAGTTGACTGAATAAGTTGGAAGTCCCATTAAGCTCATTAGGCTGCTAACAAACAAGCCCTGTTTGGTTGGTTTTCCATTAAGTCATGTATGGATGAAGTTGTATGTGTGGATTAATCTGTCTGTATTGATTGGGAAGGTTTTTGTTTGGGAGGGTTTTTCCAAAAGATGGAAGGAGGTGTTTTTTAATTAGGAGGGGCGGCGGGTTTGACTAAAACCTGGCTTTCTGCATAAAGCTCCCCCCCTAGAAGCTTACTGAATAAGCCAGTTTCTATATCATTAAGCCACTACCAAACAGTCATGTATAGCTGACCAAATAAGCTGTGAATTCCATTAAGCTCATTAAGCTGCTAACAAACAGCCCTGTTTGAACCCCTGTCCTCCTGGGAGGCCAAAGATCCGGATACCGCTAAGAAGGGAAGAAATTTAGCAAACCTTAAGTAATCAAATATATCCGTGCAGTATCTCCAAACATTGACGGAACCATACTTCCTAAGGCATTCATCATAGAATCCATACACCTAGAACCGAAAATATCCGTAAGTTCTCACAAAAATTCAAGATAGGAACCCACAAATCAAGTAAGAATGATATACCTGTGTGATTTGGCGGCTCTCATGGTTTCCCCTAATCAGCGTTATCCGGTCTGGATACCTCACCTGATTACAATGGTGATTTAGCTAAAAGAGAACACCTACAATGGGGCGGGTTCAAATGAGAACTCAAATTTGATTGTGAACGTGAGGACAAATGAGAGCATGACACGTGTCATATTCAGACTGAATAATACTACATTCGGTCTGAATATTTTCCTTCATTATTCGGTCTGAATATGACACGTGTCACACTATCATTTGTCCTCACGTTCATAACCATATTTGAGTTCGCATTTGAACTTTCCTCCACCTACGAATAGTATAACTATTAACTACAACCATACAAAAAATAAAATAACAAAAGGGTTCCGGTAACAAGAAACTACCTTACCACAAAAAAATTATTTTAGATCCATTCCATATTTCCATTCATAGTTTGACAGTCGACACTTAGCGGTTGGTCCAAAGGAAACATCTAGATACTCGTCTATTAAGCAATATAAATAAACTCTAAAATAGCTGAATGATACATGATGCTAAATCCTAGTGGAATCATCATGTTCCAGCCTTAGTTTTCCATTAATTTCTGTCTGTGTGGATTAATCTGTCTGTATAGATTGGGAAAGTTTTTATTTGGGAGTTTTTCATAGCCGGAAGGAGTGTGTTTTTAATTGGAATGGGCATGTTTGGAAGAAAAAAAAAACTTGACTTTTTGCATAAAGCTCCACTCTAAAAGCTTTTCTATATCATTAAGCCACTACCAAACAGTCATGTATACATACCGAATAAGTTGTGAGTCTCATTAAGCTGCTAACAAACAGGCCCTATGACTTGATAAAAAAAAGCTGGCAAACCTAAAAAAATTACATAACTTGTGAACAAATCATGCGAACCTCTTAAGTCTTAAGAAAATAGATCTTATCTCACAGGTCACAACATTTGCTTATTTTTGTATAAAGTAGATACATTAAAACACAAATCTTACATCTCATATCATATCATATCACAATAGATGAACTACAAATTTTACCTTTAGGGCAAGTAAAAGCAAAAATGTCTCCACGGAGTAAAACCCTCTGTCCACAAAGTCCCCAACAAACAAGTAGCTAGTCTTTGGGCAATCACCTCCTACTTTAAAAAGTTCTTTCATATCATAAAACTGACCATGGATGTCGCCACATATCTAAAAAAACATATAGATAAGTATTAGAATATCCTTCAGAAAGAGGAGTAATTCGAACCAATAAACAGAAGCAAAACTAGCATGTATTATCAAAACAGTTGCAATGTAACACAAGATCGATTCTTTAGTTCTTTACTCGAAGTTAATTTAACTTGATTTGAAACCAATTTATACGATCTCAGAGCGTAATGACGAATTACTGCACCAGTAGTGCCACTGCTTAATAAGAAAGAAATAATCTCATTCCAATGAGGCAAAATACTCCTTAAAAACAACATAAGTTTCTATTGAACTAGTTTATAAACATGGGAATAAGGTATATAGTGCTATTGATCACTCATAAGTCATCACTAATAGTGTACAAGGAATCAAAATACATGCGCCCATATAAGCCATTAAGTCCTCTTATGAGGTCTAGCCTTGTTTCACAAAATATTTTATGTCATCTGTGTATTCAGCCACAAAATAAGGATACATAAGTCGTGAAGTTTGATATGTCCACGAGCAAGTGAAACAAAATATTCAGCTAACCTTCATCTTTGATAACAACTTTGAAAGACTACAAAAAAAGCATGCTAAGACACAGAAATTAGGAAGCATATGGTCGTCTTTCTGAAAGAGCTTTGTGAAAGAAAGGAACAGATAGCTAGCAACTAGCCACTAAAATAAAGCATCTCATTTTATGGTTAGTTGCATCACATAGTTAGGAACTAAGTGGAGAAAACAACCAATCACTCAATAGTCATCATTAGTGTGGGATTTCACCACTTTACAAGAGAAGAAATCACTGATTAAACATCCGGCAAGAAAGTTAACAGAATACAAAAACGCCTTGCTAACAGAAAATACTTGGATGAAACTACCCAAATTCCCTAATTACATATAATTTTAATTACCCATATTACTAACAGTTGCAAATATATATATATATATATATATATTTCAAAAAACAAAGACCAATAAATTATCTGATGACTTTTGATTCCACAACATGTAGCATGAAAATTGAAAATACTATAAAATCAACAGAAGTGTGAACACTTGTGTTCTTCAAATCCAGTAAATAGTCTTCAATGGATTTCCAACCCAATTTTCACTAATGAGGTTAAACTAACTGTGTTGAAATCATTCAAAAATGTAAAGCCTAGAGTATTGGAGTAGGGGCTGTTTGGTTGGTTTTTCATTAAGTTCTGTAAGGATAAAGTCTGTGTGAATTAATCTGTCTGTATAGATTGTGAATCTTTTTGTTTGGAAGGGTTTTTCATAGATAGAAAGAGCATGTTTTTTAATTGGGAGAGGAAGCTGTGGAAAAAAAACTTGGCTTTCTGCATAAAGCTCCCCCCAAAATCTTACTGAATAAGCCACTTTCTATATCATTAAACCAATACCAAACAGTCACGTATAGCTGACCGAATAAGCAGTGAGTCCCATTAAGCTCATTAAGTTGCTAACAAACAGACCCTACAAATCTCTTTCCTACTTTATTTCTATCCAACTAACATCGCCTATTTACCCAACCTCTACATCATTGTTGAAAGCTCGAATCCTACTGTCGATGAAGTAACAATGGATAATTGAGACTCACATTGAAACCATTATTAAATTTTCAATTCGAAATGCAAGCTAAAGTATTAGAAACATGGATTCAGCATTCAGCAATGAACTCCAAAAAAAAAATCAACTTCATCGCATTTTCAGATACAAATTAAACCAAAGGTACTTCAAAACCCCACAATCAGTAAGCAGATTTCATCATACGTGAAGATATACACGCCACAAACAGCAAAGAAAAAAAAAACGAACGAAATTGAATCGTAAAAGAACTTACAGTAACAGGAGCATCAACTCTTTGAACATTGCTCTCTTCAACGAGGATTTCCATAGCTTTCAAGCAAAGAGCCTTGACTTCAGATTCTGTGAGTGGTTCACAGTTCTTGAGCTGCTCAATTTGCCGGTCTAGGTCTGACATTCCTCCTCGCTCCAGCACGCAAACCCTTCCTTTCCCCTACCTTCTTAGATTTATAGCGTTAATATCGTTTCGATTGTTGAAAATTGAAGGCAGATAAGAGGGAGGGGGGGTATGATGATATTTTCCGACCGCCGCCGATTGTTAATCGGACGGAGGGACTAGGAGCAGTCCGGCGGTGGCTTCTGTGCCCTTGGAATTTTTACAGACTGGGGGCACGACTTTGTTGCTGGGATTAAAGATAATACGGTCAACGAATTAGAAAACCAAGTCAGCATTTTTGTCGTAACAAATTAAATATATTTTTGGTTTATTTTAGGGGAGGCCAAAAGCATCTCCAATAGATTTTTCAAAATTTCTCTAAAATAGAGAAATAAAAACTAAAAGTGCGTTAAGTACGTTTAGTTAGCGAAAACTGTTTTTATTTTCCAAGAAAACGTTTTCAGAAAATGGAGTTGAGTTTTCATTCTCAGTTTTCTATGAAAATTTTTCAAAACGCGTTTAGTTGAAATGGTGGAGTTTTCATTTTTCATTTTTCATTTTCAGATTTTTAGAAAACGCGTTTAGTTGTGCATTTTCTACCACATTTTCCATTTTTCATTTTTTTTCAAATTAGAAAGTGTGTGTACACATATACACACTTTCACATACACGTATACACACACACTTTCACAGACGCACACACACACACACACACTTTCATATACATAAACACAGATTCACACACACACACACATATTCATACACACAGTCACTTTCAGTTTCATACAGACATACGCACACACACTTTCAGTTTCACACAGACGTACACACACACTTTCACTTTCACGCAGACATACACACGTACACACACATACCTTTCACTTTTACACAGACACACACAGACACTTTCACTTTTACACACACATTCGCACACACACATTTTCACACAGACATATACACACACTTTCACTTTCACACACACATTCACACACACGTTTTCACTTTCACACAGACATACACACACACACTTTCGCGCGCACACACACACACTCTTTCACTTTCATATAGACATACACACACATTTCATTTTCACACAGACATATATACAAACTTTCAATTTCACACACACATACTTTCAGACGCACACATTCACACACACACACACCCATGTTTTCACACGCACACACATTCACACACACACACACTTTCACACAGACATACACACACTTTCATACACACGCACACATTCTAATTTGAAAAAAATGGAAAATGAAAAGTGGTAGAAAATGCACAACCAATTGAGTGTGTGTGTATGTGTGAAAGTGAGTGTGTGAAAAAGTGTGTGAAAAAGTGTATGTGTGTGAAATTTTGTGTGTGTGTGTGTGTGAAAGTGTGTGTGTATGTGTGAAATTATGTATTTGTATGTGCATGTGTGTGAAAGTGAAAGTGTGTGTGTGTGTGTGTGTGAAAGTGTGTGTGTGTGTGTGAAATTGTGTATGTGTGTGAAAGTGAAAGTGTGTGTGTGTGTGTGTGTGTGTGAAAGTGTGTGTGTGTGCACGCGTGTAAAAGTGTAAGTGTGTGCATGTAGAAAATTATTTTGAAAATG
Source organism: Silybum marianum (assembly GCA_036898165.1). Lineage (NCBI taxonomy): Eukaryota > Viridiplantae > Streptophyta > Magnoliopsida > Asterales > Asteraceae > Silybum > Silybum marianum. Next base: position 880,093 of record CM072533.1, on the reverse strand, counting down.
AAAATTCTGAAAACTCATAAAAGTTGTTTTCTAAATCTAATATAAATTTAGAAAATGAAAATGAAAATATTTTTGGAAATTTTTTGAAAACTGAACGAACTAAACGCGTTTTCCAAATTTTCATTTTCTTTGGAAAAATTTTCTAGAAAACAGAAAAATTTTCACGAACTAAACGCGCCTTAAAATCTTCAAAAAAAATTATACTCATCTTCAATAAATTTTTTATTTTAGAGAACCAAATAATTATAATAACATTAAAATATTATAATCATTTAATAAAATATTATTTCTATCTATTTATATTTATTTTCAAAAAAATTCATTGGTAGTTTCATGTGGTAATCATTAATGGAGTAATTTCCATATTTGGATAAAATCATCTTCTCTCTTCTCATTTCTCCATTTTGGAGATAGTTTGGGGAAATTTGTTGGAGCAAGATTTTTGGCTCAAAATCCCCATTTTCATTATTTTTTCAAATTTGGGGAAGCTTTTGGAGATGCTCTAATGGCCCTTAGGTATTGCTAATGGCCCCCCTAAAAAGTGAATTCCTTCTCACACATGTCTACATCAAAATCCTATTAAAGTACATAAAATTTTGTGCATATCTTTATTAAAGGGGTGCTATTAGCACTCCCCTTATTTTAACTTACGACAATTTCTTAACAATTTTTCAGTGACACCTTTTACGCTCATCGTTGTGTTCTCGAAATTTGTTTTATGAGAAAAAATTGTGACTGTCTTTTTTTTTCCTTTTATGTTCAAGAACAAGAAATATTATTTTCTTCTCTCTTTAAAATAAAAAGAGTCCTTTTTTCTTTTCTCTTTGGATTCGATAACACAATACTATGCTTTTTTAATGAAAACTTTATGATGGTTGTGAGGATGATTTTCTAATAGAAATTCTAATTTTGGTAATTGTTAAATGTCGCATGAGTAGTTTTTCTGATGTAACAATGAATAATATAAGAAATTTTATGATATATAATTTGAAGTTGTGACCTTAAGGTCATGGGCATTGTGAGCTACCAGACTGTTCTACCCACATCGAGAAGAATAATTGAAAACTAATATACAAGCAAAGATGGAATGTGCCCCTCTATTATGTTTATACAAATAGAACAACGGATTTGTTCATTGAAATAATGTGTGTGATGCTTTTTTAAAGGTTAAAATGTGTACCACAATTTTAGGTCACAAGAGCGAAACCTAATGTCAACAATCGAAATAACGTGTGTGACAAGTTTCTAGAAAGGCTGCAATATGCATTAAATCACATCAAAAGATAACAACTAACAGTTCAAACTATTATATATGAACAACATGTATAAATAACATTCGCAATCACAATTAACATCGTTGTTCATACACACATGTGGTGACATACCTAAGAATCCCACTTATCTACTCTTACGGTTTCAAATACACAACCTGTTTGACTCTCATACAAACTTCTAACGGTTTATTCATTTGACTGTAAACTATAGCCGCTTTTATTTCTGCAACACTTTGTTTATTAATTAATCAAACCCATCTGTCTAGTCTTACATTCTCAAACATATAAACCTTATCGACCTACTTATCTGCTCTATACTTACAACTCGATAATTCTATCCCACAACAACAATTCTATCTTACAACAACTTCATGTGGCCCATCATAATCCCATGGCTCACACTCCCACCGTACAAGTCAACAACATCCACACATCTCACAATGTGTAGCAAAGCATGTTATGTTTTTTCAAACCAAGTAACTACATACTTGCATCCTTATTTTTTTAAAATGTAATTTTTTAAATTAAATTTAAGACATTAATATTTATAACTTTTTTAAAAAATAGACAAAAAAGAAAAATACATTAACAAGCCATCATAATCTGACCAATTTTGATATGCACTAAACAATTATCAATACTACTATATTATAAAATGATTGATAAAGCTTTCATATTATTAAGCATAAAGCCTTTTTACACCGTTGTTTGTTATAGTTTTGAAAAATCATGACATATATATATATATATATATATATATATATAGTAGAACATATTGATTTGACCTCATAACCCGGACCACCACTCAGTAGTCCCAAGTACCGTTCGTTAATGTTATCACCATAAATCATAGACATAAGTTGTCATAGTACACAAAATTTGTTTTTAGAACTTTTAGAAATATATAAAACTAACAAATAACCAAATTACAAAATATTCAAATAAATGATGAGTATCTCCAATAACTTCTTAATAATTAAGAAGATATAGAAAATGAAGATTTTGAGTTAATATTTTGCTTCAGCAACTTTTAAAAACTATCTCTAAAATAGATAAAATGGAGACACTAGATGTTTTTAATCCAAATATAAAGAACACCCCATAAGTGATATCAAGTTAGGCAACTAATAGGAAACTTTGAAAATATATATTTAAAAAGAGAAACAATATTTTAATAGATGAATAAAATATTTTAATATTATAATCAATATTGGATTATGCAAAATAGAAAATATGTTGAAGAATGTTTTTTTTGTTGAAAATTTTAAGTGTTATTTATCTATTTTAAAGAAATTTTAGAGAATTTGTTAAAGATGTTATCTTTAGTTATACTCTGTCACTATCCTTATCCAAAATATCACAAAACTAAAATAAATTGCATGCTTATTTCAAATTTATAATATTTTAATTATGATAAAACTTTTAATTAAATAAACTATATTTTAAAAATGAAAACTTTATAATAATTAGTTTGACACGAGCATCGTATTTATTTTGATCTTTTGTTTCCAAGATCTTCATCTATACCATTATTAAGCATAATTCATCACTCATCAATTACACAATAAAGCTAAAATTCAATGTGCGAGCATCTTCAGGAAAAAAAAAATTAAAATGGAAAACTAAAATATTAAAATTTCTAAAAAACTATTTTTATCTCTAACAAATTATTGTTTTGTAGATTACACAATTAATTTTATTATTAAAATATTAATTACAACTCATTATAAATTAATTATATCTTATAAATATTGGTAGAATGAATAACAATCATTTTTAGAAAAACCTCCATAGAGATTTTAATTTTTTTCTTTCATACTTTTTTTCCATTTTGAAGAATAATTTGGATAATCAGAATAAAAATTCATAAAATCTTCATTTTAGAGGATTTATTGAAGATATTTTTACACACTATTACAATATGTACACATCTTTTTAACGTTTTTTGAATTTTGTAAAATTCATATGATAAACACGTTTAAATAAAGTATAATCCTTACTAATACAAGTCATTATATTTATCTAAAATTATGCAGAAGTAAAATACTATGTTTAGGAGGTGTTTGATTTTAACTTAATAAGCTTAATGGAAGGTTAGTTTAACTAGTTAAGTTATATTAAGGTGTTTGATTTAACTTAATACTAAGATATTGACTTAACATGTTAAGTTAACTCATCCTATCTTAATACATTAAGTTAACAATTTTTCCAACATTACCCTTATCCTACAACTCTTAATCAAACATCTCATTAAGAAATAAATTATTTACCAACATATATAAATTAAAAATTATAATAAAATAATAATACTTTATTATTTTAAATGTTAAGTTATTAAATGTTGTTTTATGAGCTCGATGAATTCATATTATTTATTTTATTTTAAATAATTAATATTGTTTTCATTTTTTTTGTCATCTTAAATATTTATCAAACAATTTATTTTCATTCAAGTCTACAGACTGCAACATCAACTTTGGATCCCTCACTTAGTGGGAATCTAGAAAGACATGTAATGTAGGAGGAAATGAAAATTGGATATATAGACATAAGATTAAAATGACAATTTTTGTTGTTCAGATTATTTATTCAGAACAAAAATCAAACAACAATTTATCTTAATTTATTCAGAGAGATTAATACTTAAACGCAACTTAATAGATTTAAAACTTAACGGATAAAAAATCAAACAACCATTTAGTTTGACACACCGGATAGATTAGGATAAGTATATTTCGAGTTTTTGTTTACCAAGTATTTAAAATAAAACCAACTTTAGTATTTATTTTTAGAGTAAATTACAAATGCGGTCCTTATGGTTTGTCGTAAATGACATTTTTCGTCCCTCTAATTTTACAATTACAAGATGACCATCATGGTTTGTAAAAACGTCTGAATTCGATTTATTTCTCTAACGACCATTAAAATATTCCGTTAGATAAGGGGATTCACACTCTTATTGATCTTCTTGTCTTTTACCCAATAAAAATCAATTTGTTTGTTTTTTCAAAAAGAGCTCTTAATAGCCTCTCATGTCCGGTCCGTTAAGAGGTAATGTTATTCAGACTGTTTGTTTTTTCCAACTTTTCAGAGGCATTTATGTCTTATTGTCGTCTCATCTGATAAGAGGTAAACTGACCTCTTAGTTGCCTCTCATTGTTCTCCAAACTCTTGGCAATGATGTTTCTCAATTGATTAACCTTAATTGATCATCACCAAATAGATCATTACCTCTTACAATTGATGTATTTTAATAGGATTTAAATGTGTTAAATATCGTTAATGACATATTTTCATCAAAATGAACGCTATTTATATAATTTAGATGTAAAGTTCGTAACGATATGAATAAATATATGAAATTGTATAAGTTGATCTATAATATAATTTTTAATGGGTAAAATAGACAATTTAAACAAATTCAGACATTTATCAGTTTACAAAAACAAACAGTCGTATTGATTCAGATTTCAGACTTCAATACCACCTCTTATTATTCAGAAGTGAAATAAGACTTCAGACTTCAGCACCTTTTAAAAAATAAATTTAGACGTTTTTACAAATAATGATGATAATTTTGTAAGTTAAAAATTGTAAGGACAAAAACTGTTATTTTCGACAAAACAATCAAATTTATAGTTTTAATATCTATTTCAAACATAACTTTTGTATTTTGTTTTTTAATAAAATATATTTATTATACAATTTATAATAAAAAATCGCACAGATAGATAAACACATTTTTGACGTGTTATTGAAATTATTTAATGAAATAATTAAAAAAAAAACCAAGCGGTCGACAACGTGCCCGACCCGTTCGGCCAACCCGGTGAGTACGACGTCGTTTCAAGGCTTGAATCCCATTATCTTCCAAGTAATTAAAGAGTTGTATATCTCGTCAAATTAATTATTTTATTTGATAAAAAAAATATATTTATTTGATGAATGTAGACGACGACGATAAAGCAAAGGACAAGCTCGCCGGTTAATGGTGGTCGTCGTGTGTCTCCTAACATCATAATCATCTCTAGATTCTACTTCCATCCTGTTTTTGATCGATTCATACCTCCAATTTCAATCTCATAATCCATTATCACTGATCAATTTAGTATTTGAGGTAAGTTTTTTCGGTTAATTTGGTCCTTTTTTTCGTATCTATTGGTTATGATTCAGTTATTGAAATTCAATCGGTTAATAGTTATCGACTTTGATCATCTTATTGACTCAAGGAAACAGATGTTATGTAAATTTCCAGAAAATTGATTGTTGTCATTGATGCCCTAATTTTTGAGAATTTGGGAATTCTACAGCGATTGTATTTAGATCGGTAAAGCTATAATGTTCTGTTACGGGAGAATGACGTAGATGACCTAATTTTGCAGAGCCTGATGTTTTCTTACCTTTTTAAGTTTTAACCATGTTGGATTTATAGCACCACAAACTAGTGTTGCAAAATTCCAACATGGTTAAAACTTAGAAAAGGTAGAAAAACACCGGGCTCATTGAAATTGGGTCATCTACGTCATTCTATGTTATATAAATTTCCAGAAAATTGATTGTTTTCATTGATGCCCTAATTTTTGAGAATTTGGGAATTTTGCAGGAGCTATAATGTTCATCTACGGGAGAGTGAGGTATTTCTTACCTTTTTAAGTTTTAACCATGTTGGAATTTTGCAACCCTAGTTTGTAGTGCTATAAATCCAACATGGTTAAAACTTAAAAAGGTAAGAAAACGCTCTGTTAAATTAGGTCATCTACGTCATTCTCCCGTAACAGAACATTATAGCTTTGCCGATCTAAATACAACCGCTGCATAATTCCCAAATTCTCAAAATTAGGGCATCAATGATAACAATAAATTTTCTGGAAATTTACATAACATCTGGATTGTGAAGCAACGGAGTTGGTTGATTGTATAATGTCACCACTCACCGGTAATCGAGGTTTTTGTGTTGTGTTTCAGACAAATGGCTTCTTCATCGGATCCATGGACGAGGGAATACAATGAAGCCTCTAAACTTGCTGATGACATCACCAGCATGATATCGGAGAGGAATTCCGTTGGGTCGGGTCCTGAAGCACAGCGTCATGCATCTGCTATAAGGCGGAAAATTACAATATTGGGAACGAGACTTGATAGCTTACAGTCTCTTCTGACAAAGCTTCCTGCTAAACAACCATTGTAAGAATGCTGTTTTGTTTGTTTATTGAAATTCTCCCATTGAATGAACCATTCACACATTACTTGATTAGCTCTATGATGTCTCCCTATCATGATATTCTGCAAATTATGCTCTTATTTCCGCATTACCATAGATTATTAATTTGCATTGTTGGTGTTCTTGCTGTAAATTTCGAAGTGTAGCGTATATGGAATGACTACTAACAGCAATTCTGATTTTATTGAGAACAGATGAATGACCGTAGACAGATTAGATATAAACATATAGAGATCTTAGTAATTTAATAAATGGGGAAGCTTGAGTTTCGGTATATTTACATACCAACATGGATAACATGCTATTTTTTCACAAAGATTCTCGTTGTTTGTGGGAAAATCAGTTTTTTGGAGAAGAGCTATTCATAAGATCCATATGCAACCAAGTCTGCCTCTTAATGGTTCCAAAACCCACTGAATAAATTTGTATCCTGGACCTCCCTTAACCATTAAGAGCCCTAATTACATCCTGAACAATTACCAAACAATAATATTGCCTTTTGCATTATATCATAAGAGTCTCTTAATCATTCTGACCACTTAATCATTCTGCACCAAACCATTCAACAACTGCCAAACAGCCATGGGGTGTAGGTCATCTTTCTCTGAAAGGATTTAGTCCATGATCTTCTTTCTTTGTGAAAATTGGGTTTAGAAAGAATCTCTAGGGTTGATTTATATGTATTTATGTTGGTACGTGGTACATGAACCTAATACCCCCATCAGAAAATTCTATGCGAGTCAAATTAGTTGGAATAAACTTAAATATCGGTAAGAAGCCACTAGTTATTGAGATGAATTGACAATTGCATTAATCTATAACAAGAGCTCTAAGGTGGAGAATATCTTACGCCGCAAAACTACACATATCAATCCACGTTTTAAATTTGAGAAGTACTAGCTGTAATTTTTATAAATCAAAACCGGAATCTAGTGGTATATAGTTATATATTAATATATGTAGTCTTTAGTTCATCAAGCATGCAATTATCATGCATTTCAAATAAAACTAGTCTGCAAGTTCTTTTGTTGGTGTATTTATCAAAGATAATAAGTGTGAAGTCATATATAATCATAGGAATCCTTGTCAGGCATTCAGTGACGTTATGATGCACATGTGATTGCTTAGGTTAATATCAAATTTTGTACACATAGTATCCGAATATTCGGATGTTAGATCTTCTTAAACTAACTTCTTGTATCGCTTTCAATTCCTAGTGCGTGCCAGATACCATAATTAACTCATTACTATATTTGTCTACCTCTTAACAGTTCCATTAAGAGGCAGTCTCTGAATTGCTAAGAGGTGAATCCTGTTTGGCAAAAAATAAGCCTGCCTCTTAATGGTTCCAAAACTCTCTGAATCATTTTATATCCTGGACCTCCCTTAACCATTAAGATCCCTGATTTCATTTGAACAATTACCAAACAATTATATTTCATTTTGCACTATATCATAAAAGCCTCTTAATCATTCTCACCACTTAATCATTCTGCACCAAACCATTCAGTAACTGCCAAAAAGCCCCTAACTTACTTTTGTCTCTGAAAAGTTTATCGGAACTGTAATAAAATCATGTAAAATTTGAGGATTATGTTTTCCTTTATTGCAGAACGGAGAAAGAGATGAACCGACGCAGAGATATGCTTGGAAATTTGAGAACAAAGGTAACACAGATGGCGTCCACATTGAACATGTCAAACTTTGCTAATAGGGACAGCTTGCTTGGCCCAGATATTAAGCCAGCTGATGCCATGAGCAGAGCAGCTGGGCTTGATAACTCTGGTGTTGTCGGCCTTCAGAGACAAATTATGAGAGGCAAGCTATTATTATTATTATTATTATTTACAACCCTTTCTAATTTAGCTTTCTGTCTTTCTCTATTTCTATTTTTATTGTTATTGTTTACTCGTATCTAACTTTTCAAATTGTAGCCTATCCGTATTTCTCCCTTTCACGTACTTTTCATTAGCTGGGGGTCTTTCATGGAAACAACTGCCCTACAGTTTAGGGTAGAGGTCAACTATGCGTACATCTTATCTCCACCCCCTGTCGTGGACCCATGAATTTCTTGAGCCGGTGAACACTTTAAGGTGGATCAAAATCTCACAAAGTTACGAGTTTGATCGGAGGGAATTTTTTTTGTTTTTTTTGTTGATTGATTTCATAAAGTTTTCCAATTTTTAGTATTTGATATCGATTGTTCTATGTTTCTTTTCCTTATGCATCTAGAACTCCTAATGTTAAATAGGATGTTTTGCAAATGAAAATTAACTATGCATCTTATTTCGCTTTCTTGTGTATCTAGAATTTCGAGTAGCAATAATCAAATCAATAACTAAAAGCAAATTAAGAAAATACAAATAAAACAAGAGGGAAAACTTATACTTTTAGGGAAAGTTATTGGCTTTCTAGTTGTTAGCCAAAAAATTAAATATTTGCTACATGTTATATTCGAACCCCGACCTTCTATATGGAGAGCTTTAATTTGGAGAACATTGACCAAATTTAGAAAATATATTGCATTTGAAACCATTAATGCAAGGGTTCCTTGAATACATTATTCTTCTCGACTTTCAGTTAGTTTTTTTTGTTATTTGTAATATCCGTTACGGGTCTTTATTGTAATCAATTATTTGATTTTGAAATCTTTTTTATGCAGAACAAGATGAAGGCCTCGAGAAACTAGAGGAAACAGTGATAAGTACTAAACATATTGCTTTGGCAGTCAATGAGGAACTTGACCTGCACACTAGACTCATCGTATGCCATTCTCCTGCTTTTCACTTATTTTTAATACTTTATCGTTAAGCCTCTTATTAGAAGTCGTAAAAATCAATAAGCCATAATGAAAGCGATCTGAAGGATCTTTTCTGATATGCAGGATGATCTGGATGAACATGTAGACGTTACAGATTCCCGACTTAAGGTTAGACTCTTACTAATATGCTTACTTGATAGCAGTGCAACTTTTATCGTTATGATCAACCGAGCAGTTCATATATCCCTAAAGAGCATCCACAATTGAGCTTTTTCAGAAGTTTTTTTGCCACCAAAGATTATGAAAAACCTTAGCTTGTGGGTCCCGCTTTTTGCTTGGCCCACTTAAGTTTGTGGGTCCCGCTTTTTGCTTGGCCCACTTAAGTTTGTGGGTCCCACTATTTTTGGGGGAAAAGAGGTGTAATAAAAAAAACTTACCAATTTGTGGATGCTCTATATTTTCAGCTCCTACTTCTTATTTGTCATAAAAAGATTGTTGGTACTTCCTCAAATGTAAGAAATTACACTGTATATATTAAACAACATTCCTTAAAAAAATTGCTTTATCCACCCCTCCACAAGAAGGCAACCACAATTGAAAGTTGCCATTTTTAATGTAATATCTAAAACCCTTTTCAATGTATATTAAACTAACATTCCTTTGAATCCCGTTAGTGTTGTTTTCTTATTTTTTAGCTTTTAATTTCACATTTATTATGTTTCTGAAATTTTTTGCATTAAAAGGCTTGAACACATGACCTCACATATGAAAAACAATGAACTAATCAAATGACCAATGATGAATTTATGGAAAAGAATCCATATATTTGTTTCTTATAGTCAAACAGTGCCACCACTTAGTAAAAAAATTTAGGTGTCTCTGAGCGAAGGATCTTAACATATTTGGGGTGGAGGACAAGTCTATGAACATCCTACCCTCCTATTTTCGGGTCAATTTGGTTTTTTTTTAATCATTTACAAATTACAAGTTGTGTGATGCATAATTTTCGCTTTATAGACGAAGGATCGTGTGAGAATAGGAGTTAAAGGTGAGAAATGTAAGAAGAGATCTGAACCCTTGATCACTTATAACCCCAAAACAACCCATGAATTGTACTTTAGAAGGGAATTCATCTGGTGTATCTCATTAGTGGTTGATCTAGTGGTTCTCTTCGATCAGGATTGATCTAAGGGTGGTGATCCATTCTTTACTTTTATCACCGTAACTTCCATTCTCACCAGAACCCACCTATGCTTTATGTTTGAATTTTGATAATTTGTATTTCGGCCTTGATTTTTTATATAACAGAGAGTGCAGAAGAACTTGGCGGTTTTAAACAAAAGGACCAAGGGTGGTTGCTCTTGCTTATGCATGCTATTATCTCTTATCGGAATTGCGGTCCTAGTTGTGGCTCTATATTTGATCCTCAAATACTTGTGATGCAAAAAGTGTATTTAGCTCTGTTTCTTTCGTGTGAAAAACCGACTTGTTATACTGGTGAACCGAGTGCTTTGTGTGTGTGATAATTTGTGTTTTTTTTTTGGGTTAATTAAACGGTTGTCAGAGTGCAAATATATGCCGATTTGATGCTATATATATTTTCAGTGTTTTGTGCTTACCCAACAGTTGCTAAATGTTTGTTTGATATTTTGATGGTTTGTTGTGGTAATTCGAGTTGCTGAATCTTGATAGTTTATGTAAAGGTTATTTGTGTAACGGTATTTGGGTTATCGGTAGATTTTAACGTTCCTAAAGTTACACAAAGCCTACTGATAAAACTACCGGTAATACAATATTTTGAGGGTTGGCTTAACTGTAAATAAAAGCTACACCTTGATGCTTCTTATTATAAGTTGTTGGTTTGGGTTAAAGAATTTTCAATCAAATTTTAATTCATTGTTTGGGTTAAAGAATTCTGGATTTAAAATCCCATAAACATGATATTTGAAATCCCAATGAGATGGTATTTTCACAAGATTTTGTAAGATTTATATCTAATATTAAAAAAATATTTATTTTATAATAATCAATTATTTAAAAAATAATTTAATCATTTATAAAACATAATTCAATTTCATTTCAAATTTTACAAACCAAACACGCTAAAGATTCCAAATCCAAATCCCTTAAAATCATTCCATCAAACCAAACCGACCATAAGCGGTTCGGTGGATATGATGTTTTTGTGAGATTTAGATTTTATGGAAGGATTTATAGGAATTTTTAGTGCTTTTCGTTTGTAAAATTTGGAGTGAAATTTAATTTTTTGTAAATGTTGTTTGTTTGTGGTGATGGCGAGATTAGGCCAGATTTGATGAAAGAGGAATGGTAGAAATGCGATGAAAATAATTAAAATCCGTAGGGATTTCTAAATGTCGGTTATGAGATTTCAAATCCGCAGTTTCTTTCAAAACAAACATTTGATTGAAATGTAATTTAATTCTAAATCCCTACAAATCCTATCAAATCCCGTAAACCAAACGGACCATAATTTCTCCAAAACAGAGAAAGCTTACATAGGAAGAGGTGACAGGTGTCAATTTATTTCATGGAGTGGCTGTTCAAAAATAAAAAATAAAAAATAAAAAATAAAAATGAGCTAGAAAAGCCACTTGTTAAATAACAGGAAACAAATGCAGTCCATAATGATTACATACAAATCTCACCAATTTCTTTTAAATAGTTTTACATATTCACCAATTTCCTTCCTAATTTCCATATCCATAAACCACAAATGTTTTGATGCTTCATTCTCCACTCAGAATTGGGACAATGAGTGGGTTCATTTGTGCAAGATAAACAATTGCCCACCTGCAATACCCACAAAATATATAACTTTCATTATATATATATATATAGGACGATGATATGTGTAAAAGTGTGTGTGTGTGTGATTGAAAAAGCATATGGCATCAGCAAATTTAATTCTCTAAGAGGACGTTTATCAACACAAATCGGGTAAACGCTAACCGAGTAAAAGAGTGATTCGAGTCACATACTAATTACTTACCGAGTAAGGGGCCGTTTACCAACTGCTTACCCGGGTAAGCGCTTACCAAGTCATATTACCTTTCCCGGATGAATATGGCAGGGACCAAGAATCTTACACGGTAAGAGTGGTAAGAGCAAGGCAATGACTGAGAGTCTTACCTGGTAAGTGAGCCGTGATGGCTCTTACCACGGTTAGCGCTTACCGGGTAAATTGTTGCATATGATATCATTTTGGTAGACTAAAATCTTACCCGATAAGTAACGATAGTCTTGAATTTTGCCGGTAAGCACTTTACCCGGGTAAGTTTTGGTAAACGACCCCTAAAAGTCCCTTACTTCGCTTACCAGGTCATCACTTGGTAAACAACAACATCTCTTACCGGGTAAGAGCCTCTTACCAGCTCTTACCCGATAAGAGGCGGTATGCAGGAAGTAAACAACGCCTAAATCTTGGCGAGCTTTCTTTAGTCCAAAACTCCAAATGGTTAAGACTCCATTTTGGATGAACTAGAGGTCTTAAGTTTGAATTTCATGTTCGGCTTAATAGGCAATTGCCCCAAATCCCCATTTTCTCCATCTTGGTGTCCCATGTATATTACTCCCTCCACATTTTTTTGGGTTATAGGAACTGCTAGATAATGTTGTGTGTTGCTTCAGACAATGTCCATGACTACTACTCTACTAGCCTCTTAATGGTGTTTCCAATATAAGCTTGCAAAAAAGCATCAATATTATTCATAACGTAATCCCTTGCTATGCATCATAGAGCATCATACTTTATATACTTACAAGTTACAACCATTAGAGCAGTAATTAATGGGAATGATAATAAAATAAACTGTTTGCTTTTATATAATACAATTGGCTCATTCCCGCAGAAGCCCAGATTTTCATTCCTCATTAAACTGGGGGGAATGAAAATTCATTTCCACTTTCATTCCCATTCCCATTTTCACCCTCCTTGACATGAAAAGACCATTGTAAAATTATCTAAAAACTCAATATGGCAGAAGTTTTTTGCTTGATATGAATTGCACCTTCCATATTACACGGTATGTAGTCCACATAAGGGGACTGGAATGGGCGTGACAGGTCTGGTGAGAGTGAGGTAGGCCATAGGCGGGTGAAAGAAATGTGGAACATTTTAATTTGACATGGGTAGTTTAGTAATTTATCTAACTTGTCCCATCTCTCTAATTTTTGTTCCACTTAGTTTGGTGGGACAAAAAAAACTGAATTTGTATCCCACTCGGTCTAGTCTTCCTGGTCTAATTATCTCGCCTAACGTAGGACCACAAGTTTTCGTTCTATTCTATCCTGTCCTGTCCTGACAACCAAACGCACCTCAAAGGACTCAGATATAAGCAGATTGATGTTCTAATAACAATATACCAGCATTGGTATTCAATGTTTACTGAGAAACTTTAGTTAATAATCAAGAAAACAAACTTACATCATCCAACAGCATACAGTTGCAGTAGTCACCAATGTAAGGTGGAGCCTGCACCATATATATATACATGTCAATGGTTATCAAAGTTGTGACATGAACATCATGCATACATCATAAGTTACTAAGATAGATTATGATAAAAGCAAGCCCAACACATTTTCCACCATTATCGTTTATGTGTTTATGTGTAAGTCTTCTGAAGTTGTCAACAATCTTACCAGTAACTTCTTATGAAAATACATGGTATTGATCACCCAAAGACCACACATATGTGGTGGATAGTCACACAATAGCAATTCTATTACTCCACAAATTTCATTTGAACCTTTTCCGTTCATTACTTAATAAGTAAATAATCATCTTCATCCTAGCCAAATGGAAAAACCTACTATGCATGGTTGAATGATCATCTACACACTGAATGCTTTATTGGTTACAAACTAACTGTAGCAAAACCTCTTTCACTAGATATCCATAGCATAAATGGTGCACTGAAGTCGTGATACATCACACACTATAGTAGAAATTAACCATGAAAAAGCAATGGAAGAATTATCATTTCTCAGCATAGCAATCGTTGTTTATTCTTCAGTAGAAAGCATTAGTAAGAAAGAAGAGTTTTTACCCTACAGAGTACACTAATTATAATACTGAGAGCTGACTGGTTCCTAAACATCAAAAGCTTTCTGCTAATTACTGACATTCCAAGCAATTCTTTTAAAATGAAAGATCTAATAAATGTGTATTCAATCAATTGAACAGATAGAACAATAATCACAATTTCAGTGACCTAATTCTAATCAATGCAGCACTTTTTAGCAACTATACAGCCACAAAAGGAACAATTTACATTAGTATATGTATATATATGTTAACAAAAGCAAACATTAATCAAATCTGAGACGAAATGAAGTAAAATCAAAGCATACAGGTTCGTAGAAGGGCCTTTGTTGCAGCAGATTCGAGTGCAAAGGCACGCAATCACTCCGATAACAATGAAAATCAAAGTTGTAAGCATAAAACCCATCGCATTAGATCGATCTAGCCACTCGAATCAATATCAAACTCCAAATCCAATAGCGAAATCTGTATTCCCCAAATATCTAATCCGAATTAGAAGAAGAAAAAATGAACCCTAACTCATACGGATAATTACATATGTATACATGAATATATATGTAAAATAATAATTGACGGAAGTATATAACGAACCTGATCTCCGGTGACCGGCGATTGCTTTCTTGTGGTTGTCGAAACTCGTCGATCTGGATTTAATTGATCCGCTAACATCCAATATTCCGACCGATAAAAACGACTTCTGACGTCATCAACGAGTTGCTTGTCGGCCCAACAATTTTAATTGGGCCTACGTACTTAAGCCCATTAACTAGTGGATTCTAAATAAGCCCAATTAAATGAGAAACCGTTGGGCCTCTTCTAGAGATGGCCCAAATGGACTCGACTCGGTCTCGGACTGACGAAAGACCGAGACCAACTTAGGACCGGCCCGGCCGGGACTGTTTGGGATCGGCGGCTACAACCAGGTTATGATATACATAAGAAAATTAGTCCCGGCCCGGACCAAACTGCAACCGGTTGTGGGATCAGTTTAAATGAAATCGTTAATCAATTTTACTGTTTTCAACTCTATGTTTATTTAAACCCCTTGTCACCTCCTATCGTTTTAATGTTGTCTGCTCTTTATCACCGCCCATCACTACTGTTGGCATTTACCATCGATCTGTCTCTTTTTGATCGTTTTTGTTTTTATATGTTATAAATGATCTATGAAATTGTTGTAAAAGAGGAATAATTGAAAGATAAAAAAGAAGATCGATGACGGTGGCTAATAACGATGATGGACAGTATGGAGAACATATAACGATGAGGCGGTAATGAGGAGTGGCGAGGGGGGATGTTGTGTGGGAGGGGTTCGAATGGCTTTGGGTTTTGAAACGATAAAACTGGTTTAACCTTTTTTTTACTTAAAAACCTTCATAGTCATAAATAAGTTAGAATCATTTATCATATATAAATTAATTATAAATATCCTTTATTAAATAAAAACATTAATATAACAAGTTTATAAGGTTTACAGACAAAGGATGAATTTAATACGATATAAAGTATTTTCCTTAACATTATATACCAATAAGGTTGTAATTTACATAAATATGTTAGTTTGGGATCGTGTGAGAAGAAGGATTAACATTAGAATCGTGAGAAAAAATATGAACCGTTGATTGCTTTTAATATCATGTCCACCAATGAATTATCTTTTAGAAGATAATTGATCTCGTGCATTTATGTGCACCTCATAATTAGGATCGATTTAAGGAAGAAATTACTTCTTAGTGCTTTTCACCATAATTTCCCTTTTCACCGGAACTCAACCTTATCTTATATTATATAGACGACGACTCCTTCACCAAACTCCACTGGTTTGGAAACATTCATGACATAATCTGCCAAAAAAATCAATCTAGTCCCAAAAAATAGATAGACCTTAAATAAATTGTCCCCCGGTCATCCTCCACATCATTATCCATTCATCCGTGGATGGATACCAACTTACCAATCAATTATATTTGATACTAATTTTTTTGTATTTTTACATATAGATACTGGTTTCGTACCACATTCAGATGATGTATATGAAAATTTGCTATTCTGTATAAATTTTGAGTGGCATTATGAGTTTCAGGTAACATCTTTGATGCTTATGAATTTTTAATTAGAAAAGTAAAACTTGCAAACACTTAAATATTCAAACACCATAGTTAAAGTTATAGTATATAATAGTTTAACATATATAAAAAAAATACAAAAACCAGTAAATAATTAAACAATTCAGTACCATGCTACTACATTAATATCGGAGATGATCCAATAATTTTTTTTTCAAGTGGTGCACCATTTAAATATAAGAAACAATGTAAAGAATTTTTTACAAAATCATCATTAGTATTGGTCTGAAAATTAGTTCATTACTTTTTATATGTGATTTTTTTGGTTTAAGTCTTTTAATGTAATTTTTTTTCCAATAAAGAGATTCAAACTCATTTTTGAGGTGAAAGAAAAATCTTAGAGCATCTCCACCAGATTTTCTAAAATTGAAAACCAAAAGTTAAAATTTCTAAAAGAACTTAAAGCATCTCCAACATGTTCTCTATAAATTATCTAAAATAGAGAATCAAAATTCAAAATCTCTAAAAAATGTTACATTGAACTCCAACAGCTTCTTTATTTTAAAGATTACATCATTCATTAAATTATTAAAATATCATATATTTCTACTAAAACATTATTTCTCTCACCTAAACATCTAACTTCAATATTTCTTATTGGTGGAAGTTAATAAAATAATGTTTCTCTTTCAAAGTAATCATTTTTAGGGATATCTTCAAATTTGGAGATTTTTGTACCCTCTCGTCTACTTTCTCTATTTTGGAGAAAGTTTTAGGGATGCTGTTGGAGCAAAAAATTGCTCAAAATTCATATTTTCTCTATTTTAGAGAAGCTGTTGGAGATGCTCTTACATTCATCTTCAACATAATTTTTTAAAATTCTCTAAAATAGAAAACCAAAAATTAAAATTTCTAAAAAAACTTACATTCATCTTCAACAAATTTTCTATTTTAGAAATTTTAACACAAATTATATTAATATAATATTTTTAATTTATCATTCTAATACACTTTAAAAAAAAACTTAATGTAAAATGATAATAATTAATCTTATTGGTATAATCTAATAAAATATTCATTATTCCCTCCACCATCAATTTTTAGAGATTTTTCTAAATTTAGAAAAAGTTCAAGTTTTCTCAAATATAGAAACCCATATGGCGAAGCTGTTGGAGATGTTTAGCGAAAAAACACATTTTTTTTCTTCTATTTTAGCGATACTGTTGACGATGCTCTTACAAATAAACTTATTTTTTTATTGTAATTTCAAAATATATACGTATAGAATGTAACAAATTAATATGTTCACATTTTTCACTAAACTATAATTTTTATTTACATTAAAGTTTACTTAACATAGTATTACCAACGGACTATAATTAAACTCTTCATGCAGCCCTCAGCCATGAGAACTTTTCATGCTACTGACCACCACCGCTGTCGGAGACGACGGCGGCGGCGGTCACGGTGGTCATATCCTCGGCGAGATAAACAAGTCTTTCACATAGTCAACAAAGAAGTTAAAATCCTCCGTCAGTTTCACATCAGCACCACTCTTAATCAACGGCGGAAAAAACAACCAGAAGCTCGTCAAAAACATAAACCCCATCGTCAACCGCCGTGAAACCACCGTCGGCAATTCAAACTTTCCGGCGACCGCCCTCTTCACCTTCATCTCCACTACAAGACAAATCCCATGAAGCACAAAAAACGACGTCATTTCCCATGTGGGACTCACACGCGATATATAGTAATAGATCAGTTCGTGCATTAAACCGGAAACGACAAAAGTCACCATGACCGCCGCCGCCGTCGCCCAATCCTTCGCCGGAAGAACAGATTTCACCGGTTTGTATACTGTGTGGCGGAGACTATTTGTTGCCATGAGGTTCCATCGACGGCCCCAGAAGTCTTGTAGAGGTCGATAAGTACGGCTCGTCCGACGGCGGCTCAAGCTCCAAGCCGACCACCGCGCCGACGATGGCGTTCGAAACGGAAACCACAAGATCAATCAGAATGAACATTATGAAACAGTAAACGATTAACAAAACGTGAGGATTCAAATCATTCAACTTCTGATTGTGATTATATGCAAAATTGATCAGAAAGGGGAAAATCAACGATTCAATCAACAGATTTACACTGGATTTCAATTTAGGGTTTACAAATTGGGGTTTAATTTTGACGGGAAGTGAAGCGACGGTGATGAATCGTATGAGCGATTCTGGTGGGTGAAGTGGGCCGTCATCGAAAGCGAAGAGGAGGAGCTTGAAATTGGCGAGCCAAGTGAAGAAGAAGGTGGCGACGACGGTGGAGTAGGCGGAGGAGAGCCGGAGGGGTAAAATGGTAAAAATGTAGAAGATGGGGAGGAGAGAGACGAGTCTGTAAATACCTTTGGGAAGGTTTGAAGAGAGAAAGTAAGTGTAAGATAGAGCAGCAACAATGGTGGAGAAGAAGATGAGACTAGCATTAGCATCCGCCATTGTTGATGAAAAGGAAGAGCTTGCAGCCAATACAAAGCAACAACAGAGATCACGTTTTTATAACAGAATCTAACCTCCATGCCACCTAACTTTCAAGATTGGGAAAAAGATTATTTTAATAAGATATTGTTTAAAAAATGTTTAAAACTGATTTTTTTTGGAAAGAAAAAACCGAGACCGTTTTGGGCCTGGCTAATGACCGGGACCGGGACCGATTCTAAGGATCAGGTACAGGAAATCAAGAATCGAGATTGATTTGGGTCCGGTCTAGTACCAGTTTTTTTGCCATCTCTAGGTTGGATCACGTTACTCGTCCTCATCCCAGCACTGGTTTTGTTGGTGATTTGCATCACCAATTATATTTAAGTGTAATGGGATTAATTAGTTTGATCAATTTAATCTTGATAAATATTGAATAAGTACGGATGGTGCGGAGTGCACACTTGTTTGAGTTTATTTGGATTTAAGTTAAACAGTTGTTTAGGGGTGAACCCCTAAACCACGGGGGTTCGGGGGCAGCGGCCCCGGTAGCGGGGTCTAAGGGGCAGAGCCCCTGGCTCAGTTTTTGAAATTAACTCAGTTTTGGTCCTTGTCGGAAAACTAAAATAAAACAGTTTCGGAACTGTTCGGGAGATAGTTTTTTAGTCTCTCATATTGATCATTTCTAGCGTACGGTTTTCATAAGAATTCTCTCAAAGTTCTTAATCGAAAATACTGAATTTTATCCGATTGATCATTTCGTGAATACCATCCGAAATATTTCAATCTGAAAGTGTTTCACGACTTTTAGTAATCCGAGAATTCCAAACCAGTATTTCTAACAAGTCTCCGGTTTCGCCGGAATCCCTGGGCCCTTCATGGTGGGTGTACTAGGTTCTCCAATGGGACAAGTCTCATTCTCATGCCTATATATACGTATTAAAGAAGAATTTATAATGTCATTTTCTAACCCTCGGGTCTAAAATATCATCGGGTCTAAAATATCATTTTCCTTACCCTCAAT
The DNA here is from genome assembly GCA_036898165.1 of Silybum marianum. NCBI lineage: Eukaryota > Viridiplantae > Streptophyta > Magnoliopsida > Asterales > Asteraceae > Silybum > Silybum marianum. The sequence goes on along the minus strand of CM072533.1, from coordinate 860,220 downwards.
TTTTAGAAGTCTATAAATGCAAACCTCACAACAATCCTCAAGTACATAGTGTCTTTCTGTAAGGATAGATATAGGCAAATGTCAACTGGTTACTTCAGAAAGGGCAGGACTGGTCCAATTAATAAAAGAAAATAATCGGTACTGACAATATGTACAACGACTTTGATGATGATACCGAGGATTGAATATAATTTATTACCACCGAACATTGAAGCATGAAAAATTATGGTCTTGAAAATGAAAGCAAAATAAAATAAAGATTACAATTGAAGATTTAAAACAAAAACGGACCTTTCCATTGTGTCAATCCCAAATTCTAGATATGAAAATTGAATCGTGAAAAAAAAAATAGAAAGTTGTAAAAAGAGACCAAAATGGCACAGTTGAAATTTATTTTAGTGGCTCTATATAACATGTAATCAATGACAGGCTAGAACCTGACAATATTTAGGCTCTGGTCGAGATTTAAAAATGGGCCCTTGATAAGTACATTTTTTTCTTCAATATATTGTTTTTATTTTAAAAAATAACATTGAATTCAACAAATAGTAATGATTTATATAACAACGTTTTTTCCGATATTTCCTAAATGCAAAATCAATCAATAATTACTTCTAATTAATATTATCCATCATATCATTTTTACATAGTATCATATATTTGTTTCATCGCCAAACACATTTTATTATGTACATTACATCATTTGGGGTCACAATGATGATTATTCAAAGTAACAATGTCTGTAAATCAATATACAAAGCAGTTCGGTTTCCATGTCTAATCATGTTAATGTTTTCATTACCATTTTAAAAAGTTTATCGTTAAAACAAATTTTTTAGAACCTTCAATCTTAGAATCAAAAGTCTATATTGCTTATTATTTGAGATCTTATTGTTGTTTTAGAGATAAGAAATTACTTAAGATTAATGCACTCAATATTAGGTAAAAAAAGAATGAAAAAATAGTAGTTTTGAAACCCTATATATAGATATAAGTTGGATCGTCTCATATGGTTGATAATTTTTTCAAAAGTTAGGAGTTTTCTCAGTTAATAATAATAATTCTACTATATTCTAATACACAAATAGAATTCATATGGATGAAATAATCAAAAGGTCGGTGGAAGACTATATCAATGTTTTTTAATTCTAGGAAAGATAATTTTAGATTTTAGTAGTAACTAAAAAAAGTTGGAGAAACAATAAATGATACTATAAAATGAACAACCAATTAACTTTTTTTACATATTTTTTCTTCATTATAATTACATATTTTTTGATCATATTAGATACTAAAAGAATTTGTATATTTTATTTAGAGTAAACTCTAATATTGGTCCCAGTGGTTTAGTAAAATCTTTGAAAGTGCGACCTGAACTTTGATAACTCTATAAATCGTCCTTGTGGTTTTCATTTAGCTCTGAAAATAGTCCCTAGTCACTAACTTTGTTATTGTTTCCGTTAAAGAGAGGGGCATTTGTGTCTTTTCATTAATCCTTTTTAATTTTCTTTTAAAAATAAAATATTGCGAGCTTTATTTTTAATTTATGTTTCTGGAATTTATTTATATATACACAGAGAGATGAAACCCTATGGTGAAGCGAGAGACCCCGCCGGAAACACATCCTCCCGCCAGTGTCACCACCGGTGAACCCCCCGCCCCCACACCAACAACCCCCACCGGTAAAGCTTTTCCACGTAAATCTGGTGTGGTTTTGTATCTCTTATCATTTCCGTCAAAATTACGTTTCTCATTGTGTGATTGATTATTGTTCCGTTGAGAGTTCGAGCTTGCTTATCCTCTCCGGATTTCCGCATACAAACTCGTTTGTGTTTATTTTTGGATCTTCGGCGATTTCGATTAAGTTTCTACTTGATCACGCTGTCGGTTTTTGGATTGATTCATCGAAAAGTCGACTATACGCGATCGATATTAATTTGCAAACAGTTAGTTTTCTCCATGTGATTAATTTTATCCCTCTGATTTGTTCAAAAAATTGAGCCATTGACCAAATGAAAAGCATGGTGTACGAGGGGTGCACGGTACACCCGAGAAGATATAGGGTGGGGACTGTTGACAGTGAAACTTCCTCAAACCTATGGAGAAGAAGATTAGAAGAAGCAACACCAAAAGATTAGAAGATTAGACAAATCGTCCTCATTGATGAACGAATCACACAGACGAAACTAAATCAAGCTCGGTCTTATTAGCGGAGGGAGTAAGGGAGAGGAGAACTTTTTGACGATGAACGAATCACACAGACGATGGTGAACTTTTTGACGCCGGTGGTGGAACGACCGGGAAGGGAGCATCGGTGCAGGGAATTTCAAACTGACGTTTTTCTCTAATGTGCGAGGTGTGTATATACATACATAGACACATGTATATATATTATATTATATATATTAAAAGAAAATAAAGAAAATGGGTAAAAAGACACAATTGTCCCTCACTCTAACGGAGGTTATTAACAGAGTTAGTGATTAGGGACCATTTTCAGAGCAAAATGAAAACCACGAGGACCATTTATATAGAGTTATCAAAGTTTAAGTCCCACTTTCAAAGATTTTAATAAACCACAAGGACCAAACTTAAAGTTTACTCTTTTATTTATTAACTTTTTTGAACTAATATCATATATTATATAATACGTATATACAGGGAAAAAATTGGGCCACTATTTATTTTGGGCCCTGGACGTACGCCCGACCTGCCCTTATCCCTGGATCAATCTTAAATTGTAGAACTAGGGAAAAAGTATAACTTTTAAAAAATAATGCAAAAAAACTTTTAAATGTTGTATATTTTTAGATAAGGATCAGTACCTCAGTTAAAATAATGAAATAAATTAGAATCAATTGTATATTTTTAGATAAGGATCAGGACCTCAGTTAAAATGATGAAATAAATTAGAATCGTTTATCAAGATGGGATCAGGTCCAAAAGAAAACGTAAAAAAAAACCTGAAAAAACCCCTAGGATCCCTTACCTCTTGACGGTATGCACAAATGCATACTGATAATTTGTACCATGCATTTGTACATATGCCCTAATACATATATACGCACTAGTGCATAGAAAAAACAATTTCAATTGTTTGTATGCATTTGTGCATACCGTCTGGATGGAGGGATCCCAAAGTGTTCTTCAGTTTTATCTTCTTTCCCTGAACCTCCATCTATCAATATAAATTAATTATAAATACATTTTTATCAAGTAAAAACATCATTCAAACAAATCTATAGGTTTACTGATAAAGGATGGATTTGGTACGATGGCAAGTCGTTTTCTACCGTATCATATACCAACCAACTATAATTAGTATGCAATGTTTTATAGTGTATAGGCGGCACTTCTTCATCAACATCCTGAGAACATTCATGGCATGCTCTGTCAAGAAATTCCCGAAAGAAAGATGCAGAATGTCCTCCCGATCTTCCTTCTACATGGTCATTCGACGACGAATAACAATCAACTATATTTGGTATTAACTTTTTTGGGTTTGTAAATAGAGGTACTTGTTTTGTACCAAATTCAAATGACATATTTTTTTGCTATTCTGTAAAAAAATTGAGTGACCGACTATAATTAGATATCCAATTGTAATTTAAACTAACTACAAAGGTTTTAAAGAGGTGTGTAGAAAGTCGTTCAAACGAGTTTAAACCGATCGACTATAATCGGATATCCAATTGTAATCGGGTCGAGTCAGATCCAAAATTTTAGCATCCAAATCAGATCGGTTGATTTTTGGATAACAATTGAGCCGATCCAATCCAATGACCATTCAATTATCATCCAACTTTAGTATCCAATTATCATCCGACTAATAACCATAAAAAATTATTAACATTTTATGGTATTGGTTTTAGTTGATATTTTTATACATTGTTTTTTAATAACTTAAGAAAATATATGCATAAGTTGAGTATTGGATCGGAAGGTAGGAGGATTCAATTTGATCCAATAAATAACCAATAGTAACATCTAATGGATGAAACCGATATGATCCGATCACTCATTGGATTTGGATCGAATCGGATAACAAAAGCAAACTATCGATAGATAATTGTATCAGATATTTGTATCGAATCAGATTTCCAACGGTGCGCATGTAAATATATCCAGATCTTGGGTCTGCCACTTTATGGTACCCTTAATTGGGTTGAGCCGAGATCGACGGAGATTAGTCAGGTGGCACACTTAAGTGGGAGCCCATATACCCCGAGAAAGTGTTTGCGTTAACATGTCTTTCAAAAAAAACACAAGTAAGTAATACAAAAAAATTATAAAAAAATAATGGAAGAATTTCATATACGTCCTTCAAAACTTGTAATGTTACGTATATATTCTTGTAAAATTTTAAATTACGTGTATATCCTTCTAAATATGAAAAGCTCATGTATATATCATTCTTAATTTAATTATTATTTAACATTTTAAAAATATATTAACAAATAATTAAAACTAAATTGAATATATTTTGAAAATTACTAATATAACCTTTTGTTAAACCACTACCAAAATATTGAAAAAGATATAGAAGGTTATATTAGTAATTTTTAAAATATATTCCATTTAGTTTTAATTATTTGTATGTTTAATAATAATTAAATTAAAGAAAATAATATATACGTGAGTTTTTCAGGTTTAGAAGAATATAGACGTAATTTAAAATTTTATAAGGATATAACGTAAAATTGCAAAATTTTAAGGTATTATATGAAATTTTCCCCAAAATAAAATTCAATAGAGTGTACCAGTGTAATAATACAAACGGAGTACCAATTATGAACTATGAAGAATTCATAATTGACCACAAATTATCCGTTTAAACTGTTCATGCAGCAATCTCGGAGAACACTTTTCATGCAAACAATAACCGCCGGCGCCGGAGACGGTGGCGGTCACGGTGGTCAAATCCACGGCAGATTAAACAAGTTTATTACATAATCAACAAAGAATTTAAATTCCTCCATCACTTTCACATCAGCACCACTCTTAATCAACGGTGGAAAAAACAACCAAAAGCTCGTCAAAAACATAAACGCCACCGTCAACAACCGTGAAACCACCGCCGGCAATTCAAATTTTCCGGCGACCGCCCTCTTCACCTTCATCTCCACTATAAGACAAATACCATGAAGCACAAAAAACGACGTCATTTCCCACGTGGGACTCACACGTATCACATAGTAAAACAGTAATTCGTGCATCAAACCAGAAACGACAAAAGTCGCCATAACCGCCGTCGCCGTTGACCAATCGTTCGCCGGAAGAACGGATTTCACGGGTTTGTATACTGTGTGGCGGAGACTATTTGTTACCATGAGGTTCCATCGACGGCCCCAGAAGTCTTGTAGGGAGGTCGATAAGTACGGCTTGTCCGACGGCGGCTCGAGCTCCACGCCGACCACCGCGCCGACGACGGCGTTCGAAACGAAAACCAGAAGATCGATCAGAATAAACATTATAAAACAGTAAACGATTAACAAAACGTGAGGATTCAAATCGTTCAATTTCTGTTTGTGATTATAGGCAAAATTGATCAGAAAGGGGAAAATCAACGATTCGATCCATAGATTTAACTTCGATTTGTCTTTAGGGTTTACAAATTTGGGTTTAATTTTGACGGGAAGGGAGGCGATTACGATGAATTGGATGAACGATTCTGGTGGGTGAAGTGGTCCGCCATCGAAAGCGAAGAGAAGGAGCTTGAAATTGGCGAGCCAAGTGAAGAAGAAGGTGGCGACGGCGGTGGTGAAGGCGGAGGAGAGGATGAGGGGTAGAATGGTAAAAAGGAAAAAGATAGGGAGGAGGAAGATGAGTCTGTAAATGCCTTTGGGAAGGTTTGAAGAGAAGAAATAAGTGTAAAATAGAGCTGCAACAATGGCGGAGAAGAAGATAAGAGTATTGATATCAGCATCCGCCATTGTCGACCAGAAGAAGAACAGCCAATGAAAACAATAAACGGATATCACGTTTTTATAATTAAAAAAGATGTAATCCCACCGACTTGCTATTAAAAGATTGCTGTTCACGATAGCCAATAGAATTTGAAATAATTTTAATACAATTTATAAAAAATAATTGCAAAAATTTAATTTGGGTGTCATCTTCTAATAATAAACTAGGTATATTCCTAGACTAGGATGTAAATGAAAAAATCTATTTAATTTAGGTAGTAATTATAAAATTCGATTTTTTTTTATCAACTTCCTTCTATATTTTTTATTTTAAAGAAGGTTTTAGCTATATCTGGTAAAGGTAACTGATAAGGTAGCTTGTAATTTATAAGATAGCTGATAATTTATAATATAGTTAATGACTTATAAGGCAGCTGATGAACAAGTAACGTTTGACAAAAAAATAGTTTATAAACATGTGAAATGACCAGAAAGAACATATTGAAATGTTAGTCACTTATAATATAATTAAAATAAATATTTAATAAAATAATATATTAATTCATATAAAATAATAAAAAATAAATAATAGAATATATTTATTTAAAAAAAAAAATTGATTATCATATATATTATAATTTTTGAATTTGTTAAAATAAAGTTTAGAAAAAAATTTATATTAATTTATGATTTAAGTAACCATTACATATAATATATGAATAACTAATCAACCATATTCTAGTTGATTACTAATTTTTCAAAAAATATAAGTAATAATTCTAAATAATAATAATTAATATTAGTGAATAGTTTAAAATTAAAATGAATTAATAAAATAAAAATAATATTAATTAATAATTAGAATTAAAATTAATTAATAAAATTCAAAATAATATTAACTAATAATAATTCAAAATAATATTAACTAATAATAATTCAAAATAATATTAACTAATAAGGGGTTGAAGAAATTTGTCATTTGTGTAAAATAACAACGATATTTTTGGAAGAAAAAAACAAAAAGTTACCTAACTTGTCATAACCTTACTTTTATTACCGTATCAATAAGATACTTTATAAGTTACTATGTCATCCAAACAACTACACAAAAAATGAGGTATCTTATAAGGTGACTTATAAATTACCTTATTTTTGTCAAACAATGCCTTTAAAATTTTTATTGCAACAAATATTATCAAAATCTTAATTCGCTGAGAGGGTGTTTGGGATTGCTTATTAAAATTGCAAAAAAAATTATTTTATTCAAGAGTTAAATGTGCACACAACCTGCACAAAATTTTACCATCTCCTATGTTTTCTTCACACATACAATGAGAGGGTGTTTGGGATTGCTTATTAAAATGTTTATTAACTTATCTTAGTTTGGTATTAGTAACAAACAGTTTTTAATGTTTAGATGGAGAAAAAAATAAATGTTTATACAAGTGTCATACTGTTAATTAATAGTTTTTGACAAGTTTTAAGAAATTTCGTTATTCACAATGTACATCTTATATTTATAAATGACAGATTTAGATTTAACTAGTGTTCACAATATATTCGTAAACCATACCATTTGTAAATTTAAAATATGTTCACAATTATTCACAAACTATAGTAATATTTTTTTTAATTTTTTTTTTCACAATATTCACCTTTTTAGGCATATTTAATTATGTATATACATATATATTATGAAAAGAATACGAAAGAGAAGAAATATAATTATAATGGAAGAAAGAGGAAGAGATTTTTAATTTATGATATACTTTATTTTTCAACCTTTTTACTATAAATTAACCAGAAATCTCATAAACTGAAAGAGTTATCAATGAAACGTCGTATCAAAAGGATTGTCATTATGTATGGATAATGTTTTTAATTATATATATTAGAAGTTTATTTTCTAAAAATATCCAATATGTTTTTATCCCAAAAATATATAATATCTTTCTTATCCTCCACTCACTCACCTACCTTTCTACTTAAATGAGGGAATGAATCATGATGTTATTCTAGTCACTTTCACAAAGGAGGTTTCCTTCATTATTATTTAGTGTAAACAAATTTTCAAACAAAGCTTTAAAATCATATTTATTTTAAATTATTATGTAATAATTTGTTAACATTTAATAACGTAGATATCTAGTTTGTTCAGTTTATCATAGCTCATGGTAAACATATGCAAAACGGATAAAACATGTCATCAAAAGTACACGATTATCACGTAGCCATCAGTATCATTACATTTTTTTGTCCTTGTAATTTGATGTTTGTAAATACCTGATCCTTATTTGAAAATTTAACAAGTTGGATCCATGGTGCATTTATTTTAACAAATTGGATCCCTAATGCAATTATATGACTCGGCTCGTTAATTTTTTTAACGGGTCATCAAAAATTGCAACCACATGGACTCAACTTGTTAATAAAACGCAACCACAGGGACCGGTATTAATAAAAACACAACCACAACCACAAAGATACCTTCGATTAATTCTTCAAAAAAGAACAAGATCCTTTGAAAATACAAGGCCGACATGGATGCAAAATGTAATTCACTATTATTAGAACCAACTATACACATCGATTTACTGATATAAGAAGGTTCAAATTTATTTTTTCTTCATTACACTGTTTGTATTAATTAGTATTAATTATTATTGATGTTTGTATTAATTAATATTTATTATTATTGATGATAAATTTTGAGAATTTATTAATTCGTGAAATCCAATTTAACACACACAAAAAGTTAAAAAAAAACCTTATATAAATTCTAAATAAAAATTCTCCTAATTTTCTCCAATCTTGGATCTCTCCTCATATTTTCTCTCTTTCCTATAGATAAGATACATGTACAAATACATGATTAAACATGAAGTAACGTGAACACATTATAAACATTTTCTTAGAAATACTATTATAGATCGACAGTGGCGGATGTAGTTTTAAAAAGAGGGGGTCCAATTGTTAAAAATATGTATATATATATATATAGGGTAAAAAATATCAGAAATATTAAAATCAACCTTAGTTCCCTCCAGTAAAATTTTTCAAAGGACCCCATCTTGTCAACGATTGACAAAAACACTAAAAGAGTCTCTTGAAGTCAATAAAAAAACCGAAAAAATCTTTCGAAATCGACAAAAACACTAAGAAAATCCCTCAAAATCGACAAAAAAAAACTAAGAAAATCTCTTGAAATCAACTAAAAACTTAAAAAACTTCCCGAAACACGTTGGGTGACTTTACGCGCCTTTAGTCTACCTTAATGGGACCCTAGTGGACAAAAATTCTGGATCCGCCACTGCAGATCGACGAATATATTGTGAACATACTCTAAATCTCCGAGGCCTGGATAAATCAATAAAGCACATATCATCTCTCAACACAATATGAACCTATGAACCTTGTGAAAACCTCAGTAATATTGTGTCTACAATATGTTCACCTTTTGTTAACGATGTGTGTTTACAATAATTAATTAACTTAGGATGAATATCACAGATCTTACATATTAGGGATTTGCTTTTATTATATTATTATAAATTTTATAACTGAATAGGTTTTCAAGATATCGTTTTTGATCATTTTACATTATGCATGATTTTATCCAAATTATTATTTTAAATATCGTGGGAAGATATGAATGAAAAGGTTCATATATAAATAATCTATACTATATTATAAAGCATTTGACTAAAAACTCTTAAAAACAACTTTTTATGCATGTAGTATTGTTTATTGATGCATATTACTTAAAATTCAAGATTACAAGTAATTTATGCATAAGTACAATTTATTAAAGCTTAATTTCTTAATTCGTGTAACTAACTACAGATAAACATAATCAAAAACAGGACAACCATCTCATTTTAAATATAAAAAATCTAAAAAATCTAAAATGTAATTAGGATAATCATTAAATTCTAACAGAATACTTAATTACTATTTTTATAAAAAATTATATTATTAAATCAAAAAAAAATTATTTCGTTATTAAACCTAAATTAAAATATAATAAAAAAAACTGTATTAAATAAATTACATAAAAAAAAACTTTTAAATGAAACATTAAAAATCGTTCTCTCTGAACCACATAACATTAAACCATTATAACATCAATACAGAAAAAAAATAAACATTAAAATCGAGATGTATCTCGCTGCATTGCGCAAGTACCGTTCTAGTAACTACAAAAATCCATTTACATATGCATATTTAAATCCATCTTTAAACAGGTTTTTTTCCAACTTTTTTCAAAATTATTCTCATATGATATCTTATTATTTGAACCAATCCCTATAAACAACTACATATACTGTATCATCTCCTTTCCATCTCCTTCATGAGCTCTCTCATCGTTTCTAGATCTCCCTCAAAAAAAGCACCCAAATTTCACCTGCAAATTCCAAACCCATTTTTTTCGAACCGATCCGTGCCCATCTCTAGAACGCAAAAACAACCCGAACCCTTTGTGTAAATTTTTACCCTTTCCTATATATATATATATATATATATATATATATAGGAAGATAATCAAATAAAAACCATAAAAATGTTACAAACTAGTGAAAACCGATATAAAAATATTTTTTTACATGATTTTTTTTCATCAAATCTATAATTTAAGATATTGTTTCGCATATGTTTTGTGTTCACCTTATGAAATAATTACATGAGAAAAAAAACAAATTGATTCACTGGTGAAATAAAAAATATGCATAAAAAAGATTCATATGGTGAAACAAATACATGTAAAAATTTCACCTTATGAAACAAATATATGTGAAATAATATCTTTAATTCCTAGCAGTTGATAAAAAAAATTATTTTTATATCGGTTTTTATGAGTTTGTAACATTTTTGTGGTTTTTATTTGATTAAACCCCTATATATACACACATATAGATATTGGTTCATTTAGAAACTTTACGAAGGTAGAAACTTAGAAACTTTAGCAAATCAATATAAAAAATAATTTTTTTCATGATTTTTTTTTCATCAAATGCTATGATTTAAGATATTATTACACATATGTTTATTTCACCTTGTGAGAAATATGCATGTAAGACTTTTACATTATGAAACAAAAACATACGAAACTTTTCATAAAAAATATATGAGAAACTTTCAACTTATGAAAAACAAATACACGTGAAACTTTTACATTATGAAACAAACACATGTGTAATAATATCTTAAATCATAGCATTTGATGAAAAAAATCATGAAAAAAATTATTTTTTATATTGATTTGCCAAAGTTTCTAAGTTTCTACCCTTCGTAAAGTTTCTAAATGAACCAGCCTCTACATATATATATATATATACATATATATATATATATACTACAAACAAGCGTCCTCGTTTTCGATGGTCGAAGTACCGGTAGTATCAGATCCCGCATCATCGATCGACAAGTTCGATATATCGGCACAGACACGTTTATCATCATCGCCATCAACCGAAGTTTCAGGCGATGCTTCGGGAGTCACAATAACTGATAACGGCGATGAGTCGGTTTCGTCCTTTGATTGCTGCAGGCTCCAATACATGACGGCTGCTGTGAGCATTAATATCATCTTTTGGTTCACCTGTTAATTTAAGAGCCGGGTTCAGCATATCAAATATTCCCGTGGGCCCGATTTGTGAAATTAACGAGTTAATTAACGATTATAGGGAAAAAAATATGTAAATTAAACTTACTTCCATGATGTCTTCGGGTAACAAGAATATCGAGCATCCAAGCTTTCGGGCAACGCTGATTATGTAAGTTGCATTCAGCTTCTTCTCGTCATCTATTTACACCAATAACAAAGAGAATGATTGTGGATTGAAAACAGGGACCTCAAAAATTTTGTAGTCCAATTATATGTTTTAACATTTACTCGGTATATATAGATATAACTAGAGGGATAATGGGAAAACCCCCAAAAAATGAAAAGCTGACGAACATCCTAGTAACGATTCATCTGGATGATACGAACATGTGTATACAAATACAAGTAATTGACGTTGTTTCTTGGTTTTTATGCACGTATGCATGCCGCCAAATGAACGGTTACCAAGGTGTTCCTCAGTTTTTCATTTTTTACGGTTTTCCCGTGAACCAGATGACCCTATATATATATATAGAGAGAGAGAGAGAGAGAGAGAGAGTCATGTTTATACGAGAACAGTAACCAAAGAAAACGGTTGAATCACATGTGATTTTACCCTCGTAATTCACACATGATTGACACGACTTTGGTCGGCGTTGATTGTTAGTGTAAAATCACATGTGATTTTTCACGTGATTTGGCCGTTTTCGTGTTCTCTTATATGGTTATTGTTCTCGTTTGAACCTCCCTCTTTATGTGTGTGTGTGTGTGTGTATATATAACATTTAGCCAATTATATATGCTTTAACGTTTATCCATGTTTTAGGTCACACTATAATGTTTTACCCTTTCTTGTTTTATCGCTTAATTTATAAGACTTTTATAGTTTGTTTTATTTATTACTCGTCTTCTATCTACAGTCTTCATACAAGTGTAACAGGACCTCCAAAAAGATTGGAACATCCATATATAGCCTAATTTGGACAAACTAAACAAGTTCAGTCAATCCCATCCAAAGGTGGATTTGGGGTGGGATTTACTGGGTTTATTTGGTCTGAATTTTTTTTTCTAAATGCCAAAAGAACACATATAATTCGATAATATTTGCATAATCTTGAGGCTATAAAGCAAAAAATTACCACTTTCGCCCTTGGTTACGAGATTCCAGTTGACAACCCGGGGCTCGACTGCACTCAAAAGCTGAAGGAAGAATATCCCATTTGAAAGCCGCTTATCCTGCACGAATTAAACAAGATGAAAACCAATCTCAATCGATGCATATATAACATGATAACGATGATGATAAATAAATAAATAAATAAACAAATATCGTTTTCCGACCTTAAAACTGTCCATCTGAGAAGTTCTGCCTGTGTTCTTCACTTTTTTGTTCGCCCATTTTAAAATATCGGCATCTGTTATCTCCTTCCCTTGAGAGCTTGATCTCAAGTTCTTTAAAAGTTGAAGCATGTGAAATCTCATTAACTGCCACAAGAAAGCTGAAAAGAATGTAAACAAAAATGAGTTCCATAAGACCGTAACTTTAAAGGCTAACTCAGCTGGCAAATAAATGGTTAGGTCTTGGGACTCCATATCCCATTGGTTGTTAGTTTTGAGTTTTTTCAGGGTCACTGGAGATTTTCCTGGGTGTTATCTCCAAGGGCCCCACAGGGCCACTGGGATTTTTTTTTGGATGTAATCTTCTAGGGATTTTACTAGCTAATATCTTCAGGGCCACTCAGGATTTTATGTGTCATCTTCAGGGCCCCTCAGGGCCACCGGGTATTTTTCTGATTATCATCTTCAAGGGCCCCACAGGGCCACTGAGGATTTTCTTGGCTGATATCTTTAGGGTCGCTCAGGCCATTGGAGATTTCTCGTGCTATTATCTTTAGGCCCCTCAGAGCCACTAGGATCTTACTACTTGTTGGGCCACCGGGCATTTTCCTGACTGTTATCTTCAGCCGCAGGCCACTGGGGATTTTCCTGGCTATTATCTTCAAGGCCAATGGGAATTTTCCCGCATGTTATCACCGGGGCCCTCAAGGTCAATGGGATTTTCTTGGTTGTTATCTTCAGGGTTCTATGGAATTAGTCGAGGTGTTATCTTCAGCCGCAGGCCACTGGGGATTTTCCTGACTATTATCTTCAAGGCCAATGGGAATTTTCCCGCATGTTATCACCGGGGCCCTCAAGGTCAATGGGATTTTCTTGGTTGTTATCTTCAGGGTTCTATGGAATTAGTCGAGGTGTTATCTTCAGCCGCAGGCCACTGGGGATTTTCCTGACTATTATCTTCAAGGCCAATGGGAATTTTCCCGCATGTTATCACCGGGCCCCTCAAGGTCAATGGGATTTTCTTGGTTGTTATCTTCAGGGTTCTATGGAATTAGTCGAGGTGCACTCAAACTGACCAGTTACAGAAAAAAAAAATAGTTTCATAATAAGGAATACACGCCATGATATGAGTCCAAGATCGTGTTACCAAGTATGAGCTTCTTATTCCCTTGAACGAAATCATTCCCGCCTAAGTTCACAAGTGAGAACTTCAACTGCTTTCCTATCCAAATAACTTGATTGCAGTTCTCGACTTTCCTAAACGGCATCTTAATAGGAGGTTTCGTTGCGTGCTTCCAGTTAACGGATCCCGGATAAACTTTATCTAGAACTTCCAAAAGTACCCATCTGCATCGATAAGATGCATTTTAAGTTGCTTAAAGAAACAATCTTTATTGCTAGAAAATAAAAGATTTTGCATCAAGAAATTGTAAACGCACCCGTTTCTAACATCCTCAAACAAATTGTTGACGTAAGAAGAAATTCCAAGACTATTGATCCAGAGTCTGAAACACCTCTCTTCTCTAGACATTTGTTCATCATCCGTCATCATTTCGGCAAAAGAAATCTTTTTGCTATCGGTAGATAGACCATTCCTGTAAGATGTAATCAACCCGATAAAAGAAAAAGAACACCATCATCAAACTAAAATAACCCTCGATATCGAATTTCAAATTTGGTAAAGCAATTAAAAACCAAACCAACCCAATATATCCCACCAAAAGGTGGGGTCAGGTCGGGTGTATGTAGACCTAACCTCTACCCTAGGGACTGAATTTTACCTGTAGGGGTGAGTACCCACAGGTACCTGACCCTAACGGGTAACGGGACGGGGACGGGGATTTAATTTCATACCTGAAATGGGGCCGGGGGTGGCATTACCCGCCCCTAATCCGACCTGATCATTTTTTATTTTATTTTATTTAATATATGTATATAGTGTATATGCATAGGGTCAGGTTCAAGGGAAAACCACAAAAAAACGAAAAACTGAGGAATACCCTGTTGGTTGTTTATCTGGACGGTATGCACATGTGTATACAAGTAATTTGTCCGGCATGCACATGTGCATAACATGCACACATGCATAAAAACCAAAAAAAAAACTTCAATTACTTGTATGCACATGCGCATACCATCCTAATGAACGGTCACCAGTGTTCCTCAATTTTTCATTTTTTTTGGGTTTTCCTCGGAACCTCCCTCTGTATACATATATTAATAAATGGAAATATATTTGATTTTCACTATTGGTGATTAATGTAGTCAGGATTCATTATAATTTTAATTTTAAAACACATCGTTTTATACCAACCGGGCACCCAACGCCCATTGGGATCCATGAACCCGTCAAGGATTAGTGGGGGCGGGAGGCTCAAACGGGGTCGAGGGGAAGCATTACCCACCCTATTTCCCTCTACCCTCAGAGAGTAGAGCAGCTGTTTCCATGAAGACTAGGGAAAGCAATTAATTACTAATGATTAAAAGACCAACAAAAGGAGCTAAGCAGTAATCTTGACCTTTGGTGGAATATTTGGGCAACAAATGCAAGATTCAAATTTGCCAAGCCTTCAATTATGTCTTTTGGAGTTAAGTATCTTTTGCAATCCATTTTCTCGGCATGCTCAAGTACCAAATCGGCCCTTTCGGCGGGATCTTTGGCATCAAGAGTGGCTGGGCTGCCATGTTCTGGTGCAAGAACATTAAGCAGGTATGCATAAGCTTCTCCATCCTACAAACGGAACAAATGAATAATATTCATGAATATTTTAGGGTTATTCATAATGAATAATTCATGAAATAGTTAGTTCTCTGGTTCTTAAAATAGTTGGTTCTTAAAATATTTACAGTTCTCATTTGAACTTGCGCCTAAATTTATATATACATGAACCTATTAGGTTTTAGGGTTGGGTTCCGGTGAAAAATGTCATTTTCTATGAGAAGTATAACGTCCACATAATACAACAAATTTTATTTTATATTATAGGACGCCAAAAATGTGTCCTAAAAATACTTTATAGGACCAAATAAAAAAACGTCCTATCTAAAAGGTTACAATATAATAGGTTTATATAACGCTTTTAGGCATTTTAACAAGTTTTTAAAACGCTTTTAAATAAAGTGTCGTATTAACTAATTTATACGACGCTATTTGAAAAGGTGTCCTATAAACACAAGTGTCCTATAAAAAGATGGATTTATAGACACTTCTCAAACGTGTCCTGTAAAAAAAAAATAGCTAATAGGACACCTTATTTTAAAAGCGTCCTAAAAAACTTGTTAAAACGCCAAAAAATGTCCTATAAACCTATTGTAACGCTTTTAGATGAGATGCTTTATAGTTTACTATACCTACTCTTTTAAAAAATATCTATTTTTGAGGGAGCGAAATAGGGTTTGAAGATTTCAAGGAGAAACCCGATGGGATAAAATCTTTAAGATAATTGATTAGGTTCCGAAATTCTGACATTTGCGTCCAAAACACAAAGAGGATAACAAAAACATCACCTTGCTAACATTATTACTATAAAAATATACCGGAAGTTGAATTTATCAGGGCCGATGTCTTACGGTCGCAATTTATCGGGATTAGTCTGGGCATAGCCTTAGATACCTTCCAAAACTATATCGGAAGCTCAATAAAAAGGGGGAAATTACCTTAAGATCGGACGAAAAATTTGTTACAGGTTTCTTGTAGCCTGCTTTCTTAAGATGAAAGTTCATCCATTTTAGTAAGAGTTTTTCGGGTGCTAATCCCATGAGCTCCTCAACATCCTGCAAAACGATATATAACAAAGTTCATGTGTGTGTGTGTATATATATACATGAAATGATCACATATACCACATTCGGGGCCATCCCAAGATGTCAAGAAATAGAAAAGAATATGAACAAATTAAACGTTCATTTTCAAAATTACAGACATTGTTGTCCTCCACCAATTCCACAAGCTGCGGTGTCTTCCGAAGGTTGAGATCCGCCAAGAGTTGGATCTGGGAAATGCCGCAATTGCAAGAACCAAGAGTTAAAAAGAGAAGTAAATAGAAAAAGTAACAAAAAGGGATACTTCATCTTTCTAAGACAAGATTGTTGGGTTCCCCCGTCAAGTAGACTTGGACCATTTCTCCTCAGTATATGTTGGAAGCCAGTGGCCCGGATTTTTGCTTAGTAGGGGCACCTTTAAGGTAGATTAAAGACCCGCAAAGTTGTCTGATGTGTTTTTAGCCTAATTCCACCTTTTCGAGAGATTTTTAAGTTTTTTTGTTGATTTTGAGAGATCTTATTTGAGTTTTTAGTTGATTCGAAGTACTTTTTTTGTTTGGTGGGGGCCAGTGGCAGACTCAACCTATAAGTAATGGGGGATGGGACCCCATTAAAAAAAAGAAAAATGAAAATTTTCAAGAGATAAAAATAATTTTTTTATAACTTTTTACTTGTATCCCCGCACTAAATTTTTGCAAGGGAGCCCATAACACTAGAAATCAATCAAAAAACCAAAAAATCCTCTTGAAATCAATCAAAAAACACGCCGGACGACTTTGCGAGTCTTTAATCTACCTTAAAGATGCGCCCGCAAGGCAAAAATCCTAGATCCGCCACTAGTGGGGGCACAGGCGGGAAATTACCTGGGGGGTGGGGGGACTATGGTAGAAAGTTAAATATAATGTTTTTAACCTAGGTAAAAAGAGAATTTTTTTAATGGGGGCCATCCCCCACCTTTTACATACGAAATCCGCCACTACTAATGGGGTTCCACATATTCTCACAAAGATAAATACAACGAACCCACCTTTATAATCTGAGAAATCAGGCCGAGTACCAGATGAGGCTGCAAAAACCGAGTTAGTTAAACATCAGATTACGAAAACTAAAAGCATCAACAATCAAATATAACTCCCAAATATCTTACTCTTCCTTCAACAAGATCCTCTGTGCCAATATTGACCACCGTACAGCCAATCGCCTTAGCTGAATTAAGACAAAGAGTATGATTTTCGCTTCTTTCCCAAGGATTAAGTATTCTTTTCGTATTGATAGCTCGTTCATCTATCGTATTAGGCACAGCCATATTTATAAGTTTACTGCATTTATATATAATAACATATCAGAAAAAATCACCAAAAATGGTCGGTTTTTGCAGTAAATTAGAGCAAGATAAAGCAGACCCTTTTTTTTATTTAATACCATAGAAGAACTCCATCTCTAGCAAGCTCAAACAAACCATTGGTGGCTGGATTTATAGGAAGAAACTGCTTCATAAATGGATCATCTCTAAGATAGCTATTGATGTGAGCCACATAAGATTGTTTTTCGGATTCATCGATCGTGTGAAGTAGTGTTGTGGTTGTATCTTTAAGAAACGAAGATGAGTTCTTTGAATCGGGCGATTTTGTTGAAGCGTGTGAATGTAGAGTTACGTAAGCCTGCGGATATAATGCAATTATATTAGTTTAGTGTATATTTCATTTGCACTAGGTTTTTTAACCCATTTGTTTTAAAGAGAAGGAAGGAAAGGAAAGGGAGGGAAAGATTATGTTTATTCTCGAGGTGGGAAGGGAAGGAAAGAAATTCTTAAAGGAGTTTGTGATCATTTATGGGGAAATTGTCCAAAATAGTCGATCTTCACCTTTTCAACTTATTGACCGAAATAGCCAAGATTACACAAGTGGCACTTGCGCAACTTGCATAGCCCACTTTTTTTTAATATAATATTCAGAAAAAGTAGACTTGCCTAAGTGCTACTTGAGGAGTGGGGACCACATAGAAGGAGTGGGGACCACATAGATTGTCTATGTAGACACTATGCAAGTAGCACTTACATAACTTATGTAATATTTTTTATTATAATGAAAAAGGAGGGTTATGCAAGTTGCGTAAGTGCTACTTGTGTAATCTTGGCTATTTCGGTTAATAAGTTGAAAAGATGATTATAAAGTGAGGAGGATGTTAAGATTGGCTATTTTGGACAATTTCTCTTGTTTATGACAAAAATATCTTCATACAACAATATTCAAGGAAAAGTGAGAAAAACAAATATACATATATAGTGGGAGGTTCTGGGAAAACCCCCCGAAAAAATTGAATAGGTGAGGAACATCTTGGTCCATTCATCTGAACAGTATGCACATGTGCATAAAAGTAATTGGAGTTGTTTCTTGGTTTTTATGTAAGTATGCATATTATGCACATGTGCATACCGGACAAATTACTTAAAAATTAATTGTATGCACATGTATATACTGTCCGAATACCAAGATCTTCCTCAGTTTTTTATTTTTTTGGGGTTTTCCCCTAAATATCCCTCCCCTCTCTCTCTATAGTCTATAGATATATGTATATATATTATGTATATACACACATTTGTATGCACATCTTTCTTTTCCTTTATATCCGGTTCAAGAACATGAACTTGTCTACTTTCCATTGTTTCTTTTCTTCCCAAATTCGAGAACACAAATCAAGAAAGATATCAACACCAAATATGTACCTTGAGGAAACCTTCAAATTCCACTTGACTGTTGACATCAGAACCAGATGAACATAAAACATCCCTTATTTCATCCTCCTTAAACATCCCGCAAAACGGCTTCAATTTCAAAAGCAAACCCGGCAAATCCCCAATAAGAACTTGGCCATTTTGATTCTTTAATGCTATAAACTACACAAAAACAATAACAACCAATGGTTATCAAAATCAATCTATGGCACAAAGGATCATTAAAACAATCTACTAAAAACCAATCTAATCCTCTGTTCAACAGATAACAACAATGTGATAGCCGACAAATGAAGATCAATTAAGAGTCCGTGTTAATTGTCCGTTTGTTAGTAATGAGACTCGCAACTAATTTGGTCAGCTATATATGATTGTTTGGTGGTTACTTAATGACATGGAAAATGGCTTATTTAGTAAGCATCTAGAACGGAGCTTCAAGTTTTTCTCTAAACCTACACGTTAAAAAACACACTCCTTCCATCTATGGCAAAACCCTGCCAGACAAAAATCTTCCCAATCTATACAGATATATTAACCTACACAAACAGCTTTATTTATACAGGACTTAAGGGCTGTTTGGTTGGTTTTCCATTAAGTCCGCTATAGATAAAGTTGTTTGTGTGAACTAATCTATCTTAATAGACTGGGAAGATTTTTGTGCATATATTTTAATTGCGAGGAGCAGTTTCCATAAGCTCCTCCCTAGAAGATTACTGAATAAGCCACTTTTATATCATTAAGCTAATACCATGCTCATCGAATAAGCTGAGCGCCCCCAATTTTTGTGCATATATTTTAATTGCGAGGAGCAGTTTCTATAAGCTCCTCCCTAGAAGATTACTGAATAAGCCACTTTTATATCATTAAGCTAATACCACGCTCATCGAATAAGCTGAGAGCCCCCAATTTTTGTGCATATATTTTAATTGCGAGGAGCAGTTTCTATAAGCTCCTCCCTAGAAGATTACTGAATAAGCCACTTTTATATCATTAAGCTAATACCACGCTCATCGAATAAGCTGAGAGCCCCCAATTTTTGTGCATATATTTTAATTGCGAGGAGCAGTTTCTATAAGCTCCTCCCTAGAAGATTACTGAATAAGCCACTTTTATATCATTAAGCTAATACCACGCTCATCGAATAAGCTGAGAGCCCCCATTAAGCTGCTACAAACAGACCCTTAATAGAAAAACCAACCAAACAGACGGTAAGATTAATCACCTTGGATTTGAGGCTACGAAGTTGAACTTGAGTGAACTGACTTTGAAGCCAATAATCAGAAACAATAACTCCCTCAAATCGAGACATTATCTTCTTCCCCAAGTTTCTCGAACTTTGAAGCCGATTAAATTCGATTGTTTCCCCTTATCTTCTTTCGCCAATATTTTAATCACTGAACAAATCCCAATACAAAATCAAGCAAATCTTCAAAATCCACAATCCCAAGAACAAAAACCCCATTAGCATGAAATTCTAAGTTAATATGTCAAATCAATAAAACAATAGCCCATTAAAAACCAGTCAAAAAAAGCCAACAATAGTACACAAATTATTGAAAAGAAACAAAACACATTATGATCAGTGGGTACTGAGAATCAAACACGAAATAGTATTAAACCCATAATTTCAAATGGAACTGAAGCTATACAGAAGAAATCGATTAACCAGATAATGAACTCTAACTGTTCGATGAATTGATTTCTACAGAAATTATTGAAAAAAAGCAAATAAGCAAAAAAAACCCAAAACACATTATAATCGGTAGGTACTGAAAACCAAACACGAAACAGAACTAAACACAGAATTTCAAATGAAATTGAAGCAATACAAACCTGCAGAAGGAATAGATTAACCAGATAATGAACTATACTTAATTGATTTCTACATTAAAAAATGTGGCGGGAATCGATGGATTATTGCAGACGAGTGTAGATTTTGGTTGAGAATATAGAAGGGATAAAACAATAACCCATAAACCCAGAGACAAAAAAAAGCCAATAATACTAAACAAATTATTGAAAAGAAGCAAATATGCAAAAAAACAAAACACATCATGATCAGTGAGTACTGAAAACTAAACACGAAATAGAAACTAACACATAATTTCAAATGAAATCGAAGCAATACAAACCTGCAGAAGGAATCGATTAACCAGATATGAACTCCAACTGTTCGATTAATTGATTTCTACATAAATTATTGAAAAGAAGCAAATATGCAAACACAAAACACATTATGAAATTGAACTAAACACAGAATTTCAAATGAAATTGAAGCAATACAAACCTGCAGAAGGAATCAATTAACCAGATAATGAACTCTTAACTGTTCGATTAATTGATTGATTTCTACATAAAAAGAAGTAGCGGGAATCGATGGATTATTAGAAACGAGTGTGGATTTTGGTTGAGAATAGAGAAAATATAAAAGGGTAATTGGAGCTAAGAATTTTTCACCATTTTTCCATGAATGAAATGAAGGTATATGGAGGGAAGGAGAGGAGAGAAGAGAAGAGGCTCCAGTTAAGAAACGGCTGTATGGGGGGGCTTAATGAACGTTGTCTCTATTTATTTTGACACGTGTAAAATCCACGTCATCAATTTTTGGAAATATATATACACGCGTCGCGTATATGAAATATTACGACAAATTTATTTTGACACGTGTATAACCCACGTCATCAATTTTTGTCTTTATTTGTACGGCAGAGACGTTTTTTAATTTGACTTGCGAACCAGGGAACAAATTGAACTATGGAAACATATCTATAACAATTATGTTAAAATAAAAATAAAAGTGAGATAATAAATAAAAGTAAGATTTTAATAACTTTTTTCTTTAATAGATAATTAGATATAATATTTTGTATGTTAAAATAAGAAGATAAAAATCTTATAATTTGGAAAATCTTTAAAATCCATTTTTTAGAAAAAATTAATAATATTTTAGTCTTTTGATTAATAAGGTAATTAAAGATATTAAAATAAAATGTTTAGATTAAAAAAATAATATTTTATTAATGTATTAGAGCATTTTCAACAACATTGCTAAAATATCTCCAACAGCTTTGCTATATTGTTTTCTATAATAGATAAAACTTGAAATTTTTCCAAATTTAGAGAAATCTCTAAAAGTTGACCGTAAGGAGGAGAAATAACTATTTTATTCAATTCTACCAATAAGATTAATTTTTTATCATTTTACATTAATTTTTTTTAAGTGTATTAAGATGATAAATTAAAGAATGTTATATTAATATAATTTGTGTTAAAATCTCTAAAATAGAAAATCCGTTGGAGATAAATGTAAATTTTTTAAAAAATTTAACTTTTAATTTTTTATTTTAGAATTTGTTTAGAAAATCTGTTGAAGATGCTCTTAATTATTTTGATAGTATGATTAATACCATAATCTCTAAAATATAATAGAGGTAGGAGTTGAATTTTTTTTTTAAATTTTAACTTTTAATATTTTATTTAAAATAATATAGCATGCTAGCATCTCCAAAAGTATATTATAATTTTTCTATAATTAAACATGAAAAATCAAAATCTTTAAAAAAAATACATCCGACTTCAAATTTTCAATAACTACTATATTTCAATAATTCTAGTATTAACTTTATTAATAAGATATTAAATACATTTAATAAAATATCATTTTTCTCTTCTACACATTTAATTTCAATAAACTTAATTGGTAAGATATGATTACAATATTGTTTCTCTCTTGTATAAACTCTAAACTTACTAGATAATTCTTTAAAACTCTATAGAAGATAAAGAAAATAATATTTTAATTATATCTAACCAATTAGAGTATTGATATAAGATGTGCATCATAGATAATTAATATTTAATCAAATGTATTGTAACACCCCGCCTTACCAAGACATAATATTGTCCGCTTTGCCTAAGCCGCATGGATTTGTTTCTGGCGACCTGACGAGGACTTCCCAGGGGGTCACCCCATCCTGGTACTACTCCCACCCAAGCACGCTTAACCACAGAGTTCCAAGAACCTGTCTTGCGTGTGGTCCCAAAACGCGTTGTGTTTAGGAAGACCAATGTTTACTTATAAACCCAGCATCACTCTTATCCACGGCCGATATGGGATCTGCCTAAGGTGTTACAAACACCCCCCCTTAGGGACTCATCGTCCTTGATGAGGTTTGCCCCACATCCCGAACGGCACAGGAGCGGCTCTGATACCATTTGTAACACCCCGTCTTACCACGACACAATATTGTCCGCTTTGGCCTAAGCCGCACGGATTTGTTTCTGGTGACCTGGCAAGGACTTCCCAGGGGTCACCCATCCTGGTACTACTTTATGTCCAAGCACACTTAACCACAGAGTTTCAAGAACCAGCCTTGCGTGTGGTCCCAAAACGCGTTGTGTTTAGGAAGACCAAGATTTACTTATGAATCCAGCATCACTCATGCCCACGGCCAATATGAGATCTGCCTAAGGCGTTACATGTATTGATGTTATTAATATAATTAATGTTAAAATTGGTAAAATAGAGTAGCTATTAGAGTTTGATGTGATTTTTTTTTAGATTTTGACTTTTTATGTTCTATTATATAAAAATCATATCATAGTTGTTGGAAAGGCTCACAATATCTTTCATCTTTTTTTTTTCTTTTCTGTTTTAACATTGATAATTTCATAGTTATTGAAACAAAAAAAATTGTTAAAATTCGATTTTTTTTCTATTTGAATATAGTGTTGAAGATATTTAAATCAATTATTTTTAACTAAATGTATGTTTAGCTTATTTTTATTTAAAAACGTGAACCGATATGATTGTTTGCTATAAAATAATAATTCAAAATTTGTATTCAAACAAAATAAAAGTGGTCGACGATGTTTTCTTAATTTTTAAATTCAATGAATAAATAGTTAAAAACAAAATACATCAATATTATTATTTTTAGTATCATTTATTTGACTCAAATATTCTAGACTTAAAAATGACAATATAGCTCACTTTATTTATTTACAATGAAGTTTTTTACAATAAAAATAATAATATAGTATTATATTATATTATATGATTCACGATTATTAAATATATTTAAAATGTTTGTGACTTAATTAATGGTTATTTTTATAAAGTTTAAAGATATTGTATGCATGAAATAATTTCAACTACCTTTGAATCTTAGAGAATAAGTTTAATTAATAATATTGAATATTAAAATTTTGAGCTAAATGTTGTATAATATATGGACTAAATAGTTGTTTTTGTTTGAACCATTAACATATTTTTTTGTTTATTTTCAAATTTCGTAAATAATTAATGTAAAAATTATTGTGTATAAAAAAATTATATTACAACGATAAAATAATTTGATTTAAAATGTTATAATCATTATTTATTAAATTGTCTTTAACATGGTCAATTTACAAGAATGTGATAAAGTGTATATCATATATGATAAGAGAGCTTTCCTTATTCTTTCTAATATAAAATCACATGTGATATAGATATTTTCTCAAACTTTAAAAGTTAAGACAGTTTTCAATTCTGACTTATAATAACAAACATGTATATTATAAATATTATTATATATTATACACACAGGGACGAGTTCAAATAAAAACTCAAATTTGGTTGTGAATGAGGACAAATGATTGGACGACACGTGTCATATTCAGACTGAATAAATACTATATTCAGTCTGAATATTTATTTGATTATTCAATCCGAATAATCTACATTCAGACACGTATCGCGCTCTCATTTGTCCTCACGTTCACAACCAAATTCGAGTTCACATTTAAACTTTCCTCCATACACACATACATAATTAGATTATTCACTAAAATTTGGTAATCATCATGCACACCTTTTAAAATATTGATGATACTTAAATTATAAAATGATAAATATATCTTTCTTTTAAAAACGAAAACACTCCTATATAGCTGAGCGAATAAGATCATTAAGCCACACAACAAAGAACCTCTTAAAAGTGTTGGGAAGATCCAAGTTTCGAATCATTCAAACAACATTCACATGTGAATCAATTCATTGAACACAATAAATAATTATATCGAAAACAAACTTAAATGTATTAGATTACCGTCATCAAACAAAACCAAGATTCGGAAAAAAAAAACAACAACTAACATATCTTGCAGAAATCAAAAGAAACGAACAAACAAAAGGGTGCCGTTTATATGCATATAATCTAACAGCATATAAGTCGGTTTTTTGGCACGACAATCGCCACAAAAGACAAATGGAAAAACGAGCGATTGCAAACATTCAGACTAATGAAAAAAAAAATCCCTAAAGAAACGAATACCCATGAAAAATACCAGCTTCCAATTATGGCCATTAGAACGTTCACGATCTATTTGGCCCAGTCTTTCTGGATGTCGAAAGTGTAGTTGAGCTCCAAGTAACATTTGTTATCATCGTCAAGAAACTGGGAAGACCGAGATAAAAAAAGATAAAAATAAACCAAATGTAAAGTTATCGTTAAAAAAACAAATCAAACAAACCCAGTATATCCCATCTGACAAGTTGTTTTTAAAATCCATGACTTTCTGACAGGTTTCTAGGCCTTTTTTTATTAGTTTGACAGTTGCTGAATGGTTTGGTGCAGAATGATTAAGAGGCTCTTATGATATAGTGCAAAATGAAATATAATTGTTTGGTAATTGTTCAAAATAAAATCAGGGCTCTTAACGGTTAAGGGAGATCCAGGATGCAAAATGATTCAGATGGTTTTGGAACCATTAAGAGACATACTTATTTTTTGTCACAGAATTCACCTCTTGACGATTCAGAGGTTGCCTCTTAATGGAACTGCTAAGAGGTAAACAAACAGCCTCGTTTGACATTCTCAAAACCTTTCAGTAGGGGTCCTTTGGTTAAACGACTTTTTAATAGGTTCTTTTTAAATCCATGACCTTTTGACAGTTTTGAGAATACAGAAATAAAGAAGTCTTTGGATTTAAAAAAAAACACGTGTGGGAGGTCATTTACTTGAGAGTAAATTATGTTTTTCGTCCTTGTGGTTTGTTAAAAATTGCGATTATCATCCCTATGGTTTACAAATTGCGGTTTTCTTCCCTATGGTTTGTAATTTATAGCTATTTTCGTCCTTATGATTTATAGTCTATTGTTGTTTTGGCCCCTATGGTTTACAATTCTTTACTGTTTTGGTCCCTTATATTTAAAAGTAGGAATTATTACAAGGACGAAAACAACAATAAATTGCAAACCTTGGGGACAAAACTTGCAATTTCTAAACCACAGGGACGAAAATCGTAATTTATCTTCAAATAAAAAACCTATCAAAAGGTCATTTAACCTAATGGACCCACGGACCCAGTTAGGGGTTAGGGGTAAGATGTACACAGATCTCAGACATAATTAACACTTTCCAAAAAAAAACTTTAAAAAAAACATCAAGATCGTTTACGAACCTTAGTTTTTGCAGAATAATTTCCTCTAGCAAACATACCCGAAGGAGTAACCTCTTCGGGCATTACATGTGTGTAAGGCTCGGCTTGAGGACTAAAAGTTCCAAGCATCTCTTTCGAGCTATCGACTACAATTAACAAACATCCAACAAATTTTATTATATAACTTACAAAATAATGAAAATAAATAAAAAACGACATTAAATCATTAAAAACGACAATATAGGAGGGTTAGTAGTTACCCTTAATGCCGGTTTTCCAAACAGTATTGGTGTATTTTAGCCCACAAACGATATCATTGCTGACCTTAATTGAGAATTTCAAGCTATATTTGCTACCTTCTTTTAAGGTAAACCAAAGGCCTTTAGGGTTTCCAGATTCAGGGATTTCAAGAACGATATCGGATCTACCAGGAGAGACGATGCTAAGGCTCAGTATCTTCACATCAGGTTCTTCAACTTCTAGCACCAAATAACGTATTAGTTTTGAGTTTTTTTTTAAATGTTAATACTATTTGCTACTTTCTTTAAGAATGAAGCAGTTTCTTCTAGAAAAAATTTCAAGTGGTGGCACCATTTGACTATAAATAACGAAGCTATATATATATATAGAGAGAGAGAAAGAGAGAGAGAGGAAGGTTCAAATGCGAACTCAAATTTAGTTGTGAACGTGAGAACAAATGAGAGCGTGACACGTGTCATATTCAGACTGAATAATGAAGAAAAATATTCAGACTGAATGTAGTAGTATTCAATCTATTCAATCTGAATAGCACTACATTCAGTCTGAATATTTTCCTTCATTTTTCAGTATGAATATGACACATGTCGCGCTCTCATTTGTCCTCACGTTCACAACCAAATTTGAGTTATCATTTGAACCCGCCCCTATATATCTCTTTTACAAAATCTTTATTGGTCAGTTGGTTTGTTCCTTGTTTTTTGTACGTGTGATCCTGTCGAATCTTTTTATCCCAAAAAAAATTAGAAATATAATGAACTTGAAATTAAAAGCAAAACACTAGGAAAATGATACAAATGGGATTTGAACCCAGGCCTAGAAGGGGAGAAAAAACCATGCAAACTACGCTATTTGGCAGTTGTTGAATGGTTTGGTGCAGAATGATTAAGAGGCTCTTCTGATATAGTGCAAAATGAAATATAATTGTTTGGTAATTGTTCAAAATAAAATAGGGCTCTTAATGGTTAAGGGAGGTCCATGATACAAAATGATTCACAGGGTTTCGGAACCATTAAGAGTCAGACTTATTTTTTTACCAAACAGGATTCACCTCTTAACGATTCAGAGACTGCCTCTTAAGCTAAGAATTGAACGAGATCACACAAGAAACAATAAATACCTTCCTGACTGACATCAACACTTCCAAGCAGCTGCTCTTTCCACCTCCTCAAGCTCTCGTCATCCTAAAAACCAACAACACATAATCAAGAAAGCCAAAAACAAGCCCCTTTTAGACAATATTTCAATTGGGTATGCAAATTTAATAAGAAAGTATGAACCTTATCCTTCTCAAGATGCTCTTTGATGCTTATTTTCGGACCCAAATGTATATGGGTATCTTCTTCATCTTCAGTTGCATAACAAGAGGATTCAGATGCATCATCACGAACTGCGGACCCAGATGGCGGGGTTTCGTAAGTTTCACCATTCTTGTCGTCTTTATCATCAGTATCACCCATGTTGCCTCAGAATCTAACAAGAAAAAAACAAAAGTTTCCATTTTTTCCAATCTATAAACATAATTCAAGAACAGTAAAGAGAGAAAGAACTCTAATTTTTTGAATACCCACAAACATTACGGAAAAAAGAAAAATGTACCGAAATAGCCAAAGGTGATAGGTGGTTTCACTTTTTAGTTGATCCTTACGCAGAATTGGTTTTCAGAGAAAAAAGAGGTTTTTTGCGTAAGGATCCAGAAACCTTTTGCACAGAAGCCTCTTTTTTCCCTTTTTTTTGCCGAAAAACAATCTTTATACATACGCATAAGCCTTCTGCGTAAGAATGGGCTAAAAAGTGAATTTGGGTCAGAAAATGGTTAAAAAGTGAAATCCTATTTGCTGATTGGCTATGTCCGTCAATTTCCCTAAAAATTATCTATGAATGCAACGAATTCAAGCTTCTACAAAGGGAAGAATGAACCAAAATAGATCAGAACTTGGGGGAACATGCCAAGAATCTGCAATCTCATGAAATTATGAGTAATGGGATTCCATTAACAGTGAAAAGCTACAAATTTTAGGTACCCATCTAAGAAATTGGGCCAAAAATTAGAGATAAGTATCAAGAAAACACAATTAAACTGTGGGTTGGTGAAGAATTGGCTAGATACCTCTGGTTATCAGAAAAAAAAAGAGGAGCAAGAACCAGCAACTGATGAAGGATTGATTATCCAAAGAAACCTAAAATGAGAAAAGCATAAAGAGAAAAGAGGGAAATTCCAATAATTATCCCAAAAGAATACAAATCTTTTAAATACCTAACATCTTATCTATAAATGCAATGAATTGAAGCTTCTGCATAGATAAGATTCAACCAAAAAAGATTGAAATTTAGAGAGAGAGAAAAAAAGCAAGAATCTGCAATCCCATGAAACTTGTGAATAATGTAAGTTATCTACAGTGAAAAAAGCTATAAATAAAAGGTAACCATCTCAAGAATAAGTAAAATTTTGAAGAAAAAAAGCACTATTAGATTGTGGGTTGGTGAAAGAATTATCAAAAGATGCTTCTTCTGATAATGATGGTTACACCAAAGAACCTTTAACAAAACAAAAAATTCAAAAACAATATAGAGGGAAAATTCAAATAATAACTCAAAAAGAATCGTATCTTCCAAATACCCACAAAATATATATGTATAAATGCAACGAATTGAACAAATTAATCACACATAAAAGCTTCAAAAGTCGATTAAAAGATAATATAATCTAAAGGAAACAAGCCAATAATATAAAAATTCCAAGAGATCTTACGAGTAATTCAATGAGGAAAAACATCAAACACATGGTGGGCATTCGAGAAAATGGAAGAAAAAAACATAATTAAATAGTGGGTTGTTGAAAGAAATTATGACATACCTCTCAGGATCAAAAAAAGAAACCCAGCAAGTAATGATGGGTTATACCAAAGAACCCTTGACTAACTTAAGAAAATCATTATGAATTTTCTTCCAAAGATGGCATCCAGTGAAAGGGGGGGGAATTAGGACAGAAATTGGTGGGGTGGTTTTTGGGGGAAAATATTGTTCGATTGAAGAGGAGGAGAGAGATAGCAGAGAGAGAAAAGGTAAAAGTTGCTTAATTTAACGGAAAAAAGGAATGTGGGAAATGGTCGTGTGGTGATCCAAATATGGTGATGATCAAATTGAATAGATTGGGCAAAGAAATATGGACCCTCTGACGATTTCAATTTCAATTTATGAGAGATACTCCCTTTTTGTTTTTCCTTTTTTAGTTCTTTGGTTATGATGAGATGTTGTATATCAAACAAAGACTACTTCTATATAATATATATATATATATATATTATATATAAGATATTTGGTTATGATGAGATGTTGCATACCAAGAATCTTGAATAAATTTAAACATATATCAATGAGAATATGAATATATAATCCAATATAATATTGGAAATACCGATTTACATGTATCTCGAGTAATTTTTAGAGTCATGGAGCTCTGTCAAGAAAATGTTTAATGAGATACTTGAACTGATGGCTTCTGAAGGAACCCTAAAAACTCAAGCATTATTGTCAGTTGTAGAAGTGTAAATGATACAAGACGGTTCGTGAGCTACTCCAAATCGACTTGGTTAAAGTTTAGTCAACACTCGGCTTGAACTCGAGCTCGACTGAGCATACTAACGAGTCGAGTTGAGCTACCTGATAATCGACTCAAAAGCTCGTGAGATACTCATTATATATATATATATATAGAGAGAGAGGAAGGTTCAAATAAGAATTTTCCATTTTTAAAGGAACAAAGGGATACTTGTGGATCACATATGATGTGGGCCCCACATAATATTAAATCATTTATGTGTGACTCACATCATATGTGGTCCACAATTTGTTTCTTTGTTTCTTTAAGGAGGGGTTGTTCTCATTTGATTCCTCCCCTATATATATATATATAGAGAGAGAGAGAGAGAGGGAGGGAGGTTCAAATGAGAACTTTGGATTTCTAAAGGGACATTTGTGGACCACATATGATGTGGGTCCCACATAATATTAAATTATTTATGATTTAATATTAAATCAGAAATGTAATGGAAATTTAAAGAAATATTCAGACTGAATATAGTATATATTTAGTCTGAAACTCTGAATATACAAAAAAATATTCAAACTGAATATAGTATTTATTCAGTCTGAAAATTTCTTTGTATATTCAATCTGAATAATCTATATTCAGACACTTATCGCGCTCTCATTTGTCCTCACGTCCACAACCAAATTTAAGTTCTTATTTGAATTTTCCCCTCTCTCTCTCTCTCTTTATATATATATATATATATATATATATATATGTATATATAATTAGTTTTATTATATGATTTTTAAAATGTAATGGAAATTTTCATTAATAAGCTTACCAATAAAAAAATTGCTCTTTATGTTTAATATTTGAACAAAATTGTACATCATTAACCATCGTATGCCTTCGTAAGTTACAAAAATACTGCTTTTTGTCATTTTCAATGAAGACATATATTTAATAATTAATTTTTCATTTATTGTACTAATTATTTTTCGCCTCTTATTAAAAAACTTTGGCTGTAACAACGGTCTTAACAACAGTTGATCAAAGTAATACATTGAAATTATATTTAAAAAAAGATTGATTTGTGTATGAAGGGACTCGTGAAGACATATTTATTTAAAAGATAAAATTTCCAAAAAAATTTACTTTTGTGGTTCGGAATGAACTTTTTTATACATTTGGCGGTGAATACATTACATAGACAATTAGACAATTGTTATTGAGCAGTTATGTTATTATTTTTAATAATTAAGTCAATTAAAAACAGGTCTAAAAGACTAGAATCTTTGACGATCATGAACACATATTGAACGTTGGGACAAAGCTACAAATACGACTAATTAGAAAAATGAAAGTCCCCACCTGCCTAAAAAAACCCAGCTTTAGATTGGCTTCTTTTTGTGGTATCTAAATTTTATTAAATAATGAATTTTATTATCTAAAATGATGATGCAAAAACCATGCCTCCTCCATCCTCAAAGTTTATAGTCGTGAAGCAGTTTATCTGTTTATTTTATTGCCACGACAATTTCTGTCATGTCATATTAACATTTTATAAAAGTGATTTTATCATCATTGATCATAGAACTCTTACAATTTCATAATTAGATAATACTTAAATTGTTTGTTGAATACGAAGTGTAGCTATTTTCTACTATGGTTGAAACGAAACTCATCAGATATGGCTTTAGAACAACAGATGGTCACTCATTGATGTCTCTGAGCTTCAAAGATATTGGAGAAAATACTGCACCAAGACCTAAAGAGAGTACATAGACATTGAAACAATGGTTCATTAAGATCCACCGATAAAATATCAAAATAGCACGGATTTTGAAGTTAGAAGAAAACAATGGTGGTGGTCTTCGGATGAGTAGCAAGCCAACAATAGGGTTAAAAGTAATAGAACATAAATATACATACCCTGAAGCCCGAGTTGAAAAGGTTCGGGTCCAATAAGTCCGAACTCAAGTCCAGTCTGTCTGGTTCAAAAAGCCAAATTGAACTTATTTCCACACCAAAAGTCCAACTCGTTTTTTTTCTTAGTAAAAACGGATGGAATGAAAGGAAGGTTGTTATTAAGACAAATGTATTTGAGATTTATAAACAAGATTTCCAAGTAAAAAAGCTTCCATTCACTTATACCAGAAATCATTAAATTTGATTATAAATAATTAAAGTAAAATAAAATGATCAACTCATAGTTCTTAACAAGTGACCATCACTTTTAGTGGACAAATGATAGTGTTACCATAATCTTAACTCTTAAGTTATTGAATCACATGAAAAACACTTTACCAATAATATAAAAAATCCCATCTTTTTTAGGTAATCTTAAGTACCACGAACGATTATAAGTAGTCTGGAGTCATCTCAGTGAACCTTTATAACCACAAGACTTTTATCAGTATTTGAATTCAAGCTCATAAAAGACGAGATTTCCACTACATCTCAATAAACCTCTACTAGTAAATCATAACTAGCTCATCACAATCCAAATGGTTACAATTAAATTTGTTACTCCATTTTAAATAAGCATTTAATAAAGGGTGTCCCCACAACACCAATCATCCTTTAAACATTCCTATCGCACTGGTCCCACTTTATGTCGCAGAGGAAAATCACGATACCTCAAAACAGAGTTGTTCCAATCTTTTTGGAGGTCATGTTACACTCCTAAAATTGTAAATCGTCTGAAATGTTTGAAGTAACAAAAATAAAAATAATGTCGAAGGGTCATTTTCGTCTTTGATGAACAAATTTCTAAAATTAAATAACCGCTTTTTAATATTGAAACAAACAAGATAGGTCTTTACTGAAATTGGTTCACAGATCTATATACATCAGACCTCATAACATAAGTAAAATTAGTCCCCAACATTTTAGAGCTCCGTCAAAAAATTTATATTTAACACGCAAATAAACGCTACTGGATGGCACTATCAATACCTCCATCAATTCAAGGGGACAAATAAACATATTTACAATCTTCCAAAAAATTCTAAAAACAAATGTAATAATAATAATAATAATATCTTTTGGCAAATCTTTCATTCTGACTTCAGAATATAAATATGATCCAACTTGGATTAATTCTTATACAAAAAGATAAAAATGGACCCATATATTTTATCTAAAGGAGAACGAAGCAAAACTTGACAAGTCATTGGACAAATAAAACTACAAAAACGAGCTCAGTATATCCCCCACAGAGATAAGGCATAGAAACCTGCAAAACAAGTGAGGAACCATAAACACACAAAAACATCAAACTTTAACCTTCGGATATCGACCCAAATGACTGATAGGGTCGGGTTCCGGTGAGAATGGAAGTTATGGTAAGAAGAGTAAGAAGGGATCTCCACCCTTGGATCAATCCTAAATTGAAGATCAACAGTAACGAGATGCACCAAATCAATTCTTGTGAGAAACAAAGTTCATGGGATTGGGGGTGATCCACAATAACGAGATGCACCAGATCAATTCTTGTTTGTTTTTTCATTTTAAACTCTTAATCACCACTTATGCCTGATTCGTTTAGACATTTCATAACCATTTCAGAACTGAAATCAGACTTCAGCACCTCTTAAAAAACAAAAGCCACCTAAAAGTGATCAAGGATCCAGATCCCTTCTTACGCTTCTCACCTTAACTCCTATTCTCAACTGATATTTGGTTTTGACTCACCTTTGCACCTCAACAAAAACGCTTTGTAGATTCCGCAAATTGGTTTTTTCTTCAATATATATATATATATATATATACCGTGTACTCTATTGGTGTCGGGAATGATCCTAGCATGAAGAATCATTATCATTCTCAGATGGACCGCCGAATATAGGTCTCATGTAAGCATGGTCGAACCTTCTCCAATAGGAGTGGATTGTGTAAACGGGCCGGTCCATTAGCATCGATAAATTGTCCTTAGCTCTTGAGAGATTCTCGGAAGCAGATTCTTCTAAAGATATCAATGGAAGTGTCATGTCCTCATTTGGTCCGGGATCACAAGAGACCCTCTTGGTGTTTGAATTAGGAGGAAGTAGATGATCGACTAGTGGCTTGGTCAAGAAACCGAACACCTGAAATACAATACACCTTTTAAGGAACCAGAAATATTGCATCAATAAAGATATCAGTGGATTCCCAAGAAACTATGCATACTGGTAATTTGTAACATGCATTCGTGCATAGACAAAAAAAAAACGCTTGTATTCATTTGTGTGTCCAGATGGAGGGATCACAGGGCGTTCTTCAGTTTTTTTTTTTTTTGAGGTTTTCCCCAGAATCTCCCTCTATAGCCTTAAATGAGATTTAATAAATCCATGACCTCCTCATGTGTATAAAGCCATTTTCTTTAACAAGCCATTTTAAAGAGAAATTAACAAAGAAAGCCATTCTAGTCTTATGCATTTACCTCTTAGCCATTTCTCTCCCAAAATTTCAAAAATGTCACTACCTCCGCAAGTAGCAACTCTTCAACTTGCGGAGGGGTCAAAATGTGAAAAAAGAAGTTACTGAACATGGCACTGCAAGTATAGGGACCAAATCGGTAAAAGTTCAAATACTTCTGCAAGTAGCTACTTGCGATCTTTAATTTACAGATATGGGCCTGTACTTACGGACCATGTTCAGAAACTTACTTTTTTTACATTTTGACCCCTCGCAAGTTGAGGAGTTGCTACTTGCTGTTTTTGTTAATTTCCCGTTTTCTAAATCTATGACCTTCAAACAGTTTTAAGCATTCCACTGCATCACAGAAGATTGCTTCCTCTTTCATACACAAGAATGGCTAGAAACTTGTCAGAAGGTCAGTTAGCTAGGTTACCCCCCCCCCCTTTTTTATTCTTTAGAGGGAAGGTTCTTATGTGTATACAGGTTTTGATGGTCCGTGTCTACCTGATGTGGAACTCCTACAAACGTTTATTTTTTCCCTTTTATTATTTTTGATTGGGAGGTGGTGGTGGCATTAGGCATGTAAGAAGTAGCATTGTTTGATTGCTAAACGTAACAGAACCAGGAAAGATATATACATATATATATATAGGGGCGGGTTCAAATGAGAACTCAAATTTGGTTGTGAACATGAGGTCAAAGGACAGCACGACACGTGTCATATTCAGACTGAATAATGAAGGAAACTATCCAGACTGAATGTAAGTGTTATTTAGTATGAATAATGTATGAACTTCACCTTCATTATTCAGACTGAATGGGACACATGTCACGCTCTCCTTTGTCCTCATGTTCGCAACCAAATTTGAGTTCGCATGTGAACTTCTCTCTCTCTCTCTCTATATATATATATATATGTATATATACTTACAACGGTACTGAAGAGAACAATCACAATAGTGGTGGTGATCATCGTAGCGTTGGTTGGCTCCAGTGTCACACCAGAGTGAGTAAACTACACAAACCCGAAAAAGAATTGTGTACCTTTTAATTATTAAATTAGACTAGACTAAACATGAGAATTGCAAAAAAAAAACAGAAATGTTAAAAAAAGAATGCCTGTTTGAATGCCAAGGCAACAGAGACAGCACCTCTCATCAGACCAGCCCACCAAATTACCATCTAAATCAAATTGCATAAGATGAAGAAAATTAATCTGGCATTAACAAAAAGACGAAGGATTATGTGAGAATAGGAGTTAAAGTGAGAAGTATAAGAAGGGATTTGGACCCTTGACCACTTCTAATCCCAAAACAACCCATGAATTGTACTTTAGAAGGGAATTGATCCAATGTACCTCATTAGTATTACTGTTGACCTAGTGGTTCTCTTCAATTAGGATTGATCCAAGGGTGGAGATCACTTTCTTACCCTTCTCACCGTAACTTTGAGAATAACTTTCATTCTCAGGAATCCAACCCTTAGCAAGAATAGGGTTGGGTTCCGGTGAGAAGGGGAGTTAAGGTGATAAGCGTAAGAAAGGATCTCCACCCTTGGATGCACATTAGGATGAGATGCACCTAGATAGATGCACCGCAATGCACCGGATCAATCCCCGTATGAAGCTTAATTCATGGGTGAGTTTGAGATTAAAGGTGATCAAGAGTCCAAATCCCTTCTTACACTTCTCACCTTAACTTTACTTCTCACACAATCCTGTGCCAGCAAGAATATATAAGATGACGAAGGATTGTGTGAGAATTGGAGTTAACGTGAGAAGCATAAGAAGGGATCTGAATCTTGATCACTTTTAATCTCACCCCCACCCCCATGAATTGCGCTTCTCATGGGAATTGATTCGGTACATCTCGTTACTGTTAATCTTCAATAAGAATTGATCCAAGGGTGGAGATCCCTTCCTACCCTTCTCACCATAAGTTTCATCCTCACTGGAACCCAATATATAAGTGTTACTAGATAAAAGGGTTGGGTTCCGGTGAGGAGGAGAGTTATGGTGAGAAGCGTAAGAAGGGATCTCTACCCTTGGATGGACTTTAGGATGAGATGCACCAAGATGAGGTACACCGAGATGCACCGGATCAACTCTCCTCTAAGGCACAATTCATGGATGGATATGAGATTAGAAGTGATCAATGGTTCAGATCTCTTCTTACGCTTCTCACCTCAACTCTCCTTCTCACACGATCCTAAGCCTAGATAAAATAAATATTTGTTTTATCTATTAACATTGTTAATAGATAAAATAAATATTTGTTTTATCTATTAACATTTGTTTTATCTATTAACATTGTTAATAGATAAAATAAATATTTGTTTATATTTATTAACAATAAGACTACGCTAGAAGTTGCAGTGGCATGTCTACCTGGTGTTGTCCTGTGATCTTTGCAGACTCCCCTCCACTTCTGTACATGTAATTAGTAATCACAGAAAGGGGGAACACAAAAACAGCACGCCCGAGCATTATTAACAACATCACCGTGCAGTAAATACCCATTTTGGTCCTAAAACTGTGATAGCAAATGGTCCAGTAAGTACCTGATGGTTAAAATTTTCACATTCACTACAACAAAATCGGCTTTTATAGGACGCCAAATATGTTTAAATGTCCTAGTAGATTGCTTTATAGGATTTAAGTTTAAATAACCGAACAAACAATTATATGTGTTATATGTAAAAGTGCTGCAATAAGTTGATAGGACACTTTTGAGCCTCCAACAAGTTTTATAGGACGTTTTCTAAATAAAATGTCCTATTAGCATTTGTGGAACACTTTTGGGATTTAAGTTTAAATAAACAATTATACGTGATCTGTAAAAGTGTTTTTTGGAAGGGTGTCCCAGACTATGTCCGGACTAATCCCAGCAAATTATGACTGCAATACATCAGCCATGATAAACTCAGTGGCTACAATTGTTGTGTACACCTGAATTCGAACCCTGGGCAGATGGGATATTCCACCACATCCCCAGGGCCTCAACCAGTGCGCCACAACCCTTGTGAATTCGAACCCTGGGCAGATGGGATATTCCACCACATCCCCAGGGCCTCAACCAGTGCGCCACAACCCTTGTGAATTCGAACCCTGGGCAGATGGGATATTCCACCACATCCCCAGGGCCTCAACCAGTGCGCCACAACCCTTGTGGTTAATATGTAAAAGTGTTGCAATAAGTGATAGGACACTTTTGAGCCTTTCTAACATGTTCTATAGGACATTGTTGAAATAAAATGTCCTATTAGCATTTTTGTAGGACACTTTTGGGAAGCTGTCCTATCAACTACATCTTTATATAGATTACTTGTTTTTATAAGAAACTTTTTTTCAAACAATGTCATATAAAAAGACTAATAGTGGGTTCTATTTAAAAAGTGTCCTAAAAAACTTGTTAGGACGCCAAAAAACGTCCTATCATCTTTACATATGACCCAAACAATTGTTTGAAAAAGAAAAAAAAAACAATTGTTTTTGTTCCTATAAAGCAATCTATAGGACATTTAGACATATTTGGTGTCCAAAAAAGCCGGTTTTGTTGTAGTCGTTATCTTCATAAATCATAATGATGTATAGGAGTTCTTGCCATGCAGACATGCTCAATATCATATCTAAAGAGGGAAACTTGTGATCAGACACCATTAAGATCATAAAGATTGAAAGAGGTGCTCATTTTAGGAAAGACTAAGGGGTCGTTTACTAAATGCTAGGGTAAGTGCTACCTGGTCACTTACTTCACAGGTGAGCATGGCTAAAACCGATAAATCTTACCCGGTAAGAGGCAGTGGCAAGGACCGAGAATCTTACCCGGTAAGAGGTTACTCAGTTAGTGCTGACAGGGTAAGATTGTTGCCTACCATGCCATTTTGATTGCAAGAATCTTTATCCGGTAAGGTGAAAACGGTAACTCTTACAGATAAACATTTCGTAAACGACCCCAAAATCACCATTTTAGTCCTTCTACACCTCAGAACTAGAACACTTCCTTACTGTACTTGATGAAAAACAATAAATGTTATAAATTAAAAGGATATATATCAGTAGATTAGATTTGTAAATTGATCACTGTTACCTGATCGTGCTCGTTTTCCACTTCGCATAGTCCAGAGCATCCATTCCCACATAAAGGAATATAAATGTTTCAGCAATGAAAGACAACGTTGCAAATGCATACCTGGAATCATAGAACTCTTTAAGAGAAGTAACCATGGAAACTTTAAGTGAATTTACTTACTTGTGGAGTTCACTTGAGGGTTAGGTTACGGTGAGAAGGAGAGTTAAGGTGAGAAGCGTAAGAAGAGATATCCACCCTTGGATGCACATTAAGATGAGATGCACCGGATCAACTCCCTTCTAAAGAGCAATTCATGGGTGGGTATGAGATTATAAGTGGTCATTGATCAAGGGTCCAGATCTCTTCTTACGTTTATCACATTAACGCTTCTTCTCACACGATCCTATGCCGTTCACTTGATCACTTAAGTTCTTTCCAAATGCTGAAGGAGTGAGGTATAAACTGACAAAATCTTAATGCATAATTGAACCATACATGCCTGGTGGTGATTCTTGAGCTTTCAGTCACATTATGCCATGAATAATGAGACATCAAAACCCCAGCAATAAAGACTGTCAGAATCCCACTAAGTTCAAATAGCTGCAAAAAGCAACAGAATTCGACATTACTTTTATCATCCTCCATGACGCAAAACTGAAGACAGAATGGAGTCTCACATCATATATATATATATATATATATATATATATATATCAGTGTGTCATGGCATAATATATGTATATATATAAATCATATATATATATAAACTAGATACATCATATATATATACATCAGCAAGGATATAAACTAGATATATATATATATAAATCAGTGTGTCATGGCATAATATATATATAGATATAAATCATATGGGTAAAGATCAAGGGAGAACCTTGAAAAATAAAAAAACCAGAGAACCAATAAAAAAGGGATGAAAAAATATATCAAAATGGATGTCAAATTAAAAAAATAAAGTGATCGTTTATTTGGTGTATTTTGTTTCGCTCCAATTTTTGCTATATTTCACCTATTTTTAACCTAAAAATTTAGGAAAAATATGTTTATTTTTTTAAAAAGGTGGTTATAACCACCTTTTTAATCACATCCGTTGGATCATCGCAATCTAACGGTATGGATGGGTTCTTCGGTTCTTTTATTTTTCGGAGTTCTTCCTGGATCTCATCCCTAATCATATATATATATACATCATAATATATATACATCAGCAAGGATATAAACTAGATACATCATATATATATATATATAAATCAGTGTGTCATGCAACAAGCAAAAGGGAACTCATACATGCCCATTACCTCGGCCAACATGTAGGACAAATACGCTACTAGAACCATCAAAGCAATTTCTCGGACACTTGAATGCCTGTTAAAGAGATATGTAGGTAAATGGTATTACTGATCCATAATTAATCTAGGTATACCCACATTAGAAACAAATATTATCCTGTTCAGGCTTCCCGAATTAACAGTATTTTTGTTTACCATAATTTAAACAAATGAATATTAACCTGCCAAAGTACAAGCCTTTAAGAATGAACGCCGTCACAAGCCCAGCCTGCAGAAAACAAAAGCAACTTGTATAGATTGTTGGTTACAAATTATTACATTAAGAAAGAGGGATGCAGTCAGAAAATTTCTTCTATGACTAAGGTGATGTTTGTTTTTTAAGAGGTGTTGAAGTCTGAAGTCTTATTTCACTTCTGATTAATAAGAGGTGGTGTTGATGTCTAAAATCTGAATAAGTAATATTGTTTGTTTTTGGTAAACTGAATGTATACATTTGTTTAAGTTGTCTATTTTACCCACTAAAAAATTATGTTGTTGAATTTATTATATTGTTGAATTTATAGATCAATTTATACAATTTCACATATTTATTCATCATCATTACAAAATTTACATCTAAATTATATAATTAGCATTCATTTAAATGAAAATATGTCATTAACGGTATTTAACGCATTTACATCATATTAAAATACATCAATTGAGAGAGGTAAGGATCTATTTGGTGACGATCAATTGAGAGAAATGATTGATTAAGGTTAATCGATTGAAAAACGTCGTTGCTGAGAGTTTGGAGAACAATAAGAGGCAAATAAAAGGTTAGTTTACCTCTTATCAGATAAGAGGATAATAAGACATAAGTGTCTCTGAAAATTTGGAAAAAAAAAACAGTCTGAATGACCCTGCCTCTTAACAAATCAGACATAAGAGACCATTAAAAGCTTTTTTTGAAAAAACAA
Source organism: Silybum marianum (assembly GCA_036898165.1). Taxonomy (NCBI): domain Eukaryota; kingdom Viridiplantae; phylum Streptophyta; class Magnoliopsida; order Asterales; family Asteraceae; genus Silybum; species Silybum marianum. The sequence goes on along the minus strand of CM072533.1, from coordinate 818,920 downwards.
ACAAGGCCCAAGAGCTTTTGCCATTGAAATTAATAGGCAAAGAAACTGAACTAACCGTAACTCCAAGAATTGTGCTCATAGAGAACAAATATAAGAAATCTACAAAGATGCGAAGACCCGTCTGGCCATTAAGTGCATCTGCAGTCATTTTTTGAACCGCATTAAAGAGTACAACTGATGTTGCATCATTTACAACTCCTTCACCAAAGACCAAGCTGTATAGCAAAGGTGTCTCGTCTTGGTTCAAAACCTGCACATAGATTTTCAACCAATAAACAAAACGGGTTGGGTTCCGGTGAGAAGGAGAGTTACGGTGAGAAGCGTAAGAAGGTATCTCCACCCTTGGATGCACATTAGGATGAGATGCACCGAGATGCACCGGATCAACTCTCTTCTAAGGCGTAATTCATGGGCGGGTACGAGATTAAAAGTGATCAATGGCTCAGATCTCTTCTTACAATTCTCACCTAACTCTACTTCTCACACAATCCTATGCCTAATCAAAACAGCATCACCAGACATGATGTCCATTATAAGAAACATATGTAATAATATTTGGACCAACCTGTAGTGTACATACAGTATCTGTTGATGAGAAAATGGTCCCAATACCTAAAGGAGTACCATAGATTGTCACAACAGTTAGTGTCTAATCAAACAATCATAGATCGAGGCACAGGCGGATCCAGATTTTTTTCCAGTGGTATCACAAACAGGGACGGACCTACCCTTAGGGGAGGGGGGTCCTATGCTACCGCTCAACTCCGTTTTGTAAGGGTAAAAAATTTTGGGGTACGTAAGGAGCACCTGATAAATCCTAAGAAGTGCTCTGTACTATTTCAGTTTTCTAAGAGTTAAAGGAGCACACTTTTTAGTTATAATTTTTTAAAGGAGCACACCACCCCAACCCCTACTAGATCAACCGAAAAAACTAAAAAGATCCTTTGATATCAACCAAAAACCTTAAAAAGTCCCTCAAAGTCAACCAAAAACCATAAAAAAAATCCTTCGAAATCAACCAAAAACCTTAAAAAATCCCTCGAAATCAACCAAAAACCATTTAAAAAATCTCGAAATCAACCAAAAACCTTGAAAACCCCTTCAAAATCAACCAAAAAACTTAAAAAGTCCCCGAACGGGGAATCTTAGGATTAAAAAATCCCTTGAAATCAACCGAAAAATACATCAAACGGCTTTGCAGGCATTTGATCCAATTTGAGGGTGCACCGCTCGGGAAAAATCCAGGGTCCGCCACTGATCACAAAGTAATTACCGTAATATAAAAGAAATAAAACAACTGTAAAATATAATCAAACAAAACAAAATTTTATATATGTTACTGTAGCCTCTCAATTTTCCGGCAATGATGTCCACTGGTAGCACCGTTAAGGGTCGTAATTTTTTTTGATAGCATGTGCCACCGCTGGCTAACAAGTGATCCACCCATGGCCCGAGGGTTACTAAAGAAGAAGAGTTGATAGACTACTATACTAAGATAGTCGCTGATATTCAAACCCTCAAATCCTAACTTTGGAAACATCCACCAGCTACCTGCATAACACCAAGCACAACATTCCAGAAATCAAGATAAATGGAAAGTGTGCATATTAATATAGTCCATCCAAATATCATGATGTATGGTGCACTGAAAGAAGAAACTAAAGAAGAAACATAATTGTAACATTATACCAGCTGCAACTATTGATGTTGATATGAAAACACCGGCAACTCCAAATAACATAATAGGGAAAAGGTTATGGAAGAACTGTTTCTTCTTCACCTGAAATCTATTTAAAGTATTTGAAAATTAGTGATGCCATGCAGGACAACCAAACTAACTGGAAAGACTAAATAGGGAGACACCGACCTTACCCAGCATTGAAGATTATGGGTGGAAGTAGATAAATAAAGAAGAGTTCTTCGTTGAATCTGAGCAAACGAGAACTTGTCCACTTGCTTCTGCATAAGATGATTGTTCCAGCAACACACCCCTGTTCGTGATACCAGTAAAAGATTGGTAAAACATAGATAGCATATAGGAGTCTGCCTTTCACAGATGTTCTATCAACAACATAGCATGGCTGAAATGAAATGAGGACAAAGTTGTACACTCTGAACTAAAATCCTAAGCTTATAGCTTCTCTTGTTTAGATATACATTTATGAGCTTTACAGCCAAATGAGTTATTTCTGAATCCAAAAATTGGCATGATCTATGTGGTGATTTATATGTAACACCAAAAGGCCACCATCAAACTACGTGATGGTGTATGTGAGCTTGGCTTGGTGGTCAGGTCACCGCAGCTAGATTGCGTAGAGCAGGGTCTTTTCCACTTTTTTCCGATTACACCCTTTAATTATTCCAAAATTAATTTTTCAAGCATGTTATGTTAGGTCATTTTATAGCGTTTTCTAGCCGATCGGCTAGTTTTTAGCAGACATGACTAGTTTATCGGTTAACAGCTAGCTTTTCAGCTAGTTTGCCAAACACGCTGGTTCCGCAATAACCAAGTCAATTCAATCCTCAAGGGGAGAGGGGTCCGTATCCTGGGACTTAACTTAAGGATTTAGGGATCCCTCAAAGGACTAGTCTTAACAGGCAAAAACTTATACAGTAGAAAACACAAACACAACAGGTTTATACCCCTTTGCTCAAAAATTATACCATTCAAATGGGAACATTGAAGGCTTGTAGTTAGTTCCATAAGATATAGTCGGTTGTAACTCTATAGCTATAGTTACTCAGGGTTGGTTAGTTAGTTACTTGTAAATGTTCTTAACTAACTTTTGTATAAAGCCTTTTTCATTATTCTCCGGTCTTATTGTCGCTACACTTCACAACGAAATGGCAATATGGCATGGTGGACAGAATAGCATACCACTTCTCAAGGCGGCAAGCAGCCAAGCACATACAGGTTTATACCCCTTTGCTCAGCAGTTATACCATTCAAATGGGAACATCAAAGGCTTGTAATTAGTTCCATCGGATATAGAAGAGGTATCAAGTTCCTTGTTGGAAACCTTTGTTCCCCTCCCCAACCGATGTGGGATATTACATTTTCTGCATCTAATTTCACTTGTGCTGCTCTTTCTCAAACATGAACTTTAATATGATTACCTAGAGTTAGGTTCCATTGCGGAAGTATTAATTATGTGATATTATCGTTTTGCAAATTGTCGTTATACAAAATGGCGGTAAAAGTTCTTCAGTTCCCCTCCCTTAAGAACTAGATTCTGTTATTAAGTTTCTTAAATGCCAACAGAGTTATACCTACTTATAATTTTGTACAATTGATTTTCTCTACATGGAGAAACTACTAACAACTGATACGATAAAATGAGTATTGGAATTTGGAAGTAAACGGCTAGAAAACATCGGAGTAAACTTCGATCAAGTGGGGGAGCATTTATAAATAAGGATCTATAAACAAACCGAGAAAAAAAAAGATAAATCTTACAATGAGGATAGCAGTAATGGACTCGTTAACCCAACGATACTCTTCAATCAGGTGTCCGATGACCAAACACAAACAAAGTACGGCGACGAACATTGTGATCGGAAGGACCTGACTGTCACTGCTCTCTACGTTCATCCCTAAATCATACAATGTTGAATTGTCATTCATCACCTCCATTTTTCACCGTTATCGTGATCGATCTCCGATCACCTCTTCCGTTTTTCCGATTAAAATTTAGGGTTACGGGGTGAGTGCGTGAGCGTGTTTGTGTGTGTAAGAGCGTGCTTTTCCTAGAAAAAAGGCGCGAAAATGGAAACGGCAGGGGTGTGGATGTGTTACGAATTGACACGTGGAAGATGATGCGTGGGCATAGTCCACGTGCATTTCAGCAGGACTGTCACGTGGACCCGCGTGCCACGGAGACGAATAAGACAATGTATATGTCGGTTGAATATGCGTGTCTGTTTCTTATGGTAGTTTTCATCGTATTATATCATAAATGGGGAGGCTAATGATACCTTATGCTGTGTTCTCGAATTTGAAGAAAAAAGAAAGAAGAAGAAAGGGATGGAAAGGAAAGGGAAAGAAAAAAAAGGAGAGAAAAATAAAAAAATTATTTGTATTCTCGAAAGTGAAGTAAAAGAAAGGAAAGAAAAGGAAATAAAATAATTTTCATGTTCTCGAATAGGAAAGAAAGGAAAGAAAAAATGTCATTTTTACTAATATGCCCTTAAAAATAATATAATTTAGGATGAAAGATTGAGTAGTTTTGTAATTTTATTAATTTTTTAAATGATTTTAATTCATTTTCTTTCCTTTCCTTCCCTTTCCTCCCACATTTGGAAGGAAAGGTTTGGAAGGAAAGTAAGCCTTATTTTCTCTTCCTTTCTTTTCCTTTCTCTCCTAAAAAAGTTTCGAGAACACGAGTTTTTTTCACTTTCCTCCGCTTTCCCTCGCTTTCCTTTCCTTTCCTTCGTTAAATGAGTTTCAAGAACACAGCGTTAAGTGTGTTTATGGCATCCATAAAGGTGAATGTCATCATCACACAAATACATTAAATTCCGTACACACATCTATAAAATGCATTATATTCCGTGCCCACTTCTATATTAAGGGTGTCATTAGCACTTTCCTTTATGTTCAAATGGATCTCTTAAAGCCTTTTTTTTTAGGGTTTTTCCTTTTACACCCTACTCTAATTCTCATTTACACCTTACTCTATTATTTTATTTATTTTAATCGGTTGAATACTAACTCCCATAATTATCTATCAATTTTAATTGGAAGACATATATATATATATATATATATATAGATTAGGGTCTAAAATATATAAAGTAGGGTATAAAAGATAACACCCTTTTTTTAAATAAAAAAAGTAAAAGATGATGAAATTCTTTAAAATTAAATAACTTCTAAAATGATTATTTATGAAAGATAATAATTTTTTATTAATTTTATTAGTAAAATTGTTTGAATTTTAATATTTAAGAGAGATAAATAATATTTTACGAATTTTATTGAATATTTTATAATGTGGTTAATGGTGTAATTTTTAAAATAGATAATTTATTGGAGATGAAAATAATTTTTTTAAGATCTTGATTTTTACATAATCTATTAGATATGCTAATAATTTAGTCATTAAGCTTTTTTAATGAATAAACAATTAATCTCTAACAAATTTTCTAAAATTTCTCTAAAATGTAGAACCAAATGTCAAAATCTCCAAAAATATCACATTTATCTCTAATAGATTTCCAATTTTGAATAATTCAACATTGATCGTAATATTAAAAATATTATTTTTTATTCGCTAAAAATTTTCCTTTTTAAAGAAGTTTTTGGAAATGCTCTAAACTTTCTCATTTTAAATGATTAACAAATTAAGTTTTTGTATATTTTCTTAATAGATAAACAATGGTACTTTTAAAAATTGGTTACACATTAAATCAAAAAGTTTACTTAACCGACTTTAAATGTTTTAAAATAAAATAAAAATACTTTTTTCCTATATTATACATGATTAATTGATTCATACTCATTGCACCCTACGTCATCGCTTCGCATTGACATCGTATTTTTGATTCTCTTTCTGTTACCGCCTTTCACTCCCAACATTGTTCTCCCTATCTTTTATATATTCTCCTATAAAAAACATAAATTTAATAAACTTAACACAAAATATTAATCAATATATATAGAGGCGGGTTCATGCAAGAACGGTTACAATTTACAAGAATGTGAAGACAATACTTAGCCAATCATTTTATACATGAAACTTTTTTCATGTACAAAATCATATGTGATTTTTTACTGGCATCAAAAATGACAAGCGCGAGTTTTATTGTTGGAAAAGTCTCGGCTAATCATATATGATTTTGTATGTGAATCATATGTGATTTTGTACATGAATTATATGTGATTTTTGTACATGAATTATATGTGATTTTTGTACATGAAAAATTTTATGTACAAAATAATTGGCTGAATATTGTGCTTGCATTCTCGTAAATTGTTACCGTTTTCGCATAAATATTTTTTTATATATATAATAAACTTTGAAGTAATAATAAATTATAAATATTAGGCCTCTAATATTTTAACCTTCAAATATAAATATAGTTAAATTGATAATATTTTCAGTATTATAATGATGGGTAAATTAAAAAAAAACCTCTGCTTTTTGTGATGATGCATACACTTTCTCTAGAACATGATATAAATAAATAATATAATATAAATACCCAAATCAAAAGGTTATTTGCGTTAAAAAAAGGAATACTTCAAAGTCGGCAAACATTCCAAATATAGAAGTTCGTTATTATAAAACCCAATAATTCTTTATTTCTCCTTTAATAGAAAATAGAGTAAGGTAGGATTATTTTTTTGCCCCTATGGTTTGTTAAAACTTGTCACTTTCATCCTTGTATTTTTAAATTGCATTTTTTGTTCATGGGGTTTTTGTTTTATTACGTGTTTCGTCCCTATATGCAAAAATACGTATTAATATTAAGGAGCGGGTTCAAATGCGAACTTAAATTTGGTTGTAAACACGAGAAGAAATGAGAGTGCGACACGTATCTCATTCAATCTGAATATATTCAGACTGAATGTTGTGTTATCGTTCTGAATGCGTGTTATTCATACTGAATAATGAATGAATTTCACCTTCGTTATTCATACCAAATGCTATTTGTTATTCAAAGTGAATGAGACACGTGTTACGCTCTCCTTTGTCTTCATGTTCGCAACCAAAATTGAGTTCGCATTTGAACTTTCCTCTTAATATAAATATACATATACTTACTGAAGACCATAAAACTTTCAGGGCTATGATTATATTTCTTTTTGATGTATATATGCTATCAAAATATATGTTTCATCATTAAGTCTATCTATAACGTATGGAAGTATATACGATTGATCATGTAAGAATATGAGTTAAAGTGAAAAGTGTAATAAGGGATTTGGCAAAGAATTGATGTAGTGCATCTCAAAACAACTCATGAATTGCGTTTTAAAATAAATCGATCCAGTATATCTCATTAGTCTACATCTAATGATCATCTTCAATCATGATTGATCAAAGGGTGTGTATCCCTTCTTATCCTTCTCGTCATAAATTTCATGCTCAACCTTACAAGTGATATATATATATATATATGCATTGATGTATAAATCCAACGAAATTCCTTTTTGTACATGCATTAATGAATATACATTACTCACTGAAAATCGTTAACGTATATGCATCAATGAATGTATAAGTTACCACGTAAATAGGGGTTTAAGCATTTAAGAACCCAATATATTGTGATAAATATGAGAACTATCATCGTAAAGTATCGTTTCACATTATATTTTCATCTAATGCTAGAATTTAATATACTAGTTAATATACATTTGTTTTACAATGTGTATGTTTTATATGTATTCGGTTCATAATGTAAACCTTTTTAGTTGTATTTTTTTGTGGTTTCGTATACACATAAAAATATGCACACTTTGAAAAAAATATTATACCAAATCAAAACCGTAGATGGAAAAAGACTTATATGAAATAACACACAATGTATCGATTCTCAAGTTTATTATAATTTTATGGCTTTTTAAATGAAGATTCATATGTATAAATATTTTAGTATAAAATAAGATAAAAATGTAAAAAGGATAAAAGGCTAGTGATTTAATGGAGTTGGTTAAAAGGACGAAAACTAAAACGAATTCCAAACTCCAATAACAAAAAAATGTTATCTTTAAACCATGAGGACTAAAGTAGCAATATTTAAGAAAGTAGAAGGACTAAAAAAGCAGTTAAATAAACGTTACCTACTTACCTATAACACTTTTTGAGTTTTGACTTCTGGTGGGCCGGGCCGAATCAAGTGGGTCCAATCATCGCTGCAAATGACGTCGTATTGGTCATTGCGTGTACGTCAGCAAGCGAGCCGGTTGGCTGACCCATGTAAGAAATGTCCTCCGATACCCACTTTGCAGCCGAGTCGCCGGCTCACTCTTCAGCCAAATTTTACAAGTATTTTGAATAATGTTGCAATTTTCCCAAAATGTAGTTTTATTTTGTAAAATATAATTTATAAATTTATGTTTAATATATAAAGGACAAATCAGATATAAAATATATAAATCATATAAAAACAATCTATTAATATATTTATGATTTAATGAAAATTTATTTATTATAATTAAAATATTTAAGGAATATGAATAAGATATATTAAGGCTATGTTTGGCAAACTAGCTGATAAGTCAACTGATGGCTTATAAGCTAGCTGGCAGCTAATAAGCTAGCTGATGAACAAATTATGTTTGACAAAAACTAGCTGATAACCATTTAAATGACTAAAAAGAACATCTTGAAAAAATAATAATTAATATTAATGAGGGTATAATCGGAAAAGATGACAAAAAGCTCCTCATAAGCTACTCAAAGTAGCTTATCAATAAGCTAGCTTATAAGTTAGCTTATGTGCATCCAAACATATACACTGAAAATAAGCTAGCTTATAATGTAACTTATAAGTTAGCTTATTTTTGCCAAACAATGACTAACTATGATCAACATTTTATATTAAAAACAATGGATATATTTATAAAACCAGATATTCGATAAAGTAAATAGATGGTTGAGATTGGTTTATATGATTATAACATTTACAAAGTTTGTATTTTATTTTTCTTTTCTCTCTTGATATTATACATACATATGTTTCTAAGTCCATGGATCGAAAAAAATATATATATTAGAGAACATATTTAGGAATTTATCTTGATTTTTTTTTAATAATTAATTCACATGGTTTTAATAGAGAAAAATAAATCTTTTTCATTACTTATTAATTTTTTGAAGTAGTTTATTATACTACTTTTAACTCAATGTTCAAACATATTAATAAGTTATAATTCGTAAATGTTGTATAATATAATAGAAATATTGTATGGATATATACTCGCATGTAAATATACTTGTGAATAAAAAAAATTAAAAGGTGAGTTAAAAATTTGGAACATATAAAAATATGGGTATCAAATTAAACATAATAAAATAAATGTTTTTATGTAGTTTGTTTATTTACAAAATTCATTATATTAAGAAAATTAGTCTTTTTTATTTATGTTTGGATATATATATATATTTGTGGGTTTCTAAATCTTGATTCGTTCACATAAAGAGTAATACGAGTTTCCAAAACCCTTTAAGCTTTTATTCTTATTGTTTACAAAAACAGATATTGAAATATTTTATATGCATTACTAATTATAGATAATGTCTTCATGTTTATATTCTTAAAAATTTAAGAAGGCGTTTGGATTGACGAAATGTTTTTGAGGGGTTTGAATTTTGTGTAAATATTTGAATCTTTGGTATGTTTAATTTAGAATAAAATTGAATTCAGTATTTTATAGATAATTTAATTAAATTACCTTTTATTAATTGGTTATTATAAAATTAATTTTTTTAACATATTTTTAAACATTCTTACAAACAAATCATACGAGATTTTGTATCCTTATAGGAATTCTAAATCACATGTTTGTGAGATAGCGATGAAATTATGGGATTTCAAATTCAACCATTATTTAAAAACCAAACATAATATTGAAATGAAATTCAATTCAAAAAATATCTCAAAATCCTATCAAATAGCGTAATCCAAACAAAAACTAGCGGTTTTTAGATGTAAAATATATGTGTTTTATAATATAAATATGCCAGACCATCTCCAATAGATTTCTCAAAATTTATTTAAATATCGAACTAAAAGTAAAAATCTGTAAAAAAATATACATTTATTTATAACAGATTCCCTATTTTGGAAAATTCAACATCAATTTTAGTATTAAAGTATTATTTATTTCTTTAAATATTTATTTTTAAAGTTTCCTATTAATGCTCTAACTTGCTAATTATTTTTTTGAATGATCTCCATATTTAAAGAAAAAACCATTTTATCTCATACTTTCTTTATTTTGGAGATAATTTTGGGAAAATTGTTAGAATAAAATATTGACTCAAAAATCCTTAATTCTATCCACTTTTCCCATTTGAAGAAGATGTATAGATGCTCTAAATCAATCATACATTAATATTTGGGTAAAAAGTTTAGTAACAAAGTTATCAATAATTAAATTTTTACCCAAATATACATTCCTAACTTTTTTTAAAGGAAATATGCATCACTAACTTACATTAATCATTTATATTTAACTATTTAGTATAATTCAAATCACATAAAATATTAATATATCTTTAAGAAAATCAAAATTGTTAAATTTAAACAATAATTATTGGTGCGTAAAAAGAGTATCAAACATAAATACTTACCAAAATAATTAAAAGTGTTGTTTTAAACGCAAAAATTGTAATATCCTATTTTGAAAAAGCTAAAAACAAAGTCATAAGAGATTAGAAGTGTTTACAAGAAAAAAAAATGTTTTTTTTTCATTAGTAACAAAATCTAAAATCCTCATTAAACAAATTTATAGAATTGAAGCAAAAGGAGCACCTTTTTAGTAAAAGGTATAAAACACCCACCAAACCAAAAATTAATCTTGTAATTTGGTTAATTTCATTTGGAGAAATTCAACAATGAAGATTATGTTGTTTTGCTAAAATTTTATGCTATAATTAAATAGTTAGCCGAATTAAACCACTCAAAACATTTTAAAGCTCTATCTCGACCAATTTATTTATAATTTCACGAGACAGTGAAATAAAACTTAAAATCTTTCGGAATAAATTACATTTAACTATAACAATTATTTTTATTTCTAAAAATTTAACATTAATTATATCATTAAATATTTGATGAATTCAATACCTTTAACAATTTTCTAGTTAAAGTATAATGTTTAAAATAAATAGTTGCATATTAGTACACATTATTTTTTCTTTACTAATACATATCCTCTTTCCTAAAACAATTAATACAATTATTTATCTTCTAAAGTAAATATTTAATATTTCTCCGAATATGAAAAATATTCTATTACTATATTATCTTAAAACCTGTGAGGGACTGGATATGGAAAAATTTAAATTTGAATTTTATTCAAATTTCATGCTTGATTTAAAAGATTTTTTGGAATTTAAATCCTGAAATTTTATTAAAATCTTATAAAGTTTGAATTTTGAAATCCTAAAAGATAAGTTGGTATATTACGGGATTTATAGAATTTTTTTGTAGTAATACTTTAAATTTGTTAAAAATATAGTAACAATCAATTAATAAAAAGATAGTTTTATTATTTTTATAAATTATTTATAAAAAAATCCAATCTATTTCAGATCATATAAACCAAACACATAACAAATTCCAAAAGTATTCTTAATAACCATTTGGTTTGTAAGACTTGATAGGATTTGAAATTAAATTTTATTCTAGTCTGATTGAAAAAAATATCGAAATTAAAATCCTCTGGTTTCTATATATCCCATTGGCTTTGTACGAATATTAATAATATTCTAAAATATGTTAAAAACAACTGTTTTATAATAATTAATTTTTAAAAAGATAATTTAATTATTTTACTAATTCCATTAATGGCTTGGTGGCTCGGCTTAGCCAGCCCAGAAATTAAATAGCTCGGCTTTATGTACGCGAAAATTGACTTTAATTTAATTTAATTTAATTTGTTCCCTTTCGCATGATTTTCTTACAAAATTCAATATGCGTCTTCTTCATCATCAATGATCATCGAATCAGTTATCAGTCCTCTTATCAATCTCTCTCGATCCTCTCACTATCTGGACGTCGAATCCTACGATTCTCGAGAAAACAATAGTTGATCGCCGGCCACCGGAGTAGATATTCCGGCAATGTGGAACTTCCGGTGGCTATTAAACCTGTTACTTCTTGTTTGTTTGGTGTCGTCGGTCGCTTCTCGGAGATCTAGTAACAGAACTAGTCCATGGCAAACATTAAGCGGTATATTGTTACAGCAATTAGTTCTATTTACTTTTTTTTATCGTCTAATATTGTTAGTATTTTGTTTATTTGATTGCATGACAGGAAATTTTTTTCAATTTTTTTTTGAAGAAATTGGATATGGAATTGGAGATTATGTTAAAATTACTAGTTTTAGGTTTGAGATTGAGCTGGAATGCAAGTAGGGGATATAGAAAAGGTTAATTTTCTGGAAATCAGTTGTGAAGTTGTGTTCGATTAAGATTTATGAAAAGAAGATTAGATGGGTTAGGGTTTGTGATTACTACAGAAATCGGCACGTAACTGATATTATAAGTTAAAAACTAATGATTTAGACCAAAATCACTTACACAGGTGAAGTCAGAGAACCTACGCATTTTGCATTGTATTAAGATTTTGGAACAAAAATAGCCAAAAATGAAGTTGATTTCATCATAAAGTGAACATTTTTTTTCAACTTCGTACTAAATAACCACTTATTTTGCAAAACCACTACCAAAACCCCCTTTTTTGCGAAAAGTACATTTTTAGTTTTATTCGATTTTGTGGGCCCATTTCGCAAAAAGGTGAGCAAACCTTAATTTTTTGCGAAATTTTGGGCAGTAAGAAGGTTTTACTTGCTCATTCAGTTGCTACCCAACATTTCGTAAGGATTAGTGTAGCTCGCCCTTTTTTGATGCCGGCCCACAAACCGAATAAAACATGACAAAAAGTACAATTCACAAAGAAGTGCGTTTTTGCTCAGTGTTTTTCGTGAAATAGATGGTTATTTCGTGCTAATTTGAAGAAAAAAAATCATTTTTTTATGGATTGACTCCAATTTTGGCTACTTTTGCGATTGTCCTATTGTTGTATGTGTGGTTTTGACTAAATACTTGCCTATTTCTATATCATGTTCTAAAACTCTACCTCCTTACTTTTGCAGAAGATCGCCCTTTAGTCATAGCTCGTGGCGGGTTTTCAGGATTATTTCCTGACTCCAGTGAAGATGCATACAGTTTTGCTAAATTACTTAGTGTACCCGATGTGATCATGTGGTGCGATGTACAATTGACCAGTGATGCAATTGGGATCTGCTTTCCATATCTTAATCTTGAAAATGGTTCTACCATTAGCCAAGTATTTGATAATAGATCCAAGACATATCCTGTAAATGGGGTACTTACCAAAGGATGGTTTTCTGTGGACTTCTCACTCCGTGATCTAAGAAATGTCTTTTGTAAGTTAATTCATGGCTTCATGCTAATAAATCTTTTATCATCTTTGGTGGGTCAATATTTAATATTCAATTATCATTGACTATTAGACGTAATGCTCATTGTTCTTGTGTGCCATGTACCACAAAGTAGACCCTCTTTTATGTTTGTGAAAGAGTGAATGAGAAACACAGAGGTCTATAGCTTTGTAAATGGAGAACCAAAAGTTAAAATCTCTAAAAATATTTGCATTTATCTCCAACAGATTCTCCATTTTAGATTATAATATTAAAGTATAAAGTATTCCCTTCATCCATTAAAATATTATTTCCCTCTCCAAATATGTTGTTTTCAAATTCTCCTATTGGTGGTTCACTTTGTAATCATTTTTAGGGTGTTCTTCGTATTTGGAGAAAAATGTGTTCTCCCTTCTACTTTCTCCATTTTGGAGATGGTTTTGGGGAAGCTGTTGGAGCACATTTTGGCTCAAAATCCCCATTTTTCTCCATTTTGGAGAAGCCGTTGGAGATGCTCTAAGCTATTATTGAGAGACTTTTGTTGAACAACCTACATGTTGAATCGTGTTCTTATACCATGTGAGGATATGTGGAACCCCATTAGATTACTCTCCAAAGAGCATTTGAGGAGAAAAAGGTGGGGGGGGGGAATCTCAAAGTATACATTTTCTCTTCAAATTCATCACTTTTTGACAAGTACTGACAGTTCCTTTTTTGCACTGAACAGTAACACAGAACGTCCTTTCACGGATTCCGAATTATGATGGTGAATATAGCATCAATACTTTTGAAGATGTTGTTAAGTTAAAACGACTGTGGTTGAATATCCAGGTGGTTCTTGTTGTATATTATTAGTTACATGAAGTTAGCAACTATTTTTCATCTAAAGTGATTCCTGAAAGTTTATGGAAAGGATAATTGTTCACTACAACAAAATCGGTTTTATAGAACAAACCAATTGTGCTTCCTAACTGCTATGTAAAAATGTTACAATAAGTTGATAGAATTCTTAACAACTTTTTTTTGGACATTTTAGAAATAAATTGTTTATCAGCTTTTTTATAGGACATTTTTTAGAAGTGCCCTGTGAACAGTCTTTTTATAGGACATTTGTTTTTACAAGACACCTTTTCAAACAATGTCATATAAAAAGACTAATAGGACATTTTATTTCGAAAAAACTTATTAGAACACCCAAAAGGGTCCTGCCAATATATTGCAATACTTTTACATTGGATGCATAATTGTTTGATCCTATAAACTTAAGTCCTATAAAACAGTCTATTAGGACATTTAAACATATTTAGCGTACTATAAAGCCAAGTTTGTTGTAGTGGTTGTTATCTGTTAATAACCTCCCTTTTCTTTTTTTGCTGTTGCAGCATGATGAATTTTTCACCCAACACAATTTGAGTATGGAAAAGTTTGTAATTTCTGCTTCTAGAAGTGGTGTGGTCAAATATATATCATCACCAGAGGCGGGTTTCTTAAAAAGTATTCTGAAAAGCTTCAAATCAAGCACCACAAAGCTAATTTTCCGATTTGTAGACCTGGATAAGACCGAGCCCTTAACCAAAGAAAAATATGGTTCTCTACTTAAAAATCTGACATTTATCAAGACATTTGCTTCTGGGATTCTAGTTCCTAAATCATATATATGGCCTGTGGGTAGTGATTTGTATTTACAGCCATCTACTTCCTTGGTCTTGGACGCTCACAGGGAAGGTCTAGAAGTTTTTGCTTCGGATTTTATGAACGATGTGCCACTTCCATATAACTATAGCTACGATCCTGTATCAGAGTATCTGAATTTCGTTGATAATGGCAGATTCTCTGTGGATGGTGTGATTTCTGATAATCCAATAACTCCATCGCTAGCTTTTGGTAAGCTTGAAACCCTTTTAAATCACGTGACACTACTCTTTTATTTTAACCGTGTGTGTTCAGACCAACTTACAGGGGTGGCAATTTTGTACCAAATCAAACCAACCAACGTGTGTACCAATCGTATCAATTAAATTGGTACCGATTATTGTTGGTTGGTGGTACCGTACCGAGTACGCAAACTTGGCTGGTACACGGTATTGAAAGTTGCATACCATGATTGTACCATGGTACCAACTTATTTCTTTTTTATTAGTTTTTTTTTGTATTTGTTATTAAACCTTTTTAACTTTAATTTTTTTATTTGAACATTGAATGTTTGCAAGTTTTGTTCCTGACAATTAAAACCCGTTAAACATCACACATGCTACCTAGAAACTCAAAATTTCACTTATTTTTTGAAAAAATTGGCAAGTTTTCACATGTAAGGTGAAATTGGTACAAAACTAGTACCTACATGTACCAACCGAAAAAAGTTGGTACCAATTAAGTCGGTAACCAATTACAGTTGGTTGGTACATGATATAGGATTTTCCGTGCCAATTATAATTGGTTGGTACACGGTATTGGAGAAAATAACTTGGTACCAATTATAAGTTGTATATCTAACCTCATCTGGTGGAAGAACAGTCTATAATTTCGAAATAGTGGAACTTCAGATGCATATTAATGGCTTAATAACCTAATCCATCTTTCCCTCAATATAAAATGTGTTTTTTCTTTGTTTTTATTCCTTTCTAGAAGCTAATATATTTCTGCATCCTGCAGCTTGCTATTCTCACCTGGGGAAAAATCAATCGCAGCAAGGTCTGTCATTTTGGATATTATACATTCTAATACAATCAGTTGATGTTTATATTTCTTCCTTAGATGTTCTTGGATGGCTATTAGTGTTAGGATATGTAGAACTCCTTTGAACCTCTCTCTAAAAGAGCCCTTTTTGAGAAAGGAGATGGTCCTACATACACACACACACACACACATATATATATATATATACATAGGGGAGATTTCAAATACAAACCACGTCAATTCGTACAAACCGTACAAAATCATATATGATTTTACATTAACACACAAAAAAAGGACTTTGGCCATGGCTTCAGGTCCGTGTGGACAAAGGAGAGCGCGACACGTGCCCCCTGCGTCCACGAGTCATCTATCATGAATAATACTGAATGTGTATTATTCATCATCAATAATGAATCAATTTAATATGGATCATGATCGTGTGTTATTCATCATGAATGTTGTATTATTCATACTTTATCATTCATCATGAATAGTTCATGAACTTCACCGTTGCTGTTCATCCAAAATGTTGTACTATTCATACCGAATGTCGTGCTCTCCTTTGTCCCCCGGTTCACAGCAAAAAAATCAGTTTTTGGAAGCGAACTTTTCTCTCTCTTTGTCTATATATATATATATATATATATATACTAATAAATATCTCCTTTGTTATTGCTTCAGAAAAGCCTTTAATTATCTCATTTGAAGGAGCAAGTGGGGACTTCCCTGGCTGTACCGATTCAGCATATCGGAAAGCTGTTTCTGATGGTGCAGATATCATCGACTGTCCCATTCAGATGACAAGCGATGGAGTACCTATTTGCTTGGGTTCCATAAACCTCCTTGATAGAACAACAGTTGCTCAGTCAGATTTTAGCAACCTTACATCAAGCATTCCCGAACTTCAGTCTGGTGCTGGAATATATACCTTCAGCCTCACATGGAGCCAGATTAAGAGCTTGAGACGTAAGTAATCTATTCACAACTTTTCTACTCAAATCTTGAATATATATATATATATACCTTTCTTCAACTGTGAGGATATGTGGAACCTATTTGAATCTTTCTCTAACATTGTGTTCTCGAATTTGCGAAGAAAAAAAATAGAAAAGAAAGGGAGCGAAAAGAAAAGAAAAGGAAGTTTTTATTTGTATTCTTGAAAGGGAAAGAAAGAGAAGGGTAAGAATGGAAAGGAAACAATTTTCATGTTCTTGAGCAGAATAGAAAGGAAAGAAAAGATGTTATTTTTACAAATATACCCTTTATATTTGATTCGATGGTGATGGGTAGTTTTGTAATTTTACTAAATTGTGCAAGGGTTATCATTTCTTCATTTCCATTTCTTCCCATATTTGGCATTGGTTGTGCCTTTCAATAATGTATGTTACTGATATGCTATTCCGTTGAATCATTGTTATGCTTTATGTTATTTTTAGCTGCAATTTACAGCCCATATACAAATAACACCTTGTTCCGCAATCCGAGGTTCAAAAACGATGGAAATCTTATGACGTTATCCGACTTTTTGGACTTTGCAAGTAATGCTACTTCTGTTTCGGGTGTCCTACTCAACATCAAGGTGCGTCTTTTATGTTCTTCAGGATCTCTTTGTAACCA
Organism: Silybum marianum; assembly: GCA_036898165.1. NCBI lineage: Eukaryota > Viridiplantae > Streptophyta > Magnoliopsida > Asterales > Asteraceae > Silybum > Silybum marianum. The sequence continues at coordinate 801,507 of CM072533.1, read as the reverse complement.
ACTCGGCTTTATAGGATGCCAAATATGTCTAAATGTCTTAATACTGTTTTATAGGACTAAACAATTGGGAAACATATGTAAAAGTGTTACAGTAAGTTGATAGGATGCTTTTGGCCGTCCTAACTAGTTTTCTAGGACAATTTAGAAATAAAACATCCTATTAGTCTTTTTATATGACATTATTTGAAAAAAATGTCTTATAAAAACAAGTGTCCTATAAAAAGATATTCTTAGACACTTCTCAAAAATATACTATAAAAAAAAGCTAATAGGACACTTTATTTCATAAAAAACTTATTAGGATGCCCAAACACGTTAAAACACCTTTGTATAGGACACACAATTGTTTGGTCCTATAACCTTTAGGCCCTGTTTGTTAGCAGCTTAATGAGCTTAATAAGACTCGCAACTTATTCGGTCAGCTATACATGACTGTTCTGTAGTAGCTTAATGATATAGAAAGTGGCTTATTCAGTAAGCTTTTAACTGGAGCTTTATGCAGAAAGCCAAAAAAAATTCCAAACCTACCCCTCCCACTTAAAAAACACGCAAAAACCCTCCAAAACAAAAACTTTCCCAATCTATACAGACATATTAATCTACACAGACAACTTTAATGAATAACCAACCAAACAGTCCCTTAGTCCTATAAAGCAGTCTATTAAGGCATTTAGAATTTTTTTTGGCGTGTTATAAAGCCGATTTTATTTGTAACGGTCGTTTCACGTTTCATTTTATTGGTACCACCAAAAATCAAACTTTATTGTTATTTAAACTCCAGAATGCAGCCTACCTAGCAAAACATCAAGGATTAAGCATAACGGATGCTGTGATGAACGTCTTAAATAAATCTAATTATTACAACGAAAAAAACAAACGGATATTAATCCAATCTTCTGAGTTAGCGGTTCTGAAATTATTCAAAGCAAGAAGCAATAAGCACGAGCTTGTTTACGAGCTGGATGAAAATATCCGCGATGCCAATAACTCGACCATTTCAGAGATCAGCGATATTGCTAAATCAGTGATCATTGGCAAAGAATCTGTGTACCCTCGGCATGACGGATTTCTTTTTGGTCAAACCGATGTTGTGGAGAAACTTCAAGCGTTTAAGCTTCCGGTTTACGTTCAGATAATGAGCAATGAGTTTGTGTCTCAGCCGTTTGACTTTTTTTCAGACCCGTATTCTGAAATGGTCACGTATGTTATGGGAGCTGGTGTTGATGGTGTTGTTACTGATTATCCGGCCACTACCGCTAGATATAGAAGTAAGTTTTGCTATATTTGAGATTACTTCTTTAATGTTGTTATATATATATATTAGTCTCGATCTACATTATGTTATCTAATGTGTTAATGGTGAGTGGAGGAAGAATTGTGTGAGAACAGGAGTTAAGGTGAGAAGCGTAAGAAGGTATCTGGACCCTTGATCACTTTTAATCTCACCCTCACCTTATGAATTGCGCTTCTCATAGGAATTGATCCGGTGCATCTCATTAGTGTTGATCTTCAATTAGGATTGATCCAAGAGTGGAGATCCCTTCTCACCTTTCTCACCATAGCTTCCATTCTCACCGGAACCTAACCCACGGTGGCTTGGGCCTTATTTGTTTTTTTCATTTTAAGCTCTTAATCACCACTTATGTCTGATTCGTTTAGACGTTTCATAACCATTTAAGAACTGAAATCAGACTTCATAATTCAGCACCTCTTAAAAAACAAACGCCACCTTGGTGAGTGTACACACTTATCAGCATCACTGAATGAACACTCGCTGATCATTGCCACTGAAACCATCAGACACTGAATGCATCAGCTTCAGTGTCGGCTCCATATGCAGCAATTTACCCGGTAAGTGCTTACTGGGTAAGAGTCGTCACCCTCAGTTAATTCTCGGCCCTTGCCATTTTATCCAATAAGGTAAATAAGCACTTACCGGGTAAGGACCTGTTTGTTAGCAGCTTAATGAGATTAATGGGACTCATAGCTTATTCACTCAGCTATACATGACTGTTTGGTACTGGCTTAATGATATAGAAAGTGGCTTATTCAATAAGCTTCAAGTGTTTTCCAAACTAGCTCTTCCCAATTAATAAGCACGTTCCTTTCATTTATGAAAAACCCCTCCCAAACAAAAATGCTCCCGATCTATACAGACAGATTAATCCATACAGATAGTTTTATCCACACATGACTTGATGGAAAACCAACCAAACAGCCCCTAAGTGTTTAGTAAAAAACGGCCCCTAAAATCACTAACACGACACCCAGTAGATCCCTCTCGAAAATAGTGTCTGAATGTATGCAGACACGTCTTCTACCTCAAAAGATAAAACAACTTATTCTGTAAAGACCCTTTAGCCTATGAAAAAGTGTAAAACATAGAAAAAAGGATAAGAAATATAATTATTTGGAATCTATGTTTCATTTGTTTTTTTCTTGGGGAAATTACAGGGAACAAGTGTTTACAGCTTCCAAACGATCAGATCCCGGATTTCGCTCTTGCTGCAATGCCTGGTGAATTGGTTCGAGAAATGGTGCCTGAGTCTAGACCACCGGCTGAAGCTCCCAATCCGGTCCTAACCGATGCTGATCTGGCGGATGCACCGATCCCTCCGGTTACAACCACACCACCATCTTCTGGTAACGGGTCGACAGCACCGGCTCCAACGGCTAAGAGTTCTCAACCCTCGAAACCGATTGTAAGCATTCTGCTTTCTTCTTTGGCTATTCTTGTAGGATTCTTATTTATGTAGTGATGAACAATATTTAATAGATATTTAAGAGATCTCGTATTTGTTTATAGGGTGTTTATTTATTTGGTTAAATCGGTTTTCGAGTTATTTGGTTTTTCGTTGGATATTTGCCTTTAACAATTTTTTTTGAAGGTGAGGGTCGTTGCTTCAGATATATTATTGTGTTGATTAATGTCGATAATTACCAAATGGCCTCTGGCCTAGCGGTACCAGGGTTTTTACATCATCCACAAGGTCTCGGGTTCGAGTCTTGGGAGTGGTGGTTTTCCTAAAAATGGAGGAGTGGAGGTTTATCCCCTAAGGTGAAGGTTCGGGTCCCGCATACTGCCCATATGGATGTCACTGTGGGTCCGAATCACTAACTACTAACTTGCCGTTCAAAAAAAAAAAAAATGTCGATAATTGAACTAGTATCAAGTAAAAAATGTTATATCATTTTGGGCCACATTTATCGAGCATAAACATTGACAAGCAAAAATAATATAACATAAGGGTTTTAGAAATTTAGTTATCTATTTTACAAGTAGACGCTTATTTGAGGAAAAACATGTTAACACTTATTTTAAGACGGAAGATATACTCCTTTGTCCAAAATTAAGTATCTATTTTCTCATTTTACCTTTACGTTTTAAAAGTAAAATTGTCATAAAAAGTGTAATAATGACAAATTCCTAAAACTAAAACATTTTTTAATTATAGACAATGAACTTTAACATATACTCTATTTTAGATGTTTCAACATTAATTATATTAGTAAGATATATTCTATAATTTTATCATTCTAATACATTAAAAAAAAACCTTTATATAAAGTAAAAAATAATTTAATCTTATTAGTTTGAATGAATAAGAAAAACATTTCTCCATCGCACATCAAGCTTTAAAGAATTCATTAAACTTAAAGTTTTCTCTATATGAAGCAAAAAACAAATAACAAAATCTCTATTCTCTCTATTTTAAAGAATCTGTTAAAAGATTTTCTTACTTTGATATGTAAGGAGCAATACAATCCGTTATTCTATGCAAAACAGTAATAACAAAACCGAAAACTGAACCTCATTCAATTAAGATTCTGGCAATTCAATTTCGGGTTTTTTCTACATCTCTATTTGCTCATCTTTTTTGTGTGAAATGTGGAAATTATCATAAATTTCAAAGTAAACTACAAAATCTAGTTTATATCTAGAAACAATACATATGTAACACAATATATATATATATATGTATATATATATTCTGACTCTAAATACCTCCTTTCAAGCACCAAACTCAATATTCAGATATCGCAACTCTTCCATATCATAAACTCGATCCATCTCTACCAACTCTAACCGAATATCCATCGATCCAACCACAACTCTGCAACCTACAACATCATCGTTACCAAATACAATCCTACAATCTTCATAAACACCCTCTTTTGGTGGAAGATTTAGTAAGCGGGATTTAGGGAACGATATCTTGTTTTTATTGCACGTAAATCTTTTTTGTTGATCGTTCATCGTTAATATTAGCCGATGCTGGCGGCCGAGAAGCTCGGAAACGTATTTCATATCTCCTTCTGAAAGTGCATAACGAACACGGGTAGATGAGACTTGTCCTCTTTCTTTAGCATCGTTAAATTCTTTGTTTGATATGTTTTTTTGTTTCTTGTCCATTATGGGGTTTATAATGTACGATTCTATACCGTATTCTTCGCATAATCTTGATAGCTCTGATGCATCCCCTGAAGCTCGGTAACCGAATCTGTAGTTTTTGCCTATGGAGATATAAGAGAAATGGTTAGATTTTTGAGGTAACTGGTAAGTGATGATTGAGTAAGAGGGGATGTTTGTTAGCAGCTTAATGAGCTTAATGGGACTTGAAACTTATTTGGTTAGCTATATATGATTGTTGGTAGTGGCTTGATGATATAGAATGATAGAAAGTGGCTTATTCAGTAAGCTTCTAGAGGGGAGTTTTATGCAAGAAGCCAAAAAAATTCTAAACCTGTTCCTCCCGGTTAAAAAACGCGCTCCTTCCATCTATTTCCACCTATGAAAAAAAACTTTCCCACACAAAAACCTTCTCAAGTTATACAGACGGATTAATCCACATAGACGGATTAATCCACACAGACAACTTTATCCATACAGGACCTAATGACCAACCAAAACAGTCCCTAAGAGTGCGGTCTGGGTAAGCGCCGACTAAAAATGGTTGTTTACCAAATGTCTGGCTGGGTAAGCACTGACTGAGTCAGAAAGAACCCCTTCTTTACTGGGTCACCATCTTGGTCAACAAATTTGTGGGCTATAGTGTAAACAACATCCTTGCTTATCGCGTAAACACCTCTTACCCAGTAAGAGGCGGTCAACCAATAGTTAACAACCCGTAACACAGTAAATCCCACGCATAAGGTCTAAGGAGTAGGATGTAGGGGTGTAAACGAGCAGAGCCGAGCCGAGTTGGGTCAAGTAGTAGGTCATTCGAGCTCGGCTAAAAAAGATAATACCAAGCTCGAGCTCGAATATTTTTTGGATTATCGAGCTCGAATATTTTTAAGGCTCGAACTCACGATCGATTGACTCGTTTATTGGTTTGAGCTCGTAATATTTATATTTTTATGGTATGATTTATGAACATATGAACATGTTTGGCTCGAAAAATTTAATCCGAGTTTTTGAACGAGCCGAGTTGGACATTGATGAAATGAAGCCTGGCTCATTAATTTAAACAAGTTAACGGAAACTAAACGTATCAGGGACATCAAACATGCTATATATAATATATATATATATATATATATATATATCGATGTTATTTTTTTTACCTGCTACAACGCCGCGTACACCAAGCTCTTTCGATAACTTTTCGACAAACTGACGTGGGGTCAGATTGCGGACTTTAGAGAATTCGATTTCGAGCTCTGTGGGGGCCACTTCTCCACAGCAAGCGGACCAAGATGAAAGCACCCGTTCACGATCACATTTAGCAACTACAGGAGCCCTGTTCGATATCGACCAATTAGATTTCAAGATTTTCTATAACAATAAAAATAATGGAATATTCCGGAAGGTGGATTGCATACCGAGGTTCCCAGCCAAGAACTTCTCCCATTCCGGTAAATGATAGCAGGAATGGAGTGCCGGCTTTTGCTGCTTGAATAGCAAGCTCACGATGACCTATGTGCAATGCATCGAATTTTCCCAAAGCTACTATCCCTCCTAAAAACATAAATTATACGGTTATAAATAAACAAACGAATATAGAAAGATGTAATCTTTAGACCCAAAATGGGAAGTTTTAAGATTTAGGGCTTGTTTGTTTTTTCAATTTTAGTCTTAATGACCACTTATCACTTATTTGTTCAGACGTCTTTAAATTCAGACCGTTTGTTTTTTTGTTTTTTTAAGACCCTCTTTAAGTTTGAAAATCATCTGAAAAAGAAGTGGTAACCACACCACTTAATTTCTCTTATTCGCGTACACCCGCATTGTTAGGGATTTTTAAATCAATAACCAATTCAGATTTCAGACGTAAAAACAAACAGTCTAAATGATACAGATTTCAGCATCACCTCTTATAAAACAGTGTAAAAAGGGCCCGATCGGGCTTTTCATATCGGGCTTATTTGGGCTACACCTGGATTTTTCAGGTCGAGCTAGGCTGGGCTTGCCCCCAAAATTTTGTCCTGATCGGGCTTTGAGTCCCGGCCCGGACCAGTATTTTTGGACCGATCCTAGGCCGGGCTTCAGGCTTGGGGTTTTTTGTGCATCTCTACACTAAAATGGAGAAAAGACGAGAAAGGAAAGAAAAAAATTATTCATATTTGGAGAAATCTCCAAACTAAAATTTTGGAGCAGACAGAGGATATATTAATGATTTTTTTTTTACTTTTCCCAACCATAAAAAGCATCTTACTTCACAATGGATTTGAAAGTTAGTTGGAATTTACCATTCTATAAAAAGATTATTTGAAAATTTGTTGGGATATTTCGATGCATTGAATATTTTAATAATATAATTCGTTGGAATTTCGATGCATTGAATTTTAACAATATAATTTTTTGGGATATCAATGCATTGAATATTTAATAATATAATTTGTTGAGATTTTAATGTTGAATATTTAATAATATAATTTGGGGCCCTCCTATTTGCTTGAAATGCAAGAAAACGAGAATACCTGCCACCACAGACGACAGTTGTTCGGAGAGAGGTGTGCCATCATCTTCCCGTTGGCTTTACACACAAATAAAAATAAAAAGACATCAATAACTCGAAGCACATTTCAACGTAGACAATTGTTCAACGTGGATAAAATGACCAATTTACCCCTAATGAGTTGTTTATATCTTTTGATTAATTTATGTAATTTATTAAATTATAATAAAATAAATACTTTTATAACAAAATATATCATTAGAAAGTTTTCGTCAAGACGGTTAAAATGCCACCAAAATAAAAGGTTTATGTAGTTTCGAATTTTTATTTAAACCTTTTTTATATTATTGTTTTTTATTAAAATATTTAACAAATTACATAAATGAACCAAAATATAGAAACCGGATAAAAATAGTATTTTGAGGACAGTGGAGTGAAAGACTAAAGAGCATAAAATACAATAAATAAAATTTAAAGAATTAATAAAATGTAAAGAAGAAGGCGTATTTGATGTTTTAGAAGAGAATTAGGTTTTATTTTGAGGTTATATTGGTAAAATATAGGTGTTCCACCTTGTTCCATGAGGTGGGGGTGGAGCAAAATAAGAAGATGGAAAAAGATTGGTAAATTACTAAACTACCCATGTTGAATTAAACCCTAAAACGTTGCACAAATCTTTCAGCCGCCTACCTAGCTCTCGTCCTTCAAATTCCTTCTATGTAAATAAAAACAAAAAATTAAAAAAAAATTAATCATCAAATTCATACCTTGTTGCTTTCATATCTGAAGAAGATAAAGAGAGAACCCTTCTTGAAGCCCCTTGTACAGTAATTGGTAACCTAATTCCCCTGAACATCAAAAAGCACTTGTTTGTTAGCAGCTTAATGAGCTTGATGGACTCACAGCTTATTCGGTCAGCTATACATGACTGTTTGGTAGTGGGTTAATGATATAGAAAGTGGCTTATTCAATAAGCTTCTAGGGGGAGCTTTATGCAGAAAGCCAAGTTTTTTTCCAAACCTGTCTCCCCCAGTTCCTTCCATCTATGAAAAAACCTTCCCGATCTATATAGACAAAACTTTTCAAGCTCATAATAATTAGGCTTACCCATTCAGATGGACAAACAGCTTCTGATTCACGAGCATTGTTTATTTCAGTCTCTGAACAAAATAATACAGCCCCAAGAAAGCTTCTTTTACTTGTGAAGAAAAGGCTGTGAGGACATTTGGATCAAATTGTGCTACAATGAACTTGCAATATCTACCACAGATGTGATCGCGAATGCGGTGAAATCCGATGATCTAATTCACTTTCAAAGGAAATCAAGGGAGTCCAATTTCGATCAGAATCCAAGACAATGATAACTTCAAATGTTTTGACTATTATTCGGATATTTAGAAAACCCACAAAATAGATGAATTTATAGACAGAAGTCAATTTGTAATCTTTATTCTGTAATAATGCAATCTTGGCTCAAAACTTCATTAAGAGAACAGAATAATATGATTATTTTACAACATCACTAAAGAAAACATTATTGCATGTATTTTGGAACGTTTTAACTAGATATGAAAACATCATCTAGTCAGTTTCAGTCATCCAAGTGAATTTTAGGATCCCTAACTACTTAATCTGTTAAGCAATAAACAAATTGTCAGGTTCTTCATTCAAATTAATGAGATTTTTCATGACACACAGAAAGCCTAAGAGTCTCTTAATGATAATGAGACTCACAGGATATTCGGTCGGTTATAAAGACTGTCTAGTAGTGGCTTAATGATATAGAGAGTGGCTTATTAGATAAGCTTCTAGGTATGCAGAAAGCCAAGGTTTTTCCAAACCTGCCCTTCCCAGGTAAAAAACATGCTCATTTCATCTATGAAAAAAAACACTCCCAAACAAAAACCTTCCTAATCTATTCGGACAGATTAATCCACACAGATAGCTTTATCCATACAGGACTTAATGGAAAACCAACCAAACAGCCCCTAAGTACCTTAAGAGTTAGGCTTTCATGAACATGGATATCTAATATCTTCACTAAAACAGATTTTAGGTCTTGAAAAATCTATCCACCAATTAACAGCGATTCTATCTTTATTTTTCTCATTGACAACTTTTATCAAACACCTGGTGTTCATCACATAACAAAGAAATTTACCAGAAGAATTCGGACACAACAGTAGCGGAATCACACATTTAACACAAGAAGTCGAAGAATGGAACATACCAGTACTGAAATTGAAGAAATCAAACACCAATTGTCGAATCTAAGGTCTACAACAATCAAGTGGGAGATGCAAGATTCAAACTTTCTAGCTGAGCTCTCTTCAGTCACCTCTGGTAAGAATCGAGACCTTTATTCAGTTGCCAACTACCGCCCCTTCCCCTATACAATCCCAGAACTAAAATTACAAACTTTATCTTCTGGTTTATAAAGCAATGCCAAAATTGTCTTCATATAACTAACTATTTTATCCTTCAATTCTTCAGCAATTAAAGAAAAAGAAGAAACTTGTATTCAATTCAAATTAACTATTAATGCGATCATCGATGTTAAAGGAAAAATGGGGCCAAGATTGATGGCTTTGATGAATTCAAAGTTCAACATAAACCAACAGGGAAAGAACTCAACTGTGACGTAAACCCTAAATAACAACAAGAAGAAGAATACTTACCGGAAAAAATGTGAATCTGTGACGATGGGGATTCCTCCGATTTGGGTCCGGCAAGAGCGACGACGGCGAGAAAAAAGAGCACGAAACGAGACTCTATGAGAGGTAATTCTGGATTGGTGGCATGGCCTGGACCAGGGAGATCGAGAACCGGATTACTTGGGTCGGGTTTTCACGGGTGGGTCGAGACGTTGGGTTTTTTGGGTCGGGTTTTTTTTGCACCATTACTTTTTTGGGCCGACAAAACTGGGTTTGGCCCAAAAGCCGGCCCGTACCAGATCCAAAACACTTTTGAGCTTTTTTTTTTCTTTTACCAATTTACTTGGTTAGTTAATTATAGGGATGAGATCGGTACCGAACTGGTTGGTACCGAAATTTTTTGAGACTTAAAATGAGGACCGAAAATTGAACTGTATGTACAAATTCGGTACTGGGACGTTTTTCGGTTTAGGGACGGGAAAATCGGTACTAGAACCACTTAGGGGCGAAAATTGAAAGTGAATAAAGAAACAATCAAAATCAATCACAAAAGTTCAACAATATAAACTTCAACAATCAAAAGTTTAAATAGGTATGAAAATCAATCGCAAAAGTTCAACAATCGAATGGCCAATTTTTTTATGGTGATATCGATTTTTGAAAAACGTAATGGTTATGGAGAATATGGATTAGAACGGTACTAGACCGGAATCGAATAGGTTGGTATCGAATTATTTTGGGACTGAAAACCGAACCATATGTACAAATTCAGTACCAGTTCGATTTGGAAAAGCGGTCCTCTAGTCTCATCCTAGTTAATTATATGATTGATTAGAGCACATTATAAAATTAATCCTTGTTTGAACTATATATATTTCAAGAAATATATGAAAACAGAGTATGGATCATATTTGTTACAAAAAAATTAATTCAAAGAAAAATGTGTGAAATAAATTCTAAAATGGTAAAAAATGAACATAAAGAATCATTGGAGGGTCATTTTGTAGTTTACCTCTAAATTTCACATATGACTCAGGGTTATGCCCGCCCGATTTCTCTGATCCAAAACCAAATCAGAAGACGCAAGTCGAAGTGGGTATGTCGCTTTGATCTTCTCCCTTCTCAATTTGCATATAAACATTCATCTGTGTGTATATATATATATATATATATCACTTGATTTGATTGAGGGAAATCTGTATATGTTTGGTGTCGAACAAAAATGCCTGTAACATGTTCGACGAAATGCCAGTTAGGTATTCATTTGAGCAATCATCGATAGGGATGAAAATTAGGTAGTAACTGAAATCGGTTGGCTTAAATCTGGCCAATCGAGCTTCGGAATCTTTCAATATTGTCTGTTAATATGCATAAAAGTCTGTGATTTGATCAGTGTACTATGGGAGGTTAAGGGGGTCCATTTGAAAGAACCAGAAATCCATTTCCAATGAAAGATTTACATTTGGGATGTTAATATAGTATGCTTTAATTGATGTCAACTATGTGATTGTTGTAAATTCTACACTTTTAAAGAAAGTTCTTACAAGTGTTTTGAGCTTTATAGAAATCACATATCAATTTTGCCTCTGATAAGTACTTGGTCCATAATCAAATGCCAAAGAGAAGCTTTATCTTTATCTTCTTGTGCTGACCCTGTAAGTAAGATGGTAATGCTGTCCATCTAGGTGCTCGGTCAGCACCATCAGTTCGATCAGTCTTTAGGTAAACCGGCTGATGTTGACTGAGTGAGCAACAATATGTAAACAAGTCGGGTTATCATCATAAATAACCACATGGAGTTACTTTTTAGCCACCTCCAAAAAAATTCTCATAAAATAGCCAAGAAACCACAAGTGAACTCTGCAAGGAACTTTTCTTTGCGGTTTCTGACAATTTTTTGACACCCCCAAATGAAAAAAGTGGGCCCGCCACAAAAATAAGTTGAGACACCGCAGCTTTCGGCACTGCAATGACATGCGTCGACGCACAAAAAGCAAGTTAAAGTCGCAACTTGCGGACCGGAAGAAAAGGTGTCTTGCGGGTTGACCTGCGGTTTCATGGCTATTTTGTGAGAAAAAATAAAATGGTGGCTATAATTTTAATTTTTTTTCATGAGGTGGTCATTTAAGATGATAACACTAAACAATCCCTTATATTTATTTGTTTTGTCTATGAACAATGTTGGGCTTTAACTTGTGTAATCCAATTGGTAGTGTTTGTAGATCATATGGCTTGAATATGTGACAATTTTGTGTGTTGGTTTTTTTGTCACTTAGGGGCTGTTCATTGGTTTTCCAATTAAGTCCTGTATGGATAAAGTTGTCTGTATGGATCAGGAAGGTTTTTGTTTGAAGGGTTTTTTGATAGATGGCAAGACTCAAGAGCGTTTTCTTAATTGGGAGGGGCAGGTTTGGAAAAATCTTGGCTTTCTGCATAAAGCTCCCCCTTGGAATCTCTATGAATAAGCCATTTTCTATATCATTAAGCCACTACCAAACAGTCATGTATATCTAACCAAATAAGCTGTAAGTCCATTAAGCTCATTAAGCCGCTAACTAACAATCCCTTATTTTTGTTGGCAGTGTGTAAAAAAGGGGAAATGGTTTTGTGTTTTCCTTCAACACCTCAAAAGTTGTGGATGACAGTGGCTTTGTTTCTTGGTGGTTCATCCCTATTTGGTGTTGGTTTGCATCTTTCTTATGTAAATGTTGCTCCTCAACAAGCTCGAATAAAAGCCCGAAGTGATTTTGTGAAGGATAAGTTAAGAAAGAAATATGGGTATGACCAGTTTCCATACGAGAAGTTAAAGTCTAAGTTCAATTGATCGTTGTTTATGTAGGTATGTTCTATTTTTTTATTCGTTTAAGTCAAAAGTTCTTTTACTACTTAAAATGAGATTGTGGTTCAAATCCTGCTTAGAAGGTGTATCTATTGGATATAATCTTGATTTTGCACCTAATGGTAGGAAAACTTAGGAGGTGTTTGGTTCGTTTTAAGGAATTAGAATGAAAATGGAAATGGGAATGATGGAGAATGGGAATAGGAATAAAATTTCCGGTCCCTCCAATTTAGAGGGTGTTTGGTAAGAGGTATTAAGCAGTAATTAATGGGAATGAAAATAAAAGAAATTGTTTGGTTTTGTATAGTATAATATAATGGGTATATTTCCACAGAAGCCCAAATCTTCCTTTCAGGTTAAATTGGGGATTTTCATTCATTTTCATTTCTATGCCTGAACCAAACAACCCCCGAGTCCACCAAAATGGTATTCTATTGTGGTAAGAGTCATCGCTCTCACTTACCTTAGGGGTTGTTTGTTTACCTCTTAACAGTTCCATTAAGAAGCAACCTCTTAATCACTAAGAGGTGAATCCTGTGTGGCAAAAAATAAGTTTGTCTCTTAATGGTTCCAACACCCTCTGAATCATTTTGTATCTTGAACCTCCTTTAACCATTCAGAGGCCTAATTTCATTTTGAACAATTACCAAACAATTATATTTCATTTTGCACTATATCATAAGAGCCTCTTAATCATTCGGACCACTTAATCATTCTGCACCAAACCATTCAGCAAGCAACTGTCAAACAACCAAGACTCTCAATCCTTGCCTTTGCCCTTACCGGGTAAGATTTTTTGTCATTGCCAGATTCATCCAGTAAGTAATGTGACTTGGTAAGCGCTTACCCAAATAAGCGTTGGTTGAACGGCCCTTTTAGTCTCCCTCAACTACTTGGACCATTTTCTCCCCTAATGATCATGCCTTATTTTTAATGAATTAGACCATTTCATGCAGCTAATATCGCTAAAATAAAGATTGCAGATGGATCAATCCCGCTATTCAGAGATGTGTAATGATAGGGAGAAAGAAGCATCTTTTTATTGGTTAAATCATTCATGTAGAAGATCCATGAGAAAAACTCTATGTAATTGTTCAACTTTTTTATGTGTAAACAATAGATTACCAGAAATTCAGGCATTCTGACGCAGCGGAGGTTTGCGGAAGGATCGACAAGCGTCTAAACCCTTTAGGGTTGAGAATTACAAACAGTAAAACTCAAGAAATTAAGAGGAACTCTTAAAAAACTCTCAAGGAGAAGAAATTGAATCAATAAAATAATGTTAATAATAATGAAAACAATGAATCCTATTTATAGCTAAACTAATTAAGATAATATGGAAACTAGATCAATCCTAATTCTAATCTAACTAGGAAACTATTTAAAAAAGGAAACTAATAATAAGGAAACAAATAATAACAATAATCCTAATCTAATTAGAAAACAAATAAATAATAATTAAAGCTAAATATTTATCCTAAACTAATTAAGAAATAAAATAATCAAACAAGCAGATAAATGCGATTCGTTCGGGACTCGTCAGAACGCGTCCTCGACACGGCACGCGACCCAACTCGCGCAAGGAACTGTTTTTCAGTTTCCGGTGCAGATTTACGAGCTTCTTTCGAGCCCGTTTTCTTCGTTTCCAAATATCAAAGAAAAGTCTCGTTAAGTCCCGAAACCTCTCTGTATCACATTCAGCCACTTATCATAACAGCTTCAGTTTGTCTTAATAGCGTATACTAGTCATGATAACTGGTACATTCCAAGATAACTGGTATTTGCACAATTTTAAACTTGGTCATGAACCTCCTTTGGATTTTTCATCTACTCAACTCTTCCTCTTTCAATCTGAAAGGAAGGAAAAAATAAACTATGATTTGTAACTTGTTGTTCTTTTATACAAAACCTCACTACGATCAATATAGTATATAAGATAGAAAGATTTATAAACTATATTTCAAATCACAGTACAATATTTCACACTGAGTATCTTGTATAATATTTTCTCCTAGAACCACGGTTTGTATTTGACTTCCATATAAATGTCATATATTAACTCGAGTCTTGCAACTGTTGAATGCATTCGGGAAAAAAAAAACTTTTAATCTCTATCAATATAGAGTACTTGGGTACTACACATCTATGTCACGAAAATATATGTTTTTTAAATATCGCATTGAAATATCTTTTTCATTTTATTGTAATACGTAAGATAGTACATATTTAAATGTACAATCATCTGGTAAATAAGATTTACATTTTTTGTTAAAGATAGAAAAGAAAATATAGACCGACGAAAGAGATGCAGTGCAACTTGGTAGCGCATTTGTTTTGGGTACAAAATGCCATGGATTCAAATCATGTCATCCCTATGTATTACTCCTCCTTTGAGCAATAACAAAGGAATTTTTTTAGATTAGTTTGCATTGGACATAACATATAGAATATCGGGAGAATTTCATACATACATGCATCTTTCTCCTTAATTTAATAACTATTAAACATTTAAAAAATACAAATAACTAAAATTAAATTAAATATCCTTAATTTAATAACTATTAAACATTTAAAAAATACAAATAACTAAAATTAAATTAAATATATTTTGAAAATGACTAATGTAACCTTCCTACAAAAAATGACCTTTTGTCTCTCTCCCAAACGCAGGAAGGTCATATTAGTTATTTTCAAAATATATTTAATTTAATTTTAGTTATTTGTATTTTTTAAAAGTTTAATAATTATTAAATTAAGGAGGATAGTTTAAAAGTTTACAAGAATATATATATACGTAATATTGCATCTTTGTAAGGACGTGTATGAAATTCTTGTCAGATTATTTTATTCTTATGATACTATATAGTATATGCAAACAAAATGTATTGCATAATGAGTTAGCTAATAGTATCTTTATTATGCATAGATAATGTGAAACATCAATCAAAAGAACCATATAAATGAAGCAATAGCACTAGGAGGGGGTAAAAGCTTACATTGATCAACCCTTAAAAGATTCATAATAAAAGTCACATTTTAACAAACATAACACATCAAAATTTCTGGTTCCATGCCTTTCACAGGGTAAAAGGGAAATAAAAATCTATAAAATTCAAACTCGATAATACGACAAAATGCTGCTTCTAAGCAGCACCCTTTCCTTTCTTCTTCTGGAGCTTCTTCATGTAGAACTCTAGCTCCTTACCCTCCAAGATATATCTGCCAACATACAAACATATATATATATATATATATGAGAAAAAAAACCGAAAAATCCAAAAAAAACCCCAACATAAATACAAGAAAAGAGACGATCACAAAAGTAAAAATTGTATAAATAAGATTTTGGTATAAAATCTTTTGTTCTGATGTTCACAATCAAATTTGAGTTCTCATTTGAACCTGCCCCTATATTTATATATATATAGATGTTGGTTCATTTAGATATTAGACGAAGTGTATAAACTATAGAAAATTTGGCAAATCAATATAAAAAATAATTTTTTTCTTAATTTTTTTTCTTCAAATGCTATGATTTAATATATTATTGCACATATATTTGTTTCATAATGTAAAAGTTTCACGTGTATTTGTTTTTCATAAGTTGAAAGTTTCTCTTGTATTTTTTTTATGAAAAATTTCATATGTTTTTGTTTCATGGTGTAAATTTTCACATGTAATTTTTTTCACAAGATGAAACAAACATATATGAAATAATATCTTAAATCATTGCATTTGATGAAAAAAAAATCATGAAAAAAATTATTTTTTATATTGATTTGGCAAAGTTTCTATAGTTTCTACCCTTCGTCTGGTTTCTAAATGAACCAACCTCAATAAATATATATATATATATAATAGATAGATTGGCTACTTGCATTTGAATAATAAATAAATAAGTTGACAAAAGACATACCCATCAGCACGGCCACACTGGCCAGGGCGAGATGAAATTGCTGCTAAAAGACGACCACCTGAAAATTGCTCCTCAACATGGGAGTCAAGTTTGCGCTCCTCTTGACGTTTCTCCAGTTTCCTCACAACATGGTTACTCTTTTTTGCCTCCTCGGTAGCAGCCTCTGCCTCCTACAAATATTTCAAATTACACAATAAATATCACAAGAAACTTTAAATCTTTTATAATTACACAATAAATATCACAAGAAACTTTAAGTCTTTTATACCCTGTTTATAACCAAATTAATTAAAAGTTGACCATCATTTGATGCAAATATTTGCATAAATATTTTGTTTTCTTATAATCTAAATACTCCACTTTTGAACTAATATCAATAATGCAACACAAAGAAATTAGATACCATAAACAGGAAACCAATGATACATAACTAAACAAAACCAAATTGCAAGAGAACTTCAAATATATATATATATATAGAAGAGGGTTCAAATGCAAACTCAAATTTGGTTGTGAACATGAAGACAAATGAAAGAGAGACACCTGTCATATTTAGACTGAATAATGAAGGAAAATATTCATACAGAATGTAGTATTTTTCATACCAAAGAACACTAAGTTGCGTCTGAAAGTAGAGTATTATTCAGACCAAATAACACTACATTCAGTCTGAATATAATGTCATTACTCAGTCTAAATAAGCACAGACAGAATATTCCTCAGTCAGACATGTGCCACACTCTCATTTGCCCTCACGTTCACAACCAAATTTGAGTTTGCATTTGAACTTTCCTCTCTCTCTCTCTCTCTCTCTCTCTCTATATATATATATAATATACATAATGTAAGTTGAACTACAAGATAAATTCCAAGACTAAGAAAAAGAAACATACCTCTCCCTCTTTCTTGGTAGCAGTAGCTGCGGGTTTCTTCTTGCGACCAATGTCAACTCCATAGTGTTGAAGATACCATTGTTTAAAGGGTGCAGCATCAACTTGAACAATTGCACTCTTGACTAGAGTTTGGGTCCTAACCAACTCGTTGTTTGATGCATTGTAAACAACATCCAAGATTCGCGTCTTCCTGGTGACAGCCTCACTTCCCCAAGAAAAGTTACCTGTATCTAACCTCAAAGCACGCCACTTCACATTACCACCTCGAACTCTGACCCTTCTAACAGTCTTGTTGCTCGATATTTTAGTGTTAGCAGGCTGTCTTCCGAGCTCATACCTTTTAAGAAAAAGAAAGAATAAGAGTATTAACAACATTGTGCAAAAAAAGTACATTATAAAAGGAAAATTTTACATGTTAGAAGGTAAAAAAATCACCGGAATACTTTAATATGCCAAGTTGTTTTAGCCAAAAACAAGTATGATATGGCAAACTCCAAATCTTACCAAACTCGTTTTCGGTAAGAAGATATCAATACCAAGAAGCCAAGGTTTTCAAAAACTAATGTTTAAAATCATAAATTAACATTTCTTATTAATCATTTGGATAAACTTAATGTATTAATCAACAATAATAACATAACTTTCAAGATGTTTACAATATTGGTTCATAAATAAAGATTCTACAAAGTGTGTCCTAAAATGAGCTAGTATAATTCCAACCTCATATCATAGGACCACTATATGCTATATCTCTATAAGAAGAAATGACTTTTCTCTAATTACATAATTTGGAGAGTTGCAAGCAGAATATCATTTATATGGCTCAATTACCCATAATCAAAATAGAAAACTAAGATCTGATTACAAACATACAGATAAACCAGAACTTCTGAAAACAGAGGCATAAAAGATGATACTACTCCTCCATGAGAATAAACTTCTTTTTGAATTTATTTAATACAGTAAAACCCATAATAGCATCGATTGAACTAAAAAGAGGCTAAATTCAAGCGGAAACTTTTATATAGTTCACTGAACCAGAGTGCCGATATGAATGGATATAGAGTTGATACCTTAATGTATGAAATCAAAAGCATAAAGGATAGCTATAAAAACACATTAAGAAATCTGATGCTAATGAATATTACTTCACATTAACATAACCGGAATCAATAAGAAAAACTTCGAAATACAACGTAAGAATCTGCATTTATGGAATTCTGAAACAATCAAAAGCCCTAAGGAACCCCTGCAAAGATATATCTATCAATTTCGAATCTATATGTTTCAATTTGTTTTCTATGTCAGAAAATTTCAAATTCGGCATATCATAATCCAAAATAAGCAGAAAATACAACTCAGTTTGTACGAAAACTTACTTTCGCTTCTTCCTCCACGCCTTCTTCTTGCCACCAGTGGCACGTCTCTTGTGCATCGAATCACGAGAAATACCTGCAACAATAACAAACCAATAACCACCATTAGTGTGTTCATAAGATCACGAAAATGTAGATTACAAAAGAGTATAATGAATCCAATGTATGAATCTGAGATAGCCATTGGTAAAACATACCCATATTTGCAGATCAGAAAGGCTCCCTCCTGCGCCTCTGAACTCGAATGACAAAGAGAAAGCTAGGGTTTTGTAAGGAAGATGGCTTAAAAAGGAGAGGCGATTGCTTCTTTCGTTATCTACTGAAACCCTAGTCCAGTAACTATTAAGTAACGATTTCAAATGCCCAGTGGAAATGGGCTTGTGAAATGCCGGCCCAATTATTTGGCCCAACCCAAATTAGTCCTATTGAAAATTAATACAAATTGGGGGGGGTTATTTTTATTTTTTGTTTGAAGTGGATATTATTCGTTTCACTTATTTATTATTTTTATATTGTTGTTTATATTACTTTTCTTATATACTTTTTAAATAGGAATCCATTTTCCGAAAGATACTGGTTTTCATGCTTTGATAGGTCTTCATGATCAATGGGTGTTTAAATTATCGAAAAATCGAGAAACCGAGTTGAATCATTTGATCCGAATATCTGAAAACAAAAAAAAACAGGTATTCATGATCATGTGTCGATTTTGGTTTTGAATTTTAGGTACTTACGGTATCCGAACCAAGCTATATATGATGTATATATAATATTTTGATATTAAATATTTATATTATCATCTATTTATTTATTAACCAAACCTAAATGATATTTATTATTTTTTTAATTTTTTATATGAAAGTGGATTATTAAATTTAAAGGTATGAAGTTGTGAAGGAGTCAACATTAACCGAAAATTTGATATTTTTTAGCTATTAAACTTATTATAATTTGTATAGTTTTGACTATCTTTTTTAGTTATTGTGTAATTGTTTTAAATCTTACATTTTGGTACCATTTGTATGTTGTAAATGATATTATTGTTATTATTATTATTTTAGTTCGGGTAGTCGTGAACCGAACCGCAGGTAACAGCCTTATTTCATTTCGATTAGGTGTGGATCGGTTTCAGTTCAGGTAATCAAATATTCGTCTCATATGGTTCGCTTCACACTTTCCATAGTAATCGAACTGAACCGGACCATGAACACCCCTATTGACCATTTCGATATATTAGAAAAAGTAAATAACTTTTGCTAACAAATACGTATTTTTTGTCCGGTTAGAAAAGTCCTCATAATATTTTGATGTTTTGTCGGGCATTCCTTTTGATATTTTGATTTCATTTTAGAAGATAATAAAGGATAAACTCGTTGCATTAAAAATAAAGATATGATAATTTACAGAGCCAAATAAATCGAAATATTTATGTATTTTTTTTGTTAAATGTAAATGCTAATGACAACTTACATAAGTCTAAAAACCCTAGAAAACAATCAATAATATTGAAAAATATTTAAATCATGTAAAACTAAATTTATAAAATTTTGTTTAAGATCAACAATGTCACAAAGAAAAGTTATATATATTAAACATATTATTTATTAAGAATATTTATTTGAACGGATTTACATATAAATATCTAATGAAAAAAAAATCAATAAATTCTAAAAAAGAATTAGGATTATTTTAAAATGTTAACCTTAGCCTTATTTTAACATGAGAATGCATACCTCTCCTCTAAGTTGTTTCCTATAATTTCGACCATCAAGGTTTACACTTTACATTGTTATGTATTTGTCATAACACAATATTAAAGTTATTAGTATTTTGTCTTTTTATTATATTTGAGTGTGGATAGTATCTGTCTATCAGATAAAAAGTATACAGTTTTACATTTTATAATTGAATGAATAGTTAGATACATTTTGCAAACTTCTTCGGTTCCTTTACCTTTTTGTATGTTGTTCCAAAAAGATTAAAAAAAGTTAAATACAAAAGTACACATATCGTGTTAGGATTGAGTTCTACACTTATAATTAATTGAGTTCGAAGATTTAAAGGATGTTTTGTTTGTGTTTTCTTAAAAGTAATTATACGAGGGTTTGTTTTTTCATAACTTAATGATTTGAATGGCTTGACCGTTATACCGTATGTATTTTTGTTTACAACTAAATGGCTTAACTGTTTATTCATTGAAACCTCTTTCAACAAACAACAGATAACTGGCTTAATAAAATATTTTAAAATATAATTATAATTTGTTATCTTTGAAAATAAATGATTTATAGACCGTCAAATAAATGATTTATAGATTGTCAAATAAATCAATAAAAAGGATACAGATTTAAAGTATCGTGCCATACTTTACCACTATTTTTTATGAATGGTCCTGAGAACTAAAGTTGACACAAAGCAAGATATAGCTTGAATATGGAATTTCGTAATGACTACGGATTTCATGTATTTATTACATCTTTTGTGTTTTCGTTTGACATATTTGATGAAAATGAAAGGGCCAAACTGATCAATATAGTCACTTGTGACTTGTGAATCAGCTCAATACGTGTCACGCAAATTTTAACATAACCACTGTTTTTTCAATTTCCGATAAACAACCACATTTAAGCTTAAATTTAGTTTCCAGGTTCTTCAATGTTGATAGGCGTTGTAATAAATACGTGTGTGTATATCGATGTATAAAGGACAAACAATTTACCCATTTAAATATAACTTAATTGATATTCTAGAAAAAATACGTATGTGACCGTTAGATAAAATTTGGATCATAGTGTAAAGTCAAAGATAAGTAGATAGAAATTTAATAGGTTCGATGTTGATGAATATGACATAAGTTTGACCAAAAGTCTAAAAAGTCAAGAAAAATACCCAACTTTAATTGTGTTCTATTTATATCTAGATGGTCAAAATATGACGAGAAATACACATGGTTTATTATTTTGTGGTTAAAACATGAAAATATAAAGCTTAGTGGTAAAAGTTAAAATAAATTTTGAATGAAGAAACGAAACAGAAAGGTCGCAAGAGGAGGGATACACAATCGCTGATCGAGAGAGGTTGTATACTAGCAACGTCATATACAGTGGTGGTGTGCATGGCAGGGTGTTAATGAGTTGAGTCGAGTTGAGCTACAGATTATTCGAACCCCTGTCGAGTTTAAGTAACTTTTTCCATAGTAAGACTTAATCTCAAATATTTTTACAATGACCAAGTTTGAGCTTGATACTCACTTTGCGGACTGGAATTCAAGATCATTTAGCTCGTTTGCTGGCTTACCTCAATGATTTGTAGGCTTTGATTATATGATTAAGTTATGAACGTGTTTGTCTAAAAAGGTGTATGTTCGAATGGCCTAGTTTGATTCGAATCTAAAAATTTAATCGAGCATTCGAACGAACTGAGTCGAATATTCTTTCTATAAAGCTCGATTTGTTAAGTTAAACGAGCTTTAGTGTGCATTCAAGATTGACTATGGAGCTCAAATAGTTAATAAAATTTATACTATTTGTTTTCATATAAGTTTTTTGAGATTTATAAATGGAGTTAATAGTATAACATCAATTTTACAACTTTGAAATAAACGATAGACGTTAAAATTTCAATTATCTTATTTGATATTTTTTTATAGTTGAGTAGAACACTTTGTCAAAGTTTCTTTGGCATTTATTAGAAATGGACAACAAAACTATATAATAGGCAAACCTATGAAGGTCCTAACGGGTCCCATGTACAATGCATCCGTTACCGACTTTCACAATTACTTATTATAGATTTGTAGGGTGTGAAAAATGTGCATACTACACTCTGAAGGGTGATTCAGGATATTAGAAAATACAAGGGCCATAAAATAAAATAAAATAAAAAATCTAAACATTTCAGGTGAGCTTATAGGTTTTTGATCCATCTTAAAGGTGCACCAATTCAGCAAAAAATATGGGCTCATGATTGATCTAAATTTTAGATCAAGCCGTAACCGAATCTTATCTAACCAGACTCGAATTATGTTCTCTTAATACCTTAAATGAACAGTTGATCAAACACAACTTAGAGTAAATGCCTGAAAAGGCCCGTGAGGTTCCAATTGTAGTGAAATTAAGGATCTTTCTGAAAGTTCACTATGGGTTTATATTTTATATGTAACCGTCATGTAAGAAGACAATAAGTTGATGCATTCTCGGATCAAGTAAAGCCCCGAGCGGAACAGATAGTCTACTGGGCGCGGTTCAACTAACAGACACTCTTGGAACTTGACATAGTTTTAAATGCGATTCTTTTTTGTCTATAACATACATTTTCACAAATAAACTGAAAGGCTCGACTTCAAAACCGTACGAAGTTAGTTTAACATTTTAACCCAAACTCTTATCTAGTAAGTGTTTATTAGTGAAAGTCAACACTCTCGTTTACCTCATTGGGTAAAATTCTATCCACCAAAACAATATCATGTACAACAATTTATTCAGTAAGTAACTAAGTATTAACCGGTTAAGAATCTTCTATTTCATTTACAGGGTAAAACTCTCAGTTCTTCCTAGAGGTGTAAACGATTTGAGATTCTAACGAATTAATCGAGCTACAGTCGATCTCGAACACAAAATAGAACTCGTTTAATCTAACGAGTCAAACTTTATAACACTAATGTTCAACTCGGCCCGTTCAAAAACTCGATTATATTTTTTCGAGTTGAGTCATTTGAGCATACACCTTTTTGAGCCAAAATGCTCATATATTTATTAATCATACAATAAAAATATTAAAATTATCGGGTTCAAGCCGATAAACGAGTTAACCAATCACGAATTTGAACCCATAAAACAATCATCGAGCTCGATAACTCAAAAAAAAAAATCGAGCTGGAGCTCGAGCCCAATATTGAAAAAGTTAATCGAGCTCGAGCCCAGTGTTAATTTTTCGAGCCCGGTTCGATTAACTTTCTTCTTAATTTGATTCGGCTTGTTTACACCCCTAAGTTTTTCTCATCATTCTTACAGGATATGATTCTGAATCGTTATCATATTAATACATCCAATAAGGCAAGTGACTCAATAAACATTTATCAAATAAACGACCTCTAACCGTATATTTAAAAGAGTTGTGGGGTGTAGTTGTACATTTTTGAAATTGTGGGGCAAGTGGAACCGTCCGATCGTCAGATCTGCAGAAGATCGCACTCAAAGATCACACCTAAGATTGGACTACTCCTATGTATTTGGTCATCGCGTGGTTTCTAGTCTGTAAAAAAACGCACTAAACTTTATTTTATTATAAAATCGCACACTATTTTCTGATTTTGTTTAGTCACGTTATAAATATTTTTTTAATTCATATTTTAACTATATATATATATATATAAAAGTATAAAGTGTTATCACTTTAAACAATTTTAGTAATCAGGAGAGGATATATGAAGGTGCTAGCAAGGTCTCATACAAAAGTTTATAGTTGTATTGATTTTGGTAAGTATAATTTTATTTTGGGTATGAAATATTTATACGTTAAATTTTAAAGGGTGTTTTGATGTGTAGTAAATATAAGGGATATCAGTAAAAAAAATTCCAAAAAATTCTATAAAAAGACGAAAAAGTTATTCGAAATTAACCAATTTATACTATATTATAAAACATTTGGCCAAAAAATCTTTAAAACAACTTTTAAAGCTTTAGTTACTGCTATTTAATGTTAATTAATTAATTTTTAAGATTACAAAGATAACTACGATCAACTACAGGATAAACATCTAATTTTAAATATAAAAAATCTAAAATATGATTAAGATAATTATTGACTTCTAAATAAAACAATAATATTATTAAACTAAAAATAAATTATTTGGTTATTAAACCTAAATTAAATTACGATAAAAAATTGAATTAAAGAAATTAAATAAAAAAAAGAACTTTTAATTGAAATACTAAAATCTTTTTCTCAAAACCACATAAAACCATTAGAATATCGATAGAAACGAAATTAAAATGAAACTTAAAATCGAGATATATCTCGCTGCATTTTGCAAGTACCTTTATAATTTTCTTAAAGATCATTTGAAATCAACCAAAGAACTAAAAAAATATCTTTAAATCATGGGATTCAGCTAAAAAGACATCAGATGATTTTACGAATTTTTGATCCACCTTAACATTGTGTTCTCCAACCTTTTTTCTATGAAAGAAATTAAGCGGAAAGGAAGGAAAAAAAGTATGTTATCAAGTTTTTAAGAAAATAATGTTGATTTTGATCTAAAATGTGGAAAAAAAAGAACCAAATAATAATAATTATAAATTTACACATCTCCTTATCAATTACATCTCCTTGAAAAAGAATTAAAAGTATATTTGTAAAACGTTCTTTCTTTCCTTTATCTCATGCTCAAAACATGAAAAATTATAACCACAAAGATGGTCCTCAATTGGTTTAAGCATGAACTTCAAAGGTTAAAAATACCCGAAGGTCTCAGGTTCAAATTCATGAAGGAACAAAAAGTCCTATTGCGGCTACGAATATTCAAATACGGTGACTCTAGATTACTCGAAAAACGAGTGATCGTTTTGAAATTAGTCGATTCACATAACATATTGGATAACCAGATTAATAAAAAAACATGATTTTTTTTGTTTCATTTCATTCGCAAAAACATAATTTTTTTATTTATTTATTTCATTCCCTTTCTCTTATTTTTCTTTCTTTTTCACAAAGATTAGAACCGTTGGATAAAAAATCTAGAAACCGTCATTAAAATAATCAAAATATAATATCATACTTATTTTATAAGACTATGTTGAAAAAAACTATCTTGATTGTAGACCATGTCGGTAACAATAATCCACCATTATTTTATTTTCTTTTAATAAAAACAAGCAGACAAATTGAACTTGAATATTGAAAAGAAATACCCACCACCACCTTCAAAATGCAACCACACAATCACACTAGTTTCCAACATTCTTCAAAACCCATAAAACAAACCCTCAATTCCCTTCTATTTTCCACCATTTTACCCTCTTCTTAAAAGCTTCATTCTCCAATATTTTCTTGCATAAAAACCTCAAAATCCCACAACAGTTTTTTCTTGGATTGGTGTTAAAAAGGTCCAATCTTTGATGCTTTTAAGCTTTACCCTTTTCACTGTTCAATCCACTTTTAAGGATTTCTTGGATTTTTATGTCTTTTTTTACCTCAGTTTTTTTTTTTAAATTTATGATTGTATGATTGAGATCTATACTACTGTTTTAGCTTTCCCTTTTCCCTGTTTTTGCTCTCTTGGATTCTGGGGTTTGTGGTGTTCTTTGAGGTAATAAAGCAGATAACTTTATTGGTATCTGCTTCTTAAATAGTTTTGTGAATTTTTGAGTCTTGTGCTAATTTTTTGTAATCTTTTAATCAAAATAGGGTCTATTTAATCACTATTGAAGTCATTGGGTAATGGGGTTTGACAATTTTTTTGTGGGTCTTTCTATTTATATCCAATTATGCATGTGATTAGATGATCAAGATTAGGGTTTTGTCTGCTTTCCCTTTTTTAAGAGCTCTGTTTTTCCCCATTTCAATCCAGGTTAGGGGTTTTTTATGATTTGAATTATGTGGTTGTTAATGGTGATATTAGTTTGTTATAATTGAATGGATGCATAATCTGTTAAACTCATGGATTTCAGAGCTTTCTTTATATGATCATGCAAGAACTTGCTCAGAATTTAGGGGTTTTTAGTTGAATTGTCTTTAGATTTAATGGAGTCTTTAGGGTTTTCTTTATAATCTGCCATTTTTCTGTAAAGTTGTGATCTTTTAGTAAAACCCTAGCTCTGTTAACTGTTTCTTGATCCTCACAAAGTATGATCATGTAAGAACTTGCTCAAAATTTGGGTTTTTTTAGTTGAATTGCCTTTAGATTTCATAGATTCTTTAGGGTTTCTTCTAAAATCTGCCCATTTTCTGTAAATTTGTGATCTTTTAGTAAAACTCTAGCTCTGTAACAGTTTCTTGATCCTCAAAATGCTTTCTGTGTGTGATCATATAAGAACTTACTTAAAATTTGGGTTTTTTTTAGTTGAATCGCCTTTATAATTTCATAGATTCTTTAGGGTTTCTTCTAAAATCTGCCATTTTTCTGTAATTTTGTGATCTTTTAACAAAACCCTAGTTCTCTAACAGTTTCTTGATCCTAAAAATCTTTCCTTTTTTGCAGGTTTAAATCCATGGAATCTCCCCAATCTGTTGTGTCACCATTGAAGACCTCATCTCTTTTTCCCGAGCCCGAAAAACATAATCTTGATCATTTCACAAGAAACACGAGTTTTGAATCCAAGAAAACCGAACCCGCCATTGGTGTTCTTGAGGTTTACATTCATAAAGCTAGAGATATACATAATATATGTATATATCATAAACAAGATGTTTATGCCAAGATTTGTTTAACTAGCCACCCTGAAAAATCCGTCACAACTCAAACGATAAATGGCGGTGGACAAAATCCCGTCTTTAATCAGAATCTTTATATCGATGTGCCCACTATCGATTCTTCACTAAAATGTGAAATATATATGTTAAGTCGGGTTCGGAATTATCTCGAAGATCAGTTGCTCGGTTTTGCTTTGATTCCGCTTTCGGAAGTTGTTATTAAGAACGGTAAACTCGAAAAGGAGTTTTCGTTATCGTCAAATGATCTTTTTCATTCACCGTCTGGTTTCGTTCAGCTGTCTTTGTCTTACAACGGAGCCTCACCGGATGTGGTTGAGATTCAGCCGCCGGTTAAGACCACGGACCGCGTCTTAACCGAGTCAGACGCACCTGGTTTGGATCAAACCGAGTTGGATAAACTCGAGTTCCCGGATCCCAAGATTGCGAACGAAAACCAGATGATGGTGTCTGAATACTACGGGATTAGCTCGGAAAGTTTAGTCTCTTCCGATACAGACGATCAAGCGAGCTCGGAAAATGGTGCAAACTTCGTGTTTGAAACTTCTAAACCCGATTCACCGCCCACCAGTGTTTCGACTAATGGGTCTCAATGTGGTTCAGCTCTTACTGAAAGCACCGAATCTGAATCTTCCGAGAAACCGAAATCCGCAAATCAAGAATCTGATTCAGCCCATAAAGACAAACGGGTTGAAGTTGGTTCGACCGTAAACGAGCCGGTTGAAGTGGGTTCGATGGGTGATTCAAGAAACAAGCCGGTTGAAGTGGGTTCGATGGGTGACTCAAGAAACGAGCCGGTTGAAGTGGGTTCGAGCCGTGGCTCAAGAAACAAGCCGGCAGCAATGGCTATGAATTTCGAGATGGATCAAAAAGTGGTTCAGCAAGATTTTGTGGATCTTTATATGAAAAGTATGCAGCAATTTACCGAATCGTTAGCGAAGATGAAGCTGCCATTGGAGATGGAAAACGAGCAAACGAGTTCGGGAAACTCGAGCACGGATCAGAACACGCCAACGCCAAATGGGGCCCGCCCACGAGTGTTTTATGGTAGTCGAGCGTTCTTTTGAAGGTTTCTTTAGGGGGTTTTAAGAGATTTATGGGTCGTTTACTAAACTCTTATTGGGTAAGAGATGCTTACAGACAAATCCGTTTTAGTTTAACAGATTAAGCGGCTTACCCAATAAGCATTTGGTAAACGGTCCATTGGAATCTAAAAGGGTTGGTGATTAGGGTATGTATGTATGATTATGGTGTTTCAAGTCTCTTTGTGTTTTTGGTTTCTTTGGTTTTAATGTTATGTTCTTGAGTTTCTTTATGCTTTTAAAATGTTAATTTTAAATGAATCTCTTTTGCATTGCTATTTGAACCCTTTTTAGGTCGATTCAGAGTCAGTGGTGGATCCATGATTTTTACCTGCTGGGATACCTTTAAGGTAGACTAAAAACTCGTAAAGTCGTTCGAGCATAATTTGACTGTTTCAAGAGATTTTTAAAGTTTTTTTTTGTTGATTTCGAAGAATTCTTTGGTTTTTCTTATCGATTTTGAGAAATTTTTTCCCCAATTTTTCCGATATATTATTAAATGAGATTTTAATTAAATTCACAACCTTTTAACGAGTATAAACCTATTTTTTCTTATATAGGCCTGGAGGACGGAGGTCATATAACATAGAAAACACGTGAAAAATCAATAACATAAATACTTTGAAGAGTATATATCAAAATGATCCCATAAATCATGATCTCAAATTCTCAATGATCATGTAATCAAGTTGTGAGGTGAATTTAATCATATATAAATGTTGGGCCTACGTAAAGATTAAAAACCACTAATCTCAATCAAGATTCTTGATGTTACATGCCATAATTTGAATAAGATTCTTTCATTAAAATGTTCATATTTATCAAATTTATATTGCATTAAAGATGGTTATAAAATTTTTTTTTTTTTTTTTCTTTCCAATCTTTTTTTGTTTATTTGGATGCAATTAAATGAAAACAACTTTAACCCTTTTTTTTGTTGATATTGTATATATCTCCATTTCTTTAACAATAATAATTTGGTTTGGCAAATAAGTGATTAAGTGATGAAAATGTCATTCATTAATGGATCACATAGCAAAATCGTTTCTAAAACAAACTATTATACAAAAAAATAAAGCATAAAAATACCTGGTTGAACTTAAAACTTAAAAATGCTTATTAAAAAGCTGGTTTTAACAATAAAATGGTGAATAACGTATCATAATACTTACATATGCACAATTTTTCATATTTTAAATATTCAATAAGTATTATTACAGGTTTTCGGACATATATGATGGCTAAAGATCAAATCCAACCGAAACCTAGATATTCCCGTAAAAGTCGGGTTTTGGATTTTTGAATATAAAAGTATTCATAATTTACATAAAACACCTCATTTTTAGTTCAAGTTAAAGTTCAGATTTCGAACTATCCAATTTTATAAATCCTAATATTTCTTGTTAAACTGTTAAAGGCATGAAATCAAGTGAAAAATGAAGTTAAGGTGAAAAACGTTCGATGGAATCTGAATCCTTAATCACTTTTAATCTCACAGCCACCCATTAATTACGGTCCTTCCAAGAATTGATCCAGTGTATTTCGTTGTATCTTATATCGGTGCATCTCATCCTAATATGCATCCAACGATGAAGATCCTTTCTTACGCTTCTCACCATAACCTATCTTCTCACTGTAACCCAACCTTAAAAAAAATATTTTATTTAGAGTTAAATTCAAATTTGGTCCTTGTGGTTTACAAATTATAACGGATAAGGTCCCTCAATGATTTTTTTAACTAATAACGTCCCTGTGGTTTCCATTTTATAACACATAAGGTCCCTCCATCTAACTTTTCTGTTAAATATAACATTTTTAACATATTTTCTTTATTTTTCATTTTTCAAACCACATGGACCAAATCTGTAATTTACTCTAAACTATATACATATATTTATATTTTATGTATTGTATAATTATATTTTTATTTCATTAATTATATAAATTGCCTATTTTATTAATTATATAATTTTCATATTTTATTAATTATATTATATTTATATTTTATAAATTTTTTATATTTTTTTATTTATATAATATATTACATTTATATTTTATAAAATGTTAATAATTTAATAAAATATATGAAAGGTCCAATTTATGCTATAAACATCAAATCATGTCAATATACAAATTGCATGCATGGAATATTTAAATATATAAAATATATAAAAATATAAAATATAAAAACAATCTTTTTATAAAATATAGATGTAATATAATTTTAAATATATACAAATAATTAATAATTCATAGATATACATATATGAAGTGAATAGAAATGGTAACGAAGGTTAAACGGTAGATTTTCAGGAGAATCATCTTGATGACATCGATGTTGTACTTGTTTGAATTTAATTTTTATATTATATTTACTGTATATATTTATATATATAGATTCATAATTTTTTGTATATTTAAAGATTATATTATATTATAGATCTCAGTTCATTCATTTACAAACTGAATAAAAGATACAAACTCACAAACCAATATAAAAATAAATTTTTTCATTATTTTTTTTCATCAAATGCTGTAATTTAAGATGTTATTATACATATGTTTGTTTCGCCTTATGAAAAAGTTACGTGAAAAATGCATGTAAAACTTTTACATTATAAAACAAATATATGATAAACTTTTAACTTATGAAAATAAATACATGTGAAACTTACATTATGAAACAAACATATGTTTAATAACATCTAAAATCATAGCATATAATGAAAAAAAAATTATTTTTACATTGGCTTGTACGAGTTTGTACTCTTTATCCAGTTTGTAAATGAACCAACATCTTATATTATATTTATATTTTATAGAATTTGCTTTGTACTTGTATTTATATTTTATATTTTATATTTGTATTTATTTGAATCTTCCATATATGTATATAATTTGTATAATGAACTGATTTAGTGTTTTTAACATAAACTTGAACATTTGATACATTTTATAAAATTATTTATATTTTATATATAAATATAAATATAAAATAAATTTTATAAAAGATAAATATAATATATCATAAATATATAAAGTATAAATATTTTTTAAATAAAATTATAAGGTGCCTATAAATATGTAGTATAATTTATAAAATAAGAAAATTATATAATTAACAAAATATATAATTTATATAATTAATAAAATGCAAATATAATTATACAATACATAAAATATAAATATATGTATATAGTTTAGAGTAAATTACAGATTTGGTCCATATGGTTTGAAAAATGGAAAAATAAAGAAATTATGTTAAAAATGTTATATTTAACGGAAAAATTAGATGGAGGGACCTTGCGTGTTATAAAATGGAAACCACAGGGACGTTATTCGTTATAAAAATCATTCAGGGACCTTATCCGTTATAATTTGTAAACCACAGGGACCAAATTTGAATTTAACTCTTTTATTTATTTTCCTTTCCCTCCTTTTCTTCCCTCCAAATTCGACAACACAGAAGACAAAGGCAAAACAGTCGTCCATTCCTCTCCGCCTCTCCGGCGACACCTCATCGGAAAAAATGCAGGTCGTATTCTCTTCTCCGATTCACCTAATTTCTGCAAACCTTACGAATATTCTTCTTCTGCTTTATATTATGTTCTCAAAATTGTTGTTCATCGTTTCCGCGTCAACTTGAAATCAGTCATTTGCACGGATTCGATATCTATTATGGATTTTGAAACGAGATCTTGTAGTTTTGCGATTAATTGTAGTTGTAAGTGTTAATTGTAGTTTGTGATTATTAGTTGCAATAGTTATATCTTCGTTCTAAAAAAAAACTCGCCAAGCACATTGAACTTCGTAACCAGCAATTGAAAGAGAATAAGGTTGATGTTCGAATTGCAATTAATGTTAATACTTCTTCATTCGAAAGGGATCGGGTGTATTTTGTGCTCTTTCTTTTGAGAACTGAGGAAGTAGTTTGCGAGATGTTGTATTGTTGATTCAGGAGGACCAAATATTTTGTTCATCAACTTTTAGGTTAAATTTTCTGAAAACCTCTTATTAATCCAACAGGCTTCTCCAAACCAGGATCAGAAAAAGCAAATTTGAACTCGGTATGTCTCTTTGATCTTCTCAATTTGCAGATACGTGGTGCTGTGTGCATAATTTCATATCTGTGTGTATCACTCCATTCTATGGAGTTGAATCCTTATATGTTGTGTGTCTAACAGAAACGCCTGTTACATGTTCGATGAAATTCCAGTTAGGTATTCCAACTGAACGATTGATAGGGATGAAAATTATCTAGTAACTTAAGTTGGTTGCATCAATTATGGGAGGCAAGCGATCTGAAACTTTCCTTATTGTCCGTCTATATGCATACGAGTCTCTTGATGATTGTTATACTATGCAGTAGTGTACCTACTATTGGAGGTTAAGAGGGTTCAATTTCAAGTACTTGAAACCCATTATTTAGGTTGTTCCTCACCCTCCAATTTCAGATGTTGATGTCGAAATGCTATAATTGTTGTTAACTTCTTGATTCTTGTAAATTATATATCATTCTGGAAGTTCTTTTAAGTGTTTTGAGTGGTTGGTTTGTTCCCAGTTATTTTGTGGCTGCTTCAAGCTTTCGGATTTACTGAAATTCTGGACCAATTGGCAATGACAATTCATCCTTAAATCATATATAAATGTAGAGGGAGGTTCAAGCGAAAGCCCAAAAAACTGAACAACTGAAAAACAATCTAGTAACCGTTCATCTGGACGGTATGCACATGTGCATACAAATAAATGAAGCTTTTCTTTTTGGTTTTTATGCACGTGTGCATACTAGAAAAATTGTTTACAAACCACTTGTATGCACACGTGCATACCGTTCGGATGAAAAATTACCAGGGCGTTCCTCAGTTTTTCATTTATTTTTTGCGGTTTCCCCATGAACGTGACCCTATAAATACATATTAATGAACTACTATATAGTAAATTAGTAATTTGCCGAATGTAGACTAATACTATTAAATCCTCCAAATGTCCCCCCAACTTTCAAGCTATTGTGCGGTACACATGCACATTTAGCCTGGCTTTGAGAAACTATTTATAGGCATACTGAGTGACCATATTTAGCCTGGATTTGAGAAACTATTAATACATTAACTAGTTATACATGCTATAGAAACCAAATTCAAGTTACATACAACGGTAACGTGACCTCAAACTACCAAATCTTTTTCTCACTTTTTCTTTATCACATAGGTACCTCGATTATTTCATTGACTCTTGTATACATATGACGTCGGCAAATCCAAGCAACCTGACCATCATCCCTGTACCTAATTCTCCACAATCCAAACTTCTCTGCAATATCTTTCCCTGTAGAGCACCCTTTTTCCCTTAGAAAATCCACAACCCACTGCTGTGCTGCTTTCATATCTTGCTGAATATCAGTTGATCTCCCTCTACTCCTTCCGGCAGCTGCCGCTCCCACTACCCCAGCGGCAGCCGCCCCTGCAGCCCCATAAAGAAGCGGGTTCCCAGCCAAATGCGCCACTTCTCTGCTCAAATCCGGTATCATTTCCCCCATCCCTACAGCTATATGAGCTCCTATTTTCAGAGCAAATGTCAACAGCTTCATGAAACCTTTCATATATGGAGCTAAAGAAATCACTGCTTTGTTATCTATTTGCATCATTTCACACCCGATTTGATCTTCAACAACATGCATTTCTCCTTTGAACTCGCATAACATGTGAAGCCGAATCGCATTCATCCCGGAGATCATATTTGTGACCAGTCTCCTTGAGTAGTTCTCGGTTCTAACGAAATAGAACATATTTGGTACCTTTCTTTCTTCTATCTGAACGCTATAATTCGCTAAAGAGTTAACTTTGCGGTTCAGCTCTGTTAAGAGCCTATGTTCGTAGTATCTTAGCCCTTGGATTTCTTGTTTCAAGTCTCTGATTGCCTGCTCAATGATCTTGAGTCTCTGAATGACTTCTTCTACCCCTTTGGCAATACCAGCAAACGATGGGTCGATTTTTCCAGTTTCGTCTTCTTGAGGGCGAATCTGTCCATCTGAATTATCTTCTGTGGGGATTTGTAACTCAACAGCCAGGTTGTAAAGATCATGATATCTTCGATGAAGTACTTCTCGGAAGTCATCATCGGATAGTAAATCCCGAGCAAAGTCAAACCCAGGTCCCAATACCGGTCTGCCCGAGTCAGTGACTGGAGTCCATGTATGCTGATAATCATACATGCTGTCTGCTGGAACTGAAAGCAAAGCCTGTTTTAATTGAGGGAGTGGTACAGATTGGGTTTTCCGGTATCGAGGGGGTGTTAGATTTTTGACACATTCTGGACGAAGGATGTTTTCAATCAATGTCACCCCGTGACAGAGGCTCTGAATGGCTGGGTAAATAAGCTCCTTATAGAGCTTAAGGGTCTCAGATAAGTTTTTGGTGGAGCAAGCAAGCACATCTACGTAGTACCCTAGTTGTCCTCCCAACTCGATCCTGATATGAATCCCATTGATGTTTATCAAGATGAGGAATTTCTCTAGACTATATGTTGCTCCGTGTTGGCTCTGGAGACCGATGATCTTGTTGTGTAGGTGAACCTGTTTCCGAAGGAAATAAGAAAGTTAGGGGCTGTTTACCAACACAAATTGGGTAATAACCGAGCAGGGCCTGTTTGTTAGCTACTTATTGAGCTTAATGGGACTCACAGCTTATTCGGTCAGCTATTTATGACTGTTTGATAGTGGCTTAATGATATACAAAGTTGCTTATTCAGTAAGCTTCTAGAGGGAAGCTTTATGTAGAAAGCCAAGTTTTTTCCAAACCTACCCTCCTCAATTAAAAAACACGCTGCTCCATCTATAAAAAACTCACAAAAACAAAAAAACTTCTCAATCTATACAAACAGATTAATCCGCACTGACAACTTTATCCGTTCCGTACATAACTTAATGGAAAACCATCCAAACAACCCCTAAGAAGGCTGTCTGGGTTAGCACTGACTGAGTCAGAAAGCAACCCCTTTCTGTGTCTGCATCTCGGTCAACATATTTGTGGGTTAGAGTGTATTGGTAAACAACATTCCGTTCTTACAGGGTAAGCACCTATTACCCAATCAGAGGTGGTCAGCAGGTACTAACAACCCCTTTATTAAGCCCTCCCGTAAAAAGAAACATGAAACCAAAGGGTTCAAGCCTCACAATTTTGTCATATATGAATATTATATACTTTAAATGTTTAAAGCTATCTGATCAAACCAAGAAAATACCTGTAATCTTGGGAAAAAGCCTGGGGTGAGGAACATGTGACTCGAATCATGGCATTCAAGATGTCTTCCTACAAAAACACAGTTGGGTGTGATCGACTGCCATCTCGGAGTTCTTGTTCTATTTTCTTCAAGAAGAGAAGGAATCAGCAGTAAAGATTCAGGATCAGATGGATCTTGTTTATAACAAAGTTCGAGTTTTAACATCATGTTCACCAGATCACTAGCATCCAAATTCTCGAAAATCTTAGATCCCATCCCCGGAATCTGGCTATGTAAACTTCCTCTCAAAATCTTCTCCAACTCTTTTCTACTAACAAATCCTGCATTCCCTTCATTAGAACTCACCTTTCTAACATCTAACTTCACCAGCTGATTCAGCACTTCACCACAAAACCACTGGAAATCCAAAATCAAGAACCCTAATTCTTCAAAATATATCACCTCTCCGATATTATGAAGACATATTGCAACCGCCTTTCTTCGCATTTCCACTTTATTCAGTACATTATTGTTTCTTGATTGGACTCTTAAAGATGGAACTTTAACTTGGCATAAATCTTTAAACTCGTTCCACTTCATCGCAGGTTTTTCGTGATTTTCTGACCTCCAATCGGATAGTATTTTTATAAGATCATTGCAGACTTCATAAACTCTAGGGACTCTTTGCAGAACGGTTTTGCTAGTTTTGCGGAGGTGATGTGTAAGTTTATTCACAGAAGCAGATGATCTTCCATCTACTGTGAATACCGTTGGATAAAAGTCAACATACCCTTCGAATTTATCTCTTAATCTCTGAACAATATTAACTATATTCTGAAAATCCGATGATATTTGGTCAACCTTGTCGTGGTGAGTCAACACGACAGTTACGTTGGGTAGCATGCATTGTTGACCTGCTTTTTTTGAGTTGGAAACTATGAATCTGAGCCAATATTGAAGATCTTCTTCTAACTCTAATGGGTTTTTTGGTTCTTTGTTATTTGGTTTGTGGAATAAGCTGGAAATGATCATAAAAGATGAAGGGCTTCCGTGGCCTGGAAACATGAGATCGTGAAGTGAAAAGAATTCGTGTTGACCTCCCAGGTTCCATATCGAAAACTTTATATCTTCTTCATCTTTTAATGTTTTTACTTTCATTCCTGTGGTTCTAATCACCTGCTCAACTGGATTTATAAGAGTTTTCACTTGGTCTATATAAGGTAGCTTTGAAGAAGAGAAGTTTTGTGATATGGCATTGCATAATGTGGTTTTCCCTGCATATATATACAATGAATCTTGATTATATCATCCGTCTTTGAAATAATGGTTCTAAATAACTTGTTATTGGCGCGCTTTTAAAAACTTTTTTATAAACATATAACTTGGGTCTTGGGGGTAAATGATAAATATGTACGACACCTAAGACTTAAATAAACACTAAGGAAACATAAAGACTAAAAACTCTAAATAGATAAATTCTTACTCTCATTTCCAGTGGCGGATCCAGGAATTTTGTCCACTGGGGTCCCATTAAGGTAGACTAAAGGCGCGTAAAGTCACCCGACGTGTTTCGGGAATTTTTTAAAGTTTTTTAGTTGATTTCAAGGGATTTTCTTAGTATTTTTGTCGAGTTTAAAGGATTTTCTTAGTGTTTTTGTGGATTTCGAAAGATTTTTTCGGTTTTTTTACTGATTTCAAGAGACTTTTTTAGTGTTTTTTTCAATTGCGGACAAGATGGGGTCCCTTGAATTTTTTTACTGGGGGGACGTAGGCTAAATTAAGTATTTTTGATATTTTTTACCCTATATAATTTTTTTAACATTCAGTGGGGTCCTTGGACCCCCCCCTTTTTACACATTGAGTCCGCCACTGTTTCCGTACACAAAGTCGAATATAATTTTTTAGAAGATTGAATAAAGTAGTGAATGGAGACTTAAAAGATTTAGTCCCGATTTTGTTCTCTTGATATCATTTTCTTATAAGTTTCATATATTTAATATAAATGGTTCTTTTTTTATTTTACATTTTATTACTTTATATGAATTTGAATTGTTCTACGAGAATATTCAAAACACTAACATATACAAGTATATATATATATATATATACATACATACATACATACATGTAGGGTCAGGTTTGGGGGAAAACCGAAAAAAATGAAAAGTTGAGGAAGACCTTGATAACCGTTCATGTGGATGGTATGCATATGTGCATACAAGTACGCTGTAAGCGATTTGTCCGGTATACACATGTGTATAACATGCACACGTGCATAAAAACCAAGAAACAACTTCAATTACTTTTATGCACATGTGCAACATCCAGATGAATGGTTACCAGAGTGTTACTTAGTTTTTCATTTTTTGCGGTTTTCACCGAACCTCCATCTATACATATATATATATATATGTATGTATGTATAGAGGAAAGTTCAAATGTGAACTCATTTTTGGTTGTGAACGTGAGGACGAATCTCAGCCACTTATCCGGTCAATAAAGGCGGCTTTGACCTGGTTCCCCTCCTTTAATAATCTCCACCCTCCCATGAATCGCGTCAATCCTCCGTGATCGCGTCCACCATAACCGAAGATGTGTGGCTGAGATTCGTCCTCACGTTCACAGCCAAAGTTGAGTTCACATTTGAACCTAACCCTGTATGTATATATATATATATATATATGTATACATATGCCGCCTTAAGGCACTCCTTGAAAAACGTCATGGCCTTGCCGTAACTCATAAGACTTGACCTCACCGCCACGACACGCCTCATGTTATTCAGAAGAAATAATTATCACAACTTGAAAAATATAAGTTTTTGATGGAAAACCGAATTCTCACCAGCAAATTCTTGTCCACAGATGAAGACTCTGCAGCTCTCGGGCACGGTCATAGGCATATCTTTGAGCAAATCGATTTCAGGTTCGGATTTAGCATTTTGGCCTAATTTTAGATATATTTCTTCGGTTTTTCCCGAATTCTGAAGTGGGGTTCTTGCAAGATCAATCTCTTCAATCCATGGATTAACTTGTAAAGTTTCCATTATAGTCTTCAATACTAAATCACCATCAACCCCTTTGCAACCTTGCAAAGATAACCATTTCAAACTAACATTTTTCTCCAAATTCTTAAAGATTCTGATTATATCTTGTCGCGTTAAACTTTGATCTTCATATATCCCCAATCTCGTTACAGTTTGGTTAGTATTTAGCATCTGCAAGATCGCTATCAATCCTTCCCTCCCAATCTTCGTTCTTTTCCCTCCAAAAGTTATCGACTTTAGAGTTATATTCGCTTGAATTTGTAGAGCGGAAAATCTAGTCAACGGGCATAGCAAATGTTCTACGCCAATCCCGCCAAACCGGTTATCATTTACGTTCAAGATTTCCAAGCTTCGATTCTTGAAAAGTCCAGCTGCAATATAAACAACTCCCTTATCTTTTAAGCCGGTTTTCGTTAGGTTCACTTCTTTTAGACTCCGGTTATGTTCTAGAACATTCCGGAACTCCTTAGCCCATCGCGATTTTAGTCGGACCCCGGTGAGGTCAAGTGATTTGACGGTTGTGTTCAATTCAAGAGCACCCGCCACCCGGCATGCCCCCGATACACTTAGCCGGTATATTCGTAAAACGTTGCTTTCGGGGGCGAATTCGACCACTTTTGAGATATTTTCGTTATCGTGTTCTCCACTCCATACGTGAACTTCCATGGATCGGTTTCTTGCTAATACTGCAGATATCAACGGTGTGGCCGTGATTGGACTCGAGTCGAAAATCGTCAAGAGTTTTAACGTCGAATTTGCTTCGATCATTTTCGAAAGCTCTTCTGCTCCTTTTGATCCTATAGAATCTTCCCATATCTGTAACTCTTCCAAACAGGTGTTTACCTTTAGAGCTGAACCAATAAGACTAGCTCCAAAAGAACCGATTCTTGATTCAGACAACATGATCTCTTTAACCACTTCGTTTTCTTTCAATATCTTTGCTAACTCTACCATACACTCGACATTTATCACATTCCGTTTGAACACAAGTTGCTTTACGTTCGAAGAACTATCTAGAAGGATCTCGAGACTTTTTATTTCTTCCAACTGCCATTCGACTTGATAAAATTCAAGATTTTGAAGAAAAACCCGTGTTTTAGAAGATGTTGTTAGGAGTTTAAGGATGTTAGAAAACTGGTAATGGGTGTCGTTTGAAATGTTTATATGAATGGAATCTTGAGTTTCTTGATGACAACATGATGTTGGTTGAGAAAGATGGAAGGAAATGCTTTGAAGATCTATAGTTTGGGTTTGGATTGATTGGAGAAGCCATTGAAGATCTTTTAAGTTGTGGTTTGATGCCATTGTTGATGAAACTGTAATGAAAAATTATGTTTAAACATTAAAATCAAGAACTATTCATGTTTCTTAAACAAAACCATATTCACACAGGCTAAATGCATCTTTATATACTGCTAAATGCACCCATATATATACATATATATATACACACACATATATATACATACACACATATATATACATAGACATACATATATAGGGACGAGTTCAAATGAGAACTCAAATTCGGTTGTAAACGTGAGGACAAATGAGAGCGCGACACGTGTCTGAATATAGATTATTCAGACCGAATAATCAAAGAAATATTCAGATTGAATAAAACTGAATATAGTGTTTATTCAGTCTGAATAATGCTTATTGAGTTCTCATTTGAACTTTCCTCTACATAGATATACATACACACACACACATATATATATACCGTTAAATGCGCCCCTATATACTGCTAAATGCACCCATATATATAACGCTAAATGTGGCCCCTATATAGTGCTAAATACACCCATATATATACTGCTAAATGTAATCCTACCTGCTAATTTCCATTTCACCCAGATCAACATCAAGACTTATTTTATAGATTTTCAATGTATGATTTGATCTGATTCTGAAATAAATAGGGGTGCATACAGCTAACACATGTATGAACATAGGTTTCTTTCGGTGGAAAATAGGATTTGCTTTACCTTTTTTAACTTCTTGCTTTTGTGTTTGAATTTTTGAACAATTTACCCATTTGAAAGGATTCAAAAGGGAAAAAAGTGCCATCAATGATTTCTCTTTTACTTTTTCTAATTGATGCAGTGACAAAAAACCCGGATCACGAGGCATCAAGACTTTTTGGACTTGTAAATGATTGTGGGAAACGTCAGTTTTAATACATCTCATCTTCAGACCCCATCTCTCATTCAGATATACTGATTTGGTTTGATTTGATGGTCGTGGAGGTAAGTCTATATACAAAATATTTTCCATATCTTTGTAGTAAAAAAATTGGATTTTTGAAAGTATATTTGCTGGTAAAGGAATGATAAATTCCTTAGATGCTTGGTTGATGGATGTTTCAAAGTAATGATACCATTCTTGGTACAGTTGAAAACATCCAAACAAGATTTGGTCCATTTTTTTTATTTTCTATTTGTTGTTATAATACATATATAGGTGGATCTAGGATTTTATGTCACTGGTGGCACTTGTCGTGCTATTGCCCGGTCCCATATCCCTTCCTGGTGACGAGGCGGCGCCTCACACCCAGGGGCGGACCCACATGGATAGATAAAGTGGCACGGGCCACTTTTTCGTAGTTCTGTTGTAAGGGGAAAAATTACGTTTCAGATAAGTGTCACTGTATTGTTTTGTTGGGTGCCAACATATAGTTTTTGAAACTGAAATGTTAACATAAGACTTTAATGACTAAGATGGTAAATGCTTCTGCCTTTTGTATAAAAGGTCAAGTTCGAGTCCCCTAGTTGTCAAATTTGTTGTTTTTATATAATCTTTTGTGTTTTTTAAAATATAGGTAGATTGGACTCGAAAATGGGTCTTTTCTATGCAAGACAAAGAACCAACCAACAAATCAATACTAATATTATGAAAAAGAAATTAAATATTTTTTTATAGTTAAATTATGCTACCACTTGAAAGATTTTTTGGGGTCCGCTCACACAAACCACATCCCCACTTTGCAACATTCTTGCATTGTAGTGACGTAATATTTAGAGTGTAATTTCATGATCTGTAGAGAACACCCAAAAGCCTGCAAAGCATCTGGTCTAACTGAAAAAATAAACTATAAACCATAAGGATGGTGCCCGATTGGTTTAGCTTGGCCCCAAAGGTCAAAAGTGCCTGAAGGTGAATAAAAATCCCCTTATGACCACGGAAATTCAAATGCGATGACTCCGGACTACCCGCGAAACGGGTGGTTGCCTAGGATTAATCGGTTCGCAGAGATGGTTGGATATCCAGATTAATAAAAAAAATCAACTATGTCGATTCAGGTAAATAAATACACTTTCCCATGTGGAATCAACATTTTCAGCAAAATGATTAATTATTCCCGATGTATTTTTAACCCTTTTTTTTCTTTTTGTTATTTTGGAGGTCAAATCAACCTTTTTTGAAGTTTCTTTTTGGGATCTTGTAAAATTTTGATAAGTTTGGGATCTTTTTTTGCTACTTAGGGTTTTAGTATTTGGTATGGTGATATGGCTTGTATTAGGGTATCGAGTTTTGATTAATAAAATTTAAGTTTTCTTATTTTTTTCCTTCTTCTTTCGGTATCTCTATGAATCAATGAAATGTTGAATTGAGGTGTGAGTTTCCCACACAAAGTGCATAAGTATCTCTAACAACATTAAAGTATTTTATACATATTATTTATCCCTCATAAATATTTAAATCAAGGTTTATTATTGGTGGAAATATAATAAAATTTATCTCACGTAGTAATTTTTTTTGAGAGTTCTCCAAATTTAGAATTTCACACTCTTATGTTTTCTTCATTTTTGGAAAATTTGTTGAAGCAAATCTTTATTTTTTACTCAAAATATCCGTTTTCTCTATTTCGGAGAATATGTTGCAAATGCTCTTAATTTTTTTGGCCACGATGCCTATGGTAGCATAAAACTAATAACGGTGGCAACACTGTCAAGGGTTGTAAATTTTCCAAAAAAGGGTACGTATGTGCAAAAAATGATCGTTGAATAAAATATTGATCCTTGTCCTATGATAAGTGTGATCCTAACTTTGCTAATTGTATCTCACTTCTTCTAGATCCAATTTTTACATATACTGCTCTTGAATCATGTATACTGAATTCTTTTGGTGTATATAAAACCAAATAACACCTTTATAATAATTCATACAAGTACATATAGATAATTGAAGATGTTTTCTGGTTTCTATAGATAATTGAAGATGTTTTCTGGTTTCTAGACACGTGTACATACTGAAAAGTTATTTACAAAATACTTATATATACTATACATAACATACAAATGAATAGTTATTAGTATTTTTTTAATTTTTAATTTTTATAGTTTTATCTTGAACATGATCTTATATGTATTTATCTAATATATATATATATATTTATATAAATATATGGCAGGATGTTAGTTGTTGTATTGTAGGGAAGCCAAAAAGTAAGATGATTTAGAGACAAAAATCTGAGAAGTGCACAATTATCCAACAGATAGATAATTGGACCACTCATGTGCTTGAATTTTGAAAAGATGTTTCATACTTGGATCTCTTGTCTCACTGCCATTGTCTAACTTTAATGTCTTTCTTTCTCCAAGTAAATACTGTACAAATATTTATCTGTTGAAGTGAACTGTCATACTGTATATTTATTTGTAGGAACTTTATGTATTTCTATAATGGGTTTTTTACCTTTAGGGAGAGATTCAAATGTATTATATATACTTTAATGCTATCTATGCGTCTAAAACCCACAAAAGATGTAAATTTTACCCGTAAAGATGAGTATCTGACTCTAATGGGACGAGAATCATCTGCTTTGGTGGGTAACGAGATAAGCATGGAGGTCTTTTTTTTTTCTTTTCATTTTTGAAGTTGATCGGGGCAGGGTTGGAAATGGTACTACCTGACGCTAATCCGATCTCAGTTAGTACTTTTTATGTTGTTAAATATATGTGTGTGTATATATATATATATACATACTTAGAGGGAGGTTCAGCGGAAAACATTAAAAAAAAAGAAAACTAAAAAGCACCATAAGAGCCCGCTATCTAGACGGTATTTTTTTCTATGCATCAATGTATATATATGCATTAGTGCATATGCACAAATGCATACAAGAGATTGGAGTTTTTTTTTCTTTCTATGCATCAATGCATATATATGCATTAGTGCATATGCACAAATGCATGTTAGGACATACCGTCCAGATGACGGGCTCTCAGGGTGTTCTTTAGTTTTTTTTAGCGGTTTCCCTTGAACCTCCCTCTATATACATATATCTATCTTTATTATTATATAACAAAAATATTTGTAATTAATTTAGTGACATTTTATTTTATTTTTTAATTTACAATACAGTTTTTAAATTTCTTTTTACCCAATGGGTTCAGGTCT
Organism: Silybum marianum; assembly: GCA_036898165.1. NCBI lineage: Eukaryota > Viridiplantae > Streptophyta > Magnoliopsida > Asterales > Asteraceae > Silybum > Silybum marianum. The sequence goes on along the minus strand of CM072533.1, from coordinate 757,748 downwards.
AGTCGGGTTGGGTGGGTGGGATTGGATTTGAGGTTAGGGGGATGTATTATCCGTCAAATACCCGCTCATTTTCCATCTCTAGGTTTGATGATCACCGAACTAAAAAACCTGTAAAAAAGTATTAAGATCAAAATACAAGTAAAATACAAGTGACCATCTTGCTAAAATTTGGTTCGTCGCACAATTTTGTTGCACATGACTTTTTTTTGAATTATATAATATTTATATATAACAATTAACAAATGAACTTACATACATTCCTCATTGACCTCCTTGGATGTTATGCTCTACCGGTAACCTAGATACTGTTGGGTCAAACTGTTTAGTAACACACCGCTTTTATATGTATGTCAAGATTTATTTAAGATAGAAAGAGTCAAACCGGTATTGATTCATCGCACATGATACTATTCTTATTTCAACATCAAGATTCATATAACGTAGTAAGATTCATACAACTATACATACTTTTGATGTTAACATTTATGACAATGATATAATCAATGTACAATGATCATCATTTGTCAGTAATGAAATGTGACTCAGTTGTCTAGTCAAATCAAATCAATATTTAATACGGACATAATTATAGAATAAATTTTTAATAAACATGTCATAAATCGAAGAAATTTAGTTTGAGAGTCAACTTTATTTGTTGAATCCTTATCCAAAAACATATATGACTTTTTTTTTTGAAAAACATTCATTTTATTAGAAACCAAAAGAACGTAGAAGAAAAACGAAAAAAAGCTTCTCTAAGTTACAGAACCAACCCCAAACAAACTAACAAGCAGCGGGTCTAAACCAAACTAATCTACACAAAAAGAACATAAATGAAAGCAATAACCAAGATCACCTAAGACCAAGAAAAGACTCACGACACAGAAGGAGATGTCAAAAACTGACACAAAGAGTTAAAGAACCTGTGATATACAACCTTTCCAAATTCTTCTCGAAATCCAGTTGTAAAATATAGTTTGTATACCTGTAAATAAATACTTGTAGATGAAGATTTACTCTGAAATACCACTTTGATACGACTTATCATGTTCCATATCATACATTACCACAGATCAAAGAGTAGCTTACCAAACAGATTTTGACATAAATGAAGCTAGAGATTTATCCGGATGTTTTAAAATCTCACTTGTCAAATTCTCATTATTGTCGTTGATCTTCCACCACTGAAAAAAGGACGACCAAACTTTCAAAGTAACCGAGACCTTAAAAATGTAAGGGGTGAAAATGTAAATTTCAAATAGTTGAAGGACCATTTTTGTAATAAAAAGCGTAAAATGCGTAAATTATCATGTTCTATTTGCCTGAACAAATGAGACAAGCGAGTTCCCGTAAGTCAACACTCTAACGTGTGAAATGACGAAAACACCCCTGTTACTTGCTACCCCCTTTTTTCTTTCTTCCCCACCGTAACCTGAAAAAAACTGGATCACAATTTTCTTTTTTTCCTCCATGGATGACCAACAACATTCTCCTCACTCTCACTCCTCCACCACCACCTCCAATGGCGACGGTGGCCGGCAAGGAGGTGGTGGAGATGCCGTCGGAGTTGGATCCACCGCCGGCGGTGGTGGTGGTGCTAAATACAAGCTCATGTCACCAGCTAAACTCCCTATTTCAAGGTCTGCGTGCATCACAATCCCTCCAGGTCTCAGCCCTACCTCCTTCCTCGAATCGCCTGTCCTCCTGACTAACATGAAGGTGAGATTTGTTTCGTTTCTCTTCCTCCGCTATAGATTTAATCATTCGTGTGTATATATAGGTTTGTTTCTATTGACTTCAATCGATTTGGAATTTTGGATTCAAATTTTCTTCTTTGTTTTAGCTCTCGATAGAAGAGTTTGTGTGCTAATTGTGAAAGGAAAAGACCTTGTTCAATTTGGTTAGGTGTTTGGTGTTTATTTTTATGAAATCATATCAGCAATTGGGATAAATGAAATGGTTGCATCAGAGTAGCATTAGTGGAGAATTTTGTTGATTTTTATTGATGTGATCTGTTGTTATTGAGATTAGCTTCATGATCGAAGAAATTGAGCTTTTGTTAAAGTGCGTTTTGTTTGATATTCTTAGTTTAGATGCGGTGTTCGTTTTTCATGGAACCGTGTGTTTTCTTTGTCGAATTAAATGAATCATCCCCTTTTTTTAAGTGCTCATTTGGAGAATATATTACAATTTCTATGCTTGTGTGTGTCCGTTTGGGACCGTTGTATTGTATTCTGATGCTTACAATGATGTTGTTTCCCATCAGTCTCTTCTTTATGCAACTGTACTTACCTAATAGTTTTTAATTTTGATTAGCTGTGTTTTTAGATACTTTTTTCGATCCAATTTGTCGTATTCGATAAGCTTTCAGTGTTGTTTCTTTGCAAAGCTGAATATTCCTTTTTCTTTGATGCGATTGGCACCTTTCCCTTATTGTGCCATGTTTGTTTAGGGTAATTTCTAGAGTCATGGAATCAAGACTGTGGTGAGTTGTGCGTTCTTTAATGTGAAAGGTTAAGACCATATGAATCATGCTTTCAGCTTGTGCGAATAGATTGCAAGCGAATAAGGGGTATTGGGGTAATAGTATTTAATAAACAAATATGAAGCTTATTGACGACGAGTCTATAAAATTCCTCTTTTTTTTTTAATCTTGTAGGCCGAGCCTTCTCCAACCACTGGTTCTTTCTTTAAGTCTTCACTGATGCAAAGGTCAATCGGCACTGCTGCATTCTCTTTAGAGGCAAATTGTTCTGCCAGAAAGACCTCGGATGATAGTAACTCTGGCTTTTTTGAGTTTAGACCGCACACCCAGTCTACATCCGTTACACAGATTTCTTCGGGAGGATTTCAGGTACAGCCCTAATCATCAGTGATCACTGATCATCTACAAAAACTTGAGATTCATCTTTTCTTACTGTTTCAAGTTGCTCTTTGTTTATGAACCTAGCTTATTATTTGGTCTTATCGATTATGTTTTTGTGTTTTTCCCTTTATTATCTCTCTTTCTTTCTTTGTTTTACATGGCTGAAATTGTGAACTCTGGGTATGGTTTATTGCATAATAGGTTCACTTTAATATCCTTTGGGTTTGCTAAAGCTTAGTTATGTTGACAGAAATACCTACACACAGAGACGGGCCTATTTTTTTTCCGAGTGGTGGCACTATTTGACTATAAGAAACAAAGATATTTTTACAAAATAATCTTTGGTCTATTGGTTAGTTCTTTGCTTTTCATGTGTGAGGTCCTGTGTTCAAGTCTTTTATTGCAATTTTTTTAGAAATATAAGAAATATGAAATTAAAAGCTAAAAACTAAGGAAAATGACACCAACTTTATTCAAAGCCGGGTCTGGGTGGGAGAAAAGCCATGCATCCATTAAAGTGAGTCCACTCCTGCCTACAAGAATCACATGCCAGTGGCTGTAGGATTCAGCTGTAGCCACCTAAAGGAGTATTTGACATCTCTTAAACGGGGTGGTAATCAGAGTTGTCAAACGTTGAACTGTAATTTTAACCAACAATCCTGAGATGTGAATGAAGAACCGAATGGTAAGATTTATCAGGAATAATGTTGAGAAAATAGAATAACCAATTTGTGGGACCATGAAATGCTTAGTAACTACTTCAGTAGCATGAAGTACTAATATGGTGATCACTGATCTTGTCTTCACATGCAAACTTCTATAGTTTGATTCTTCTTAATAACTCCCGTGGAAGCTGTTTTATCGATTTGCACCAAGCTGTTTATTTGCCCACATCTTGGTTATCTTTGTCCAACCTCTCTTCAGTCTTCACTTGCCTCATATCTTTCCAAAAACAATTCATTCATGTTACATGTTAGCTCTAACTTATTCTCATGATTACAACTGGGTTTACTCTTCTGAGTTGAGGAGCATACTTGTAACTTAAAGGAACAATAAATCAAAAAACAACGGATCCATCATGGAAATAGGAAGAAAAGTAAGTATTGACAACAAAAGGACTTCGTTGTATAAGCTATTAGATTCAAAAACTATATTCCACCACTTTGGTAGTAACCCAATCCACTGATAAAGTGCTACTTTCTGAATGGAAGTTGAATTGAAATTCTATTCATTCTGCAGTGTGTGTACTTCAAATATAAAGTTCCCCCCCTTGAAAATTTGATATATATATATATAATTATATATATACTTATTTATCCTCTCACTCTCTCCTCGAAGGCTGTCCATACCCAACTACAAAGAACAATACTTCATCCATAGAAACTCGACCCTCTTGTGCATTCCTTTTTTCCTATATCATGTATTGTTTTCCCCTTTATGTGTAGAAAAACTCGACTTTACCAAAAAAGAGATTTATAATAATGGTTGCATGAAAAGGTTTCTGCATGTTCCAACCTTCAACGAGGTGAACCAAGTGGTCAATATCAAAACCAAAACGAACCGCGGTCATATGGTTCTCCATCTGCAGCCAACTGGGAAATGGCGTCACCAAAAGAACAATGTTTTACTGCACCTCGTGAGGAAACAAACGGATCGGGGAAGCTTAAAGATTCTGGGCCCACAATCCAAGTTGACAGGTCATCAGATGACGGATATAATTGGCGGAAATATGGGCAGAAAGTTGTGAAAGGAAGTGAACATCCGAGAAGCTATTATAAATGTACACATCCTAATTGTGAAGTGAAAAAGATTTTTGAACGTTCTTATAGTGGACAAATAACGGAGATTGTGTATAAGGGTACACATGATCATCCCAAACCTCAACCTAGCCGACGATTTAGTGCTGGTGCTCTTATGTCAATACAAGAGGAAAATTCTGATAAAGTTCAATATGGAACTTATCAAGCGGGTAAGTGAAGAAGCTTTTCGTACTTTCCTTTCTCATTATTATAGATTTGTATTATTTCATCATTAAGGGTGCGTTTGGTACACTGGACATGACAGAACATAATAGGGATCATTGTTCCATGTTTGACAGGACTTTTATGTGGAACAGACGGAACATGTATTTTACTAATATAACCTCAAAATAAAACTTTCTCTTCTAAAACATCAAATACGCATCTCTCTTTACATTTTTGTTCGTTCTTAAATTTTATTTATTGTATTTTAGGATCGTTAAACTTTCATTTTAGTGTCATCAAAATATTATTTTTATACAGTTTCTATATTTTGATGAATTTATGTAATTTATTAAATAATAATAATAATAAAATAGAGGAAAGTTCAAATGCGAACTCAAATTTGGTTGCGAACACGAGGACAAAGGAGAGCGCGACGCGTGTCCCATTCAGTCTGAATAATGAAGGGCATTTGGTATGAATAACGAAGTTGAAGTTCATACATTATTCAGTATGAATAACACAACATTCAGTCTGAATGGGACACGTGTCGTGCTCTCCTTTTGTCCTCACGTTCACAACCAAATTCGAGTTCGCATTTGCATCCGCCCCTAATAAAATAATATAGAAAATTTATAAAATAAAAATTAGAAACTATATAAACTTTTTATTTTGGTGTCATTTTAATCGTCTTGATTTTAATGATATATTTTGTTTTAAAAATATTTATTTCATTATAATTTGATAAATTACATAAATTAATCAAAATACATAAATAACTCATTAGGTGTAAATCGGTCTTTTTATCTGTTCTGTCCTGTCCAATTCTGTCTTACCAAACGCTGAACAGTTGTTCTGTCCTGAACTGTCTGTCCGGATACCAAACGCACCATACTCACTATTATCTTCTAATCTCTATTTGGTTCATTCTTTCTCGTTGTTGAAGGCCTCTCTGCAAATAATGGCCAAAATCCAAACTTTGAGTCCAACGGAACTCCTGTGCAATCACCTAGACAAACAAATCAAGACAGTGCGGATGGGTCAATTCGGCAACTGAACCGCACCAATGATGAGATTGATGATGACGATGATCCATATTCGAAAAAAAGGTGATGAAATTGGTACAAAAATACTTTTTATTTTGCTAATATTGGTTGCACTTTAAATGCTAATATTCAGTGATTTTTAATTGTGATCAGACGAACAGATTTCGGTGCCCTTGATATAACTCCGGTGGTTAAGCCAATCCGTGAGCCACGAGTAGTTGTCCAAACTACCAGCGAGGTTGATATATTGGATGATGGATACCGTTGGCGTAAATATGGCCAAAAAGTTGTGCGAGGCAATCCGAACCCGAGGTGTGTATTCATTTCATAATCAAATAAAATTTGAGATTTTTGTTCCAATTATTATTTAGGTTATATTTGGCAATCACAAGCTAGTTTATTTTTTGAGCTTATTGAAAAAGCCCTGTTTGAGTTTGACTAGCCATAGCCCATAAGCTCAAGTAGCGTTTCAATAAGCTTCAGGGGCATTTTTCCAACTTTTTTTTTCTTTCAAATTACGCCCCTTATATTTTTCCAACTACTTTTTCTAACATGTTCTTTTTACATTGTCATCTAGCTTGTCAACTAGTTTTTACCAAATATGAGTAGTTTATCAGCTAGCTTATCCGCAAATAACTAGCTTCTCATCTAGTTTGCCAAACATAGGGTTTTTTTGCTAGCAGCTTAATGAGCTTAATGGGACTCACAACTTAGTCGGGTCAGCTGTACGTGACTGTTTGGTAGTGGCTTAATGATATAGAAAGTGGCTTATTCATTAAGCTTCTAGGGGGAAGCTTTATGCAGAAAGCCATGTTTATTCCCAATTAAAAAAACACACCTTCCATCTATGAAAAAGCCTGCCGAACAAAAACCTTCCCAATCTACAGAGACAGATTAATTCACATAGACAACTTTATCCATACAGGACTTAATGGAAAACCAACCAAACAGCCCCACAGCCATAGTTGCTCTCGGTCGTATGCAATTTCATTTCCCCACTCATTATTGCTTATCCGGGTGTCTTCATGGAACCCCACCCCCACCCCCACCCCCTATCTATGTGTGGGATATAATGGGTTCGTTTGGTTTAGGGAAAAGAAGTAAAAAAACTATAAAATCTTAACGGCTTAATTGGTATATATAGACAACCAATCATCGATTCAGACAAACTAGAATCCATAAAAACCTACCGTTAAACCTACAAACTTACGTTAACTTTTTTACCAAATTTACACAGGAGTTATTACAAATGCACAAGTGCTGGATGCACAGTTAGAAAACACGTAGAACGAGCATCCCATGATCCTAAAGCCGTCATAACCGCATACGAAGGAAAACACAATCACGACGTACCAATCGTTAAAAACAACAACAATAGCCACGATTCTACAAATACAATAATATCCGGAATCTCAAGAACTAGATCAGCAGACGAAACCGACCCTCTTTGTCTAGATCTCGTTGTCGGCAATAGGATCTCCGATCACCAACCACCGCCACAAAATGCCGTCACTCTCCACAGCCAAGTCCACGTTTCAAATTCAAATTTCAGAAAAGTCGTTCACTGGAATAACGTATACGGAAATACTACTACTACAACTACTACAGATAATGATATCGAAGGCTGTAATAATCCATACCCGCAAAATCTTGGAAGAATACTTTTGGGGCCGTAGAATAACTATCTTAAGAAACGGAATAAAACGAGGCTGTAATGTGGTCGAAAAGGGTGTAAAATTACGGATTTGCCCTTAAAGGTGGTCGGAAATATGGATAAAAGGTACGGTTTGTGTTGATATTAGCCGGAGATTTTAGGCGTATCGAATGTAGAATTTGGGATGGAAGAAGTGAGATGTTGTAATGAGGGTATAGTTGTTTGAATGGGTGTTTTTATTAAAGGTTTTTTGTTAGAATTTGTGTATTAGTAAAATGAATGGGAAGTGAAGACATGTTAGATTATTGGAAGAATAAGGTATGTATGTATTTATGTATGTATCTATGTATGTATGTATGTATGTATGTATGTATGTATGTATGTATGTATGTATGTATGTATGTATGTATGTATGTATGTATGTATGTATGCTTGTTTTGCAAATATGACACCATTAAATCTATGATTAAAGATTAACCCAGGGAAATTGGTTTAAGATGTCTCATTTTTTTAGTAGTATGGATATATCAACTTTTAAGGCCTTGTTTGTTTTTTTAATTTTAAACTCTTAATTACCACTTATATCTGATTCGGTTAGATGTTTCAGAACCATTTCAGAACTGAAATCAGACTTTAGCACCTCTTGAAAAACAAACGCCACTTGAGTGTTGGTCTCATCATTTAAGAGGTAAATAAGGTCTACCATACTGGTACTCGTATAATCATGTGAGAGGTAAATCAGGTGTATCGTATTGGTATTTCTGGTATCATCATGTGAGAGGTATGTCAGGTATCAGGTGTATCGTATTGGTCCCATGATCATCATGTGAAAGGTAAATCATGTGTATCGTACTGGTCCGTGGTCATCATGTGAGAGATAAAACAGGTCGCTGCTTATACGGTCATCATGTAAGAGGTAAATTAGATATATATTAACAGTCTCGTGGTTTTTATGTGAGGTAAATTAGATCTATCATATTGGTCCCACGATCATCATGTGAGAGGTAAATCAGTTTTATCGTATTAATCCTCCCATAGTCAGCGTGTGACAGGTAAATCTGGTCTGTCGTGCTGGTTTCATTTATGAGAGAGGTATATCAGGTCTATCTTACTGGTCTCATTGTCATAATGTGAGAGGTAAATTAGGTGTATCGTACTGGTGTCATGGTCATCATATAAAAGGTAAATTAGGCCGATTGTCCTGGTCTCACGATCATCATGTGAGAGATAAATCGGTTATATCTGGAAATGAGTGATCCCATACTTCACCCAAACTAATTTCATGGTAAATTGCGACTGTATGCTTCGCTAACAACCTTGATATAAGTATTTTACAGTCTTACTGTCCCAAGCGTATATGCAGATGGTAGGATTGGACTTGTTCTTATCCACCACATTACCACACTTGTGGTTAATCAGTTTTATCTTACTGGTCTCACAGTCATTATATAAAAGGTAAAAATCACAGTCATTCGTACTGGTTTCACATTCCCTTTTTACTAGGATATATTATAAAGGACAAGTCATAAATTTCAAATTTGTCGGTCCATACTCCAAACAAAAAGGATGTTTTGTATGAATTCAACCTGTCCAACGGTGTTGAAAATGACCTTTTTTTCTTCTTATCTTTCATGATAACATCCATTTGCCTCCATGTTTTTTTTTTCTTTTGTATAAATAAAATAACAAGTTTAATGGAGTTAAAATTGGTCACACCAAATCCAATCCAACCCGTTGATATATAATTTTGAAATTGGTCATACTTAGTTGAGTACTACCATTATCTATAACTGATACCAATTTAATTGATATAACTGATACACATATTTGACCAGTTTGGTTTAGTACAAAATTGCCACAGTGTACCCTTTTCCATATCACCATCATTTATTGCTTTCACTACATACCAAATCCTTGCCCATAATTCTTCCTTTTGTTCTCTTTCTCAAATTAATCGATGTAGCCACGTAAACTCACGGACGTCCAACCAAACCCATCTCTCAATCTCATCGATCGAACCCTCACCCTCACCCTCCATTTTTATAACCCACTTTTCTAGCCACCTTTTGCCCCCATGCTAGCTAACACACCCACACCCACACCCACTCGATTCCACGGTTCAATCGATTGCACCCACGGCTAGCGGTCGGATTACGGGCCACAAAAGCCATGCACACACTATGGGCTTTGTTTAGAGGGAAGGTGTACTCATGTGGAGGCAAGCGAACGGATGTGATTTTGGGCAGGGGTAGACCCGTCATTCGTAGAACCTGCATTCATCGAAGACACTCGGAAGGACTTAACCGAAATGCCGGGAATTGGTTTTACGGTAAGCTATAGATTAGGTTTCTAGCATTCTTACTTGAAGTTTCGTTGCATATACAAATTATAATAGAGGCAATGATAAGATATATTACTTTTGTTTCACTACAACAAAATTGAGATTTATAGGACGCTACCAATAAATAAGCGTACTAATAGACCACTTTATTGGACACAAATTATAGGACCAAAAAATAAAGCGTTTTATCTAAAATGGTGTTGTAATAAGTTTATATGACGTTTTTAGGCGTCGTAACAAACTTTTTAGGACACTTTTAATAAAGAACGTTGTATTAGCTAGTTTATAGGACACTTTTGAGAACCCATATTTTTATAGGACATTGTGTTTATAGGACACTTTTTCAAATTGTGTCCTATAAAATAGCTAATATGACATTTTTTATATAAGTGTCATAATAAACTTGCTACGATGTCCAAAAGTGTCCTATAAATATATTACAACGTCTTTAGATAAGACGTTTTTGGCTCTATAATTTGTGTCCTATAAAGTAGTCTATTAGGACGCTTATTTATTGGTGGCATTCTATAAACCCAATTTTGTTGTAGTGTCTTCTCATAGAAATGAGAGTGGCAATGAGGTGAGCTATAGTTTTACATTTGTTGATGAAAGAACTTAAATAATGTAAAACTGGGCCTCAAATTTTTTGGTCAAAATCACATATTTAACACGCTAAATAATACTAAAGAAGCAAAGAACGGCCCTAGTACTTGCTAAAAGTACAAAAAGTGATTTTAGACAGTTTTCGGGATAGTTGGTATGCAACAATTTTTTATTATTATCCTAGTACTTGCTACGTGATGCATCTCGATTATGAAACTAATAACTCGAACCTCAATCTTGATTCATGCTATGTTCTATTTTTTGTCCATCTTGGTTTTATCTTATGGGTTTGTGTGTGGTTCGATAAAGTTACGTTTGAGCACAAATTTTGAACATGTTTACCAGTTAATTAGTTTATGGATCAGTTCAAAGAGATTTAAGAATTAGTTGTACATGTACAATATTAAGTTGCAAGTGTTTTATTATATTAGTATGAAGATACTTGCATGTGAATATATTCATGATTGAAAAATTGAAAACTGAATTAAAGAAATTGAAAACGAAAGACTATATATTATATATGGGTATCAGATTAAAGAGAATTAATAAAATACTCGTTTTTTATACAATTTGTTTGATTAACCCGCCCCTAAGATAATAACTTAGAGCATCTTCAAGAGCTATGCTATATTTTTTCTATATAAAGTAAGAAAAAAAAACAAAATCTCAAAAAAAAAAAAAAAAACTTCCAACTTCAAGTGCTATTCTATTTCAGAGATTGTAGTATTTATTATATTAATAAAATATTATTTCTCTCTCCTAAACATTTTACTTCAATATCTCTTATCGGTGGAATGATTAAAATATCATTTCTTTATTTTAAAAAAGTGGGTTTTAAAAATTTCTTCAAATTGGAAGATTTTTATCTTCTCTCTCATATTTTTTCTATTTTAGCATACAAGATAGCATAACTTTTGAAGCAAAAAGTGGTTAAAATATCACTTTTCTCTATTTTAGCATAGCTTTTGGAGATGCTCTTACGAAATTTACCTGATGCAGGCATCTCTAACATAGACGATTCAGGAAACACGGTACTAGAGATCGGCAACCCGTCAAGAAACATCATCGAAATGATCTTCAAAGCGACAACAACCGAAACCAAAAGGGGTTCTATAACTATAAAACAAGTTCTCAAACTCAAGAATTCATCGGAAACTTTAGAAAGATTCGAAAAGTTCAGAGAAAACGTCAAAAACCGAGCTTTAAAGCATTGTAACAAGAATCCAAGAAACACGGTGGATGGTAACGAACAATTACTGTTTTACGGCATAAACCTCACCTATTGCAAACGATCTGAACCATCCGATTTCTGTGAAAACTCGAACATAAATCAATCAGGTTTCTACAATGCAAGAAATAAAACTGGAATATGGTTGAGTACAAGTTGTCAAGATATTATCAATATGAATGTGGATTCACATGTGAATAATGTGAATATGGCGATTATGGTTTGTAGAGTGATTGCCGGAAGAGTTGTGAATATGTTCGATAAGGGCTGTGAAGGTGATTATGATTCTATTGCGGCAGCAAAACCTGATCGAGTGTTTGTAAAAAATCCGAGTGCGGTTTTACCTTGCTTTGTGATCGTTTTGAAGTGTAGGTACTTAAGGTAATAATTCGATTGAAAATTTTCAATCTTGATAGATACGGGCTACTGGAAATACCGTATAAAGATTAAATTTTAGAGTATTAATAAATTTCCATCACGATTTAATTGATTTGAAGGTTATATGATGTCGTAGATTGTCATTGCCTATTGATGTCTTTATAGATTGGGAAGGTTTTTAAGAAGAGCCGGTTTGAAAGGAGCTTGGCTTTCTATATACAACTCCCCCAATAAGCTTACTGAATGAATCACTTTGTATATCATTAATCATGTATAACTAACTAACTGGATAAGCTGTAACTCTCATTAAGCTGCTAACAAACAAACCCTTTCACTCTTTGTTGTAAACTTCTTACAAGCCGGGGGGTTTTCAAGAAAACGTTTGCTTTACTTTTTGAAGGTAGATGTTGTTGGTGATTTTAGTGTCACAGGTCCATTTATGTGATTGGAAATAACATGATGTCTATATAGGTTTTATACTGTGATCTAATTCAAGTTAGGTGGTGCGGAGTGCACGCTTGTTATAAGACGAATATGAACCCGGTAATGACTGAATACAACAAGGTTCGACTGGAACCCAGTCAAGCTCGACTGGTTTCATTCAACCTTTGTGAATTTGGGTTGGCATCCTCTGGAATACTCGACTGGGCCAGTAGAGCCAGTCGAGTCTATACTGGTTTGGATGTTGATATCCTCTGGAATACTCAACTGGGCTAGTCGAGCTGTTATAGGTACTTGAAGTAAATATGGGAAATAAGGCTCAGAAGTTTCTTATACAGAGACATACACAAGATTCTGTAGTCCTCTGGTCTGGAGCTCTGGTCTGGAGCTCTGGTCTGGAAGCTCTGTATTGCTTATACAGAGGTTTCTATATTGGGATTCAGAAGTTGCTTATATAGAAGTGTCCCTGAACTTCTGATGAGTCCTTGGACTTCTGAAAGGTCCCTGAACTTCAGAACGGTTACTGTGCATAAATGTGCAGTTATTGAGCAGTTACAAGAATTTGTGTAATTGACCATTACTCCTAAATTTCAGCCATGATTATAATTTCAGTTACGTTATTATGAGTATAAATACTCATGAGTTTGGTACGGTTTTTAGACACGGTTCATAAAACAATCCTACAATACTCTCCAGAAAATTGCTCTCGTTTTTGTGCCTAAGAACGAAAGTGTTTTGAGTCTTATCCTAGATTGAAAATTGTGAACCCAGGCATATGGTCAAAATATCAATTCGGAAAGTGTCTCACACGATTCTCATTATAATTCAGTGATCGATTTACCCTTGTTTTGCCTACCTGTTCCAACAGATGTCGGATCTGCATACATCTCACCCCCTAGATGCCAACTTCAGGTGGGATATATGAGGTTCGTTTCGTCTTGATAATTGTCTATAATCATCCTATCATAAGCGGGCTTTCACGAAAACAAACTCTCTCTTCTCTGGGTTGAAGGACAAATTCGCATACATCCTTCGACATTACATCCCAGTTCACGATGAAATATACTGGGCTCGTTTGGTTTGGTCGCATCTAGGGATGCACAAGGCCCAACCTTCCAAGCCCATTTCCAGTAAAAAGAAATATGGGCTTTTCCAAGTCTAGGCTCACCAAACAAGCTTTAATCAAGCCTTAAAAACTTGGCCCGATCTAAAGTTGGGCCTCGGCCTTGACTTGGGCTTATTAGGCCCATGATTCCAGTTTAGGCTTTTTTTTTTTGTAAATCTCTAGTTCCATCCTTGATTCCTCACAAATTCATCGAGTTAGGGACAAATTAGACAATTACTCAACAATCCTGGAGAAGCGAATGTGGTTTGAAAGTTGGTTCAAAACCCGTTCGTATCAAGGTTTCATAAAGCATTTGCAATAGTTCATTATGACATCTAGTTGCTACGATGCAACACGACAAGTATTGCCATCAGGATTTTAAGGCCACCGCGATGGCCAGATAAGCCTGAGCCTAGGCTTAGGCCCAACTTTAAAACTCTAGCAAACAGACTTCCTTTCAAGACCCGGAAAAACCCAATTAAGCTTGTAAAAACACGCAAAAAGTGCAAAAAGACCCAATCAGGCCCTCTTTCAACCCCAATCCATGAAAACGGTGAACTTTCTCTTTGTTTACTGAAACCAGACTTGAAAGGTTCTGGTATCATGGCATCATGCATATCTTCATTGCCAAGACTGAAAGGGTGTTTGGTAAGAAGTATTAAGCAGTAACTAACGAGATTGAAAATAAATGAAAATGTTTGATTTTATATATAACATAACTAGTCGAATCCCCAAGAAGCCTAAATTTCCATTCCAGGTTAAACCGACATGTCATTTTCATTTTCATTCCTCTGTTTGAATTAAAAACAATTAAAAACCCAGGAAGCAAACACATGTGATAGTTTAATAACAGATATAATAGAGAACATGTACAAAAAAACTAATTAGATGCATTTTATACAACAAGATAATAACAATGTAATTTTGATGTGCATATTGTATCATGTTAACACCATATAATGTATTTGATCTTGAAATATAGACTTTGAGATATGGTAGAATTTAACCAGAAAAGAATCTTTTCCAAGATTGCCATGGCAGAAATCCACCTACAAAACCCACAAAAATCACAAATTTGTCAAAAAGAAACTCTTTTTTTAGTAAAAAGTTGATTACCAACAACATCAAGCCAAAAGCAGACCCACATAGAATAATACAGTGACGCTGGCTAACTCTTCACGGTCCATCGTAGGGGGGGGGGATTAAGTTCTAAAGGTTGCCACCATATTCTTTTGTTGGGTCCCTTTTATAAAAAGACAATGAACCAACCAACAGATCTATACTAATATTGTGAAAAACATTAAGATATTTAGGGGGTGTTTGGATTAGCTTATAAAAACAACTTTTTGACTTATTCCGGTGTGGCACTGGTAATAAGTCATTTTGATTGTCTGAGAAAAACAACTTATCTGGTGCCAAACCGGTAATAAGTCATTTTAAGTGTTCGGGAAAAACAACTTTTCCAGGAAGTCAATAAGTTAGTTTCAAATAAGCTAATTCAAACACCCCCTTGTTATAGTCTGATTGTGCCACCCCTTAATCACTTTCTATATTTTTTCCAAAAAAAAAAAAGATCAAATCTTGTTTCCTGATTACCACAATTAGGGCAACGTATGTACTCCTCTTTCATCAAAACAAGCCCTGAACCTCCACACTGCTCGCATTGTTTTTGAGCCACCTGCCATGGCGGACAAAGTTTATATAACCTAAGTTTTAATCCAATTTATTAGGAGAACAAAAAGGACGATTAGCTTACAATTCGCTTGCTAAATTCAATCCCTGCAACCACGAAAGGTGTAACTCCAGCTGCAATTTCAAAATCAAATCCCGAATATCCCTAAATTATTGAAGTTTATAAAAATCGCAACGAGTAATTACAAGAATCGGTGGTTGTTAGATGAAGAAATTATGAGATACCGACCGATAGTTCCGACGACGATTTGCCATGTGATCTGTGGATCAATTGGATCGGAAGTTATGGCGGAAACTTCAACGATTGCAGAGATTCGCTTCCTTCTGGTACTGAATTGGCGACTTCCGTGATATAGATTGTTAGATCTTTCATTGATTCGTGAAAAGCTTTTGGAACATGGAGGATGATGAACGTTTGGCAATATCAACGTCGCATCCATGGCGGTTCTCCGACGGAATTCACCAAAAAAATTCAAAGAAAAATCGATTGTTAGAAGAAGTATGAGAGTAGAGAGAGACTGATCGGAATTTGAAGCATCAAACGGCGCTGAGAAATGACCACGTCGACCACCGCCAATCTCCGCCGTCCATTACCGGAAAACACCGAGGACCACTCATCGTTTAGCGTCTGGTATTGGCCCAATTGAGAACTATTTGCTTTTCATGTATTTGGGCTCGGCCCAATTGAATCCATACATGGGTCCGGCCCACTTTGAAAACAAATTATTTTTACATATTTTAATGAAAAATATAATTTAAATTCTTATAGTACAAATGGGATTGTAGAGAATAATACAAGATTGATTGTAGCAACGAGCGAGATAGAAACAGTCTAAACCGTGAAAATGGGATTGGAGGAGAATAATTTAAACTTCGTGTTACTTGACAAATATATAGAATATTGTATCTGTATGATAAAATTTGAATATCTAAAAACAGTATACGAGATAAAATGATTGATTAATATATGTGAAGCAAAAAAGTCAACGTGGGGTACAAATAAGGTACAAGTTTATGTGGATACATTTTGCATTTAAGTTGTAAAAAGTCAAAATTTGAATCACCAAAAAAAACTTATGATAAAATTAAATGTAATATATTATATTGTATGAAAACATTCACAAATACATAAACATGACATGTACTAAAATAAATGTTATATTCAAATCAACACAAAGTTAAGACATCATCTATATCTGTTGAACTGTTTCCAATGATGCATGCTTGACCTTCTTCCTCACCGAGCTTGTCAATGCAGCTGCATCTATTCCATCTCCGGTCACAACCATCTGGTTCTTGTTATCCCCTTGTAGTTCCACCGAATGAACACCTACACACGTATATCACACACATACAGATATATATATATATATATATATATAATCTCAATTGTAAGAAACATATATTAAGAAAATGGTTCGACAATTTGGTTACTTCTACGTGTTGATTCTTGAAATTGGCATGAAAATAAAGTAAAACGTTATAAGGATAAGTACCTGATGCTTGGGCAGCTACCATCATTGCCCTCGTTCTACATCTTCCGCACTTGGGTTGCATCTTTATCACGATC
The DNA here is from genome assembly GCA_036898165.1 of Silybum marianum. NCBI lineage: Eukaryota > Viridiplantae > Streptophyta > Magnoliopsida > Asterales > Asteraceae > Silybum > Silybum marianum. The sequence continues at coordinate 740,863 of CM072533.1, read as the reverse complement.
TTTTGCTGCAAACATCATTTACACCCGTCAAGAAAAAGTACATATAAATCTAAATACAATTTTTGTATCATTATATGTTACAACGAACACAATCATTTTAACATATTTGATCAGTTTATTGTATCTACATATAATAACAAGAATAAGTAGATGCAAGTACCGTCATTTTAGCACGACTCGTTGAAGCACTATGGGTGAAAGAAGAAGTGAAATGTCATTTATAGATATAGACATAAATAGATAGAGAGAGAGAAATAAATAAATAAAGAAAGAAAGATACTTAACTCTTAAGATCTCTATAAGTCAAATGTAATATCATCTTGATATGGTTGTAGATTTAGTGTGAGGATCGTGTCAATTTTAGCCTTTTTCAAGTGGTTGAGATTTTTTTATGATGATCCCAAAATTACCAAGACTTTTTCACTTATCATGATTTTCCGTTTTGTAACAAAATATGTAGGTATATTCACCACAATAACTTCATTATCGAACGTTCCCTTTGTTTAGCTCATTCCATATATGTGGTTGTCTTATTTTTTGGTAATCATGGATGAATAAAACAGTTTGTGTATACGGTGTACCTGACTAATCTCATGGAACCCTGAAAATAACAGCTAGAAAAATTCTTGTTGGTTCTTAGAAGACTTGATGAGGTGCTTCTCGATGATCAGACAGGGTGGTGAGTAAGGCGATATCGTTGAGACAGGGTTATAGTTTTTAGTGTTATTGCTTTATTCGTATTAGACTATCTATTTGTTTGATATTCAGTCACTCATGTATCCCTTAAACCGTTTCATATTCATGATTATAATCTTAGTTTGAATGATATCTCAATCTGAGTTAGCTATATTATAGATGTTATAACTTTTTCAAATTTTTTGACCATTTCATATGTTTTCTAAAAACATTTGTTTATGTTTGATGTTTATAGTGTATTAGTTGTCTAAGATACTCCCCAATGTAAGGCTTCATTTTAGAGTCAACTCATTTAACATGTGCAAAGTCAACTCAAGGAAGGAAGTCTATGTGCATACACATGTGACCTTTATAACTTGTAAAAAGTCAAAATCCAAATTGACTTTTATATAAGTGGTTTTTTCTTCAATCAAGTTAACTATTATTTCTTTAATGTATTGTTCAATGAAAATAATTAAAATGGAAAGGAACTCAACGGATACATCACATCAAGGAAAGTGGATAAATATTCGATACTATCGGAAGAATTTCTCTTTGAATAATATATAGGTATTGTAGATGGTATTCTTATAATTGGTTTAACATATATTTTTTACGGTTCATATTTTAAATTAAGTTGATCCCTTTAGCAGTTGGATGAACTGAGTTGTAGACATGAAAGCATAAGAACTTAACAAATTCCCTTCTTTGTTTGTCCGATTCAAAGAAGAAGATTTCAGTATAAAACATATTTTAATGATAAAGTTACATTCTTTTAAAAAACTTATTGTTTATAATTTTCTTGTAATGATGATTAACATATTAGTAGTTTATATAATTGAATAAAATGAAGAAAAAATGATTTACGAATTAATATAACGCGGTTTAACCTGAACTCAACTCAGTTAGACTCGTTACCAAATTGCTTATTTTGCTACCTCTAATTAGCTTATTATATGATAAGTTAAATACACTTCCAATTTACTAAAAACATCTCCAAATTATATTAAAAAAAATAAAAATTGAAATTTTTAAAAGAATATATATTTAACTCCAACAATTTTTTTTATAGCTTTTTAACATTGATAATGTTAACTAAAATATTCATCTTATTAAATATCCCAAGCTTTTTTAAATAATCTTTATATAAGATTGTATTTAATAAAATATGATGATATTTGTAATAAAAGTAAATACATACAAAAACCATAAAGTTTTTTATGTTAATGTTTATTTTAGGGTGATATTTTTACCCAAAACAAAAGCATATTTTATTTTTATCAGATTTTTATCTTTCCATATTTCTTAGATAAATAACAACATAACTTGATTTTAATATTATTTTATATCAACTATAATTTAATTATGAAAACGGCTTAATCTAAACAAGAGTACAAGACATGCAAGTAGGTGATTAATGTGACACATGCCTTCATACCTGTAAACTGCAAACGTACCTTATGTTTTATTTTAAAATAATAATATAATTAATCCTGTAATGTATTTCAGTTGGTAGAGAGATTGAGTGATTGTGTTCATACACAAGATAGTTACAGGTTCGATTTCACGTCCCCCTGCTAGCCTCACTGTCTCGGTCACTGAGTGAATTAAAAAAAAAACGCTCCCATACGATTAGTGAGCAAAAAAATAGAAAATTTACTCAAATAACCATTTTGTAGTATAAATTTCACTTTTTAGCCAATTTTCAAAACATTTTCTAAAATAACCACAATTTATATAGAAGTTTTGTCTCTACATAAAGTCCATTTATTTAAAAAAAAATCATATTTTTAGATGTTATACGAAAACTTTTTGCAAAAACTATTGATTTTCTAATTCAATTTTTTAGACATTAAAGCAGAAAGTTTACGCATAAACTTAACTTTCTTCCTATACGCAAAGTAAAATGTGTCAATTTCAGAAAAAAATGGGAATTTAATTATTTTGACCATTTTAGAAAAATCATTTATCAAAATAACCATTTTCTTTCTGAGTTGACCAAAATGACCAAAAGCTAATCGAAATACATACCATGATCGAGTTGCCCAAAACCTCCGCCCCAAATATTCTAAAACCTCCGCCACACCTCCAAATCCCCCAAATTAATTTACCAATTTTTTATTTACATTTTCTACCCTTAGAAGTTAGTTAATAAATCACTTTAGGTACTTTAAATTGTCTAGTTAACATCAATGTTATTCTTTGAAATAACATTATATTTTAATTAATATTTCGAATTTTGTGAAAAATATTCATATTCACCGATTAACAGGATAATTGGCTTTAAAAGTATATAATTAAATCGAAAAATATTTAATATTGGGCTCATTTCGAAGGTATTGTCGAGACGAATGGTGTAGCTTGTTCAAATAAAAACGTAATTTTTAGACGTATTTTAATTGATATACGAGTATGTGTGTTAATGTGATAAGGGTGTAAAATGAAAAGTTAAAAAGTAAAGTACCTAAAGTGATTTATTAACTAACTTCTAAGGGTAGAAAATGTAAATAAAAAATTGGTAAATTAATTTGGCGGAGGATTTGGAGGTGTGGCGGAGGTTTTAGAGTATTTGGGGCGGAGGTTTTGGGCAACTCGATCATCGGTATGTATTTCGATTAACTTTTGGTCATTTTGATCAACTCATAAAGAAAATGGTTATTTTGATAAATAATTTTTCTAAAATGGTCAAAATAATTAAAGTTTCGAAAAAAAATCATGAAAAATGACAAAAAAATAAAATTAATATTACAAAATGGCTTTTGAAGTAAAATTATCAGGAAAAAAATGAATTTTAGGTTTTGATTATGATTTAAACTTTTATTTTGTTCAATTATACATTGAATCCTTTAATAACGGCATAAAAGAAGGAATCCACGTCAGCTATTACGTAAAAAGGTGACGACCACGTGTCGTCATATCTCCAATAATTTCAGTTTCCAGACTGTCACCTTGACTTACACGTGTCGGCATTTTCTTTTTCCTTTTGGAAAATAGTGTAAATTACGACGTTGTTGTGAGAGTTGTCATGGGTAATGTGTACACTTGTCAAGATGTCGCCACATTTTGATTAAAATCCAGTAATTTTTTTGAAAGACATAACGGCATCGAAATCATGAACGACTACTACGAACACATGCGTACACACACGCACGCCTCTCTGACAGTATCGGACATTCAAAAGCAGCTCACTAATCCATCGTTTTCCAGGCCCAACTTACACTGGATCTAGATCCCAACCATAGTCTAAAACTGAGCTGGGGGTAGCCTAGTCAAAAACTGGACCAATCTAAGGACTAGATACTTCTCATGCCCTTAAATTGACTCCCCTTGAATTCGAACCCCGATAGATTAAGATACCATCCATAACATCCCCCAGGATGTTAGCGCATTTGAGAAAACCAACTAAGTTAAACATAATTTGTATTAAAACCCAGTAATTAAATTCCAGAAAAATTGACTCAAAGAGCTTTTATTTAATTGGTTTCATAATTTTTGTTATAATATCCCTTTCTTATAAATATGGTAGATGAAGTTGGTTGGTGGTGGGACAAAATCTTATTTTATGGAATTCAATTCTTCTTCTACTTGTATGAAAATATAAACATAAAAAAAACATGCATTGTTGGTAAATTTTTGCATGATTGAAGATTATTAAAATTAATAGTATGTATATAAATATAGATACATACATCTCTAAAATATTCTCCAAAATAGAAAAAAAAAGTCAAAATTTAGTCGATCATCTTTGTTATGCTCTTTATAAGGAGGACAAAAAAATCGAGAAAGGGGAAAAGGATCGGTGATCAGCTCATGAAATCCATTGAAGACTCAAGATTCCACATCATGATTTTCTTCACACAAACACAAAAATGAGAGAAAACTAAAAAATTATGGATCTACCTTATTAATTCGTATAATTTTGAAAGACATATATCAGGAGCATTAACATAATTTCATCTAGAGAAGGCCAAAAACCGGTCCGATCTGAGTTTTTCCTTTTGTAACCGGCCTCATGAGTCATTTGTAACCGGTCTTCACCAAAAACACCCGCCTCATTTTCTATGCACAAAGCCCGGGCCTAGATCGCTCCCAAAATATTTTCCCCTAAAACCAATTATGAACATAAAAAAAGTTTTTTTTGCATAATATTTTATTAAAATATATTTTAAAACCTCTAATTTAGTCATTTAAATACATTTTAAATTTTTTTCTAAATTTTTTTCATAGAAAAATGTAATAAATGTTTCTATAACTACGTTTTTTGAACCTTAAATATTGGAACACATTAAAAAAACTTCAAAAATTCAAAAAGAACTTGAAAAACTAAAAAAAAAACACTTGAAGAATTTTGTAAAAATGAGCTCGAATGGGAAAATGCCATTCAAAGACTAAAAACAATTCCGTCAAAGGAAACTTTTGACATATTGGAAATAAGCTATAATGGTCTAGAGGAAGAGTACAAGGATATATTTCTAGATGTTGCATGCATATTGAAAGGTTTACACAAAGACGATGCAATAAAAGCACTTGAAAGTTGTGGATTTTATGCTACAATTGGTTTAAGAGTTCTTGAGCAAAAATCTCTCATAACTCTGGATAAATATGGGCGCTTGGACATGCATGACAGAATTGAAGAGATGGGCCGGTATATTGTTCGTCATAAACACGAGGAGCCTAGAAATCACAGCAGGTTATGGATCGATGAAGAAATTAAAGATGTATTGACTAGTGATAAGGTGAGGATAAAGTAAATTTTTATCTTTAAGGTTGATAAAAGTAATATATTTTCATTAATTATGACACAATTTTCATGGTTATTGCTTTTTGATTATAGGGCACTAATGAAGCAATAAGATGTATAAAATTGATCACATCAAAACTCAATCCAGAAATTGTTATGAAAGGCCTTGGAAACATGAAGAAACTTAGATTTCTTCAAGTGTATCAAGTTTTGCGTGTAATCAATGGCCATTTGGAATTTAATAAAAATGGTCTCGATAACAATTGGAAATTTGATGAAGTTAGCGAGTACTTTCCAAATGCTTTAGGATGTTTGAGGTGGACCAGGTACCCTTTTGGGTCATTACCCAAATCATTTCAAGCAAATAATCTTGTTGAGCTTAAAATGGACGAGAGCAAAATTGTTCAACTTTTGGAAGGGGGAGATACAAAGGTAGAATATTGGTAGAATATTAATAGTTAGATCAGTTATTTTGCAATATTCATTATAATACTCACTTTTTGGTTGGTTTGGTTTGTTATTACACCAAAACTCACTTTTATTTTTTGTTTACAATAGGTTCTTAACAAGCTCAGGTTCCTTGATCTCAGCTATTCAAAGTTAAAGAGCCTTGATCTTGGTCTGACTAAAAATCTCGAGACATTAGCTCTTAATGGATGCAATAATTTGGTTGAACTTCACATGCGTGCTGAATGTCCAAAGCTGATATCCCTCAAAGTCGGTAAGTCTATGTTGACGACACTTGATCTTAGAGTTGGGACTCCAAATCTCGAGAAATTAAGTCTTTCTGAGTGTGTTGATTTGGTAGAACTTCACATTCCCGATAAGCTCAAATCCATCAAAATCTTTGCTTCAAAGTTGAGGACACTTGACCTTCGAGGGACTCCGAATCTCGAGGAGTTAACTCTTGATGCATGTCTTGATTTGGTAGAACTTCACATTCCCGGTGAATGTATAAAGCTCAGATCCATCAAAATGAACGGTTCAAAGTTGAGGACCCTTGACCTTCGAGGGACTCAAAATCTCGAGGAGTTAACTCTTCAGTATTGTTATGATTTGGTAGAACTTCACATTCCGGGTGAACGTCTAAAGCTCGAATCCGTCAAAATCACCTATTCAAAGTTGACCACACTTGACCTTCGATGGACTCCGAATCTCAAGAAGTTAACTCTTTATGAATGTGTTGATTTGGTAGAACTTCACATTCCCGGTGAATGTCTAAAGCTCAAATCCGTCGAAATAAACGGTTCAAAGTTGACGGCACTTGACCTTCGAGGGACTCTGGATCTCAAGAAGTTAACTCTTTATAAATGTGTTGATTTCGGAGAATTCCCGGTGAACGTCAAAAGCTCGAATCCGTCAAAATCTTCAGTTCAAAGTTGACGGCACTTGACCTTCTAGGGACTCCGAATCTCGAGGAGTTAACTCTTCTGTATTGTAATGATTTGGTAGAACTTCACATTTCTAGTGAACGTCTAAAGCTCGAATCCATCAAAATCAACAGTTCAAAATTGACGACACTTGACCTTCGAGGGACTCTGAATCTCAAGAAGTTAACCAAGTATTTAAGGTTGTGATGATATATATATATATATATATATTGTTGAATTTGCATAATTATGTTCAAGTGTAAGCAGCCCAGAGATCTGTGATGATCAAAGACAGCATATATAGAAAGTATAATTTAGAAAGCAAGTTTAAACTATGCTAGCATATATTATACCCATAAAATATATGGGTATAATTTGTGAATTTATGTAATCATAATAAAATAGAATATACTTGAAAGTTGAAATATTTTCTTTCAACGTAAAAAATAATGTAACACGTTAAAAGTAATTTACTGTTTATACCAATTTTTTATAAAAATGATATAAAATTTAGTATTTTAAACTAAAGACTCCCTAAAGGTCTATATTTCCAAACTGAATTTCACACTTTTTCCAAGCACACAAATTTCGTTTATGGTGTTGGTGTTAGGGACTGCTTATGCAAATGTTTACTCGTTAAGAATCAACACTCTTACTTACCTTATCGAGTAAAATTTTGATTCATTAAAATAACATATAAGCAATAATTTATCCGGAAAATGCCAACTGGGTAAGTTGTCGGCCTCACTTACCGGGTAATAAAACTCTCTTCCCTTGTCAACCAACCCACTTACGGGGTAATTTTTTTGGTTATATACATATGTATTGTCAATGTAACGTGTGTTTAATCATATATGATTAAGTTTGTGTATCGTATATGATATCATATTTCTCGCCTATTGTAAAATGTTGAATTTTTCGTTTGAACCTGTCCCTGTATATCTATCCCTAACTTTAATTATATCTCATCAGACATTGGCTAAAATATTGATGGCATTATAATAATTTTGAAAAAGTTTTATTTATAAAAGTAATCATTTTGGTTGAGGAACAAAGGGACCAATCAATTCCAAATTAACAGAAAGTCGTCACTTTCTGAAGAAAAAAACATGTCACCAACCACGATTTTTTTTAATATAAATTATAAATAACCAATTAATTCAACTGTATAATTTGATGTTAAAATTTTATAATAGATTGGAAATGAGTTATTTACACCGAATTTTATACCATTTTTATGCATGAAATAGAGCTAATAGTTAAAGATACTACGGGCTTTGTTTTTAGAAAAAATCCTCTTAATAGCCCTCTTTACTTATTTGATAAGAGGTTAACTAATTCAGACAGTTTGTTTTTTCTCCTTTTTTGTGACCCTCTTATCACTTGCCTTCCTCTTCCTCTTCCTCTGATAGAATAAGAGGTAAACACATCCTTATTTACCTCTTAGTATTCTCCAGAGCTATGAAGATAAACCGCATCGAATGAATCCTATAAATGGCAAACAATTTTTTTTTGTTTTCAATAAATTATGAGCTTAATGCTTCCCTAACTTATACATATAGAAAGCTATAAGTATAGAAATCTCAAACAATTTTTATTTGTTTTCAATATGTTGCCTGAAACAAAACTTTTATACATGATGAACTTTTTAATTAGTTTGAATTTAGAGGTATAAAGTGGTGGGTTTATTAAATGAAACAATTAGATTCGGTTTCAAGTGAGTGAAGAATCTCTTACACCGATTCAGACTTTACAAAAACAAACAGATTATATTTTTAAAGTTCAGTACCACCTCTTATGAATCAGTGAAATAAGATTTCCAACTTCAGCAATGCATCTCTTAAAAAAGATTTAGTGTTTTCTAATTGGATAAATTTTTAGTGTTTCCATCTAGGACATTAAAACAAGCTGTGACGGTAATAGATAGAAAAGATCGGTGAATGTAAAGCTCCAATGGTGCTTAATTATTTCTGATTGCGCTTGGTTAGCTATATAGGTACAATTCCATTGGATCAATAAAGTTATCAAGATAAAAAGATATCATCAAATTTCAAAAGGCAAAGAGAGCTTTATACGACAATGGTCCAGGTGAAAGGAATCTTATGCTCGTTTCCTTTTCTTTTGTCAAATCAAATAATAGTCTTCTTATCCCCATCCACTTATCAGTACCAGAACCATATTGTATTCTTAATTATATACACTCTTCAGGATTATTTATTCATCACAAGGTTTCTTTGCAATATTTCCCACAACAAAGTTTTGGTTTAATTAATAAGATCTTTCGAGCATAACTTCAATGGCGTCTTCTTCTTCTTCTTCTTCTTCTTCAACTTTATCTGTTCAAAAGAGCTTTAAGTATGATGTATTTTTGAGTTTTAGAGGTGAAGACACTCGTAAAACATTCGTTGATCATCTTTATCATGCTCTTCAGCAGAAAAGCATCCACACTTACAAAGATGACGAGAGGATCAAGAAAGGGGAGAGGATCAGTGATGAGCTCATCAGATCCATTGAAGACTCAAGATTCTATATAATTGTTTTCTCGAGGAACTATGCATCTTCATCTTGGTGTTTGGATGAACTTGTAAAAATTATGGAGTGCCAAAAGACAAGTGAGCATACTGCTTATCCCGTCTTCTATGATGTAGAACCCACTGAAGTCCGCAAACAAAGTGGGGAGTTTGGAAAAGCCTTTGCCAAACAAGAAAAGAAAGAGGCTGCTGACAAATGGAGAGAGGCTCTAAAAGAAGCTGCCAATCTTTCTGGGTTTGGGTTGAAGAACACTGCTGATGGGTAATTTCCTTTTGATTCTTTCTAATCTACCTTTACCTTGGGATGTGAAACTATCATCCATGGCATCTCTTGTTGTGTTGTCAAATTCTAACTTGAGTCTTGTTGAAAGATTTTACATGAAATATGATTATACGACTATCCATATATATATATATACATGTATGTTGTAGATATAAATTTAATTGTTCATATGGGATTTCGAGCAAGCTAATAATTTTATCTTCTTTAATATACAGGCATGAAGCTAAATTTATCCAAAAAATTGTCGAAGAGATTTCACTAGAGTTACGACCTAACAATTTGAGCATTGATGAAAAATTAATAGGCATGGAGGCTCGAATAAGGGATGTTGTTTCATCTTTGGAACTTGGTAGCAATGATGTTCGAATGATAGGGATCAAGGGGATGGGAGGTGGTGGGAAGACAACTTTGGCGAGAGCTGTTTTTGATCAAATATCCTTTCGGTTTGAAGGTAGCACTTTTGTTCACAATGTTAGGGAAAATTCTAAACCCAATTTAAGCGGTTTGAAGAAGTTGCAAAAACAAGTCCTTAAAGACGTGTTAAATGAAAGGGGCACCAACATAAGTACCGTTCATGATGGGAAAAGGATGATGAAAAGGATGTTGTGTTGTAGAAAGGTTCTTGTTGTTCTAGATGATGTGAATCATATAGACCAACTTAAGGCGTTAGCGGGTGATGTAAATTGGTTTAATGAGGGAAGTAGAATCATTATTACAACAAGGGATGAGCAAGTATTGGTTGCACATCAAGTGAACTTGATACATAATGTTAATCTTTTATCTAATAAGGAAGCAATTGAACTCTTGAGTAGGTATGCATTTGGGGGAGAGAGTCCAATTTCATTGTACAAAGAGCTATTGGAAAAAGTTGTAGATTATGCTGCTGGTCTTCCTTTAACGATCACAGTTTTGGGTTCGTTTCTGTGTGGTAAAAATGAGCATGAATGGAAAGATGCTATAGAAAGACTAAAAACAATTCCATTGAGGGAAACTCTACAAAAATTGGAATTAAGCTACATGGGTCTAGAGGATGATTACAAGGAAATATTCCTAGATATTGCCTGTATGATGAAAGGTTGGGAGAAAGAGGATGCAATCAGAGTGCTTGAATGTTGTGGATTTCATGCCAGAAGTGGTTTAAAAGTTCTTGAGCAAAAATCTCTAATAACTATTAGTTCTAAATATGGATCCGCTTTTGATGAGTGCTTGGACATGCATGACCATATAGAAGAAATGGGCAAGAATATTGTTCGTCGCTTGCACCCTAATGAGCCTAACAAACATAGCCGATTGTGGATTAGGGAGGAAATTGAAGATATATTGGCTAATAATCAGGTAAAGATCTAGTTTCTTTGTAGGGTTAAGGAAACTAACACATTTTCTTTTGTTATGACACAAGTTTAATGGTTGGTGCTTTTGGATCACAGGGTACTGAAGCAACGACATGTATACATTTGGTGGAGCCAGAAGTACTCAGTGCAGAAATTTTTATGAAAGGCCTGGGAAACATGAAAAATCTTAGATATCTTCACGTGGATCTTAAAAGTAATGAAACCGATTGGAAATTTGATGAAGATATCCAGTACTTCCCAAGTTCTTTACGTTATCTTAGTTGGGACAAGTACCCTTTTGGGTCTTTACCCAAAACATTTCAAGCAAATAATCTTGTTGCACTTGAAATGCATGGTAGTAAAATGATACAACTTTGGGAAGGGGGAGAAAGAAAGGTAGAATACTGGTTGCACTGTTGTTTTGCATGATCCATTATAATATTCACATTTTGATTTGGTTTATTATTATACTAATACTAACTTTTTTTTATGACAGGTTCTTAAAAAGCTCAGATTCCTTAAATTCGAGGATTCCAATTTGAAAAGCCTTGATCTTGGTTTGACTCCGAATCTCGAGAAATTAAATCTTGAAGATTGTGTTGATTTGGTAGAACTTCACATTCCACTTGAATCTCTAAAGATCAAATTCCTCAACCTCGTTCGAATGAAGTTGAGGACCCTTGACCTTCGAGGGACTCCGTATCTCGAGACATTAAGTCTTAAAGAATGTTATGATTTGGTAGAACTTTCCATTCCCGTTGAATGTTTAAAGCTCAAAACCCTCGACATCAGATCTTGTAAGTTGAGGAATCTTCACCTTCAAGGAACTTCGTATCTCGAGACATTGAATCTTGTAAGATGTGATAACTTGGTAGAACTTCACATTCTTGTTGAATGTCAAAAGCTCAATATTGATTCTTGTTATATGTTGAGAACACTTGACCTTCAACAGACTCCGTATCTCAGGATATTAAATCTTATGGCATGTCATGATTTGGTGGAACTTCACATGCCCGGTGAAAATCGTCTAAAGCACATGTCTGTCTTTGGTTGTTCTAAGTTGAAGACCATTGACCTTCGAGGGACTCCGTGTCTCGAGACATTAAGTCTTATAGGATGTCATAATTTGGTAGAAATTCACATTCACGTTGATTGTTGTCTAAAGCTCGAATCCATCAACATCATTGATTCTTCAAAGTTGAGGACCCTTGACCTTCGAGGGGCTCCAAATCTCGAGAAAGTACATCTAAGAGGATGTACTGGTTTAGTTGAACTTCACATTCATGTTGATTGTCTAAGTCTCGTATCCCTCGACCTCGGTTCTTCTAAGTTGAGGAGCCTTGATCTTCGAGGGGCTCCATATCTTGAGAAAGTACGTCTTGGAGAATGTGTTCATTTGATTGAACTTCACATTCCTGTTGATTGTCTAAGGCTCATATCCCTCGACCTCGGTTCTTCTAAGTTGAGGACCCTTGACCTTCGAGGGACTCCGTATCTCGAGACATTAAGTCTTAGACGATGTTATGATTTGGTAGAACTTCACATTCCTGTTAAATGTCTAACGCTCGAATCAATCAACATCATGGGTACAAGGTTAAGGACATTAGATCTTGGGTGGACTCCTAATCTCAAGAGGTTAAGTCTTACAGAATGCCATCATTTGGTAGAAGTTCACACACATGATGGGTGTCTAAAAAAGCTTGACTATATGGACTTAAGAGGTTGTTTGAGGTTTAATTATTTTTCCTTTATAAGATCGGTTGAAACGGTTGAAGTTGGTTGTGTATCTAAGTTACATTTGGTTGCAGAGTCCCTAGAGATGTGCCCTTTGCACTTTGGCAATAATTTGCCAAAGTTTCGATTTGCATGTTTTTACGAAGAACATGGACCTACATTGATTGGAAACCTACAGAAGCTTATCTCTTTTGGTCTATGTGCTTGCACAAACCTCGAGCGTTTTTCTCAAAGCATTTGTGGTTTACAATGTTTAACAAAGCTCACACTCGAAGGAAGTATTCCAGAGGCTCCCAAAGACCTTGACCGGTTAGAATGTCTAGAGGAGCTACATTTGTTGTCTACAAAGATTACACATCTGCCGGACAACATTTGTATGTTGAGACATCTGAAATGTCTTAAACTTAATCGTTGTTCACTTCTTGAGAAGTTACCGGAAGCTCTTGGGCGATTAGAATGTTTAGAGATGCTAATTCTATCACATTGTGTATGTTTACAAGATATTCCAGACAACATCTGTGAGATGAAATGTCTAAGAATTTTTCATCTCCGGTATTGTGTTGCTATTGAGAAATTGCCAGAGGAACTTGGGTGCTTAGAGTGCTTAAAAGAGTTAAATATAGAAGGTACAAGCATAAGACATCTTCCACAAAGCATTTTTGAGTTGAAAGGTTTGCGTATTATTGGGTTTAGATGGCTTCTTCAGTCATGTGGTTTTACATCGGAGATACAAATCTCAGAGGACGAAACATTTTGCTACGTAGAGCTATGAATAACATTCAGGCAACCATAAAAGGAGTCTCCATGGATGATATTTAGAGCTTCAAAGGCCCAAAAGAGCTAACTCTCAAACAACTATATATTGTAACAGGTATTTTCTCTCCATTTTCTATTAATCATCTTACTTCTATTTGAAGATTTAAATTCTCAAATTAATCAGCAATTAGTTTTTGGAAGAAGTTGATAATTATATTAAATATAACGCAGACGATTTCTGTAGTTGAAATTGTATATGTGTTGCTATCGATCCTAACATTTGAACCATTTCTTGCATTTCCGAGTTTTAAAGACAGGAAAGCAATCAACACACGAGGTGATTCTTTTACCATTTCTCTTGTTTTAATATTGTTTTTGCATGCTTTTTTGGTTATGTTGTTTGTTTCCGTGTGCTTAGGCCCTACAATTTAGCACTTCATTGAATCGAAGGATCATAACCTCCTAACTAACTGTTGTAGTTCATGATGCTTCTCATGGATGAATCTCTGATTGATCTGCTATCAGTTATAAATCAACTTGATGATTATATAAATCACTGTTTTCTCAGCAGATTCTTACCCAAAAATGATCTGTTACAGTTCCAAATGCGAATTCCATAGATGCGCAATCTTGTTTCGCGCAACACTTGAATGAATGAGAAAACAGCCACATAATTTCAAGGAGAAATTAATAGACGATGAGTATCGAGCTTTTTTCTACAGGATTTTGGACAATCTGCTTTTTGGTTGCTCCTGTGAGGTTGGAACATAAAGTTTTTCTGTTTGGTTCTCGGTAATTCAAACGGTCAAGATATGAAAATAAACCGGGTTTTAAGTGATCTATGATTGATTGATGTTTTTCTTCAAGAAACTGCAGAAGTCTGAAGACATTGTTTTAGGTGATTTATTTTTATGTTTTGTAACCAGATATTTTTTGGTTTATGTCTTTATTTTAATAAAAATTGCCTAGCTTGACTAGGTTCAAAACCCCTTGAAAATTAGTGTTTTGCTTGTTTTTCTTACATTGGGGAGACTTAAATTCTAGCCTCTCCACCCCACCTCTGGGTCTGACCCTGATTGAACATAGTCGTGTCTTAAAAGAATATGCTTAATCCTATAGACGGAAAAGTTCTGTTTTTCTAAATAATTGAGAGGGGCAGGTTTGGAACAAACTTGGTTTTCTGCATAAAGTTCTGTCCTAAAAGCTTACTGAATAAGCAACTTTAATTCTATATCATTAAGTCATTATCAAACAGTCACATATAGCTAACCGAATAAGCTGATAGTCCTATTAAGTTGCTAACAAACGGGCCCTAAGAAGACTAAAGATATCGTTGGTTGGTGATGGGATTTATTTATAGTTTATGCCTAGTTTTATAATTTCTACAGTTACCCGTGACATTATAAATTCCAATGAGGAGAGATTCTAGATTAAAATGGCTTATGATTCCATCTTCATGAAATTATCAAGCACTAATAAAATCCAAATAACTCTTTACGATCTAAATTATCGAACCTCTTATGTATTCAAAGATCATAAACTCGTATAGCCGTTTTAGAAGTAAAATTCCCAAGAATCTTGAATCCACAATAGCCGCTTAGAAACCAAAACTCGTGTGGATAAGTTTGAACCCTTGATCTTTTAAAAAGACAAATACTACAATACCACTAGGCCAAAAACCCTTTGGTAAAATTTTCATTGTTGCATTGTATAACAAAACATTTTGGGCCCTTTTTATCAACATTTTTTTGAGACTTCGAAAATATAATTCTTTTTTTGGGCTTCAAGAATCAACAAAATATCAAACTATAAATACAAAAACACCCTAATTTCATTTTTTATTCTTAAATAAAAAATCTTATATTTTTTTGACCAATTAAGAGGCTTTGGATTCTCCACGTCATCTAAACAGCTGCTTTATCAAAACATCAGGTTCACAGTACGAACCATTATTGCCTTGTTGAGAGGATTATTCATTTCATTCAACTTTGTATAAAGTAGATCTGATTTAATTCCCTCTTCAGAAAAAAAGATCTGATTTAATTAACAGATTCCTGCAAGCATCACTCCAATGGCATCTTCTTCCACTTCATCCGTTCAAAAGAGCTTTAAGTATGAAGTTTTTTTGAGTTTTAGAGGTGAAGACACTCGTAAAACATTCGTTGATCATCTTTTTAATGCTCTTCAGCAGAAAAGCATCCACACTTACAAAGATGATGAGAGAATCAAGAAAGGGGAGAAGATCAACGATGAGCTCATCAAATCCATTGAAGACTCAAAATTATACATCATTGTGTTCTCGAAGAACTATGCATCTTCATCTTGGTGCTTGGATGAACTTGTGAAGATTATGGAGTGCCAGAAGACGACTGAGCATACTGCTTATCCCGTCTTCTATGATGTGGAACCCACCGAAGTTCGCAAACAAAGCGGGGAGTTTGAAAACGCCTTTGCCAAACAAGAAAAGGAAGCCGAGGAAGAGGCGGCTGAGAAATGGAGAGAGGCTCTAAAAGAAGCAAGTGAATTGGCTGGGTGGGAGTTGAAGAATACTCTTGATGGGTAATTCTTCCGTATTATGTCATTTTGATTATTTCTAATCTTCCGTATTCAAATACGAACTCAAATTTGGTTGTGAACGTGAGGACAAATGAGAGCGCGACACGTGTCTGAATATATATTATATTCGGTCTGAATATTTATTTGAATGGGACACGTGTCACACTCTCATTTGTTCTCACGTTCACAACCAAATTTGAGTTCTCATTTGAACCTGCCCCTATAAATATATATATATATATATATATAGGGACGGGTTCAAATGAGAACTCAAATTGGGTTGTGAACACGAGGATAAATAGAGCGCGACACGTGTCATATTCAGATTGATAATGAAGGACATTCAAAGTGAATAATGAACGTGAAGTTCATACATTAATGAAACCGAATAATACTACATTCAGACTCATAACATTACATTCATACTCATAACACTACATTCAGACTAGATATTTCCTTTCATTATACTCTGAATATGACACGTATCGTGCTCTCATTTGTCCTCATGTTTACAACCAAATTTGAGTTCACATTTGAACTTTCTTCTCTCTCTCTCTCTCTCTATATATATATATATAATGTTATAGATATATGATAATTATTCATGTGGGATTTTGAGCAAGCTAACGATTTTATCTTCTTAAATATGCAGTCATGAAGCTAAATTTATCAAGAAAATTGTTGAAGAGATCTCCTTAGAGTTACGTTCCATCAGTATCAGCACTGATGAAAAATTAGTAGGCATGGAGACTCGGATTAACGATGTTGTTTCATCTTTAGAAATGAGTATTGATGATGTTCGGATGATAGGGATCAAGGGGATTGGAGGTGGTGGGAAGACAACATTGGCGAGAGTTGTTTTTGATCAAATATCCTTTCGCTTCGAAGGTAGCACTTTTGTTGAGAATATAAGGGAAAACTCAAATCCCAATTTATCGGGTCTGAAGAAGTTGCAAGAACAAGTCCTTAAAGATGTGTTACATGATAAAGACATATATGTAAGTAGTATTTCTGATGGGAAAGATAAGATGAAAAAGATGATGAGTTGTAGAAAGGTTCTTGTTATTCTAGATGACGTGGATCATGGAGAACAACTTGAAGCGTTAGCGGGTGAGCTTCATTGGTTTAAGCTGGGAAGTAGAATTATCATTACAACAAGAGATGAGCATGTGTTGTTAACACATGGAGTGGAGTTGATACGTGATGTCAATCTTTTATCTAATGAGGAAGCAATTTGCCTCTTCAATAGGTATGCATTTAGGAGAAAGAGTCCAGTTAAAGAGTACACAGAGCTATCAAGACAAGTTGTTGGTTATGCTGGTGGTCTTCCTTTAACGATCACCGTTTTGGGTTCGTTTCTCTGTGGTAAAGATGAGCTCGAATGGAAAGATGCAATAGAAAGACTAAAAACAATTCCGTCTAAGGAAACTTTAGAAAAACTGGAAATAAGCTATATCGGTCTAGAGGAAGAGCACAAGGAAATATTTCTAGATGTTGCATGCTTACTAAAACGTTGGAAAAAAAAGGATGCAATAAGAACGCTTGAAAGTTGTGGATTTTATGCTAGAATTGGTTTAAGAGTTCTTGAGCAAAAATCTCTCATAACTATTACTGAAGATGAGCGCTTGGACATGCATGACAGAATTGAAGAGATGGGCCAGTATATTGTTCGTCGTAAACACGAGGAGCCTAACAAACACAGTCGGTTATGGATCAAAGAGGAAATTGAAGATGTATTGGTTAGTGATCAGGTAAGGATTAAGATTAAGTAAATTTAATTGTAAGATTGAGAAAACTAATACATTTTCATTTTTTATGACACAATTTTCATGGTTATTGCTTTTTTATTATAGGGCACTAATGAAGCAATAAGATGTATAAAATTGTTCAACTCAAAACTCAATCCAGAAATTGTTATCAAAGGCCTTGGAAACATGAAGAAACTAAGATTTCTTCAAATGGATAATAGATATACGGATTATTTCGATGACAATTGGAAATTTGATGAAGACCGCTCGTACTTTCCAAATGCTTTACAAAGTTTGAGGTGGACCAGGTACCGTTTTGGGGCTTTACCCAAATCATTTCAAGCAAATAATCTTGTTCAACTTAATATGCCTAATAGCAAAATCGTTCAACTTTGGGAAGGGGGAGATACAAAGGTAGAATATTAATAGTTAATCGGTTATTTTGCAATATTCATTATAAAACTCACTTTTTGGTTGGTTTGGTTTGTTATTTCACCGAAACTCACTTTTATTTTTTGTTTATAATAGGTTCTTAACAAACTCAGGTTCCTTGATCTCAGTCATTCAAAGTTGAAGAACCTTGATCTTGGCCTGACTAAAAATCTCGAGACATTAGATCTTCAACGATGTTATGATTTGGTAGAACTTCATATGTCTGGTGTATGTTCAAAGCTGATATCCCTCAAAGTCACTCATTCTAAGTTGACGACACTTGACCTTCGAGGGACTCCGAATCTCGAGGAGTTAACTCTTCAGTATTGTGATGATTTGGTAGAACTTCACATTCTCGGTGAATGTCTAAAGCTCAAATCTATCCGAATTAACTCTTCAAAGTTGAGGACACTTGACCTTCGAGGGACTCCGAATCTCGAGGAGTTAACTCTTGATAGATGTGTTGATTTGGTAGAACTTCACATTCCCGGTGAACGTCTAAAGCTCAAATCCATCGGAATCAACGGTTCAGAGTTGACGACACTTGACCTTCGAGGGACTCCGAATCTCGAAAAGTTAACTCTTTATGAATGTGTTGATTTGGTAGAACTTCACATTCGCGGTGAACGTCTAAAGCTCAGATCCGTCAAAATCAACGGTTCAAAGTTGACGGCACTTGACCTTCGAGGGACTCCGAATCTCGAGGAGTTAACTGTTGATGGATGTGTTGATTTGGTAGAACTTCACATTCCCGGTGAACATCTAAAACTCGAATCCATCAGAATCAAAGGTTCAAAGTTGAGGACACTTGACCTTCGAGAGACTCCGAATCTCGAGAAGTTAAATCTTCGGTATTGTGATGATTTGGTAGAACTTCACATTCCCGGTGAACATCTAAAACTCGAATCCATCAAAATCAACGGTCCAAAGTTGAGGACACTTGACATTCGAGGGACTCCGAATCTCCGGACATTATGTCTTACAAAATGTTATCATTTGGTAGAAGTTCACACCTATGATGGCTGTCTGAAAAAGCTTGACTACGTAAGATTAAGTGGTTGTTTGAGGTTTAAGTCTTTTTGGTTTAACAAACTATTATCATCATCGGTTGAAGTTGGTTGTGTCTCTAAGTTATATTTGAAGGCAGAGTCCCTAGAAATGTGCCCATTGCACTTTGGTAATAATTTGCCAAACTTTCGATTTCAATGTTACTATGAAGAGCATGGATCCTCCTCAATAGTGACTGGAAATGTAGAGAAGCTTTTCTCTTTTGGTCTATGTGCTTGCACAAACCTTGAGCGTTTTTCTCAAAGCATTTGTGGTTTACGATGTTTAACAAAGCTTACACTCGAAGGTAGTATTCCAGAAGCTCCCAAAGACCTTGACCGGTTAGAATGTCTAGAGGAGCTACATTTGTTGTCTACAAAGGTTACACATCTACCAGATAACATTTGTAAGCTAAAGCGTCTGAAATTTCTCAAACTTGATCGTTGTTGGCTTCTTGAGAAGCTACCAGAAGATCTTGGCCGATTAGAATGTTTAGAGAATCTAATCCTATCAGAGTGTGTATTTCTACAACATATTCCGAACAGCATCTGTATGATGAAATGTCTGCAGAATTTTCTTCTCCCTAGTTGTATTTTGGTTGAGAAATTACCGGAGGAAATTGGACGTTTAAAATGCTTAAAAGAGTTAAATATAGAAGGTACAAACATACGACATCTTCCGGAAAGCATTTTTGAGTTGAAAGGTCTGCGCATTGTTGGTTATAGATGGCTTCTTCAGTCGTATGGTTTTACATCCCAGATACAAACCTCAAAAGACGAAACGTTCTTCTACGTAGAGCTATAAATAACATTCGAGCAACAACAACAACAGGAGTCTCCAATGATGATTTTTAGAGCTCCACAGGCCCAAAAAAGCTAATTCAATTCACTAACAACTATAACAGGTATTTTCTCTCCATTTTCTATTAATCATCTTACTTCAATTTGAAAATTCGAATTTTCAAATTAATGGATGTATAACAGCAATTAGTTTTTGGAAGAAGTTGATGATTATATTAAATATAAACCAGACGACTTCTGTATTTGAAATTGTATATGTGTTGCTATCGATCCTAACATTTGAACCATTTCTTGCATTTCCGAGTTCTGATGACAGTGAAGCAATCAACACACCAGGTGATTCTTTTACCATTTTCTCTTACCCAAATGATCTGTTACAGTTCCAAATGCGAATTCGATAGATGTGCAATACTTTGTGTAACGTTTACACTTGAATGAGAAGACAGCCACATAATTCAAGGAGAAAATAGCCACATAATCAACATGTGAGTCACTTATTTTACGGAACATATAAAAATTGCTACATGTGTTAAACCACATTTCATTCATTTTTCGAGCACTTTTTTACAGGATTTTGGACAATCTGCTTTTTGGTTGCTCCTGTGGGGTTGGAACAGGGCTCTTGTGTTATTATCAGCATGGAATATCTTGTTCGTAAAGTTTTGCTGTTTGGTTCTCAGGTAATTCAAACTGTCAAGATATGAAAACCGGTTCGGTGATCTATGATTAATTAATGTTTTGTGTCTAAAGATATTGTTTTAGGTGATTTATGTTTATGTTTTGTAACCCAACATTTTTTGGTTTATGTCTTTATTTAATAAAAATCGGCATGGGGATGAGCCGCCTAGCTTGACTAGGTTCCAAACCCCTAAAAAGTTAATTACTGTGTTTTGTTTGTTTTTCTTTATATTGGGGACACTTCAATTTTAGGGCCTGTTTGTTATTGACTTAACTGGCTTAACGGCTTGTATAGCTTATTCGGTAAGCTATATAGTAGTGTTTGGTTGTGGCTTATTTGGTAAGAAGATAGTTTATTCGCTAAGCTTTTTGAAATTTGTTGTATCCGTTCAGCATTAAAAATGACCCCAAATACCCCTTTCTCACATCACCTTTTTCCTTAAATCTACTCTTAAAATCAATCTCTAATTTTGATTTGGTAAGTCTTGCATGTCTTTCTAATTTTGATTTGGTAGTCTGGGTTTCATTAGTGACAGTGGTGCTTATTTTTAGTTTAATGTATTCATAGCACATAAGGTGTTTGATAAAAGGTGCGTAGGCAAAAGTCTTTCGTTTAGTAGTGATGGGTTTTCTGAAGAAAAAATCACCGCTTCCTATTTGACTCGTAAAACTTTGACGGTAATTTTTTTATCAAATCAAACCACGTATCAATTAAATTAATGTTAATTTAATTGATATTAATTACAATTTGTTGCTAATATCATAATAAAAATATAAATTAAATGTATTTAAACAACCTAATTTAATGTTAATGGTTTAATAATTTTTGGATTGGATTGATCAGTTTGTTTTATGGAGTCGACCTATTTATTTATTTATTATTTTTGTATTTTTATATATTAAATCAAACATTATAAGTTCAACTTGAATAATTTTGATCTTGATTTTCTTTTGTAAGAAGCATGAGAACACATTTTAAACATTTGGATTTATTTTATATAATGGTTATTACGAATATATTGATATTTTTATAAATAAATAGAACTTAAGTGACATTACTCTAAGGAAGACTAAATATGCACACAGTTTAACATCAAAAAACATCGTCTTCACATAAATAGCACGTACATTTACATACTTTAACATAAAAAATATTGAATTTACACATACCTTAATATGAAAAACACTAGAACTTCATATGCATTGACATAAAAAAAACAATGAGTTTATACATACATTTACTAAACTTCACATACACCTTCACTAAAATTCACACATTCATACGAAAAATAGTGAAAGTTTATGTATAACAAAATCTGATAACATAACATTAATATGACTAATAATTTAAACTTCACCAAAGTTAAGACGTATGTGATTTCATCGTGTATATATATATATATAAATATAAATGTAGTATATACTTCAAAAAGATAATGATTTTTTCATAATATAAACTTTTAAACAGACATTTTTCAAACTACATACATAATGCATTTATATTTATCTTAATAATGTTCTCCAAGATAACAAATGACAAATATACCCATAATCAAGTGAGCACACCTTATGAAAATGATCAAGGAAAAAGGCTAAGTTGTCTGGTTTAAGCCAACTAGTGCTCGTTGCTTTCCGTCAATAGTTGGTTGTTTTTCCCGCTATTCTCTCCTGATCTCAAGTCATAAAAGTTGTTTTCTATCGTCAACCACAACCGGAGTCTCCAAGGATGCTTTTGAGAAGTTCCAAAGGCCCAAAGAAGTACTCTCTTCTTCTTCTATTAATCATCTTACCTCGATTTGAATTTAATGTACATACTTTGTATCCTTTTTCTTATGAACAGTATTCACATGTACATACAAGTTTGAAGTTGTTTCTTGGTTTTTATGCACGTGTGCATGTTATGCACATGTGCATACGAGATAAAAAAAAATTCATTCTGAACCTAACCCATATATTAATGGAGTTTCAATATTTACACTTTTGGCCACAAAGTTCGTTTCTTTGCAGAAATAGTGAAATGGTCTGAAACTTTCATACACAAGACTAGCTATAAAGGGTGTATAAGTCGCCTCAAATTGTCCGAAAATTGATAAAGATTCATACTTTATTATACTATACTGCAATACATAGAATGTAGAATTTGGAAAACAATTATTAGCTCTGTTTACTTATATGACTAGAGTTTGACCTCCTGTTGTACTCACCAACCAGCTTCGAAAACGAAGATGATTTATCTTCCAACAACTTTGTAGGAGAATCATATTCTTCGATCAAACCTGCAAATTATGTGTTCAAATACAGAAATCAGAATCACAGCTCTTCTACCCATAAAGAATAGATATGAAAAGATTAATTGAGTTCAAAAGACAAACCATTGTTTAAAACTAGAACCATGTCACCATTGACCACAGAGGTGATTCTATGCGCGATTGTTATAACAGTCGAGTCTGAAAAGTGTTCCCTAATCGTTTTCTGAATCATGTTATCCGTTGCTGTATCAACTGATGCAGTGGCCTCATCAAGAACAAGTATCTTGCTTTTCTTGAGTAGTACGCGGCCAAGACAGACCAATTGTTGTTGACCCATACTCCAATTCTCTCCATTTTCGGTAACTGTGGAAATTTTGGGAACACGGGTTATGAAAAATTTGTAATTTTTTTGCAAATAACTTTCGTTAAAATCAGTGGGAAGGATGAAGAACCTGTTGAATCAAGTTGACCTTCCTTCTTTCTAACCTCATCTCCAATCTGGCATTTATCAAGAGCCTGAAATGTTTGATGAACTACATGTAACTATAATAGCATACAAATCATATTACATGCACTACAACAAAACAAAATTGGTTTTATAGGACGACTAAAATGTCTAAGCGTCCTAATAAAATACTTTATAGGACTACAGTTTATATAGGACCAAACCAAAAAGCATCATATCTAAAAGTGCTACAATAGGTTTATAGAACATGTGTTTAGGCGTTTTAACAAGTTTCTTAGAATGCTTTTAAAATGAAGTACTGTTGTATTAGCTATATTATACGGCACTATTTAAAGTGTCCTGTAAACACAAGTGTCCCATGAAAAGATGGGTTTAAAGGACGCTTATTAAAAGTGTGCTATAAAATGGCTAACATGTCAGTTTATTTTAAAAGTGCCCAAAAAAAACTTGTTAAAATGCCTAAAAGCATCATATAAAGCTTTCGTAACGCTTTTAGATAGCACAATTTATAATTTCGTCCTATAAACTTATGTTCCATAAAGTATTTTATTAGAAAGCTTAAGCATTCTAGGCGTTTGGACATTTACCTCTTAGGTCTTAGCCATTTCTCTCCCAAAATTTTGAAAATGTCTCTACCTCTAATGTAGCAACTCCTCAACTTGTGGAGAGGTCAAGGTGTAATAAAAAGTTTCTGAACATGGTCCTCAAGTATAGGGACCAAATCTGTAAATTAGTTAAAGGCCCGTGGTGGGACAAATTTACTTGCAGACCATGTTCTAATTTCTTTTTTTTTACATTTTGACCCCTCCGCAAGTTGAGGAGTTGCTACTTGCGGAGGTGGTTGTAAAAGAAATGGCTAAGAGATAAATTTGTCAGAGTGGCTATTTTGAGCAATTTCCCTCCTACGAAAACAATTTTTTTGTAGTGAAGCCGGTATAAGCCGTTTAATCGATCAAGAGTACCTCCCAAATCTGATCATCTGTATATTCTTCAAGTGGGTCCATGTTGGTTCGTATAGTTCCATTGAACATAGTTGGATCTTGAGGGATTATGCTTAATCTAGATCGTAAATCATGAATCCCGATTGTTGATATATTAATCCCGTCTATCAGAATCTCCCCACTGGCAGGATCAACAATACGAAAGAGTGTCTGTATAAGAGTAGATTTACCACTTCCGGTTCTCCCAACGATTCCCGTCTTTGTACCTCCATGGAATGTGCATGTAATGCCTTGCAATACAAGTGGCATGTGCAGGGCATATCGAACCTATTCACACACTTTAAATTTTTATAGCATCTGATATCACTGGAATGAAACAATAAAACACTACAACAAAATTGATTTTATAGAACGCCTAAAATGTAAAAACGTCCTAAAAATACTTTATAGGATTTAAGTTTATAGGACCAAACCAAAAAACGTCCCCTCTAATAGTGTTACGACAGGTTTATAAGACGGTTTTAGACGCTTTAACAAATTTTTAGGATGCTTTTGAAATAAATTGTCGAATTAACTATTTTACAGGACCCTATTTGAAAAGTATCCCGTAAAAAGATGGGTTTATAGGACAATTCTCAATGTCCTATAAAATAGCTAATAAGATACTTTATTTTAAAAGCAGTCCTAAAAAAACTTGTTAAAACACCTAAAAACGTCCTTTAAACCTATCATAACGCTTTTAAATAAGACGCTTTATAGTTTGATCCTATAAACCTAAGTTCTGCAAAGTATCCTATTAGGACACTTATACAGTCTAGGTGTCCTATAAAGCCAATTTTGTTGTAATGATAGAATGAGAAGTATTGATTACCTGCAGATTGTGGATATCAACTTTTCCTTGCGACGGCCAAAAGTGATGAGGTCTATTTGAGTCTAGAACAAGAGGAGGCTCACTAGCGATAGAACTGTATTGAAATATTCTTTCCACCGATATAAATCGTATTTCCACATTGCAAAGTTTTTGTATTGCCCAACCTTGTATCTTGTTCAAATATAGTCCATATGTCACTGCTAATCCCGCGGTTCCTTCAAATTTTTTGTGTGTGGGTGAGTCGTTTATGTAAATTACGAAATTCTCCTTGCTAACATTCTATCACAAGAAAGAATATATAAAGTTTACAATAGAACCTAATTCTATACAAACTAGGAAAGCTAAATATAAAACAAAGAGCGAGGTTAAGGAGTGAGGTTTTGGGGAAAACCCCCCAAAAAATATGAAAAACTAAGGAACACCCAAATAACCATTCGTGTGTACAGTATGCACATGTGCATAGGCATAACATGCACCCGTGCATAGAAACCAGGAAACATTTTCAATTACTTGTATGCACATATGCATATTGTACAACTGAAATGGTTATTAGGCTGTTCCAAAGCGTGTCCAATTTTTGCGGTTTCCCCTGAACCTAATCACCCTATTTTACATATTTATTTATCTATTAACAGTTTATGCCATGAAATTGTAATCTAAGGTGTGTTGTTAAAAGTTACTTACTTGGATCAATAGTTCCTTGAGGAACAGAAACTAGAAAAACCAGAGTGAAGGCAAACATGAAAGAGGACAGCATATCTAAGCGTAAGCCGAGCCAATCCAACACACCAGCCACATGTAACTTTGGTCTCGAGTAATCGTCAATCAGCTGCAAGCACGTGTCTTCAAATCTGCATTTCTGATCAAAGCTTCTAATTGTTGTTGATCCAGATATTGTTTCCGAAAAATGCTGTATGACCGGAGCTTTGCATACTCCAACTAGTCTTGCTAGTTCTCGTGCTGAAGGTATGTAATATTGCTTCAAATACAATAAATACATGTAAAGCAGAAGTTGCAAATATTGTACTAAGATTATCATATATATAGGGTGTTCAGGTTAGGGAACCGCGAAAAAATTAAAAATTGAGGAATACCCGGTAACCGTTCATCTGGACGGTATGCACATGTGCATACAAATAATTTATAAGCAATTTGTCCGGTATGCACATGTGCATAACATGCACACGTGCGTAAAAACCAAAAACAGCTTCAATAACTTGTGTGCACATGTGCATACCATTGAATGGTTACCAAGGTGTTCCTCAATTTTTTATTTTTTGGGGTTTTCTCATGAACCCCCTCTATATATACATATATATATATATATATGTATATATCAGACGTACACAGTCGTTGTAAGTGATGCATGTATAATCAAATTGTTTGAAACAAACTTCTAAGCGGATTACAAGCAATGTGGACTGCAAATTAAATGAATTTTTGGAAGGAAGGATAGATCATGATTACCTGTAAACGAATGGACACTACAATCATGGGAAAGAACAGAAGGAACACCGGCCAAGCAGCAAGTGACATAACTACAACAATTCCGAAAAGCTGTATGACTACAGCAACAAATAGGATGATTGTATTTGCTATCGTCAAGTCCACTACACTTTGGTCCGTAGATACCTGCAAAAAGAGTTCATAAAACTTTCCTTCTAAAACTACTCCTAACTACAATCAACTACAATAAGTGTACACTTACTCTGTTGAGAACTCGTCCAGATGGATTAGCATCAAAGAACGACATGGGTGCACGAAAAACACATAAATGCATCTTGTAGAATAGTTGGTTGGCTGTCTCATAACCGGCTTTCATAACAAGCATCGCTCTTGCTAGAACACATAAAGCACATCCGATTCCGAAAGCCACATAAACGATAATGAGTTTAGAGCCTCCAACACAGTTTACGCTACTTTCTGATGTAGGAGATGCCAATGCCATCCAGTAATTTCCCGAGATTTGAAGTATCTCAAACATAATTTGTGCTAATAATACCAAAAGTGCAAGTCTTCCTCCGTAAGCAGTTGTAATGTATTTCCAGTAAGCCGACGAGCCAACTTTACCTTTTTGTCGTTCTTCTTGTTCCACGAGCTGCTTTTTCTTCCCCTCTGGTTGTATGATCTCTTCTTGGATATTTTTCGGGAAAGTTCTCTGGTTCTTGACGACATCTGATATATCAGACTCTGAATTCTTCCCGGCTGAATCTATTTCCAATAAAGCTTCTTTGTGTGCACCAACAAGTTGTATAAAGTCGCTTCCTGAGTTGAGAATATCGTCATATTTTCCAGCTTGTGTAATTCTTCCATCCTTCAAGACCTGGCGGGTGACCATTATATCCAAATAAGTGTGCATATATATAGGGTCTGGTTCAGGGGAAAACCGCAAAAATAAAATGAAAAACTGAGGAACATTCTAATAACCATTCATTTTCACGCATGCACACGTGCATAACATGCATAGAAACCAAAAAACATCTTCAATTACTTGTATGCACTTGTACATACCGCACAGAGGTTATTTGGGTGTTCTGCAGTTTTTCATTTTTTTGGAGGTTCCCCTTAACCTCAATGTATAGTGTGTGTGTGTGTGTATATATCCAGGAAACTGGAAAGAAACAAAAAACTGATGAACACCCTGTAAACGTTCATCTGGACGGTATGCACATGTGCATACAAGTAATTTTGTATGCACATGTGCATAGTGTTAAGATGAATGGTTATTAAAGTGTTCCTCACTTTTTCATTTTTTAGGGTTTTCTTGAACCTCCCTCTCTCTCAAAAGCTTACCAGGATGATATCTGCATCAGGTAAAAACTCCACCTGATGAGTTACGTAAATCACCGTCTTCGATTCCAAGAAGTCCAGAATACATTCCTATCAATAAATTACCCAATCTAGTAAAACTCAAAAAGTAACAAAAAATTCAAACAGCACAAGTACACAACTAGTAATACTGAAACAATCAACAGTTGTTAGAAATGACAATTAACAGAAATCTAGAATCGATCAGAAGTGATTAACTCACTTTGAAAAGATGACTTCCCGTATGAGCATCCACAGCACTGAACGGATCATCAAATAGATAAATATCCGCATCTTGATAAAGAGCGCGTGCTATTTGTATTCTTTGTTTCTGACCACCACTCAAATTGACTCCCCGCTCGCCAATAACCGTTTGATCACCAAACGAAAGAACTTCAAGATCTTTCTTCAAAGAACATGCCTCAAGAACCTTATTATATCTTTTTCTATCCATCTCCTTACCAAATAATATATTCTCTTCTATCTTTCCGCTCTGTATCCACGGTGATTGACCAACATAAGCCCTTGTTCCACTAAGTTTGACCCGACCCGATACTTTAGGCACTTCTCCTAAAATACAAGATAGTAAACTCGACTTTCCTGAGCCAACAACACCACAAACGGCAACTTTCATACCATAAACGACTCTAAAATTTACGTCAATTAATGTCGGATTAGAAGATGTTACATCCCATGAGAAATTCCCGTTAACTACTTCAACGGCGGTGTCAGTAGAACCGCTCGGAAGCATTTCTACTTGATCGGGATCTAAATCATCTAGACGAAGAAATAACGTGATACGATCTAGTGACACTTTACTTTGTGCTATCATAGATATCGTCCCAGGAAGATTAAAAGCGGATTCTTGGAGAATCTTAAATGTGGCTAGAGCAGACAACACCTTCCCGGAATCAAGTGGGGTACCGGAAAGTATACACGTCCCAAAAGTGGCTATAGCCACGAATGAGGGTGCAACCCAGAAAGCGAAAGTGGTCATGGCTTCGGTAAATACATATTTATACAACCAACGAGCTTCATCGTTCCTAATATCGATGATTCTAGATAAGAACTTCATCTCCCATCCCTGAAGCTTTAGAATCCTCATGTTCTTCAAAATTTCAGAAGTTGATTTCATTCTTTTATCTTTATATATCATTAACTTTTCTTGAAACTTCTTCTGAAACCGACCTAATGGTATATTGGCCAAAACCACTATTATGGTAGCAACGAAAGCCGCAAGGAAAGAAATCCCGAGATTTTTATACAAAATCGCAAGTGCCAAACCAACCTGCAAAACCGCTAGCCAAGGGTTGTGCATATATCGGCTAAACTCCCCGATTCTTTCGGCATCGATAGCCATGAAATTGATAATCTCGCCATTAGACTTCCCCTGCTTCGATTGAGACGAAAGTGTCAAACCTTTAACATAGATCATCGCAACAAGAGCTGATCTGGCCTTGATTCCCGCCTGTGTCACCTTAAAATCTTGATGTCGTTGTGCCAAACACTCAACGATCTTACCGAAAATGAGAGCGGAAACTAGAAGAAAACCCTCATATAAATCTTGATTTCCGTTTAGATATTCTACAAACGTATCTATCAGAAAAGGCCCGACATATGAAGCCAAAGTATACACAAGAGCTAGGAGTGCCGTCACCATAATATCTTTCCATGTTGCCGAAATCACAGCCATTACGAGCCTAAAACTAGTGATTTCTCTATTTTCTCTCTTATCGGACTCTAGTCTATTCCTTAAAACCGAAAAGGCTTTTCTTGCACTATCGACACTATCAAGTTGTGGAACGTCTTCAAGATCTAATGGCTTCTTATATCCTATAGCAATCAAAGGATGAATCCAGGAGAACGTTAAACGACTAAAGATTCGACCGGTTTTTGAAGGGGTTCTAGACACACTCACAGTTTCGAACTCTCTACGGTTAATCGTAGCACTTGAACCATCATTCCAAACGGAATCTTGACGGTTTATGACAGTTTCACCGTCGTTTTTACTAGATAACCCCAGATAACAGAGAAATAGACCAAGAAAAGTAGATAAAGAATCAAAAACCAAGAATTGAACTGCCAAATTTTGATCATTTTTGTAGGAAGCATAGTCTAAAAAAAGGCAATAACAAGATATTGAGAAAAAAGAAACCCACCAAACCCTTAATACAAAAGATCCATTGGAGTTAGAAACATAAACAGAAATAAATAACCAAACAAATGCCCCAAGAAGGGTATCGCGGGAGAAAATAATGTTTTCATCGGTTCGACCATTTCTAAACCAATAAAAAAGATTCAAGAAACACATAAAGAGGTTAAGAAGCACAAGAGCCACACAACAAAAGAGGGTTTGTTTGTAAAACAATCCCCCATTGTTGGATTTAAGCATTTGTTTAGGACTTTCATTGCTATTGTTTCTAAGTTTTCTGCTAAAGAACAGAAGTAGCAAGAAACCAAGGTATATTGAACAAGAAAATCCATGTGAAAGTCTGGGGTTTAGGAGAAAGTTGCTACCATCATTTGGAAATAAATTTGGAAGTGTAGAAAACTTAACTTTGATACCCATTAATGATGCTTCAGGATCTTCCATGTCTGAGTTTATGAAATGATTGATCCTGATGGGAGAATTAAGGTTTGGTCAATTAATGTCTATCATTGCCTTCTTAAAGAGCTAGTGATGCTGATGGGTTAGGTACATTCATAAACAAATCATTATATATATATATTATATATTGTTGACCAATTAAGGATATCAAGTCTCCTTTCTTTCTTTCTCTCTCTCTCTCTCTCTCTCTCTCTCTCTCTCTATATATATATATATATATATATATACCATCCAAATGAACGGTTACCGCGTGTGTTCCTCGGCTTTTCATTTTTTGAGGGTTTTTCCCTGAACCTCCCCCTCTCTCTCTCTCTCTCTATATATATATATATATATTGTTGACCAAGGATATCAAGTCTCCTTCTCTCTATATTATATATATATATATATATATTATTTAGAGGAAAGAGAGAGAGAGAGGTTGAGGAATGTCTCCTTTCCCTTATTTTTTTATTTGTATCTAGACAATCATTGATTATTCTACAGCTCATGTGAATGGGCAATGACAAATACAACTAAAGATAGAAAATCAAAGACCCAATTCCCCACAATAACAGCAGCAGATAGAACATAATGGCACCAAGCCTTGTAACTTGTTACTGAAATATTACCTTCTTTGTTGCAATAAATGAACTCATGTAGTCGTTACGAAACTAACATTCCCAATGATTATCGGGCTCCACAATGTCCAACAATAACCATTAATCTTGGATTCACAACAGCCATACTGAAAACAAAGCTTCTCTAGACAAATGCAAAAAGTCTATTTTTTCAGCATTTATCGGTTCAGGGGAACCCCCAAAAAAAGAACCAAGGAACATTGTAACCATTCATATGCATAGAAGTAATTGGAGTTGTTTCTTGGTTTTTATCGACATGTGCATGTTATGCACATGTGCATTCCGGACAAATTGTTTCAAATTAATTGTATGTCCACAGTTACCATTGTTCCTCAGTTTTTCATTTTTTTTACGTTTTCCCCTGAATTTGATCTTTATCGAGCATATGGGGTACTCCACTTTGTGCAAAAAGGTTAGCAAACAAAGGAATTTGCTTGATCCTTCTTTTTCTCATAATTCAACCAAACAAATCATTACAGGCCAACAATATTCTAGTATAATTCAAAATTCTTAAACATCGACCTAAAAAAGGCATGAAATATATGACCGAGTAAGTCATCTTCGATTTTAATTAAGCACGCTCTTAAGTAATTTTAGACAGCTTACAGGAAGAAACTAGTTAATTAGAATATCGTTGCAGCTAAGTTTCAAAACTGGAATTCGATCTCATGCTATACTCAGCAACAAGCTTTGCAAATGAAGACGATTTATCTTCAAGCAACTTCTTTGGAGAATCATATTCATCAATCAAACCTGCATATCGAGAGAAAAAAAGAATCAGATTATTAAGAATTCAAACCTACGGATATCGGGGCCATGCAAGAAAGTTGCTTAACGAACCTTGTTCTAAAACCAAAACCATATCGCTATCAAGCACAGAAGTGATCCGATGGGCGATCATTATGACGGTTGAGTCGCTAAAATGTTGTGCGAGTGTTTGCTGAATCATACCGTCAGTTGCTGTGTCGACTGATGCAGTAGCTTCGTCAAGTACTAAGACTTTGGTTTTCTTGAGTAGCACACGCCCGAGACACACCAGTTGTCGTTGACCCACACTCCAGTTCTCTCCATTCTCGGTAACTATAACGTTTTTATACAAAAGTAATTAGTAAATATAATAAAAACGCTCGATGTAAAGACTACGAACGAGAGTTTGAATTTTAGTAATGGAGGGGTAAAAAACCTGTTGAGTCGAGCTTCCCTTCTTTGTTTCTCACTTCATCTCCAAGCTGGCACTTATCGAGAGCCTGAAGAAACAAATATTGTTAGATTATAGGACCAAAGTGAGTTTTAGAGGAAAACCCCTAAAAAATGAAAAACGGAGGAACACCATGGTAACTATATAGACGGTATGCACATGTGCATAAAAGTAACTGAAGTTGCTTCTTGGTTTTTATGCACATGTGCATACCCGAACCAAGAAACAACTTCAATTACTTTGATGCACATGTGCATACCGTCTAGATGGTTACCAGGATGTTCCTCAAAAAACTGAAAATTTGAGGAGTGAGGAACACCCTGGTAACCATCTAGATGGTATGTACCTGTGCATGAAAGTAATTGAAGTCGTTTCTTCGTTTTTATGCACATGTGCATACCGGGCAAATGGCTTACAGATTACTTGTATGCACATGTGCATAACGTATGGTTACCAGGGTGTTCCTTAGTTTTTTTTTTTTTTGGTTTTCGCCTGAGCCTAACCCTACAAGACAATATGATGCTTGAAAGCGTTGAAACCATAATAAGTAATCTATTTACCTCCCAAATCTTATCGTCGGTATACTCTTCAAGGGGATCTAGATTGCTTCGAATAGTTCCTTCAAACATGGTTGGATCTTGAGGAATTATGCTCAACTTTGAACGCAAATCATGAAGTCCGATCGTGGATATGTTAATTCCATCTATCAGAATCTGTCCATCCGCTGGCTCCACAAGGCGGAAGAGTGTCTGTATAAGAGTCGACTTCCCACTACCAGTTCTTCCAACGATCCCAGTTTTCTTTCCCCCATTGAAAGTGCACGTAAGGCCTCGCAACACAAGTGGCATATGTGGAGCATATCGGACCTTATTTTAAAAAGAAACCATTATATTCAATAAAGCTTCCAACTTTATTATTGTATAAGATCATTATGCAAGAAAATAATATGATTTAATTAATTAAGTACCTGTAGATGACGGATATCGACTTCTCCTTGTGATGGCCATTGATCATCAGGCCGATTTGATTCTATAACGAGAGGAGGTTCACTTGGGATAGAAGAATACTGAAATATTCTTTCAACCGAAATAATTTTGTTTTCGAGGTTGGTAAGGGTCCATACCACCCATCCATTTAACGTGTTCAAAGTAAGCCCGTAAGTAGCAGCCAAACCCGCGATACCTTGAGAATATAAAAAGTAATAGGACTGTCAATCATCTATTCTTCGTTATGACACTACAACAAAATTGGATTTATAGGACGACAAAATTGTCTAAATATCCCAATAAACTGTTTTATAGGACACAAGTTTATACGACCAAACGTTAAGGTGTTGCAATAGATTTATAAGACATTTTTTGGACGTTTTAACAAGTTTTTAGGACACTTTTAAAATAAAGTGTTGTATCAGCTATTTTATAGGACCCTTTTGAGAAGTGTCCTATAAACACATCTTTTTATAGGACACTTGTCTTTATAAGTCCTATAAACCTTTTACAACACGTTTAGATAGGACACTTTAATATTTGGTCTTATAAACTTATGTCCTACAAAACAGTCTATTAGGACACTTACACAATTTTGACATCCTATAAACCCAATTTTGTTACAGTGTAATAAATACAGTACATAAAAAGAAAGAACAACTTACTAGGATCAATAGTTCCTTCCGGGATAGAAATCAAGAAAATCAGAAAAGCTGCAAAGGTAATAGAAGACAGCATATCCAAACGTATGCCTAACCATTCCATGGCAGCAGCACTATGGAACTTAGGCCTCGAAAAATCGTCATTCAGTTTCAGATTTGTATCTTGGAATCTTCCTTCTTGATCAAAGCTCCTAATGGTCATCGATCCAGATATTGTTTCAGAAAAATTCTGGATCACCGGGCCTTTACAAACTCCAGAAAGCCGTGCCATTTCTCTTGCCGATGGCAAGTAATATTGCTGTAACCAGATGCACATTCCACCAACAGGAAGAAACAAAATGATTACTTGCCATGCAGCCTGTGACATAACTATGACGATCCCAAGAAGTTGAATGATCGCGAATACAAATGATCCAACTTGGTAAGGAATTTGCATGTCGATTGCACTTTGGTCCGTAGATGCCTATCAAGAAATCTTTGTTAGAAATGAACAATAGCCACAACAACAAAAATGTCTGCTTTATAGGACGCCAAAGATTGATTTTATAGGGTGCCTAAAATGTAGAATTGTCCTAAAAAATACTATATAGGACTTAAGTTTAAAGGGTCAAACCAAAAAGCGTACTATCTAAAAGTGTTACAATAGGTGTACACTTTTATGCGTTTTAACAAGTTTTTAGGACGTTTTTAAAATAAAGTGTCGTATTAACTCTTTTATATTGCACTATTTAATATGGGTTTATAAGACACTTTTCAAAAGTGACCTATAAAATAGCTAATAAGACACTTTATATCAAAAGTGTCCTAAAAAATAGTTGAAATGACTAAAAGCATCCTATAAACCAAAACCAATTGTAATGTAGGGTCATGTTCAGGGGGGAAATCGCAAATAAATGAAAAACTGAGGAACACCATGCTAACCGTTCATCTGGACGGTAAGCACTTGTGCATAAAAGTAATTTGTAAGCAATATGTCCACTATGCACATGTGAATAAACATGCACACGAGCATAAAAACCAAGAAACACCTTCAATTACTTGTATGCACATGCGCATACCATCCAGAAGAATGGTTAATAGAGTGTTCCTCAGTTTTTCATCTTTTTGGGGGGTTTTTCCCTTGAACCTCCCTCTTGTAACTTAGATGCCTATCAAGAAATCTTTTTTATAAATGAACAGAAATACCAATGTTGTAAAATGAGTAGACATGAAAGGAGAAAGACTTTCGCATACCCTATTTAGTATTCTTCCACTCGGAGTAGAGTCAAAGAAAGACATTGGTGAACGGAAAATAGACAAGTGCATTTTGTGGAAGAGAATAGTGGCCGCCTTATATGCAGCTGTTGCAAGAAGTAAACCTCTTGCAAGTATGCATAATGCACATCCAACGGCTAAAGCTACATAAACGCCGATAAGGGTTGAGCCAGTAACCGGGGCTGGATCACTAGCTGAAACCGGAGATGCCCATGCCATCCAATAAGTACTTCCGATTTGAAGTATTTGGAAGATAATTTGTGCCAATACTATGATTGGTGCAAGAGCTCCTCCGAAAGCCGTAGTTATGTATTTCCAGTAGACTGAAAAACCGACTCTTCCTTTTTCTCGTTCTTCTTCTTGAACTAGTTGTGCTTTGGTAGTTGAAATATCGTCTGTTTTACCATTTTGGGTATTGTTTGTATTCTCTTCAGAACTCGCTATTTTTTCCTCCACGTTTGTTTCTATGGAATTGATCGCTGATAAAGCTTCTTTGTGTGCACCTACAAGTTCCATAAAGTCGCTTCCGGAATTGAGAATGTCGTTGTACTTTCCGGCTTGTGTAATCCTTCCATCTCTCAAAACCTGATTGTCATGTCATTCAGACAGGTTATTTAGCACAAGAAACAAAGAACATTTTAGCTTAATTCATGCAACAACTTAATTCATACACGACTTAGGACTGTTTTTTAGCAGCTTAGTGAGCTTAATGGGACTCACAGTTTATTCGGTCTGCTATACATGACTGTTTGGTAGTGACTTAACGATATAGAAAGTGGCTTATTCAGTAAGCTTCTAAAGGGGAGCTTAATGCAGAAAGCGAAGTTTTTTTTCCATGCCTGCCCTTCCCAATTAAAAAACATGCTCATTCCATCTATGAAAAAACCCTCCCAAACAAAAACCTTCCCTATCTATATAGACAGATTAATTCACACAGACATTTTTATTCATATAGTACTTGATGGAAAACCAACTAAAAACAAACAGCCCCTTAAATAAACAAACCCATTAGGCCTGTTTGTTAGCAGCTTAATGAGCTTAATGGGACACACAGCTTATTCGGTCAGCTATACATGACTGTTTGGTAATGACTTATGACATAGAAAATGGCTTATTCAGTAAGCTTCTAGTGGGAGCTTAATGCAGAAAGCCAAGCTTTTTTCAAACATGCTCATTCCATCTCTGAAAAAACCCTCCCAAACAAAAACTTTCCCTATCTATATAGACAGATTAATCCACACAGACATCTTTATCCACGCAGGACTTAATGAAAAAACCAACTAAATAGCTCACCAGGATGAGATCTGCCGCAGGTAAAAACTCTACTTGATGTGTGATGTAAATCACAGTCTTCGAAGCCAGAAACTGCAACATACATTCCTATAACAGAAAAACAGAAAAATCAACCTTTAATTAAACCCACATTCAAGATTTTCTTTCAAGCATAGATAACGCTAGATAGAGTCTAAAGGAGCTTAATCGGATCACTTACTTTAAAGAGATGACTTCCCGTATGAGCATCAACAGCGCTGAATGGGTCATCAAAAAGATATATATCCGCATCTTGATAAAGAGCGCGTGCAATCTGTATTCTTTGCTTCTGACCACCACTTAAGTTGATCCCCCTCTCACCGATAACCGTCTGATCACCAAAAGACAAAATTTCAAGATCTTTCTTCAAAGAACACGCCTCAAGAACTTTCTCGTATCGTTCTCTATCCATCTCCCTTCCAAACAAGATATTATCTTCGATCTTTCCACTCTGTATCCATGGTGACTGAGCCACATAAGCCTTCGTTCCTCCTACTTTCACACTTCCGGAAATCTTGGAAACTTCTCCTAGGATACAAGAAAGTAAGCTCGACTTTCCTGATCCAACTGTCCCACAAACAGCAACTCTCATCCCATGATTCACTCGAATATTTATATCTTTTAATGTCGGGTTTGGAGAAGTTACATCCCAAGAGAAATTCCCGTTAATTATCTCTACAGCTGTATCAGAGCCACTTCGTGGAACTTTATCTATAGCGTTAGAATCTATATCATTCAGACGAAGGAACGTAGCTATCCGATCTAGTGAGACTTTCGTTTGGAAAAACACTGATATCGAGTCTGGAAGATTGTAAATAGGCTCTTGAAGTATTTTAAATGTGGCCAATGCGGAAAGTACCTTTCCGGATTCAAGCGGAATGCCGGCAAACAGACATGTAGCGAAAGTCACTACAGCCACAACAATCGGAGCACCCCAAAACAAGAAAGAAGTCATCGATAAAGTATACATATATTTTTTCAACGCTCCTTCTTCTTCATCTCGGAGCTTAATGATTTTCGATAAAAACTTCATCTCCCATCCCTGAAGCTTAAGAATCCTCATGTTTCTCAAGATTTCGGATGTTGCTTTCATCCTTTTATCTTTAGATTTCATTAAGTCGTCTTGAAGCTTTTCTTGTAAATTCCCGAGTGGAATATTAGCCAATAAGACCAAAACCGTAGCAACTAAAGAAGCAACAGCCGCTAAGCCGAGATTTCGATATAAAAGCGCTAACGCTACGCCTACTTGGACAAACACGAGCCAAAAATCGTGCATATACCAAGCGTAATCGCCAACTCGTTCAGCATCAACGGCCATGAAGTTAATGATCTCGCCACTCGAGTTCCCTTGCTTTGATTGGCCTGAAATGGTTAAGCCCTTTTGGTAGATCATGGCCACGATAGCTGATCTGGCTCGAATCCCGGCTTGTTGGAGCTTAAAATACCAATGTCTTTGAGTGAAACAGCCAACAATTTTCGAAATTGTGAATGCAGCCACTAAAACAAGACCTTGGTTTTCGAAATCTCGACGCCCGTTCAAGTACTGAACGAAAGCGTCTATTAGATACGGACCAACAAAACCGCATAACGAAGATGCTAATCCGAGAAATCCCGTAATAAGCACTTCTTTCCACACGATAAAGAACAAAGCTTTCGTGAGGCCGAAAGTAGTGATTTGCTTATTCTCATTGCTAAAGGACTCGACTTTATCTCTCAAAACCGGAAAAACTCCTCTCACACTATCGATATCCGCAAGTTGCGGAACATCTTCAAGATCTAACGGCTTTTTGTTCCCTTTTGCAATTACAGAACTCATCCAAGAAAAGGTCAATAAGCTAAAGAAACTTGCATTTTCATAAGTTGATTCAATCTCATTCCTAACTCTAGAACCACTAGAATTCAAAAGGGGTTCTTCAAGATTATGATTTCGACCTTCTTCTTCGACGGTCTTATTGAATAAGCCCACGAAACAAAGAAACAAACCCATGAAACTAGACACAGAATCAGACACAATGAACATAAAAGGTGAATTATGGGTTCTTTTATAGTAAACATAATCCACCATAAGAGAATAACAAGAAACCGAAAAGAAAAACACCCACCAAACCCTTAAGACCAATGGGTATTTGGAAGATTCAGTCGACGAATTCGAAACAATCGTGTGCAAATAAACAGAAACAAGAACCCAAATAAGTGTTGCAAGAACTGAATGCAAAAGGGTTATAATCTTTTCATCAGTCCACCCACTTCTATACCAATAAAAATGATTCAAGAAACACAAAACAAGATTGAAAAGTGAAAGAAAAAGGCAAGAAAACAGAGTTTGTTTATATAACAAATACCCAAAACTCTGTTTTGGAACCACAATTGGATCAATCTTGAATCTTTTCCATAGCCAAGAGATTAATATGAAAAGCAAAAACACAAATTGTATAGAAGCAACAGACCCATGTAAGAAAATTGGGTTTAACCAGAATTCAGCACCAGGGTTCATGTTCATCATAGAATCATAAAACATACCAAAAATCGAACCATTATTATCATTCTCCATGGTTTTCTGTTGCAAATTTGTGTTATTTTTTTCACTTTTTTCTCGGCGGTCACCACTCTATTTTAGCTCACGAGTGATGATATTGATATATGAAGAATTTGAGGTTTATTAAGTGGGTTTTATAGTCATATTTTTAAGGGGGGAAGAGGAAGTCAAAGTTGGTTTCTTGAAAATAAGCGTGGTTGCCAAGAATCACGAGACGGAGACAACAACATTTAGAAATTAAGTGCGTGGTGGCCAATTTCATATTTTTAACTTAATGTATTTCGAAAAGATTCGATTTGATGATGATTTTTCTGGTAAAAGATAACAATAAAAGTAGTATCCCACTTTTTTTCAGAATTCTGAAGTTGTAGTTTATTTTGAAATATTAATATAAAAGGCAAGTGATGAAGATAGAAATTGTTATTTGTTGGTGCCTGATTAATTATAAAATTTAGCTATCTTTAATGGTATTTAGAGGTGTGTTTTAAAAGAAATTGTTTAAATTCTTTGAAGAAGAAGAAATATAATAATTAGCTTTTAATATTTAAATAACATTTTTTCTTGTTTATAATTGTTTGATAGTTAAATAGTAGGAAGAAAAAAAAAATACTAGTATGAGACTATTTTCTTAATTAATCAATCATATCTTTACTATAATATAAAGCATTTAAGGTAAACATTTAAAAATATAATTAAGATAATTATTAAGTTTAATTATTATCTTCATAAAAAGTTATATTATCAAAACAAAAATAAATTACTTCGTTATTAAACCTAAAATAAAGTATGATAAAAAAAATTGAATTAAAGAAATTACATAAAAATAGAACTTTTAAATTAAACATTAAAATTGTTTTCTTAAAACTATTAGAACATCGATAGAAACAAAAATTAAAATGAAACTTAAAATTCAGATGTATCTCGCTGCATTGCGCGAGTACCCTTCTAGTTACAAATAAATTATGTATAATTACAACTTATTAAAGCTTCATATTTGGAATTGTGTAACTAACTGCAGATAAACATAATTAAATATATGATAAACATCTTATTTTAAATTAGAATAATTATTGAGTTCTAACAAATACTTAATTATTATCTTTATAAAAAAAATTATTAAAGCTAAAATAATTTAAGTTGTTATTAAATCTAGATTAAACTATAATAAATTAAGTCAAAAACTTTTTAATGATTAATTTGATACTAATGTTGATATGTATATATATATATACATATATATTCATATTTTTATGAGATCTTCAAATTTACTGTATTTTATTTAAACATAAAAACATTATCGTTTTCTCAAAATCTTGTAAAACCATATCAATATAAAGAAAAAAATAAAATAAAACGTTAAATCAAGATATATTTTTTTATATTGTGTGATATCCTTTTAATAATAATAAAACATATCTAAAGCTAGATAAATGTAAAAGTATTACTGAAATTTTGCATAGTAATAATTAAATAAAGTATACCAAAAATATCTTATTTTGGTATAAGAGATATATATATAATTTAGGGTTAGAGAATAATGATGTTTATACTATTTTTTATACTAATATAATATACATATTAAAGAAAACAATAATGTATGGGTCAGGGATGATTTAAATAATATTTAATACCATTGTGAAGAAAAAATACATTATAATCTTAAGTCGCATTCAAACACTATCTTCTACGTCATGTTTCAATATCACGTCATTTATTTCAAAATATCTCCTAAAATACACATATTCCATTAAATAATCAGAAGCCGGTCTCATATAAGATCGATTAATATTATCAATAATCATCAATAATTAATGTATGCATTAAAATTTTATTTTCCATATAAAATTTATCATTAATTTAATTAAATCATTTCCCAACACTAATTCACCAACGGTTAATTGTCATGGATTCATAAATTTGTGAACTAGTTAATCATCAATTATAAATTAATGTTATTTTTTTAACAACAACAATTTATTAAAACACTAACAAAATGTTAGAATATAATTACAAAACGAAAAGAGTAAAGACGGGTCTTGGAGGAATCTTGAAGTCAATCAACCCAATTAATCTTACAGTCACTACTTCTATGGTGCACCCAATTATACGTGTGCGTTACAATGTTTTCCCAAAGGGCCGCTTTTTAGGCTTGCTAGATCGGAATAAGGACTCGTTCCAAAAAGACCATAGAGACCAGAATGTCGTAAACGAAATTGTTTCCAAGCGTTCAGTCACTCTTTTCCTCAACCTTAGGGACGCCACCCAGTTCTCCCAGTCCTGAACGGAGTTGATAGCAGGGATATTGAGGTTCCACCACCTTCCTATATGCCGTCAGATGTCCTTCGGCACCCGGCACTCGAAGAAAAGACGATTCATCGTTTCAAATTCTTGTTCACAAATCGGGCACAAAGAGGAATTGACATCAATATCTCTTTTTACCAGATTGTCCCTAAGAAATCTTATTCAGTCCCAACCTCTATACGAAAACATTAACCTTGATAGGCGCCAGTCTGTTCCAAGAAGTGGGAGTTTGATCAACCTCCAAAATGCTAGAATCAATCAATTTCCTAGTTGAGGCCATCATATACTCTCCAAACCCGTCTATCAACCATCTACATCTATCTCTAACATTAGATGGAGTCACCGTGTTGAGTGATTCTTTAAGTGATTATATCTGCGCCGTTTCCACCCCATCTCTTGGAGGTCTTCGAAGGTGAAAGATCCAGTCTTCCGACCTCGCCCGATTTTTTACTGTAGCCGCTTTATCAACTTCAATGACGTAAATCCTTGAGAATTGAAATTTGAACGTACTGTCTCCTTAAGATTTGAATGTTAAAAGTCATATTTAAAAATATAATAAATGTATAAAAATAAAATCATATTATTTCAACTATAAGTGTCATGTACTCGTGTGTTCTAAACAATATTGTAGTAAATCAATAATCAAATAAAAATCATAAAAAAGTTATAAATTCATAAAAAATCAATATAAAAATATTTTTTTAAATTATTTTTTTCATCAAAACATATAATTTAATATAGTATTTTCACATATGTTTGTGTTCACCTTTTAAAATAATTATATGTGATTGTTTTTTTGGATCCACCTAGTGAAATAAAAAATATGTGTAAAAAATATTAATATGATGAAACAAATACATGTGAAAGTTTCACGTTATAAAATAAATATATGTGAAATAACATATTAAATTCTAGCATTTAATAAAAATAAATCATGAATTTTTTTTATTTTTATATCGGTTTTTACGAGTTTATAACATTTTTATAGTTTTTATTTGATTATTGTTCTATCGTAATAAGACATAAATATGAAATAGTTAGTTGGATTATCTTTACTATATATAATATAAAGTTTTTATCACATTTTTTAATCTTTTTTATAATTTAAATTTATAACTTATTATTAATAAACAAATTCAGATACTAAAATAATTTACATTCTTATATTTAAATCTAAATTTTAAAATTTTGTAATATTTAATTTGACAATGATATCGATACAAAAATTGCCGGATTCATATTAGTAAGACTTATGTTTGAATGAATTTTATAAATTTTGGTTTTTTTTCATTAATTTTTTATTCTTAATTTAGAATAAAAATTACAGCTCACTGGATCGGATACACAAGTTATATCTATTTTTTTTTGGAACCGGCGGTTTATTAAAAAACAGCAACCCTACGTCAGTGGCAGCCAACGAAGGGAGCCAAGTTATATCTATTTAAAGCTTAAATTTTTTTATGAATGCTACATTTAATTGTGATGAATTTCATAGTTCGAAAATCCGATTCGTAGTCTATATTTTTCAAACCCACATGTTTACTTTTAAATGATTAAAAATATTGTATCGCCAGATAAAAAAATGAAAGAGAAAAAGATCCAGATCTGAAAATAATTGGTTTGGAGATAGATTTCTTTTGGGAAAATAGGAAAAAAAATCTTTTTTTTTTGAAAAAAAAAAATTCTTAAACTCAAAATAAATGATTTCAAATTTTACCAAAAATAAAAATAATATTTGAGTTTATTTATTTTATTTATCATATATAAATTATACACTCCAAAATCCGAATGTCAATATGTCATAATATCTAGTCTTGCAACTCCAAGGTTATTTTGGGGATATTTTTGGTTGTTTTCTAAAGTTCAAGGAATTAGTCAAGGTGTATACAACCAGATTCAGACACTACGGTTGAAAAAATAAAATGCAGACTAAGACTTGGAAATTACACACCAACGAATAAATCTTTAGCAGAGATCCTTGGAGTGGGACATTACAAGTTTGTTAACAATCATCGTTGTTTGATTTCCCTTCTCGATTAAATTTCTTTAAAAGTTCTTTCAAACATCTGTTTTCTTTCAAAAACTTAGTTGCCAACCCCTTTAAAGTGGCTACTTCCATCGATCAATTGGAAAATTTTCTTTTTGTTATTGACCGAGTCTGATGAATGTTGTCATTTGTAGTTATGGTCTCCAAAATAATAACTCTTACTTTCAGTTTCATCGAAAGTTTTGTAGGTAGTCACAAAAGAATGGTAATGGCCTAATGGCTAATGGGTGTTGGATGACTTTGGTTTAGTGTCATATGGAGCTAGTGTCCAGTGACGATAACTTTTTTTATAATAATTAAAGTAAATATAAGAGAACTATATATATATATATAGAGACGAGTTCATACGAGAATGATATCAATTTACGAGAATACAAAAACAATCATAGGCCAATCATTTTGTACATGGAAATTTTTCATGTACAAAATCATATGTGATTTTGTAAGCATCAAAAAGGACACACGCGATTTTTTTTGTGGGCAAGTCATGGGAAAAGTCACGGCTAATCATATATGATTTTGTACGTGAATCATATGTGATTTTGTACATGAAAAGTTTCATATACAAAATGATTGACTGAGAATTGTCCTTGCATTCTCGTAAATAGTTACCGTTCTCGCATTAGCCTCTTTCTATATATATATATATGTGTGTGTGTGTGTGTGTGTGTGTGTGTGATGTTATTAAACTAGAGGAAGGTTCAAACAAGAATATGTTTAAAAAAATGAGAACGGCCAAGGTATAATATGATTTTCTATTAAAGTGTTTTTATTCTTTATTTTAAACAAATTTTAAATAATTTGTTGAAGATAGCATCTTCAACAGCTACGCCAAAATTAATAAAAAAAAATGAGATTTTAGCATTTTTGTTGCTCTAAGAGTTATGTTGTCCTCTATGATTAAATAGAAAAAATAAGAGAGATTGTAAAAATCTCTAAATTTAGAAGAAAAAAAAATTAAGTCTATAGAATATAGAAAAATAACATGTTAATCATCTTCAAGCAACTAAAGTCATCAAGTTACATCTGTAGCAGAGATAAATAATATTTTATTAATATAATTAATGCTATGATTGCTAAAGATAGTAGCGGTTAGAATTAGATCTAATTTTTTTAGAGATTT
Organism: Silybum marianum; assembly: GCA_036898165.1. Taxonomy (NCBI): domain Eukaryota; kingdom Viridiplantae; phylum Streptophyta; class Magnoliopsida; order Asterales; family Asteraceae; genus Silybum; species Silybum marianum. Next base: position 696,200 of record CM072533.1, on the reverse strand, counting down.
TGACTTCTCATACTCTATTATAGAAAAAATTAGCATAATTGTTGAAGATGCTTAATATCTAGAGCATTTCCAAAAGATTATTCAAAATGGAGAAATGTAAATTTTTAGCTAAAATTAAGTTCCAATAGATTTTTTAAAAGTTATTCCATAGTAGAGGCTAATGACACCCCCCACACATTAATTACTCCTTAGATCATCTCCAACTGACCTTCAAAAACACTAAAAACACAAAATTGAAGGTGTTTTCTTCTCCAACTCACCACTAAAACACAAAAAAATAGAGGGATAAATTCTTGACCTCTATATTTGAAGGTGGAAAAAGTAAGCCTCTATAAATTATACTAATATTTTATTTGGATTTTCTAACTATATATATATATTTATATTAATAGTTTACTAATTTGAATAATTAATTTCTGTAGTTTTTTACTGGTTTTCTGTTGTTTTTGCTGTAAAAAATCAGATTAAACAGCTGCTGTTTTGCTCTTTTTTTTTACTGGTTTTCTGCTTTTTTTTATTGGTTTTCTGCAGTTTTAAGTGATAATTATATATTTGTTTTCTGCACTATTTTTACTGGTTTTCTGCAGTTTTTTTACTCGTTTTCTATAGTTTTTTTACTGGATTTCTACAGTTTTAAGTGATATTCATATATTTATTATAAAAATCAATTATATATCATCATTATTATGTTTTAATAAAATAATATTATTTTATTATAAAAAATGTTTTTAGTGTTGTTTTTTTAGTGTATGGTTGAAGATGGGTTTTTTAGTATTTCCTTTTTAGCGTTTTTGTGTTTTTTTTAGTGTTTGGGTTGGAGATGCCCTTACACACGTCAACATAAAAACTTATTTTTTAGATTCTCAATGTTATAAATGTACATAAATTTTCAGGGTGGCAATGGCATTGTCCTTTTTTCAAAATAGAAAAAGTATGAAAACGAAGAAGGTTTTTACCAAATATGAATTCATCCAAAAATTGGTTACGATGTGAAAGAAATAATTTTTTTTATATATTTCTACCAATAAAAAACTTTAAAAGCAATATTTTAATTAAGAAATGAATTATTTTAATGAATGTTTGATTTTTCAAAATAAAATATCAGTTAAAAATTAATATAATATTTTTTTAAAAATTTAGCTTTTAATTCTTATTTCGAAAATATTTGAGAGAATCTTTTTTAAGATGCTCTTAGATTCTACTGTAATATCTTATTAAAGGTTGACTAATTGTTTCAATCTTTATTGGTAGTTGTTGACCCATTGCTATGGTCTTGTCATTAATTAAGGTAGTATATTAATGGACATTGTAGATGGCCAATAATCGGTTTCGAGCCGGGCCCAAATCAGTCCCAGTCTGGAATAATGTTTTTTTGGACCGGGTCTTTCGTAATCGGTTCGAGTCGCGATTCGTCCAAAAATTATTCGACATGCTTAAGCTTTTCCATAACTGGTTATAGGTAACTGGTTCTGTCCCGGAGCGGGCCCAAATCAGTCCCATACTTAAAAAATATATATTTCTTTAATATATGTATTGGGTAACTCAAATACACCTCAAAAGTATGTTTATTGTAGTTTTATAATTGATTTTCAATCAAATACACTTAAAAAAATACGTTTATTATAGTTTTTTAATTGATTTTCAATCAAATACACTTAAAAAATACGTTTTATTATAAATTTATAATTGGTTTATAATCAAATACACTTAGAAAGTTAAAAATATATTAAAAAATACATAAAAAAACCATATTTTTTTGTAAAAATCGGGTTGGGACGTAACAGCTCTCGGGCTCGAATAACTCCAGATGTGTAACCAGTCCCAGATTTCGGGCCTGTAACCAGTCCCGGGCCTCCGCCGGTTCCGGACCGGGCCCAAATGGCCATCTCTAGTGGACACCAATCAAGGAAAATTGAATTACATAATTAGACTATACATATGATTTATCCCTGAGTACACGGTCTATGGGTATGCATAGAGGTTTGACAATTTTTATAATTTTTGGGTATGACTCGCGATTCATAGGGTAGATTGTGTACTTAGGGAGCAAATATGTTGGGTTCGCTAATCTGATTAGACAGGGGCCACGATTTATGAGATATATCGTGTAAATACGAATTATTTTAATAAATCCAAAGAGATATTGATTAATTTAGTAATTGATTTTTTATAAAATGGTTATTTAAATTTAGATCCCTAAAAATAATTCAAAATCAGAAGTGTCAGGAAAATGGTAGGTAAAATATTAAAATGCGTCAAATCACATTATTTTTTAATTATTTTTTGCATTTTTGTTAACAATTATGTATTAAATTTGTATACAAAGACTATATTGTTAAAATACAATTAGATTTTTAAGTAAAGCTCGTAAATATTTAAATAAATCTTGGACGAATTTTCATCCATTCAATTCATTTGAATTGTTTTATGTTTTATTAATTATTTTAATTTGGTCTATTTTACTTTATATAAAGCTAAAATAAAAAGTAAGTAATTTAGCTTTCGGGTGTCTTGGTTACTGGTAAATCGATGGAACGATTTTACTCAAATATACAACATAATCGAGTTAATTTATATTTTTTTCATGAACTTTAGTTATTGAGTCAACTCTAAAATGTCTCATCATATTTGGTTTCCAAAAGATTGATTCTGTAAAAACACTACAAAACAAATAACTTTCATCCACAAAAAAACCCAGAAAATTTCCGTGGATGATTACCACGAATCATCCAAGAAATACTAATAGTTCCGACGAAATCGAATGTTTTCAAGAAAATACCAACGGATTACCCAAGAATTTTCTGGGTAATATGTCACTGATTTAATTTATTCACCAACAATTTAACAACAAACTTTTGTGATGGTTTTATGACGTATCATCTTTTAACTACAGATTTTCCAGGGAAATGTTCGTAAGTGAGAAAGGCTTTCATTTTAGTAATGAAACTGATCAAAATTATCGATAATCAATCTTTTGTTTAAATAAAAATCGACCAATTAATAATTTAATATACACAAACACACACCTCCAAAAAAGCTATATGCATTTGTGGAAACATGGGGACTACTTTTTGAAAAAGGGGGTTATAGGATAAGATGGGTTTTTTGTCGATTTCCTTCCAATATATATTTCCTTTTTTTTTAAAAGGATTTATAATTCCTTGTTACTTACGCATATTTGGCGTTTTCTCTTATTTTTCTATATTTATATTTAAAGACTATAAATTAAAAAATCATTGACCATCAAAATCACCTCATAAATAGTTATAGTAATCAGTTTTATTATGTTTTAATTTGAATTTAGTTTTGATTCTTAGATTTTTTTTAATGATTAAAATAATTAGAATTCAATTTCGTTAATAAAAAAAGTAGAATTCAGAGAAGTTCATGAGTTCCGTTTTAGGGGGGTTATGTTCCATTATTACAAGAGCATCTACAACGGCTTCTCTACTTTTTTTTCTTTAAAATATAGAATCAAAATTCAAAATCTTTAAAAAGTATTACACTTAACTTCAACAGCTTCTCTATTTTAGAGATTACATCATTTATTATATCATTAAAATATTTTATAATTTATGATCCCAATACATTTTTAAAACAATATACACATAAAATGATATAATTTAACCCTTATTGGTGGGATTAATAAAAAAATTATTTCTCTTTCATCTCTTTGAAGTTTTTGAAAAATCTCTATATTTAGAGATTTTTGAAAAAATCTCTATTTTAAAGAATGGGATAGGGAAGCTGTTGGAGCATTATAGAGAACAAAAAGATGATTTTCTATATTATAGAGAAGTTGTTGGAGATGCTCTAATACTGAATGAAAATGGAACTTATTTTGTTTTGATTCCTGTTTTGGATAATGCCCTTTCAAAACATTGATTTTGATATATAAGATGTAATATTTCAAACATTTAAGCATATAGATATTCAGTTTGAACATTAACTGATTATAATTTACATGAAATATAACTCAATATTATTTGTTGATATTGTTTAAACATTAACCATTTGTATTGTTAGACCTGACATGCATAATCCCTCAAGATTTAACTATGTCCAAGATTTCTAGCTTGTTATGTACTATATTTTTCTTTTAAAGGCAGTTAACACACTTATACATCTTTTTTTTCTGGGTATCCGGACTCCCACTTAAGGGTGCCACCCGACTAATCCCCAGCGCCTATAAACCAACCCTATGGACTGACCCATGAACTCTCCCATGATCCGGCCCAAAGGACCCGCCCACTGGATAGGATACCTCAGAATTGTCAGTTGCGGGGTTCGAACCCTTGCCAACAAGGGATACCATTCACTGACGACTTAGGATGTTACCTCCACCCGCTAAGCTAGACAACCTTTGGTTGTTATGTACTATATTGGTATCTGTTTGTTAATGTTTTGGTTTTTAGTTAACGGGTATGGTCGTGGGTGGTCCAACCGGTTAGTTTTAGTGGTGGATGTTACATGAAATGGATATACAATTGGATTGTAGATGATACATGAAATGGATATACAATTTGACCCTTGTTGCCTTGGGTTACACTAATTTCATATTGGGAAAATTCAATAAAAAAAACCCCAATATTAAAGTCTATAAGATTGTGTCCTTATATATACCCAGATTCTCATTACATATTTATATGAGAGATCGACGGTTATGGACTGTTAAGACATAACTGCATGACAATTCTTATAACATTTGTGAGGGTGCACTCTACACCTCCTAACTCACTTCTGTTTGCCTCATCGCCAGATCGATCTTCTGTAAATCACAATCAAACTAAAATGATTGATGACACTAAAATCACCAACATTAATAGAAGAAGTTCATTTGCACAAAGTTACAAACTTTTCACAACCTATGTTCACAAAATTGTCTCGGTTACCGAAAACGGAGAGAATCGGAGTATGGGTCAATGACAACGGCCGGTCTATCTTGGTCGTGCACAACTCAAGTAAAGCACGACACTAGTTCTTGATGAGGCCACTGCATCGGTTGATATAGCAACCCGGAAAATATGATTCAGAAAACGCTATTAGAACACTTCTCAGCTGCCATTCAAACTCCTAACTGTAAGAAATAGTTCAAATGTTATGATCGATATATAGTAAAAAAATAATTCAAACTAAGGGGCTGTTTGGCAATTGCTGAATGATTTGGTACAAAATGATCAAGAGGCTTTCTAGTGCAAAATGAGATATAATTGTTTGGTGATCGATCAAAATGAAATTAGGGTTCCAAATGGTTAAGAGAGATCCATATACAAAATGATTAAAAGGGTTTTGGAACCATTAAGAGGCAAACTTGTTTTTTTGCCAAACAAGATTTGACTTTAGCGATTTAGAGGTTGCCTCTTAATAAAACTACTAAGAGGTAAACAAACAGTCCGTTAGAATAATGGAGAAAGTACCTGTTACTATTGTTCTTTGTGGATTTGCTGTTTTTAGCCATCAGAGCTCATCAAAATCATCCCGGGAGAACGATATTCATGGCTATATGCAGCAATAGGCTACGGATCTCGACATTTGCAATACAGATGCTAAACCAAATGACTCAAGAAGCCATCTAAACCCAACAATATGCAGACCTTTCAACGTAAAAATGCTTTGTGGAAGATGACTTATGCCCGAACCTTCTATATTCAGCACTTTTAAGCACTCTAAACATCCAAGTTCCTCGGGCAATTTCTCAACTAGAAAACAATAAAGTAGATGAAAATATTTTAGACGTTTCATCTTACAAATGTTGTTTGGGATATCTCGTAAAAGTATACACTCTGATAGAATTAGCTCCTCTAGACATTCTAATAAGCCAAGATCTTTCGGTAACTTCTCAAGAAGCCAACAAGATTTAAGTTCGAGAACTTTCAGATGTTTCAGCATACAAATGCTATCTGGTAGATGTGTAATCTTGGTAGTCGACAAACTTAGCTCCACTAGACATTCTAATAGGCCAAGGTCCTTGGGTGCTTCTGGAATACACTACTATAATAATGGTCATCACCGACGGCTTTTATCGACGGCAAAAACCGTCGCTAATTACCGACGGTACACCAACAAGTTACCGACGAAAAAAATATTTTTAATTTTTTTTTAAATTTTGAAAAAACGTGAAAAAACTTTAGTAATATTATCAATAACTGTCGGTAAACCGTCGGAAAAATCGTCGGTAAACCGTCGGAAAAATAAACCGTCAGAAAGCCGTCGGTAAAATAAACCGTCAGAAAGTCGTCGGAAAAATCGTCGGTAAACTTGGAGAATACTTTTTATAAAACTAAAAATTTAATGTTACCGAAATCTTGGAATCAATATCAAAAAGTTATAACCGTTTACATTATAAATCGTTAAACTTTTCAAACCTTCTTGTATTATAAATAGATTAATTTAAATAACTCAATTTAAAATTTTAAGAATTGTTGATACTATAAATAACCCAATTTTTTAAAAATCAAATTTTCATATAACCCGATTTTTTTAAATTCAGTTTTTTAAATAAACCAATTTTAAAATCAATTTTTCTGATTAGTTGATATCATTAAATAACTCATTTTTTTTAAAACTCTATCCAATCCAACAGCCCACCTATTTACAAAGCCCACGTCATAATCCATCAGCAACCTAATTAGGTCATCAACCTCTCCTGTTCGATTCGGTCAGCAGCCTAATTCGAGCAGATGATCGTCACCGGAATACGCTGTTCATGCGGTCGAAGGTAATGCTTCCTACTGATTTACTTTCGATTTTTCTTTTCTGGTATTGCTTTCGATTTTGCTTCGTGTTACTGCTTTCGATTTTGGTTTCGAATGCAAGTTCACGACCTGCTTCTGCTTTGTCTCACCTCTCCGGTTCGATTTTAGGGTTTCAAATTTCGTTCAATTGCTAGCTTAAGTAGCACCACGCTCTGCATTTTGTATTAATCGGAGTTTAATCAAGTTCAAAATATTCAGATTAAGTTTAATTGTAAAAGCGAAACGTGTTTATTTTCATGGATTAATTACTCTGTTATCTCATGGCTAAGTTGTGTGTGTTATTGAGTTTGATTGCATATTTGTTTGTTTTTTATTGTGGATTTTCTTAGATGTTTTGCCATTTTGATTGCAGGGATCTAGGGTGAGGGTGTTCATATACCCAAGCAACATCTAAGGTAATGTATTTATCTATTCATGCTACTTCTGTTTTTTAGTTTTGCTTTTGAATTGAAGAGTTTTCCATGTACTTTTTGAATAGGTTTTGGTTACATATCTTACCGATTGATTTGTTGAAACTTAAATATAAAAAAATCGGTATGATTTGTTGTAACAAGGAATATGCAAATAAATGGGGGATTTTTGTAAACTCAATAGCTTTTTCTTGCAAAAAATGCAAATAAAACACTGTAGTTCTTCATAATGAGCGACTGGACAACAAGTTCCAAGTAACTCCTTTTGTATTTATGTTTACATAAATCGTCTAAAACACTCAATTCGTAAAGTTTATTGCGGTACTATCATACTAGCTTATACCATAATAAATATATTTGGCAATATGGTTTGTTGAAAATGTTAGTTGTTGTGTAGTATTGTTGAACCTATCTTCAACTACACTCATTTGCATATTTTACTCTATTAAGTGGTACAATTTTTGTATGTTGTTTTTATACATACCAATACCTAGTGCACTAATTAAGGAAACATAATTTTTTGAGACACTAATGAAATATCTGTGGGTAATCTTTTTAAGCCATAGTACATTTGATCCTCCTTTTATCTCCTTGTAGTTTTGCTTGAAATTTTATCTTTTGGCTATACTGCCATCTTGTTATAATTGATGTAGAATCCATTTTCAGTTCAAGAAGGTACCTCTACCTACTAGGCTACCACCTGCCTTTTTTTATTTTTATTTTTTTGACGTGACTTTGCTTTAGCTTATGTTAAATCTAAAATTACTAGGTTTTGATTTGTTTTAGCTAGATAAATATAGTTTTTCATGTGTTATTTACAGGTTCATTCAAATTGGTCTCCATAGTTTCCCAATTATTTTTTGCTTTAGGGCATGGAAAAAAGAGGTATGTTGTCTATGTTCCACGCTCTTTATTTTTACAGGTTTATGTTTAAGAGGGTGTTTTTTCATAGTTGGAAATGGCGTGTTTATAATTGAGAGGGACATGTTTGGAAAAAAACTTGGCTTTCTGCATAAGCACAATACACCGCCTTTTATATCATTAAGGCACTACCAAACATTCATGTATAGCTAACCGAATAAGCTATGAGTCACATTAAGCTCATTAAGCTGCTAACAAATTATCTTAACTTTTGCTTCTGTTTGTAGGTATTCTCAACAGCAGTTGACAACCAAACTCAGGTGGGTATTAAAGTTCTACAAGGTGAGCGTGAAATGGCATCTGACAACAAGGTGGGTATTAAAGTTCTACAAGGTTTGCTAAAATCTAAATTGTTGGATTGTTTTCTGCGTCTTTACGATATTCAACACTTTTTTCGTAATTGATGAATCTCTGTTTCTGCGTCTTTACGATATTCAATACTTTTTTCTTTATCTTTCATATTGGAACTATACTGCTTTTTTTTAGATCACCATCAGCAGCATTGATGATGGGTGAAGACTTTCACAAATTTGGTCGTTTTCGACCCGATAGACATCATGATTTTGCAGCAATGGGGTTGGGAAATTCGAGTTCAAGTTCGCGACAAATTTACTTGACATTCCCCGCTGATAGTACTTTTAAGGAAGAAAATGTTTCTAATTACTTTAGGTAAAAATTAGACCATGTTCTCTTTGTCCCATTTTGTAATTATACAATTTATATTACTTTTTTTTTTTTAGAAAATAAAAGATTTTCTTTTTATGTTTCTGAAGTATCTTTGGACCAGTTCAAGATGTGAGAATTCCATACCAACAAAAGCGAGTGTTTGGATTTGTTACATTCGTTCTTCCAGAGACCGTGAAGGCTATTTTGGCTAAAGGGAATCCTCATTTCGTATGTGATTCACGCGTTCTTGTTAAGTCGTATAAGGAAAAGGGAAAAATCTCAGAAAAGTATGCTTTTTTTACCGTTTTCTTTAGTTTTATTGTGTTTCCCCTGTCCCAATTTGTTGAATTTTTTGCTTCTGAATTTTGGTTTTATAGGAAGCATCAGCAGCAAATTGAGAGAGGGGACTTTTCTGGCTGTTTGAGTGTCTGTACTTGAATCGGCTGAACCATTTGATCATATACCCTTTGGTGAGTACTGAATAGATAAGCAAATGTCTTTTTTTATCATTCAGTTTTTTCCCACACTATCTTTATATAACTTTAATTGTTAACTCTAAATAGGATGTTGAGAAAAAAACTAGAAGGACGGGATGAATTGCAACATGCAATTGATCTCCAAGATAGGAAGTTGATGAATATGCAGTTAACGAATCTTAATAACCATCAGCCACAGCAGCTTAATCATAACTTAGCCCCCATTACCAACCAAAGTCTCTTGGTTTCATCTGATGGTAACAATGAAAATGTTGTTTCTGAAGGTAAATTACCTTCTTGCCCTTTTTGCATTATGGTTTCATTTTTTCCCAATTCTTTATTAATGATGACAATGGTCTAGCAGCAGATCTTAATGGCAGTGATCTCAAAATGCCACCAGAAGGGAATGATGATGATGATGATGAGAATAATAGTGGAAATAGTAGTGAGAAGGAGGAGAGCTCCAATCTTAATGAAATTTATAACCATGAAAGGTTTGGATCTTGATTTAACTTTAACTTCAATTGTAAATACTTATTTTTAAGTTTTTAAATTCTGGGGGTATAAAAGTCTTTTTTCTTGTGCAAATGGCAGCTTCGACCACATCCTTCCGGATAACTTGTTTGCTTCACCTACAAAGACCGCAGCCATTGACCACCGGTCAATCTTCTCTACTCAAGAAGCCGATGGTGGTGCTTCTTCTGCCAATTCAGCCGCCCTTAACATATATGGATATTTGTATGGATATATATATATATATATATATACGGATTTGTTTTCCTTTATATGGATATTTGTACAGATATATATACGGATTTGTTGGAAAATCTATTGTTGAATTTTTGGATTTTGTATGCGCTTATATTATATATATATATATATATAGGGGAGGGGTCAAATGAACAACCCCCAAAAGGAACAAAGGAACAAATTGTGGACCACATATGATGTGGGTCCCACATAATATTAAATCATAAATGATTTAATATTATGTGGGACCCACATCATATGTGATCTACAATTGTCCCTTTGTTCCTTTAAAAATACAAAGTTCTCATTTGAACCTTCCTCTATATATATATATGTATATATATATATATATATATATTACAGGTTAAAATGCAAATATAGACAAACAGGGTTTTCTACTTCTTTTAAATAATAAATCCGAAAAAGCCGTCGGTAAATAAATCGTCGGAAAGCCGTCGTAAAATAAGCCGTCGGAAAGCCGTCGGTTGGATAAACCGTCGGAAAGCCGTCGGTAGGATAAACCGTCGGAAAGTTGTCGCTAAAAGTCGTCGGAAAGCCGTTGCTACACATTACCGACCAAGGTTTTAGCGACAGTTTGTCCCTGTCAGAAAACCGTCGGTAAAGAGCATGTCCGACGGTTTTCCGACAGTTTTCGCCGTCGGTAATACCCTATTCTGTTGTAGTGATACCACCCTCAAGTGTAAGCTTTGTTAAACATCGTAAACCACAAACAATTCGAGAAAAAATTTCGAGGTTTGTGCAAGCACACATACCTATAGAGATAAGCTTTTCTAGATTTCCAATCGATGAGGGTACATGTTCTTCATAAAAACAAGTAAATCGGAACTTTGGAAAATTATTATCTAAGTGCAACGGGCACATATCTAGGGACTCTAAGATAAGATGTAACTCGGATAAAGAACCAACTTCAAGTGATTCAAACCTTTGTTTAAATATAAAAGATTTAAACCTCAAACAATCACTTAAGTCTAAACACGCAAGCTTTTTTAGACACCCAACAGGAGCGTGAAGTTCTACTAAACGGTAACATTTTGTAAGATATAACGACTCGAGATTTGGAGTCAACCCAAGGTCAAGGGTCCTCAACTTTGAATAACTGAGGTCGAGGATTCTAAGCTTTGGACATTCAACAGACATTCGAAATTTTACCAAATCATCACATCTGCATAGCCTTAACGTTTCGAGATTTGGAGTCGCTCCAAGGTCAAGGGTCCTCAACCTAGAACAACTGAGGTCGAGAGATCTAAGCTTTAGACATTTAACGGGCATGTGAAGTTCTTCCAAATCAATGCAACCTACAAGACTTATTGTCTCGAGATTCAGAGTCCGCCTAAGGTCAAGGGTCCTCAACTTAGAATCACTGAGGTCGATAGATATGAGCTTTAGACATTCCCCGCTCATGTGAAGTTCCACCAAATCTAAACATTCTACAAGATTTAATGTCTCAAGATTCGGAGTCATCCCAAGGTCAAGGGTCTTCAACTTTGAGTAGCTAAGATTGAGGAATCTGAGCTTGTTAAGAACCTATCGTAAACAACAACAAAAAGTGAATATTGGTGTAATAGCATTAATTATAATGAATCATGAAAAACTTAACCAATAAAAATTGTTCTACCTTTCTTTCTCCCCCTTCCCAAAGTCGTACAATTCTGCTGCCATACATGTGAAGTGTAACAAGATTATTTGCTTGAAATGTTTTGGGTAAAAACCTAAAAGGGTAACTGTCCCACCTCAGATATCTTAAAGCATTTGGAAAGTATTGCCTTACTTCATCGGGTTTCCAATCGTTAGGAAAACTATTAGAGTACTGTCCAGAATACGCACGAAGACATCTAAGATTCTTCATGTTTCCAAGACCTTTCATAATAGTTTCTGGATTGACTTCCGATGTGATAAATATTATACATCTTGTTGCTTCAGTACCCTGTGATGTGATCCAAAAGCAATAACCATGAAACTTGTGTCATAACAAATGAAAATGATACTACAACAAAATTGAGTTTTTTATAGGACGCCACTAATTGTAAACCGTCCTATTAGACTCCTTTATAAGACTCAACTTATAAAACCAAAAAATAAATCTATCTAAAAATGTTTTAATAAGTTTATAGGACACTTTTGAGTGTTTTAACAAGTTTTATACGACACTTTTAATACAAAGTGTCTCATTAGCTATTTTACAAACATGTTTTAATAAGTTTGTACGACACTTTTGTAGTGTGTATTAGTATTCTCAAGTAATCTTAATTACAAACAAACTTTATCCTTACCATATCATTAGTCAATGTATCTCCAATTTCTTCCTCAATCCACAATCGGCTATGCATGTTAGGCTCATCGGGGTGCAAACGACGGACAATATTCATGCCCAGTTCTGCTATATGGTCATGCATGACTAAGTACCCATGTTTAGAAATTTTTATAATAGATTTTTGCTCTAGAACCCTTAAACCGTTTCTAGCATGAAATCCACAACTTTCAAGCACTATGATTGCATCGTCTTTCATCCAATGTCTTAGTATGCATGCAATATCTAGAAATATTTCCTTGTAATCCTCCTCTAGATCGATATAGCTTAATTCCAATTTTCTCAGAGTTTCTTTCAATGGAATTGTTTTTAGTCTTTCTAGGGCATCTATCCATTCAAGCTCATTTTTTCCACAGAGAAATGAACCCAAAACTTTGATCGTTAAGGGAAGACCGGCTGCATAACCTACAACTCTTCTTGAAAGCTCTTCATATCCGTGAACCGGAATCTCTCTCCCAAATGCATACTTGCTAAAAAGGCAATTTGCTTCCTCATGTGATAACAAATTGACATCACAAATACATATAACTCCATGTGCTACCAACACTTGTTCATCTCTTGTTGTGATAATAATTCTACTTCCTGACTTGAACCAATTAGGTCCACCGGCTAACGCCTCAAGTTGGTCTATATGATCCACATCATCTAAAACAACAAGAACCTTTCTACCAGCCATCTTCTTTTTCATCATCGTTTTTCCTTCAAGAACACCGGTTACAGTGATGCCTTGATCATTTAGCACATCTCTAAGGACTTGTTTTTGCAACTTCTTCAAACCGGAGAAATTGGGTTTTGAAACTTCCCGGACATTCTCAACAAAGCTGATACCTTCGAACTCATTGCATATTTGATCAAAAACAGCTCTCACCAAAGTTGTCTTCCCACCACCTCCCATCCCCTTGATCCCTATCATACGAACATCATCAAAACCTAATTCTAAAGATGAAACAACATCTTTTATCCGAGTCTCCATGCCTATTAATTTTTCATCAACACTAAAATTGATGGAACGTAACTCCAGTGAAATCTCTTCAACAATTTTTTGGATAAATTTAGCTTCATGTCTGTAAAATATTAAAGTAGATTCAATTAATTAATTAGCTTGCTCAAAATTCGACAAGAACAATTAGTTTCAGATCTATTACATACATATGTATATGAAGGGTGGGGTTCAAGTGAGACTAACATGTTTTTGTGAGACCCGCGGGATCACATTTTTACACTTGAAACTTCACAATAAACATTGTGAAAGTAAAAAAAAATCAAACCGGTGTTTTTGCTGTGAAGTTTCAAGTGTAAAAAACTGGTTTCATGGGTCTCACGAAAACAGTCTGGTGTCACATGATCTCAAGTTCGTATATAAAATAATGAAATAATAACATAGTCATATAACCATATTTTACGTTTAATTAATTTTCCGACAAGACTCAAGTTTGAGTTAGAATTTGACAAGACAACATGAGATGCCATGGATGACCCTTTTACATCGATCCAAGGTTTAACGTAGATTAGAAAGAATTAAAATGAAATAGTAAAGTAGAGATATCATGGAGGAATTACCCATCAACAGTGTTCTTCAACTCCCATCCAGCCAAATTTGCTGCTTCTTTTAGAGCCTCTCTCCATTTCTCAGCAGCCTCTAACTTTTCATGTTTGGCAAAGACTTTCCCAAATTCCCCACTTGGTTCGCGGACTTCGGAGGGTCCCACATCATAAAAGACGGGGTAAGCACTAGTGTGCTCAGCCGTCTTCTTCTGGCACTCAATAATCTCCACAAGCTCATCCAAGCACCAAGATGAAGATGCGTAATTCTTGGAGAAAACAATGATGTGGAATCTTGAGTCTTGAATGGATTTGAACCAATCCTTTTCCCTTTCTCGATTCTCTCGTCATCCTTGTAAGTGTGAATGCTTTTCTGATCAAGAGCGTAATAAAGATGATCAACAAAGTTTTTACGGGTGTCTTCACCTCTAAAACTTAAAAACACATCATACTTAAAACTCTTGTGAACAGATGAAGTTGAAGAAGATGCCATTGAAGATATGTTTGAAGGATCTTGTTATAATTAGATCAAAACTTCGTTGGAGAAATTTCTATGAAATGATTGCAAAGAAAGTTGGATGAGATGAATAATTAACCCTCAAGAGTATACATTAAGAAGGCAGTGGTTCTACCATTATTAATGTGTGAAAGTGATTTTGTTTAGCTGGAGAAACTGTTGAATAATGTGGAGAAACAGAAATCTCTTATTTGGTCAAAAGAGTTACGATGCAAGATGCTTTTTGTATTTATATTTACACACACACACACATATATATATATATATATATATTTGTTCAGTTTTGGTAGTACTTCTTGAATCTATATTGATTTTTTTGACATTTCACATAAGACAAAGGATCGTGTGAGAAAAGTAGTTAAGGTGAGAACTGAGAAGCTTGTCACTTTTAATCTCACACCCACTCATGAATTGTGCTTATCACGGGAATTGATCCGGTGCATCTTGGTGAACTGCATTATTGTTGATCTTTAATCAGGATTGATTGATCCAGGGTGGAGATCCCTTCTTACTTTTCTCACAATAACTTCCATTCAGTTCTCACCGGAACCCAACCCTTCACAAAAAATGATGTTCATTTGGGACCCGCAGGATAGTCCAATAATTAAAGAGACAAAGTATTTAGGAATAAACAATAATTTGACTATGTCACTATAATTGTCTTGTAATCTTTTCTGTATCAGTTTCTAGTAAAATACAGTTTCTATCCCCTATACAATACATATAAAATAGTCATATATATAACATAACATAGTCTAACAGCCTCAATATTTTTTATTTGTTACATAATGTTTAAAACCCAAATATCAAATTTGTTTAACCCATCAAGGGTGACCATGGTGCACCAAGCTCCTGGTGCCGAAAAAAATCAGACCCACCCACAGTTTAAGTCATTTAAGGGCTGTTTATTTGCGGCTTAATGAGCTTAATTGTACAAACGGCTTCTTCTTCAGTCACCATTACCACCAAAATTTTATGTTGCTGCTAAGTTTTCAAAACTAGAATTCGATCTGATACTATACTCAGCAACGAGCTTTGCAAACGAAGATGATTGATCTTCCAGCAACTTTGTTGGAGAATCATATTCATCAATCAGACCTGCATATGGCACAAAAAGCACCCAGATTAAGACGTAATTAAAACCGTAGGACATCAGTGCCAAGAAAGTTGCTTAACGAACCTTGTTCTAAGACTAAAACCATGTCGCTATCAAGCACAGAGGTGATACGATGGGCGATCATTATGACGGTTGAGTCGCTAAAGTGTTGGCCGAGTGTTTGCTGAATCATACCGTCAGTTGCTGTGTCGACTGATGCAGTAGCTTCGTCAAGTACTAAGACTTTGGTTTTCTTGAGTAGCACACGCCCGAGACACACCAGCTGCCGTTGACCCACACTCCAGTTCTCTCCATTCTCGGTAACTATAACGTGTTATATGAAACTAATAAGTAAATTTAATCAAAGGGTTTTGCCCCACCATTCCGATGGTACAAGAAGGATCAGCTCTGATACCATTTGTAACACCCCAAAATCCAAAGAAACAGGCTAACCCAATAACTTGAAATCCAACTTAAAACCATAGTGAAAATTATTGGTCGCTCACAACTTGAGGCTTGTAAGGAGCTCATAAATCCCATTTTCTATCTATATTAAGAGAAAATGTCCAAGTCTAGCCAATGTAGGATTCTAACCAGGCCTTTCCAACGAAGGCTAGACGGGGAAAGATGTCCCAGATGGTAGACTTTGGCTCTGATACCACAATACTCTCCAAAAGAGCCCTTGAGGAGAGAAGGGGATTCCAACAAGTACCGGAAAGAAAATGTCTAAATTAATCTAGTCAATGTGAGACTCTAACAACGCTCAATGTGAAGACGATGAACAAGAGTTTGGATTCAAATAATGGAAGGGTAAAAAAACCTGATGAATCAAGCTTTCCTTCTTTCTTTCTCACTTCATCTCCAAGCTGACACTTATCAAGAGCCTGAAGTAACAAATGTCGGTAGATTGAGTCATGCTCAGTGGAAAACCGCAAAAAACTGAAAAAAAAAACGCAAAAAAAAAATGAAAAACGGAGGAATGCCCTGTTAACCACTCATACATACAGTATGCACATGTGCATACAAGTCATTTTTCCGGTATGCACACGTGCATAGAAACCAAGAAACATCTTCAATTACTTACTTGTATGCACATGCATAGTGGGTGTTCCTCAGTTTTTCATCTTTTTGGGGTTTTCCGTGAATCTCCCTCTATAAGACCATATGATATTGACATAATTAAAATCCATATTATGTAATTTATCTACCTCCCAAATCTTATCATCTGTATACTCTTCAAGGGGATCCATGTTGCTCCTAATAGTTCCTTCAAACATGGTTGGATCTTGCGGAATTATGCTCAATCTCGAACGCAGATCATGAAGTCCGATCGTGGATATGTTAATTCCATCTATCATAATCTTTCCAGCAGATGGCTCCACAATGCGGAAGAGTGTCTGTATAAGAGTCGACTTCCCGCTACCAGTTCTTCCAACAATCCCAGTTTTCTTTCCCCCATCGAAAGTGCACGTAAGGCCTCGTAAAACAAGTGGCATATGTGGCGCATACCGAACCTTTTCAAAGAAACCATTGTATTCAATAATGATATATATATATATATACTTGAATTGTATAAAATCATTATGCAAGAAAAGAATGTGTTTTAAGTACCTGTAGATGGTGGATTTCGACTTCTCCCTGTGATGGCCATTGATCATCGGGCCTATTTGATTCTATAACAAGAGGAGGTTCGGTGGGGATAGAAGAATACTGAAATATTCTTTCAACCGAAATGATTTTGTTTTCGAGGTTGGTAAGATTCCATACTACCCATGCTTGTAGGCTGTTTAAAGTAAGCCCGTAAGTAACAGCCACGCCCGCGATACCTTGAGAATATAGAAGTGAGAGGTACTATCACTCATGTTATATCACTACTAGATAAAAACTGAGAATCGCCAACGGCCTTTAATTTACTGACGGCAAAAAACAAAATTGGGTTTATAGGTAACAAAAGATGTTTGTGAGTGTCCTAACAGACTACTATATAAGACTTCAGTTTATAAGACCAAACATTTGTGTATCGATGTCTAAATGTGTTGTAATAAGTTTATATGACGCTTTAAGTGTCTTAAAAAGTTTTTAGGATACTTCTTAAACAAACTGTCCTATTAGCCCACCTTTTTTTGACGGGTGTCTCAGGCTATGCCCATCTGGAAAATTGTGACCGCAAAAAATCAGTTCTGATAAACTCAGTGGCCCTGTTGTGTATGCCTGGAATTGAAGCCGAGGCAGATGGGATATTCCACCACATCCCCTAGGGGCTCAACCACTTATGCCACAACCCTATAGCCCTCTTAAAAGAACACTATTTGAAAAAAGTTGTCTTATAAAGAAAATGTTCTATGTTCTATAAAAAGATATGTAATAGAAAAGTGTCCTGTAGAAAAGATAACAGTACACTTTGTCTCATAAGTATCCTGAAAAGCTTGTTAAGATGCTAAAAAGTGTCCTATAAACTTATTACAACACTTTTAGATATGACATACAACGTTTTGATCCTATAAACTTAAGTCCTGTGAAATAGTCTATTAGGACACTTCAATGCTTTGATGTCCTATAAACTCGATTTTGTTGTATGACAGATGAAAACACAATACAGTGTGTACGAAGAAAGAACGACTTACTCGGATCAATAGTTCCTTCCGGGATAGAAATCAAGAAAATTAGAAAAGCCCCAAACGTAACAGAAGACAGCATATCCAAACGTATGCATAACCATTCCATGGCAGCCATAGCATGAAACTTTGGCCTAGAAAAATCGTCGTTCAGTTTCAGATTCATGTCCTGAAATCTGGCTTGTTGATCAAAGCTCCTAATGGTCGTTGATCCAGATATTGTTTCGCTAAAATTCTGGATCACGGGGCCTTGACAAACTCCAGAAAGCCGTGCCATTTCTCTTGCCGACGGCAAGTAATATTGCTGTAACCAGATGCAGATTCCGGCAACCGGAACAAAGAAAAGAATCACTTGCCAAGCGGCTTGTGACATAACGGCAATGATCCCAAAAAGTTGAACGATTGAGAAAACGAATGATCCGACTTGGTAAGGAACTTGCGTATCCAATGCACTTTGGTCGGTAGACGCCTTGTTAGAAATGAACAACGGTTATTACAACAAAATCGGCTTTACAGGACGCCAAATATGTCCTAATAGCACGACAATAAAATTGACTTTATATGATGCCTAAAATGTAGAATCGTCCCATATATATATTTTACAGGACTTGAGCTTATAAGACCAAACCAGAAAGCGCGTTATCTAAAAGTGTTACGACAGGTTTATATAAGATATTTTTAGTCTTATAGACCTAAGTTCTATAAAATATTCTATTAGAATAGTTTAGACAAACTAGGTGGCTTGTAAATATGGGTTTGTAAGATACTTCTCACAAGTGTCCTACAAAATAGCTAATAAGACACTTTTGTTTAAAAATATTCTAAAAAACTTGTTGAAATGCCTAAAAGTGTGCTATAAACCTATTGTAACGTTTTTAGATATGACCCTTTATAGTGGTTTTATAAACCTAAGTTCTATAAAATATTCTATTAGGACGTTTTCAGACAATCTGTCTAGGTGTCCTATAAAGCCAATTATACTGTAATGTAGACCGTTACCCCATTCAGTATTCTTCTATTACCGTTATTCTAAAAACGATTAGGCAAGACAAGAGAAGACGTTTTTGTTTCCTTACCCTATTTAGTATTCTTCCGCTTGGAGTAGAGTCGAAGAAAGACATTGGCGAACGGAAAATGGCTAAGTGCATTTTATGGAAGAGAAGAGTGGCTGCCTTATATGCAAAAGTTGCAAGAAGTAAACCTCTTGTAAGTATGCAAAATGCACATCCAACTGCTAAAGCTACATAAACGGCAATGAGCGTTGAGCCTGTAACGCGGGCTGAATCACTTGCAGATACCGGAGATCCCCATGCCATCCAGTAATTACTTCCGATTTCAAACATTTGGAAGCAAATTTGTGCCAATATTATAAACGGTCCAAGAGCCCCTCCATAAGCCGTGGTTACGTATTTCCAGTAGACTGAGAAACCTACTCTACCTTTTTCTCGTTCTTCTTCTTGAACTAGCTGAGCTTTTGTAGCTGAATTATCATCCGTTTCGTCATTTTGATTATTGTCTGAATTCTTACTGGAACTTTCTATTCCTTCTGGAGTGTTTGTCTGTATGGAATCAATCGCGGATAAAGCTTCTTTGTGTGCACCTACAAGGCCCATAAAGTCACTTCCGGAATTGAGAATGTCGTTGTACTTTCCTGCTTGTGTAATCCTTCCATCTTTCATAACCTGATTGTCATGTGATTCAGACAGTTTATTCAGCACAACAACAAACAACAATTTAGCTTAATCCATACAGACAAACAACCAAACAGTCCCTTCTGTTTGTTTAGTAGCTTAATGAGCTTAATAGGACTCACAGCTTATTCGATCAACTATACATGACTGTTTGGTAGTGACTTAAAGATATAGAAAGTAGCTTATTCAATAAGCTTATAGGGAAAGCCAAGTTTTTTTCCAAACCTGCCCCTCCCAATTAAAATACACGCTCCTTCTATCTATGAAAAAACCCTCCCAAACAAAAACCTTCCCGATCTATATAGACAGATTAATCCACACAGACAGCTTGCTTCTTCCATCTATGAAAAAACCTCCCAATCTAATCTATACAGACAGATTAATCCACACAGACAGTTTGCTCCTTCCATCCATGAAAAAACCTTCCCAAACAAAAACCTTCCCAATCTATACAGACAGATTAGTCCACACAGACAGCTTTATCCATACAGGAATTGATGGAAAACCAACCAAACAGCTCCTTAGTTAGATAGCTTACCAGGATAAGATCTGCAGCAGGTAAAAACTACACTTGATGTGTGATGTAAATCACTGTCTTTGAGACCAGAAATTGCAACATGCATTCCTACCATAAAAAAATCAAACTGAATCAGATCACTTACTTTAAAGCATTAGTTTTCACAATGATAGATCAATTCTAAAGGAGCTTAATTGGATCACTTACTTTAAAAAGATGACTTCCCGTATGAGCATCAACAGCGCTGAATGGATCATCAAATAGATATATATCCGCATCTTGATAAAGAGCGCGTGCAATCTGTATTCTTTGCTTCTGACCACCACTTAAGTTGATCCCCCTCTCACCGATAACCGTCTGATCACCAAAAGACAGAATTTCAAGATCTTTCTTCAAAGAACACACCTCAAGAACCTTATCGTATCGTTCTCTATCCATCTCCCTTCCAAACAAGATATTCTCTTCGATCTTTCCACTTTGTATCCATGGCGACTGAGCCACATAAGCCTTCGTTCCTCCTACTTTCACACTTCCAGAAATCTTGGAAACTTCTCCTAGGATACAAGAAAGTAAACTAGACTTTCCTGATCCAACGGTCCCACAAACAGCAACTCTCATCCCATGATTCACTCGAATATTTATATCTTTTAATGTCGGGTTTGTAGAAGTTACATCCCAAGAGAAATTCCCGTTAATTATCTCTACAGCTGTATCAGAGCCACTTTTTGAAACCTTATCTATAGCGTTAGAATCTATATCATTAAGACGAAGGAACGTAGCTATGCGATCTAGTGAGACTTTAGTTTGGAAAAAAATTGATATCGAGTCGGGAAGATTGTAAATCGGTTCTTCGAGTATTTGAAACGTAGCTAACGTAGAAATTACTTTTCCGGATTCAAGTGGGATTCCGGCAAGCAAACAAGTAGCGAAAGTTACCACAGCTACAACGACCGGTGCACCCCAAAACAAGAAAGAATTTACGGATAACGTGTAAACGTATTTTCTAAGCGGTCGTTCTTCTTCATCGCGTAAGTCGATGATTTTCGATAAAAACTTCATTTCCCAACCTTGAAGCTTTAGAATCCTCATGTTTTTCAAGATTTCAGATGTTGCTTTCATCCTTTTATCTTTAGATTTCATTAAGTCATCTTGAAGCTTTTCTTGTAAATTCCCTAGTGGAAGATTAGCTAACAAAACGAAAACCATCGAAACTAATGCAGCGATCGCGGCCAGCCCGGATTTCTATATAAAATCGCTAAACCCACACCAACTTGCACGAAAATGAGCCAGAAATCGTGCATATACCAACCGTAATCGCCGATTCTTTCAGAGTCAACAGCCATGAGATTAATGAGCTCGCCACTCGAGCTTTCTTGCTTGGATTGGCCCGAAATGGTTAAACCCTTTTGGTAAATCATGGCAACGATAGCGGATCTGGCTCGAATCCTGGCTTGTTGGAGCTTAAAATACCAATGTCGTTGTGCTATCGAGCCAACGATCTTTGAAACGGCAAATGCAGCCACTAAAACGTAACCTTGGTGTTTGAAATCTTGGTGGCCGTTTAAGTATTGAACGAATGAGTCGATGAGATAAGGACCGACAAAGTTAGATAACGAATAAACTAACACTAGAAATCCGGTAATAACTACTTCTTTCCACATGATGTATAATAAAGCTTTTGTGAGGCCGAATGTGGTTATTTGGTTATTCCCATTACTTAAAGACTCGACTTTATCTCGCAAAACGGGAAACACTCCATTCACGCTATCGATATCCGCGAGATGAGGTACGTCCTCGAGGTCTAACGCCTTTTTATTGCCTTTTGCAATTAAAGAACTCATCCAAGAAAATGTTAGCAGACTAAAGAAACTTGCATTTTCATAAGTTGATGCAAGCTCATTCCTAACTCTAGATGAATTCAAAAGGGGTTCATCAAGATTATGATTTCGAGCTTCTTTTTCGGTCTTATTGAATAAGCCCACAAAAAAAAGAAACAAACCCATGAAACTAGATACAGAATCAGACACAATGAACATATTAGAAGGTGAATTATGGGTTCTTTTGTGGTAAAGATAATCCACCAGAAGTGAATAACAAGAAACTAAGAAGAAAAACACCCACCAAACTCTTAGAGCGAATGGGTACACTACAACAGAATAGGGTATTACCGACGGCGAAAACTGTCGGAAAACCGTCGGACATGCTCTTTACCGACGGTTTTCTGACAGGGACAAACTGTCGCTAAAACCTTGGTCGGTAATGTGTAGCAACGGCTTTCCGACGACTTTTAGCGACAACTTTCCGACGGTTTATCCTACCGACGGCTTTCCGACGGTTTATCCAACCGACGGCTTTCCGACGGCTTATTTTACGACGGCTTTCCGACGATTTATTTACCGACGGCTTTTTCGGATTTATTATTTAAAAGAAGTAGAAAACCCTGTTTGTCTATATTTGCATTTTAACCTGTAATATATATATATATATATATATATACATATATATATATAGAGGAAGGTTCAAATGAGAACTTTGTATTTTTAAAGGAACAAAGGGACAATTGTAGATCACATATGATGTGGGTCCCACATAATATTAAATCATTTATGATTTAATATTATGTGGGACCCACATCATATGTGGTCCACAATTTGTTCCTTTGTTCCTTTAAGGAGGGGTTGTTCTCATTTGATCCCTCCCCTATATATATATATATATATAATATAAGCGCATACAAAATCCAAAAATTCAACAATAGATTTTCCAACAAATCCGTATATATATCTGTACAAATATCCATATAAAGGAAAACAAATCCGTATATATATATATATATATATATCCATACAAATATCCATATATGTCAAGGGCGGCTGAATTGGCAGAAGAAGCACCACCATCGGCTTCTTGAGTAGAGAAGATTGACCGGTGGTCAATGGCTGCGGTCTTTGTAGGTGAAGCAAACAAGTTATCCGGAAGGATGTGGTCGAAGCTGCCATTTGCACAAGAAAAAAGACTTTTATACCCCCAGAATTTAAAAACTTAAAAATAAGTATTTACAATTGAAGTTAAAGTTAAATCAAGATCCAAACCTTTCATGGTTATAAATTTCATTAAGATTGGAGCTCTCCTCCTTCTCACTACTATTTCCACTATTATTCTCATCATCATCATCATCATTCCCTTCTGGTGGCATTTTGAGATCACTGCCATTAAGATCTGCTGCTAGACCATTGTCATCATTAATAAAGAATTGGGAAAAAATGAAACCATAATGCAAAAAGGGCAAGAAGGTAATTTACCTTCAGAAACAACATTTTCATTGTTACCATCAGATGAAACCAAGAGACTTTGGTTGGTAATGGGGGCTAAGTTATGATTAAGCTGCTGTGGCTGATGGTTATTAAGATCCATTAACTGCATATTCATCAACTTCCTATCTTGGAGATCAATTGCATGTTGCAATTCAGCCCGTCCTTCTAGTTTTCTTCTCAACATCCTATTTAGAGTTAACAATTAAAGTTATATAAAGATAGTGTGGGAAAAACCTGAATGATAAAAAAGACATTTGCTTATCTATTCAGTACTCACCAAAGGGTATATGATCAAATGGCTCAGCCGATTCAAGTACAGACGGACTCAAACAGCCAGAAAAGTCCCCTCTCTCAATTTGCTGCTGATGCTTCCTATAAAACCAAAATTCAGAAGCAAAAAATTCAACAAATTGGGACAGGGGAAACACGATAAAACTAAAGAAAACGGTAAAAAAAAGCATACTTTTCTGGGATTTTTCCCTTTTCCTTATACGACTTAACAAGAACGCGTGAATCACATACGAAATGAGGATTCCCTTTAGCCAAAATAGCCTTCACGGTCTCTGGAAGAACGAATGTAACAAATCCAAACACTCGCTTTTGTTGGTATGGAATTCTCACATCTTGAACTGGTCCAAAGATACTTCAGAAACATAAAAAGAAAATCTTTTATTTTCTTAAAAAAAGTAATATAAATTGTATAATTACAAAATGGGACAAAGAGAACATGGTCTAATTTTTACCTAAAGTAATTAGAAACATTTTCTTCCTTAAAAGTACTATCAGCGGGGAATGTCAAGTAAATTTGTCGCGAACTTGAACTCGAATTTCCCAACCCCATTGCTGCAAAATCATGATGTCTATCGGGTCGAAAACGACCAAATTTGTGAAAGTCTTCACCCATCATCAATGCTGCTGATGGTGATCTAAAAAAAAGCAGTATAGTTCCAATATGAAAGATAAAGAAAAAAGTATTGAATATCGTAAAGACGCAGAAACAGAGATTCATCAATTACGAAAAAAGTGTTGAATATCGTAAAGACGCAGAAAACAATCCAACAATTTAGATTTTAGCAAACCTTGTAGAACTTTAATACCCACCTTGTTGTCAGATGCCATTTCACGCTCACCTTGTAGAACTTTAATACCCACCTGAGTTTGGTTGTCAACTGCTGTTGAGAATACCTACAAACAGAAGCAAAAGTTAAGATAATTTGTTAGCAGCTTAATGAGCTTAATGTGACTCATAGCTTATTCGGTTAGCTATACATGAATGTTTGGTAGTGCCTTAATGATATAAAAGGCGGTGTATTGTGCTTATGCAGAAAGCCAAGTTTTTTTCCAAACATGTCCCTCTCAATTATAAACACGCCATTTCCAACTATGAAAAAACACCCTCTTAAACATAAACCTGTAAAAATAAAGAGCGTGGAACATAGACAACATACCTCTTTTTTCCATGCCCTAAAGCAAAAAATAATTGGGAAACTATGGAGACCAATTTGAATGAACCTGTAAATAACACATGAAAAACTATATTTATCTAGCTAAAACAAATCAAAACCTAGTAATTTTAGATTTAACATAAGCTAAAGCAAAGTCACGTCAAAAAAATAAAAATAAAAAAAGGCAGGTGGTAGCCTAGTAGGTAGAGGTACCTTCTTGAACTGAAAATGGATTCTACATCAATTATAACAAGATGGCAGTATAGCCAAAAGATAAAATTTCAAGCAAAACTACAAGGAGATAAAAGGAGGATCAAATGTACTATGGCTTAAAAAGATTACCCACAGATATTTCATTAGTGTCTCAAAAAATTATGTTTCCTTAATTAGTGCACTAGGTATTGGTATGTATAAAAACAACATACAAAAATTGTACCACTTAATAGAGTAAAATATGCAAATGAGTGTAGTTGAAGATAGGTTCAACAATACTACACAACAACTAACATTTTCAACAAACCATATTGCCAAATATATTTATTATGGTATAAGCTAGTATGATAGTACCGCAATAAACTTTACGAATTGAGTGTTTTAGACGATTTATGTAAACATAAATACAAAAGGAGTTACTTGGAACTTGTTGTCCAGTCGCTCATTATGAAGAACTACAGTGTTTTATTTGCATTTTTTGCAAGAAAAAGCTATTGAGTTTACAAAAATCCCCCATTTATTTGCATATTCCTTGTTACAACAAATCATACCGATTTTTTTATATTTAAGTTTCAACAAATCAATCGGTAAGATATGTAACCAAAACCTATTCAAAAAGTACATGGAAAACTCTTCAATTCAAAAGCAAAACTAAAAAACAGAAGTAGCATGAATAGATAAATACATTACCTTAGATGTTGCTTGGGTATATGAACACCCTCACCCTAGATCCCTGCAATCAAAATGGCAAAACATCTAAGAAAATCCACAATAAAAAACAAACAAATATGCAATCAAACTCAATAACACACACAACTTAGCCATGAGATAACAGAGTAATTAATCCATGAAAATAAACACGTTTCGCTTTTACAATTAAACTTAATCTGAATATTTTGAACTTGATTAAACTCCGATTAATACAAAATGCAGAGCGTGGTGCTACTTAAGCTAGCAATTGAACGAAATTTGAAACCCTAAAATCGAACCGGAGAGGTGAGACAAAGCAGAAGCAGGTCGTGAACTTGCATTCGAAACCAAAATCGAAAGCAGTAACACGAAGCAAAATCGAAAGCAATACCAGAAAAGAAAAATCGAAAGTAAATCAGTAGGAAGCATTACCTTCGACCGCATGAACAGCGTATTCCGGTGACGATCATCTGCTCGAATTAGGCTGCTGACCGAATCGAACAGGAGAGGTTGATGACCTAATTAGGTTGCTGATGGATTATGACGTGGGCTTTGTAAATAGGTGGGCTGTTGGATTGGATAGAGTTTTAAAAAAAATGAGTTATTTAATGATATCAACTAATCAGAAAAATTGATTTTAAAATTGGTTTATTTAAAAAACTGAATTTAAAAAAATCGGGTTATATGAAAATTTGATTTTTAAAAAATTGGGTTATTTATAGTATCAACAATTCTTAAAATTTTAAATTGAGTTATTTAAATTAATCTATTTATAATACAAGAAGGTTTGAAAAGTTTAACGATTTATAATGTAAACGGTTATAACTTTTTGATATTGATTCCAAGATTTCGGTAACATTAAATTTTTAGTTTTATAAAAAGTATTCTCCAAGTTTACCGACGATTTTTCCGACGACTTTCTGACGGTTTATTTTACCGACGGCTTTCTGACGGTTTATTTTTCCGACGGTTTACCGACGATTTTTCCGACGGTTTACCGACAGTTATTGATAATATTACTAAAGTTTTTTCACGTTTTTTCAAAATTTAAAAAAAAATTAAAAATATTTTTTTCGTCGGTAACTTGTTGGTGTACCGTCGGTAATTAGCGACGGTTTTTGCCGTCGATAAAAGCCGTCGGTGATGACCATTATTATAGTAGTGGTACTTCGATGAATTCGAATCAAGTGTGTGCAAATATACCGAAACAAACAACCAAATAACTGTTGCAAGAACTGAATGCAAAAGGGTTATAATCTTTTCATCAGTCCAGCCACTTCTGTACCAATAAAAATGATTCAAGAAACACAAAACAAGATTGAAGAGTGAAAGAACAAGAGAAGAAAAGAGAGTTTGTTTGTAAAATGAATAGCGAAAACTTTGTTTTGGAACGAGGGTTCGATCAATTCTGAATCTTTTCGAGAACCAAGAGATTAATATGAAGATCAAGAACACAAATTGTATGGAAGCAACACACCCATGTAAGAAAATTGGGTTTAGCAAGAAATGAGTAGAAGGATTAATCATGATCATAGAATTGTAAAACTTACCAAAAATGGAAATATTAGTATTGTCCATTGTTTGTATATATAGCAAAAATGGGTTGTGCAAGATTTTCTTGATTTCAATTTTCTTGGCTTAATTTGATCACTCACTTGAAAAGTGGCTCATAAAGCAGGAATGGTGATGGGTTTAATGGGTTTATGGGTGTTCTTTTTGATAGTTTTTTTTCAAGATCAAGTTTCTTGAAAAAATAACTTGGTGGCCAAGAATTTGGAGATGTAGACAATAATAGAATTATAGACAACTTGGTTGTGTGGAGTGTGGACTTTGGAGTTTCAGATTTAAGTTTTTGTATTTTGAAAGATTTTTTTTAAATGTTTTTGAAAATATCTAATGAATTTTTAACTCAAAAAGCAAATCATGAAGGTAATCATAATTTTCAGAATAAAAGCATTGTTGGTAGTTGCTTGGTACCCATTGATTATAAAGTTAGATGGTAGTTATTTTTGGGCATTTAAACATATGTTTTATATTTTTAATCAATAGTCATTTACCAAATTCGTACGGAGTGACACTTGTTTTACGGTAAACTTGAAAGAATTGAGAATTTTACCTAAAAAGAGGCACGAAAACAACCAATTTTCTTGTTCAGTAAGTGAATGAGAAAGACTCAGTCTTACTTAATTAACAGTTACCACTACCGGATAAAAGATGTTACAAACAATTTATTTTTATATTCAAAAATAATACTCGACAAAATAAGTAAATGTCATATTCTTAGTATTTAGTAAACAATCATTTATTGTAGTTGGCCACTTGGCAACCCCCTCCTTCCTCCCAATTATTTTATTAAAAGGTTCTAGTTTTGTATTTTAAAATTCAAAAAATTTAAATTGTGTATTTGAAAGTTATATTTGTATGTTATAACCAACGAAAAAAATAAAAATTAGAGTATTTTCATCACATTTTAATATTTTGACTAGATTTGATATAAATTAAAAGATTCCAGTTTCATCTCTTAATTTGTCTTTTTTTTTTCAGACTTTCATATTATTTCTATAATAGTTTGTTATTATTGGTGGACATGTTATTTCTATAATAATTTGTTATTATCCGTAGACGTCAATATCAAATTCAATAAAAAGTTTAAACATCTTATATCATATAATTTGACGATGTTAGAAGATTTTTAAATTTAGAGATGAATAAACACTTGAGTGATATATCAAAATTGGATTAGTGGTTGACACTTTTATGTTAATTTTTTAATAATGAATATATTAAATATAATTTTTTTAATAATCAATAACCTTAAAAAAGAATCTATTATTTTGTTTAAAGTCATTTAAATATCATATAATCATTTGAATAGATTGTGTATGACTTTCATCCATTTAAAAGATATTTTTGTGTGTATTTGTTGAAAAAATGGGTTCTAATGGACCACTTTCCAAAAAGAGGTGTCGATTTGGGAGGTCCCATTAATTCTTGCTCCTTACGCATATTTGGCATTTTTCTATATTTCAAAAACACTATAACATGTTTGACTATGAAATATATTGATTATCATAATCTAAAGTTATAATATTTAATCAAACCGGTTTTAAATCTGATTTTTATATTTCTTTTGATGTAACCAAAAGTTAAAGATGTTTGTTGGTTCGGCTTTTGGATTTTTTTAGTTCCGTCTATTATATTTGGAAGTCCTTTTGACCCAAAGCAAAAACTAAATGAAATTTGAATTGATCTGGTCTAGTTCGTGGCCTATTTCATCATTTTTTGGTTTGAATAAACTGATGTTGATAAACTATATATACTTGATAAGCCAATTGTTAACTAAGAGTTTCTCTAAAATAGAGAATATAAAGTCAAATCTCTAAAATTATTATCTTCCAACTCCAATAGCTTCTCTATTTTAGAGAATCTATTAAAAATTTATATTATTAAAATATTCAATAAATTTATTATTTCAAAAATCTCTAAAATTATATTGGTTGTTTTTTTTGTGAGAAATCATTAAAATAATATTTCTCTCTCATCCTTTTAGAGATATAGAGAAATCTCTATATTTAGAGATTTTCCAAAAAGTCTCTATTTTAAAGAATGATATAGAGATACTGTTGAAGAAGTTTAGAGAAGAAAAATGAGTTTTTCTCTATTTTAGAGAAGCGGTTGAAGATGCTCTAATAAACTAGATGATAAACATGTCTATTTATATATGAATATAAGCGCATATATATATATATACACACACAAATACACCCATAGTTTCCCTATATAGATAGATAGTCACATTGAAATAAAGCTATAGTATGCTCCTAAGTTGATCATTCTCTGATTATAGTTATTCCATTATCCTGGCTGGGTTCCTTTTGGGCCTATTCTTTTGATGGATACCTGGGCTTTATTTTCTTAGGCCCATTTCAAAAGTTTAAATGATGATGTTGTCGATTTTTATTTATCTCTGATCTATTCCATTTTGATTTTATGTACTTCAAGAATTTGGTGGATCAGAGCATTTCTAAAAAAATTCTAAAATGGAGATATAAAAGTTAAAATCTTTAAAAAAATTTGCATTCATCTTCAAGAGCATCTTTATTTTGGAGAATCAATATTAATTATATTATTAAAATATTTAAAATATTTAAAATCTTTTAAACTAACTTTTATGTTATTGGTGGAAGAGTGAAGTATTAATAAAGTATTATTATTTTTACTTGGTAATCATTTTTAGGATGATCTCCAAATATGGAGAAAAAAGCCTTCTCTCTCATAGTTTCTCTATTTTGGAGGAACTTTTAGAGATGCTGTTGGAGCACAATTTTAGTCAAAAATCTCTATTTTTCTTATTTTCTCTATTTTAGAGATGCTGTTGGAGATGCTCTCGGAATGTGGGTTTAAGAAGTTTTGCTGATTGGGCTACTAATTGGTCCGGGCCGGGCCGGTCTCATAACCAGTCTTGGGCCAAGTCGGACCTTCATTTTCGATAAAAACCCATAACCGGTCCCGAACTGTTGGTCCCAAACCGGTCGTTACACCAACCTTAACCGGATCACAAGATTTCGACCCGAATCGGGACAGATTATGGCGACAATAATCGGGACCAGGACCTGGACCACAAGATTGCCCTAGTAGCTTGTAATCTTTTTATTTTTTTATTAAATATATTTTTTTGTCCCCCTTTTCCAAAAAAAGTTATCGTAAAAAATTTGGCATTTATAAAGGAAGAATAAGAAAAGTTTGATATGAATAAATAGAGTTTCAATTTTCAAATGGGTAACTGAAGTTTGGGAATATATATCAAATTTTATTTTTAAAATTTGATGGTCCAAGGTGGCTACGCTTTACCAAAACCAATTTCTTACCAACAAGAATATTGGAGAATGTTGGATAAAGACGGACAAATGGATAATTAAATCAACCCAGTTCGAATCTTGACACCTGCAAATGTGTATGTGGCCACCGAAAGATTTACCAGACAAAACTTATAGTCGCGACTTGCCATAAAATTAATCTAACAAATCTTGAAATCACCCATTTCAAAGAAAAATAAAAAAAATAAAAATATATTTGTACAAAAGGTATAATTAGAAACCCCAAGACAACAAATACCTTTATTCACCATAACCTACACCAACATTCTTGGTTCAACTAACAACTACATTACACCATGAGAGAGCTAACTCTCACTTGGATACAAAAAAAAAAGTCTTGTATTTCAGATATCCTCGATTCTACTTCTGAGTGGGATATATTGAATATGTTTAATTTCATTCAGATATCTTTTGATATCTGAACTTAAAAGTAAACTTTACAACCTTTTTCTCTCTAAATCACATAATCCGACCACTCATTTTCATATTCATTTACATATTGAATATGATCCATAGTTAAACTAGGAATCTTTTCAACTTTAACTGGATTCTCTTTCCCTCCAATTAACTTAGCAGGGTTTCCAACCGCAGTAGTTCTAGCAGGAACATCTTTCAACACCACCGATCCCGCCCCAATCTTCGCCCCTTCTCCGATTCTAAGATTCCCCAAAACACAACTTCCGGCACCGATCAAAACCCCATCTCCGATCTTCGGATGGCGGTCGCCCCCACTCTTTCCGGTGCCCCCCAATGTCACATTATGCAAAATCGAAACATTGTTTCCAATCACCGCAGTCTCTCCAATAACAACTCCGGTGGCGTGATCAAGCATTAGCCCCCGACCAATCTTCGCCCCCGGATGTATATCCAATCCAAACACCTCGGAAACCCTATTTTGGATCAAAAATGCCAAACTTTTCCGATTTTCCGACCATAATTTGTGAGCTATTCTATGAGCTTGACAACCAAGAAACCCTTTAAAGTTCAAGAAACAATGAACATAACTAATACAAGCTGGGTCTCTGTCTTTTACTGCTTTTAAATCATCTTTAACAGCTTTTACAATTTCTTGATCCTCTGTGAGCACACCCACAAAAAGATCATAAAGGGTTTCACTTGGAAGACTTAAAGTACTCAACTTTATTGAAAGATTATCAGCTAGAGCACTTTCTATAGAGAAATGAGACAAGATTGAAGTGAAATAATAGCTTGACAAGATGGGTTCTTGATCAAGATCAGATTGAGCTTCATCTTTGATTTTCAGCCATAGATCTTGATCTTGATCTTGATCTTGATCTTGATGTTTGTTAACTAAATTGGAGATGGGTTTGCATGAAAACTGATCAGAATAGTTGGATTTGCAGAAATTTGAGAAATTGTGATTAGATTCGAATTCAAGAACTTGTGGTCTGCATCTGTGAATACAAGCAGTCATTTTTCTGTAAGTTGTGTTTTTTGGGGGAAATTGATGAAATTGATTTGTGGGTTAGATTGAGAATGAAGATGATTATGAGGGCAAAGGATGTATGTATATATAGATATATATAATTATATATGTATATATGTTGGGGAGTACTCGTGGGTAGGGTCAAGACCGGAGCTTTGACCGGAAAAACTGTTAAAAGAATGGTGGTTACAGTCACAGGTGGTCGTTTGGAGGTGGTGTTGGAAATTGTATTGAAAACTTGTTTATAGAATTGCTGTAAATAAATAGGTTTTCAAAACCAATTTTGCTTCATTTTAAAGATTATTTTATTTACAATCATTTGGGGGTGTTTTGGATGCTAAATTTGATTAATGAGATTTAAGATTCTAATAAATAGTTTTGATTCTATTATTTTAAGAAGTTGACCTAAACAAAACTGGCTTTTAATAGTAAATGAATTATTTTACTTTTTTTTTTTAAGTTTTAGTTCTTATGATAATTAATTTTAAAATAGGTGTTGTTATATGTACACTTGGTTATATTAAAAGAGTGTTGTTAAATGAAGGATCGTTTTCTTAGAATTCATTAAATTATGATAATTTTAAGAATCAGTGTTTCTTGTATTGTTTTATATTATTTTTTATCTAGGAATAGAATTTAGATATTGATTAACATATATTTGTTTTATAATGTGAATATTTTAAATTAAACAAATTTACACGTAAAAATTTTTTACATCGTGAACCGCATACATATGAAACAAACACAATGTGAAACAAATATATGTTCACTAATACATTAAATGTTAGCCTTAAATGAAAAAAAAAAACATGTGAAACAATATTTTAAGATAGAAGTTCTCACGATATCATAATTTATAGAGTTATCAAATGATTAAGCTCTTATGTGCGAGTGCGAGTACACACACACACATATATATATATGTGTGTGTGTGAGAGAGAGAGAGAGAGAGAAGGTTCCGTCAAAAACCTAAATTTGAGAACCTGGCAACGACCCACAGCCCAACACGTGACATATCCATTACAATTGTGTGGTTTATGATGAATATTCATCTTGAATAGATACATGTGACACATTGTGAGCGGTTTCTGGGTTCCTAATCAATTTTAGATTCCTAAGGAACTTCATATATATATATATATATATATATATTCAAACTCGGGTCAAATCATACATTAAAAATATAAGAAACAAGTCTTAATATTGATATATATAATAAAGAAACTAATAAATATATGTATATTTGACAAGTCATAGGTGTATACTTAGCCTAACCGGTTTGAAAAATGTTCCCAAAGAAGTTATCTTCTTGTGCTAGTGTTGGTAAGTATTGACAATAACTAACACTATCCAATTGAAACTAATTTGAAAGCTTTATTGGATCTAGTCGGAACTAGGATTGACTGATTGGGACATTTTTCGTCAGATAATAAACCATATACATTATTGTTAAAATTGAGATTTCTTGTTTATTTATTCAACTATCATAGACCAAATAATTGTTACAAATAAAATTGACGTTTGCAATTATGCTTTTTTATTTGTATTTATTGTATAATATTTTCAATAGTTTGTAAATAATATACAATATTGTTGCTTATATGACATGTTTCTTAAACATCAACTTATTTACGAGTGAGATGATTGGCCTGTTTTATGTTGATTATAATTATATTTTTTTCTTTAATAAGTTGAATAGGTAAAATAGGAAGAATTAACTAAAAAGAGATGGAAGGTCATCAAAAATGTATTCGAATGCTTATAACCTTTTCGATAAGTATTTTTATTTTAAAAAAACCAATTTTAACAATATATTTTTGGTAATCGTATTTTATTCGTTACTCATATATAAGTTCTAAAAAAGGACATCAATGGATCAATTTGAATCTCCCCATCCATTTTGTGAATTTGACTTGTTACTAAACACGATCTACCTATTCATTTTCTTGCCTCTGGTAATAAAGTTAATCATTTCAATATTTCTCGTCAATAACAGTGCAATATAATGAATTATTAAGGATACATATGATACACCAAACCTAAAAAAAATAGAACAAAATAAGGCTATCTCATGAAGATTGGTCCAATAAAAATTACATAGATTAGGTATCTCATGAACAGGGACGAACCCATAATTTTTTTCAAACAGTTGCATCGTTTAACTATAAAAAAATGTCGAGATATTTTTCACAACATCATAATTGGTCTATTGGTTAGTTAATTGATTTTCATACATGAGGTATTAGGTTCAAGTCTTTTATTACGATTTTTGTATTAGAAACATAATAAATTTGAAAATAAAAGCAAAAAGCTAAAAAAAATGAAGCTATTGGGATTCGAACTTGGGTTTTGGATGTAGGAATAGTTTTACAAACCAACTCTACCAGGAAAACTTGTGTCCATATTGTAGTTTTAAAATATATATGGTGGTACACATCAAAACAGTACGGTTGCACATTTTACAAACCTTAATTTTTTGCCCTTCGCCAGAGAAATAATACGATGGCCCGTGCCATCGTATGTAACCACACAGGTCCGCCCCTACTCATGAAGTAATTGACTTATAATCTTGTCATTTCTAATTTGGTGTTTGAAAATGTCAAGAAAATTTTGAACTTTATAAAAGTTTTAATTCAAAATAACGTGCTTTGAGGCTCAATTATCAAACGTGAATCGTGATTGGTAACTGAAGGCAAGACGATGACAACCTTGTAAGTAAATTCTGTGACTTTTATTCGACATCTACTTGATAAGAACCGTTTATCAATAATCTTACATTGCTATTTTAATAGCCTAAAAATCTTATCAGTAAAATATACGAAAACGATAACTTTTATCAGTAAACACTTATCAGATAAACGTTAAGGTATCCCATAATCATGCGCATTGTTAATGAACTTTTCTTTTTACAAAATTTAAATCTACTTTTTAAAATACAGATGGCCAAACTAAAAATTAAAATGGTGGTGGTTAAAGAAATAAATTAAGAGAAAAATAATTGTTGATAAAAAGGATGACGTAAGCGATGAGGTGGCAGTGGAGTATGGAAGTTGGAAGTGATAGAGGCCTCACGTAATCGGTTACGTTCTTCAAATGGTCAACATAAGAGTCCACGTGGCACTGACTTGGGACAAAAGCTTCCAATTATTGCATCCATTTGAAGCGCCGCCGCCTCTCAATGTGCTTTGTATTTTGAGTAAACTACAATTTTAGTCCCTATGGTTTACATCAATATCTTAAAGTGGTATCTCGACTTTAAAAACTACAATAATTGTTTTTATTATTTACATTTTGCTTTGAAAATGGTCTATATTAATTAACTCCATCAAAATTGTCCGTTAAGTTAGAAACGTTTTCGTATTTTCATCATTTCTTACTATTTTATGTTAGAAAATCAAGTTATTATATATATATATATATATGAATACATCGACTCGTCATATCCATATACGATAACACCCATATCGTCAGTCGCCTCTCCTCTTCACATCGCCAGCAAGTTACGTGATATGATCTGATTCGAGAGGAATCAGAACTCCAAAGGCAAGTAAGAGACGAAAGAGAGACTTGAAGCAAATTTCTTGTTCTTGTCTTCTTCCAATACAAGTACATTTAAATAATGAAAAACTTGTGCATGATCTCCTAAGATAATGGAAGAGCAAATTTTCTACCGGCTAGCTTATCAGCTACCCGCTAGCTTATCAACTAGTTTGCCAAACATAGCCTAATCCTAGGCACTTAAAGAGTAAAAACGTGCAGCCATAGGCATATTTCTTTCCTTCTTCCAGTGCAAATACATTTAAATAATGAAAAACTTATGCATGATCTCCTAAGATAATGGAAACATTATTGGAACAAGAGAATTGTAAAATCTAAATGCAAGTGGGGTCCTACTTTCATGCATGCACGTTAACATCCTAAAAAAATGACAACAATGCGTATTTGAATCGGTCTCAATCCAGGAGACGTGTTGGAGTTCTTCTGATCTGATTAGGTCGGGTGTAGGTCTTGTTTTGACTTAGGTTGGATCCTATCATTACGCCATCTTTTATCAACAATTATTTCTATTTAGTCGTTGTGTAAATGGTTTAAAGGTTCTATTTTAATGTTTTTTTTATTGTAAATGATATTATTTATAAATTCGGGTAATCATGAATCAAATCGCGAGTAACTATGTTGTTTAAATTCAGAAACCGTAAATACCCGTTCTCTTGGTTCATTACAGTCATAATTTTCTTTTTAACCAAATCAGTAACCGATGTAGACAGTGTGAAAATATGTGAATCACATTGATTTACCCTTAAAAAGAGTTCTTTAAGAAAAAAAATAAACTTGTATAGAGAAAAAATAGTTGAAATAAAATGAAAGCAATGATTACCCACTTTGCAATCCATTATTCTCTTTAACTTTGAAGTCCTTTCAACCCAAAATAGATGGCGGCCAAGGAAATTGTTGATATATACTCCACTTGTAATGCTTTTGATATGACCCAATTCGACCAGGATGGTTGGACCATTTTGGGTTGAAAAAATGGTAACCATAAAAAATGGTAACCTTTCACTGGAAAAACACATTGATAACCACATGGGTTTGGCATGAGACCATAAAGAATTTGGTGGAATATTTCATCTGTTTAGAGTTAATTCTGGGCATACATGATAGTTATGGCCACTCAGTTTAGCAGTACTGATTTCTTGCGGTCATAGTTTATTAGGATTAGTTTGTGTATAATATGGGAAACCATTAAAAAAACACTGATACAAGTGACTTTTGTCTGTAAATACTACATAGTTGATTTCATCTATAAATCGATGTACTAAATGACATATTCAAGCCAAGGAACTTGTGTCAAAGAATCCTGATATATCCTTTCTATATTGTGTTTTCTTATTTCCTTCTTTTTGATTATTTACTGAAATAGCCCTTTGGATTCTAACCTTAACTGAACATCAACTTTATTGTATTTGTTCTATCATATTGCAAGCCAATGACAATAAATTCCTATGATACCTGTTGGAGTCTCACATCGACTAAATTTGGACCATTTATCCTATATGTTAATGTTGGAACCTTCCCTTTCTCCTCATTCCTCAAGGACTCTTTTGGAGAGTGATATGGGAGTTCCACATATTCTCACACTAAACACCATTTTTACTAAAAATACAAAAAAAAAAACAACTGAAGCCAAAAACAAGCACATGTGTTTGGTAGGCAGACAAGACCGTACATGACTTGGACAGAATTGGCTGGACATGCGAGAATGAGGTTGGCAGGTGAAACATTGAAGGTTTTTGGGTTTAAATTTGACACTGAGTAGTTTAATATTTTACCTAGTATCATCTTCCCAATTTTTGATCCACTTACTGTGATGGACAAATATATGCGTTTTTGTCTCACTCGGTCTAACGTCATCCCAATTTGATGGCGTGCCAAGCGAGTGAGACAATATAGTGTGATCATTATGTTTTTAAGCCTAGAGTTCAATTCATAGGTTATCAACTGCTTTTATTTTGATGTGTGTTTTTCACTTACAGAGAAAAAGTGGGTTTTAAGGTTCAGCAGGAAAAATATCTTGAAAGAACAAGGCCAGATCACCATTAACAGCATTGAAAGCCACCATCTTCTCCACAGCATCCTGGCATATGGTTCAGATGGTTATAGACATAGTTTTATATGAACAAAAAGATAAGCCCAATGTCTCTCTCTCTCTCTCTATATATATATATACATATATATATATAGGGTCAAGTTCAAATGAGATCTCAAATTTGGTTGTGAACGTGAGGACAAATGAGAGCGCGACACGTGTCTGAATGTAGATTATTCACACAGAATAATCAAAGAAATATTCAGATTGCTTTGAACCGGTTTGTATAGTTTGTACCCTTCAACTGGTTTGTATTTGAACTTCCCTCTATGTATATATATACATATGTATGTGTATGTATATATATATAGAGAGAGAGAGAGTGTGTGAGGTTTAGAGAAAAAACCCCAAAAAATGATAAGTTGAGGAACACCCTAGTAATTGTTCATCTATATGGTATGCACATGTACATACAAGTAATTGAAGATGTTTCCTGGTTTTTATGCACGTGTGCATATTATGCACATGTGCATACTGAAAAAGTTACTTACAAATTACTTGGTATGCACATGTGCATACCGTATAGATAAATGGTTGCTAGGGTGTTCCTCGGTTTTTCATTTTTTTGTGGTTTTCCCCTAAACATTACCCTATATAGTATATATAATCAATATATACATATAATCTGTAATGAATGAATATAGCACCTTATATTGCTCATCTTGAGCGGATATCTTATCATTGCAATCTCGTTCCACATGAATGCCTTTGGTGGTAGCATCCAATACAAATGTCGCTCTCCTTATAACTTCTTGAGGAACACCTACAAGTTCATATATTATTGCAAGCAGGGCCATTCTTTAGCACGTTAAATGTGTGATTTTGAACAGTGCCACCAAAAAATTGGGGCCTAATTTTACATTATTTAGGGCCTTCCATCAAAGAATATAAAAACTACAGTGCACCCTTAGTGCCATTCTAATTTCTATCAAAAAGTAAAACGCCTTATTATCACCTCTATAATTTGTATATATATGCATCTTTGTTATCTCATTTTTAGGTGTAACAGGACCTCCAAAAAGATTGGAACACAATATTTTCAATTATCTTTTGGATATAATTGAAACATACCGGCAAGTAGCGCGCAGTGTAGTCCTGCAAAAGAGAATTGGCGTGAGCGATATTAATAAAAACTTTATTTACACAAAGTGAATAGCCAATTAACTCACCGTAGCTAAGAAGTGCATGTCCAGAAATCAGCCTAACATATACAAGAAGAGAAAATTTAGTTGTAACAAATAGATAAATAAAATAAAGTTATATGTTGGAAACAAAACAAGTGATTTTAGGGCCAAAATTCCGAACTATACTCCAATATAAGTATCGTTGATTTACCTATATAGAAATACAATTTCCTCAATGTCTTCACTATTGTTGTCGGGACTTAGCACGCTCATGGTGTAGTATTTGACTTTCTCGGACTAATGTTTATCAATGATTAGATATAATAACTCATTAGATATGGATATGATAAGAATATTTAACGCTTTATAAAGTTCTTTTGTTGAATACCTGAGATAAATGACTATCGGCAAATATTTGGGTCAAGTGAGTGCAAATTAGAACCTGCATTGTAAGTTTATGAGTGTGAAAAATCTCACACAAGGTACTTCAAAAAAGTGGTAGATAGTTCATAAAATGTTGAAATGTCTGTCTAAATTCTTTTCATCAACTTCAGGATTAAAAAGAAAAGGATTTTTATCACTGTCATAACTTACCATGACCTTTAACAACCTACAGGGAATTAGCAAAGGATGAGTGCTTAGAGGTCGATTTCTTCTTATATAAAATGGTTATTGTTGGAGTCCCACATCGGCTAGACTTGGACCATTTCTCATACATATATATAGGGGTGGGTTCAAATGAGAACTCAAATTTGGTTGTGAACGTGAGGACAAATGAGAGTGCGACACGTGTCCCATTCAAAGAAAAATATTCAGACTGAATATAGTATTTATTCAGTTTGAATATACAAAGAAATATTAAGACTGAATAATGCTTATTCGGTCTGAATATTTCTTTGTATATTCAGTCTGAATAATCTATATTCAGACACGTGTCACGCTCTCATTTGTCCTCACGTTCACAACCAAATTTGAGTTCGCATTTGAAATTTCCTCTCTCTCTCTCTCTCTCTATATATATATATATAGAGAGAGAGAGAGGGAGAGGGAGGTTCAGGAGAAAACGCTAAAAAAAGAGAAAACTGAAGAACACCCTAGGAGCCCTCCATCCGGATAGTACGTACAAATGCACACAAGCGATTGAAACTGTTTTTTTCCAATGCACCAGTGCATATATATGCATTAGCGCATATGCACAAATGCATGTTACACATTACAAGTATGCATTTGTGCATACCATCTAGATGGAGGGGTCCTAGGGTGTTCTTCAGTTTTCTTTTTGGCGTTTTCTCCTGAACCTGACCCTATATATATATATATATATTGCAACCGCCCATTTCTCCTCAAGGACCCTATATATATATATATATTGACCCTATATATACATATAATGAATGTCAACCAGGGAAGAGTAGAAAACCATACCTTTGGAGGGGCATGCATTGAGATAAAATAATCAATAGTTCCACCGAGGAGCCCGATACCATCTAAAATTTGGAAATAGTGGCATTGTTAGCGTACAACAGAAAATCCTCTAAAAAAGAGCATTAGCCACACTATTCCTCAACAACCAACCTTCAGTTAAAGTTCCCTTGCCAAATTCGTCTAGTAAACATAATGATCGAGAAGTAGCATGCCTTGAAAGTTTTTACATCAATATGAACTTCAAAAAATTAGCCGTGATTGATTACAGTTTCTAACATAAAATAATCAAGCTCTTATATATAATTATCTTCACTATTTGCTAACTTGTAAGACCTTTGTGAACTACATAAAAGATACCTTAGCATCATTCCAACTTGGTGTAGATCAATCATAAATGTGGATTGTTCAGCAGTCATAACCTTGCTTCCCATGGCACAGAAAATTCTACGATTTGTCATTTACGGTGGCAACCGTGGTAAATTAGTAAATGCATTTCAAGCTTATCAAGATTGAATATAAAGGTAAAAGGGTAAAAAGGTAAAAGACATCCAACCTATCAGTTAAACCCACTTTGGCAGTATCTGCTGGTACAAAACTTCCAACGTGGGCAAGAAAAACTATCAGCGCTACCTACAATGAAAACGACAATGCCATTTGATCATCTGATATGTGATTGATACAACACCCCACCCCCACCCCCACCCCGGGGTTAAAAGACGTGTTCTAGAAAGAAAAATACGGCATCAAATGAACATGGAAAAAGTCAGTGAAGTAATTAAGAACAACCTGCTTTATATATATGCTTTTGCCTGAATAATTAGGTCCAGTAATGATATGAATATTCCCTGAAAATGTAATTTAAAAGAACTAGTAAAAGAATGAGCCAACTTAACCAAAAAACTAATAAATAATGGTAACAAGTTCATATACCATGATCGATAATCTTTGTATCATTAGGAATAAATGTGTCAACCGTCATTTCCTGCAAAACATGTCTGATCACAGAGAAGTGCAGCATGAAGAGTGCCATCTTTTTTTCCAAAATAG
Source organism: Silybum marianum (assembly GCA_036898165.1). Lineage (NCBI taxonomy): Eukaryota > Viridiplantae > Streptophyta > Magnoliopsida > Asterales > Asteraceae > Silybum > Silybum marianum. Next base: position 654,686 of record CM072533.1, on the reverse strand, counting down.
CAAAAGGAAGTGAGATATATTCTGATTATAAATTAAAATTCTGACCTCCCGTTCCGAATATCAAGTACGGTTTCAGCAGTTAATGTGGGCCGTACATAATTGTTTTGACGAGCAACCAATGCCAATGACAAATAGCTACGTAGCCATGAGCAAATACACGAAAAACCATGTTAAAGAAAGCTTTGGATAAAATGAAGAAGAAAAGGAACAACTAATAAAGATCTTATCTGACCAATCAAGTTCTGCTGCAAAATTGACTCCCTTGAGTAGATGCATCGAGAACTCAAGAATATGTGATACTAAATCCCTTGTGATGGCTCTCTCCATGTCTTAGAAAAGTTAAAATAAATACAAATAAGATTCAAGAAGTTGTTTATGAGGACCGTAGGGTCAGGTTAATGGGAAAACCACAAAAAAATGAAAAATTGAGGAACACCCCGGTAACCATTCATCTGGACGGTATTCACATGTGCATACAAGTAACAAGAAACAACTTCAATTACTTGTATGCACATGTGCATACAAGTAATTTGTAAGCAATGTGTCCGGTATGCACATGTGCATAACATGCACACGTAGATAAAAACCAAGAAACAGCTTCAGTTACTTGTATGCACATGTGCATACCGTCCAGATGAATGGTTACCAGGGTGTTCCTCGGTTTTTCATTTATATGAGGGTTTTCCCCTGAACCTCCATCGAGGACCATATACAGGATAAATTAACTTAATTCCAAAAGTTACAGATTCCTGAACTCAGAATACAACTTTAAAAAATGAACATCACCAACTAGCTCCCAGAATGTATTAACGAATAACGATTTCACCAAAAACACATGAAAGAAATTGGTTTTCTTTTAAGATCACATACCCAGGATTTTATGATATATATCTCCTAAAAGACTATCCAATTCTCGTGTCTTTGCATTGCGGTAGTAAAACTTTCTAACATCGCCATCTTCATCAGAGAACTATAAAATAGAACACAATTTTCTAATGTGGGGTCAAAAAAACACATTCATATACAGGAAATGCTTGAATAATATGCAAGCAACTTACAGCAAATTCATAGTCTTCAAGTTTCTCTAGAATGACCTCATCAGCCTTTTCTTCAAAAAAGCACATCAAGTATCCTTTTTGGAAACAGTAATAGATCGTAAGAACATGCAGAGAACATTCTCAATTTCAAAACTTATAATTGCTAAGATGAGCAACTCATCCCAAATGTAATACATCCCTTTAGGTAACTAAAGGATATGAAAAATGGTAAAGAAGTTAAACGAACCTATTTGACTAATATAAACAATTTGTGGCAGCAATTTGTCTCTAGACATGTAAGGAAGGCGTGCAAGTTCCAATGCTGATACCTGTTATATAGAAGTATAGAACAATAGATACACTAATCCTCAATTGATATTTTTATTTCAAATTCAAATTATGATTCCATTAAAGCAGTTGTATGATCAGATCAGCATGCTGGATGCTCAAAAAACATAATAGAAACAAAAAAGCACCTCCTCTAAAAATTCTGGCAATTCTTCATATATTTGCCTCAGCTCATCCAACTGCATTTGGTTATAAAGGGAAGATTTGTCAGAACTCAAGAGAATGGAACATATGCATAAAGAAGTAAAATCGACAAAAAGGGGGAGGTTATAGTGTGAGCTCAATGAAAAATCCACTTATAATGTGCTTAACCTCATCACAAAAGCCATCTTTCACCGTTGTCTCATAACCTTTATCTTTACTTCTATTTACATCAATAACACCGATTACCTACAGATATAACAATAAATCAGCATAGAGAAAAGAATAGGGGAGAGAGTACGGGTCTGTTTGTTAGCAGCTTAATTAGCTAAATGGGACTCATAACTTATTCTGTCAGCTATACATGACCGTTTGATGATGGCTTAATGATATATAAAGTGATTTATTCAGTAACTAACCAGTTCATATACATAAGCCAAATCCATTGAGATACATGAAGCAGCCTGTCAGAACTCAAAAGGCAATTAATAGCATGGCAACTAAAGCACCAGCATGAAAACAAATTACAAGAAAAATAATTTGATACCTTCTCAACAATATGTACACTTAAATTGCTAACATGCTCCTGAAGATTTTCAGAAATTCCTATTTCAAATATCTTGTTGATATGCAGGAGTGCAGAGAGGCTCTACAAGATAAGGTAGTTAATGTGTATAAGCAACATAAGTTGTCATTTAACATACATGCCAAATAATGAAATAATCAACGAATTAAATACAGATACATAAAGGTCAAGACGAAGGATCGTGTGAGAATAGGAGTTAAGGTGAGAAGCGTAAGAAGGGATCTGGACCCTTTATCACTTTTAATCTCACCCCCACCCCATGAATTGCGCTTCTCACGGGAATTGATCCAGTGCATCTTGGTAAATATAATTACTGTTGATCTTCAATTATGATTGATCCAAGGGTGGAGATCCCTTCTTACTATAGAAGAGCAAAGATACCTTCAAAAAAGCAGTCCAATCACCACAGGTACATACTGAGCTTGGGGAGTTGAATTTCTTCCATGAAAAAGATGGACAAAAAAACCATATAATCAAGATATAGAAAAATTATTACCGTGCAGAGATAAAACACCAAAACAACAGTTATAAATAAATGTGAACTACGATGGCAAAATAACTGCAAAACAAAACCAGAATTCTTGGATTGTTGCATATTATTTTGGTTTTCACGAGTACAACCACATCATAACAAAATTCAGATATTCATAAAAACAATAAAAATGTGATCAAAGAGAAAAACAAAGATAGTATTGCACCTTCAGTATCTGGGGCACATCCTTAACAAATTTCAGTGTATCACGTAAAGAGGTCAACAATTCTTCGGATGAAACAAAGAATGATATCTGAATCTATTAAAGAAAACAAGCAAATTTGTAAAAATATATAGTCATTGTAATTAGATAGGATACAATGTTAAGACGACCATTCAAGTTGTCGAGGTCAAGTATGGGCCTGAGAAACCATGTCCTATTACAGAGAAAGCAATTCATCCAAAGTCATCGGTATGAACCTGTAGGTAAAGTTATAGTCACTGAATTTAAAGTTGCAAAATGTGCGCTTACCTCAGAAGACGTTTACCCATAGGCGTCACACACTAAAATAGAAAACCTCGATTAGATTGAATTCAAAGCTAAGGCAGACTTAGTAGCAAATGAAATCTCCACACCTTATTCATCATGCCAAAGACAGAGAACCTGCAAATGAACATATATTAATATTTATGTTTGGTAGATAGATAATCAGAAATAGGAAGAAGATTACCCTTCTTTTGCTCTTCCAATACCCATATGGCTTGGATGTTTGTCTGTTTGGAATATCTGCAATGCCTCGTGAGCTGCTGAGTCAACTATAAGGAAGTTGTTTCTGTGAAAAAATGGGGAAATTGTAACCAAATCCAGCAAATTCTAGTGCGAAAAGAGGAAAAATATATGATTAGATAAAGATACAATGAGATTTGCATGACAGAATCGATTGTGATTGATACACTCCCACACTCGTTTTGTTCAATGGTATCCACCACTCTTTCGTTCTCCAGTATGGCAAGAAGCCCTCCACTGGCACGAACTTGAACTTCACTCTCAATGTCCATCATAGAACTTAGCTACAAGTAAAAGAATAGTAGAACTATGATTCAGGTCACAGTACAATATATATATATATGGATGGAACCATTACAAACTCTGTAAAAACTAGAGCACAGGTGTCTAAAACAAAAGCAGTTTGGTCACCAAACTCAAAAGTCAAAAGCATGGTGCACACTTGAAGGCTATTTACACCTAAATGTCCGCTGTTTTTCCAGTCAGCTACCAAGAAAATTACAGAGGCCAAAACTATAATTTCCAGAAAAGAAGGAACATATACTTGATCCTTGTTCATAAAATCAAATATAAATCTTTTCAAATGCTAAATTGAGCTAGAACCACCTGAATGGAAAAAAGTACACAATCATATAATCTCGTCAGCTTACCAGGATGTCTCATACAAGAAGAGGCATAATACATGCTAATATTCATTAAACTAACAATAAAACTATGAGGAGAGTGATATCTTGGCAAAACCATGTGACAACTTACAAAGCAGATTCTTTCTTTGATGTTTAACCCATCATCCATTCCTGTTACCCGAAGATATACTAATCTGTGTAATGAAAATAAGAGAGAAAACAATAAAGAAACTCTTACGTAGAGATAAGATTAGAGGCCACAAGACAACTTATCTATGGGATCATATGTAAAATGAAAAGATACAACTAAAAGAAACGTAATTTTAATAATTCGTCTTTCAAACTTCTGCTGGTATCAGCCCAAAAAAATAGCTATGCTTTAACAAGTAGATGCTAATATTTTGCCTCTATAGTCTTAAAACGGTCTATCATTCTTATTTGTCAGAACTATAGCTTACAACGAAGAAAATAAAGCTTTGGCTTTATGAAGAATATGACTGAAGAAATAGTTACTAATACCTGTGAACCATTGTGAAAAGTTCAGATATTCAAATTTGCTACACGATAGATATAATTACTAGTAGTTTACTTTTTCCATGCATGTTTACATCCACTAGCCCCCGAAAACCATCATTGTTAACTTAGCTTTTTCTGTTGCAAGAAAAAATAGGTGAATTGCAAATTGAAGACATTTTCAATGCATACAGTATACTACACCTGTGCCATGCTTGTTCATAGCTAAATATCGAACTCTTCATAAGCTTCACAGTAGGCATCGCATTTGCACTATCTGTATCACCGTCAAAAGTGAATATAGAAACCACAAACCCAGGGTGCATAAGCATACAAGGGTATTATAAGATTACCATTTGGTTGTAAAGCAGCTAAGAGCGATTCTTCACTCTTTGTACTTGTGTATATGATCAAGGGTTTAACCTGAAACTTGACTGAGACATGATATATTAAGAAAAAAGATAGAGTTGTTTTAACTGCATTAGCCGCCTCGTAACTATGCTTAGAAGTTGACAGAAGGTATGAAAATGAGGTAATAGCATTAACATTCTGAAGAAGAAAAGGCGGTCACGTCCTCTCACTAGTCACTACTCGATAATTTAGTTTCTTAAAATCTTATTGATGACTTAGGCAATGTTTGGCAAAAATAAGCTAGCTTATTTTCAGTGTACACGTTTGGCAAACCATAAGCTAGCTTATTGAAACGCTACTTGGAGTAGCGTTTTGGGAGCTTATTGTCATTTTTTCCAATTATAACCCTCATTAATATTATAATTGTTTATTTTTCAATATTCCCTTTTTGATCATTTTACATTCTTATACGCTAGTTTTGCCAAACATGATTTTTTTCATCAGCTAGCTTAAAAGCTACCCGCTAGCTTATCAGCTAGTTTGCCAAACATAGCCTTAATCAAATTGGCTACAATTTGGATTAAATAATGTACGTAAGAGGACAAGAAAAATAATCTTTTACCCATATCAATTAAAGGGAACTCTGCAGTACCGTCTTCCCAAAGTTCCAAGACATGGAGTTCACGTGTAAGACTATCATAATAGGAAATTCCAACTCTGAACAAAACGATTTTCACAATGAGTCAATTTCCACTAGAAAATTACTACACAAAATTTAAAAAGAAGGTTTGGCTGCAACCTGCAGGATAATTGTAAGTTTAAAATTCTTATGTGCACCGCAATAAAAGGATGATAATAAATTTAAGTTTTTCAACAAGGTGCTAAACTTCTAGTCTCAACAGTTGAAACACATTATTCTTTGTATTGCATCACCACAGTTAACTATGCATACACCACTACGATAGGATTACCAACTACTAATGCTTGTTTGTTCATATAAGAAGCTTACCTATGATCATGCATGAGGCATGCCATGTATATCTGCATAAATAAGCCATATTAATACCAAATAAATTTACGCATAAAATTTTATCATGAAATTCTAGGATAAGCAAAAATAACTTTCATGGACCCCTTAATACCTAGAAATCAATACTTGCTTTAGTCTTTGGATCTGATTTTAACATTGACATAATTAAACAACTACCATAAATTTCAATATGTGAATATAACTTGGGGATTGTTCGACAATGCTACCGCATCTTGTTTATGATTTTTATAAAGAGTAAACCTTCAAAAAAGTGATTGTCGGCAATTTTTAAGTTTTTGGCAAACCAAAATGGTTTGCAAAATATTGTAGCAGCAAGTTATAAAGCCTAAAGCCGATTTTGATGTTCCATGGCTTATAGAACAAGTTTATGAATAGAAACATGGGTTGACTAACCAACATCAATGCCAAAATTGGTCAACTATAAACTCCCACTTTCCCAAATTTGATCATTGATCGACACCAATGGGAAAGTATGAAACCTCAAATTAAATTAGTTTTTGGAGGGAAAGGCCAAGGTTAAGTGTCTAATTTCTGTTCTCCTTTTTCCCAACGTTTGTTCAGAAGGTGGAGTAGAGTCATCCACATGGGAAGGCATTTTCATTGAATTATAACCTAATCGCTCTCTATTAGTCCTCTGTTTCTCTCATCTTCTTCTTATTTCACTGGATTCGTCCACTTATTCTACTAAATTATTAATTGCAACAATAAGTTGCAATATCCGAGATACCACAATCACAATCACAGATGATAAATTATGCACAGTCGCTTAATTAAGAAACCACAATCACAAATGTTGCCTGAAACTAAAGCGAAATTGAAATTACGAGGCGCAAACAAAACTTAATCACCTGATCAGATGAAAAATGTACTGATTAAGAGTAGAATGAATGTTTGGCGTTGAACGCACCTGAGGAACAGCTTCCGTTTCATCGACCTCCTCCATGGCAGAAAGCGATTGTGTGTGCGACTGTGATTATTGAGAGGATCGCTGAGAGAAGAATGATTAGTGTGTGTGTGTGTGTGTGTGTTTTTTGGGAGGGACGAAGGTATTTATGGCGGGTTTGCAGTATTCGTTTAATTTTCTAACAGTAAATTACGTTTTTAATTTAGTTAAAAATTACAATTTTAGTCCCTCTGGTTTAGAAATTGTATTTTTCATCTATATCGTTTGTAATTCATTGTTGTTTTTATCTTTGTGATTTATAATTTGTTGTTGTTTCGGTTCTTATTGTTTCTTTGTACTTAAAACGTAAGAATTAATCCAGGGACGAGAATATAAATAAATTGCAAATCATAAAGATGAAAATCGTAATTTCTAAACTACAAAAACGAAATCATAATTTACTCATTTTTGAAATGGTTACTAATGTTCATGATGACCTCTTTATAATGTCCATAAGCCTTTCGTAAATGATCGTAACCAAGATGTTACGATTTTAAACATAAGAGAACAAGCAATAGTCTCAGACATGCATGGGGGTTCTTCGCAGGGTCATTCCAATCTTTTTGGAGATACTGTTACACTAGTATCAAGACTATAGATCAACTAAACGAGTGATAAATAAAAGATATATAACCAGACCCCAACAATCTTAGACACCATTTTCCATCTCACATTTGAACACCCTCAGGTAGAGACTACTTATTTCTTCGAAATCATGAGCATGAGAGAGCTCAAATAATGAAGTTTAGAACTCATAGGTGCTCTCTTGATAAAGTAGAGTAAATTACATTTTTTGGCTCTCCGTTAAAAATTATGATTTTTGTCATTCTGGTTTAGAAATTACTGTTTTCGTCCCTACAGTTTATAATTCAATTATTATTTTCGTTCTTATGATTTACAATTTATTGTTGTTTCAGACCTTGTAGTTTACAATTCTTTATTGTTTTAGTCCCTTATAGTTAAATATGCAGGAATTAGTCCATAGACAAAAAATCACAACTTTTAAACCATAAAGATGAAAGTCAAAATTATTAACACACCGCATAAATGAAAATTAAAATTATTAACAAACCCAAGGGACGAAAATCATAACTCTATAGTATAGCTCTAGTGCATATTTTAGAAAGAAGACAACATTGAAGCATAAAAACTGAAAATGGAAGCAAAATATGTGACTTGTGATCATTTAACATCATCCATTTTCACAATTTAAATTACAAAAACATCATAACACCTATTGAAAGATTAAACCAACAAAATACTTTACCAAAAACCATCCTTTTAATCGACAAAATAACAGATTTACGATTACATTTTAAGAGCGAAAAAAAGAGACATTCTTAAAGCTTAACTTCAACATCAACACCAGCAGGAAGATCGAGTTGCATCAAAGAATCGATGGTTTGTGCAGTCGGGTGTAAAATGTCAATAAGCCTTTGATGGGTTCTGATCTCAAAGTGAAATCTTGCATCTTTGTGAACATGAGGAGATTTAAGCACACAATATATTCTTTTTTTGGTTGGCAATGGAACCGGACCCATGGTCTTTGCGTTTGTGGTCCTAGCCGCATCCATGATTTGCTTACACGAATCTTCGATTAATGGCACCCAGTATGACCTCAGTTTAATTCTTATTTTCTGTTTTGGTGCCAGCTGAAAAACAAGAAAATCTTTAAGCTTTTATCAAATCCATCATCAATAGAGTTGGTTTCTAGTAAGAATAGTAGTTGTCGTAAGAAGGGTAAGAAGACATCTCCACCCTTGGATAAATCCTAACTAAAAAGAGTAAAGATCAATTGAAAATACCCTTCTAAGCTAATTCATCGGTTATTTTGGGGTTTTTTTTTTGAACGGCAAAAAAATACTTTCAGGTAATTACTATAGTTTTAATTGATATTTTTTTTGTGAAGGGTATCCCAGGCAAAGCCCAGACTAATCCCGACAGAGTTTTTTGACTGCAATAATCAACCCTGATAAACGGCCACAGTTGTTGAGAGCGCCTGCAATAATCAACCCTGATAAACGGCCACAGTTGTTGAGAGCGCCTGGATTCGTACCCTAGGCGGCTGGGATTTTTCTTCAATCCCCAGGCATTCGACCAGTAGGCCACAACCCTTGTGGTTGGTTATTTTGGGATTTAATCTGAACCATTAGATCAACATTAATTAAAAGTGATCAACGGTCCAAATACCTTCTTACACTTCTCACCTTAACTCTTATTCTCACACGATCCGCATATACCCCCCCCCCTTCCCAATCCTACTTTAGAGTAGGATAAACTGGGTTCATTTGGTTTGTTTTTTTAAGTATATAATAATATTTATATACGGCAAATACTCACGCACACTCCTCAATCCGTTAGGCTAGGCCAATGACCCTTGGTATTGGTTTGGTTTGTTTTTTAAGTATATAATATTTATATATAGCAAATACTCACGCACACTCCTCAATCCATTAGGCTAGGCCAATGACCCTTGGTATTGGTTTGGTTTTTTTTTTTTTTAGGTATATAATATTTATATACAACAAATACTCACGCACACTCCTCAATCCGTTAGGCTAGGCCAATGACCCTTGGTATTGGTTTGGTTTATTTACTCTACCTTTTTCTTCTTATCATACGGGTACTATCAAACAACTAAATAATGTGTTTGATATTTCATTCTACAATTATTAACATTAACTTCCCAAACTCTAAACTTCATGCTCGAAAGCAAGATATTGCCTCAAATGTGTTCTAACAAACGTAAAATAGTGATAATGCTTAACACAATATGTGCATTTATACAAGACTTAGTGCTTGTTTGTTAGCGGCTTAATGGGACTCACAGCTTATCCGGTTAGCTATACATGAATGTTTGGTAGTGGCTTCATGATATAGAAAGTGGCTTATTCAGTAATCTATACAGACAAATTAATCCACACAGACAATTATTAACATTAACTTCCTAATCTATACAGACAAATTAATCCACACAGACAGCTTTATCCATTAGTTACTTAATGAAAAAGCAACCAAACATCCCCTCAACCTTTTATCCAAAGAAACAATACATCTTAATAACAATGAACAATTTCATGTATTACTATGCAGCATTCAAAATTTAGTGACAATGGCGAAGTTGGAGATAATGCAATAGTTCTTTCTAGCATAGTTGCATTAACCACGAATTCAGACACAATTCGACACAAATGAGCTCATATATTGATTAATTAAACAATCAAAATTGTGTTATTGTGAAAAGGCCAACTACATTCGTCTTCAGATCCCTAATTCCATAAGTTTTCCATAAAAACAAGTGAATAAACCATAAGCAACGAAAATTACCTTCTCCGCATCAGATCCAGCCAACACAGTTGACGATTCAGCATCTTCAACCTAACCAAAATCCGATTAAAAACCACAAAAAACGAACTCTCATCAGTTTAAACAAACGAAACAACATTCACCAAATACAAACACAAATACACAACAATCGAATTCAATCATACATCAAGAGATTGTTCCAAAGCTTCAGGAGCTGAAAAAACTCTGGTTGTAGATAAACGAGGTGATTGGAATTGAACCCTGGAGGTTGATGAAGCGTTTGAAGGAAAATGAAAACCAGAAAGCTTAGGTGTAGAAGAAGAAATTGAAGACGAATTGCATAATGGAAACAGTGTTGTTGCTAGAGATGATGAAAATGCCATTGTTTAGAAGAATTTTACAGTTTTTCTTCTAAGGTTTTGGCTATGAAAAGCTTTGTGTAGGGTCTTACAGACCGAGGGTTATCCACAAAAGCTTTTGGGGAGGAAGGAGATAATGGAGGGTAAAGAAAAGAGAATAACGAACCGGTTTGGTTTCAATTAAATGTATGGGCCGGATGATGGTTGAATAAACCGGATTCATACCCCATTTTGATAGGTGTAGATGATGGCCCATGGCCCAATAAACCGAAATGGTAAAGCCATTGTTTGGTGACTTATAAGTCACTTTATATGATACCTTATTTTTAGTGTAGTTGTTTTGATTACCATAAGTTAACTTATAAGATACCTTATTGATAAGTTAATAAAAGTAAGCTTTTGATAAGCTACCTTATAAGTCATAAGCTACCTTCCAAAATCTATTAATTTACCAAAATTCTTTAGGTATATTTAAATTAGAACAAAAAGGTTGAAAATTTAGAACAAGATTTAAATTCAATTGTAACAACTTTTCTATATTAAGGATTATAATATTGATTATAGAGGAAGAGCTATGTTAGAAGTTAAATATTTTATGAGGAGAGAAGTCTAATTGTATTATATGATTACACTCGTTTGAGTGTGTTTAATTATATATGATTGAACATTTATGTGTTGTCAATGCAACATGTGTTTAATCATGTATGATTAAGTTTATGTATTATGTATGTAATCATATATGATATTGAGACTTCTTGTCTTCTCGCAAAATATTTAGCTTCTTGTTTAACCCGCCTCATTGATTATATGTCATTAAATATTTCATACATTTAATAAAATACATTATTCTCTTCTAAATGTTTAGTTTTAAAGTTTCTTATTGTGGGTGGATGTCGGTGGCAGCAGTGATTACAACAGTAGTGGTATTGGTGGTGGGAGGGTGTGGGTGACAGGACAGGGGTTGGCGGCTGTAACGATGACAATAGTGGCATGATGGTCAGTGGTGGACAGATTAGGTAGGGTGGAGGTGGATGGTGGTTGTGACGACAACTACTGGTGTGGTGGTGGGGGTTAGGGGTGTGAGCATGCTTAGTCGTTGTTGGGGTGGACGATGTTGATTAAATTGAATACAAATGGATTAAATTCAATTATTTCACTTATCTCAAGAAATAATAAATTCATTAATTTATGGAACTCAATGAAATTCCTAGATTTTCATTATGTAAACCAAACAAAGCAATTGATCATATTCCAATCCCCTTAAAATCATTTGAATTCCATGAACCAAACAGCCTCTAAATGTTTGACTAACTATCAACTTTACTACCACACCATCGTCAAAAAAACACACAATGACGATGGTTAATTAACTTGGCACAATTCTTATGTCACCAAAAACACTTAGGCCTTGTTTGTTTTTTTCATTTTAAGCTCTTAATTACCACTTATGTCTGATTCAGTTAGATGTTTCAGAACCATTTCAAAACTAAAATCAGAATTCATACTTCAGCACCTCTTAAAAAACAAATGTCACCTTAATGAACTAATAATACAAAAGCTTACCATCATCAATGCCAATAGCATTGGAAGCATTGGAGGCCATGGTTAATTGTTACCTAAAAACATAGACTAAAAACCGCCAGCTAAAACCCTACAAAGCTACTTGGGATTTTCTTAGCTGACTCAGACACCCACAGTTAACAAAAAAAAAACACGACTAAAGAATTACAAACAACCTGTACACCATCACTTCATCTTCTTCCTACAATATTTACACTAGATCCATTCTTACATCATCCGCATAAATCTCGTTATGTGGGCCCACCTTTGGATCTAAATCAGATATCAACAATCGAGCATCCGGGTTTCCTTTAACGTTCACCCAATGATCCCCCACCCAATCTCTCGAAACTCTAACGTCTCTTTTGTGCACATTCAAAAACAAACTTTCACCTGTTTGCCAGTTAAAACACCCAGTAATCAATCAGATCCAAATTGGCTCGAAAACCATACGATAATGATAAAAAGATAAAAAAAATTATATCGAGAAGCATACCGGGAAGATAAACTTGAATATTTGCGTCTTTTTCTGATGCATTTATTTCCGTCACAATTCCTTCCCACCACCCGTCGCTCCACCATGCATCCACCGCAGAACCGACCTCTAAACGAACGCCGGGTTCGTTTTGTGGAACCGCGGGCCTCATTGTTGGTCGATTAGAGTGTCGTAATCCAAGTTTATCGGGTATGGCTAATCTGGAAGATGAAACCCATTCCTACATATGAAATAATTAGTAAAAAGGTAAACGGAAATGTATAAAAAGCACCAACCCGAAGTCAGGCCTAAAAACCCAAGCGGGCCAAGTTGTTTTTCTAAAAAAGCCCAGCCCAAGACACCCAATCGGGCCTTTTTCACACAAGCCCGATCCGGCCCTTAAAACCCGGGATTTTTGTTTACTAAAAACGGGCTTGGAAGGCCCGAAAAAGCTCAGGACTAGCAACCCGAAGCCTACGCCAGGCCTAAAAACCCAAGCGGGCCCAAGTTATTTTTCCAAAAGCCCGGCCCAATAAACCCAATTGGGCCTTTTTTCACACAAGCCCGATCCAGCCCTTAAAACCCGAGCTATTTGTTTACTAGAAACGGGCTTGGAAGGCCCAAAAAAGCCAGGGCCTTGTGCATCTCTACTCGATGAATATTTTATATTTTTGTATATTTTGGTTATATAATTTATAAACATATAAATATGTTTGGCTCGAAAAAAAGTGTATACTCGACTCTTAAATTTTAATCGGGCTTTCAAACGAGTCAAGTAGAACATTGGTGTTATGGAGCTCAACTCATTAAGTTAAGCGAGCTTGATTTTGTGTTTTGAGAATTAATAAGCTCGAGTAGCTTGCTAAAAGCCCGAATCATTTACACCCCTAGGCCCAAAAAGGCCAGAAAAAGCCTGGGTTGAGAAAGCCCGTTCAGGCCCATTTTCACACAAAAGCCCAGCCCGGTACTCAAAACCTGGGCTTTTTGTTTACTAAAAACAAGCTTGTTTTTAATAAACAAAATGGCAAATCTCAGAAAACTTCCATTTATTCGATAAATATTTCATATATTTAGTATTTATTCTTAAAGAGATTTGAAAAAATCGAGTATACCTCAAGATTGCTACTTCCATCTTCATCAATCAAATCATCATATCGGACTTTAATTCGTCTCTGACCCACTCGTAAAACCGTACACCTAAACCAACATCCACGTATTCCGCTATCTTGACACAATAACTCCACCTTTTCATTAACCTTAAAACACGAGATATCCGACAGCCGATTTTTACCATATTTCGGGATAAGCTTCTTCCTTAAAATCTCATATGATATCACTCTCAAAGACCTTTTCGATCCCAATTTAACATCATCATCATACCCATGATCCAAAAACGAAAAGATCGGTTGATCAAAGTAACCACGCAATTTACTCAATTTGAAAGGCTTAAAACGGTTGTTTTTAAACTGTCTAAAGCAAAGAAAGACTCGGCTAAATAGATCTTCCGGAAGGTTAGATTCGCATTTATCGTAATGTTCATGGGTTAAGACGATTGCGGGCCCATCCACACATTCGACGCTAATAACTTGAGTGTAAGGTGTAACGAAAACTTCTTTTGGGTGCGGGTCTCGGAGGATGATGGAATCGTAGTTGACTTCTTGATTGTGGTGAAACCATCTTACTTTGACTTTCTTTTGACCTTTTCGGTCTTCGTACATGTCTTCAAGAAATGCAAGATGACGTTTTCCTCCTTCGGCCATGACAAAAACGAATGAGTGTACCTGCATATCGGGTGTAACAACAAATCTCAAGATTTCGATATATTGTTCGATTAGAAACCATAAATTTGAGAACTATGAGAACCAACTATCCGTGAATTATTCATGATGAATATACCTAATATTCATGAACTATTCATGATGAATATACCTAAATAACCCGATAGCTTCCAAGAAAGAACAATACAAGATAAAAAGGAAGTTCATTTAGAAACCATATTTATTTTGAGAACTATGAACCAACTATCCATGAATTATTCATGATGAATATACCTAATATTCATGAATTCTTCATAATGAATATACCTATATAATAGTATAGCTTCCAAGAATGAACCATACAAGATAAAAGGGAAGTTCAATTAGAAAGCATAAATATTTGAGAACTATGAGACCAACTATCCATGAATTATTCATGATGAATATACCTAAATAACTCTATAGCTTCCAGGAATGAACAATACAAGATAAAAAGAAAGTTCATTTAGAAACCGTATATACTTTGAGAACTATGAACCATCCATTAATTATTCATAATGATTAATGAATATACCTAATATTCATGAACTATTCATAATGAATATACCAAAATATTCATGAATATAATGCATTTTTCTTAATTCAAGACATTCATCATGAAAGGTTAAATAGTTACTTTCTCAATATATTTACGATTCTCAAATGAACCTGCCATTTATCATCCACGATCGTTCATTATGGCAAAAAGTAATATCTTTTTTGCATTTCCACAAGAAAGATGATTCAATTGCCAAGAAAATCCAAGTATGATGGTCAGAGTTATCGGCTGAATGAGAAACAGACGCTTACCGCTATTGTAATCCCGTTCCTGCAAAATGCTGGGAAGTGCTTAGGCTGCTTACCACAAGTCCATGTTTCACCTGACCAGACTATATCCAGAGAGCGTAATTTCGAATTTCTTGCAGAACGACTCTGATACACACCAGTGACTCCTGATACATGATCGCCTTTAGGCGAATCTGAAATAAGAAATGATAAAGAAAGTTGTCAAAATACCTTAAATAACCTTCAATAGAGAGTTAGAGACTAGAAGAATCTTGTCGATCCAAATGAATGCAATTGATCGATTTGTAATATGATGATAATGAACAAATAAGTTTGTTGGCTAATAAGTTGGCAAATAAGCCGGTTGTTGGCTAATAAGCTAGTTGTTTGCTAATAAGCCAGTTGTTTGCTAATAGCTGGCTAGTAGGCTAGTTTGTTGGCAATTTGGCAAATAAGCTACTTGTTGGCTAATAAGCTAATTTGTTGATAAACTAGTCATATTTGATAAAAAAAAACTAGTTGATAACTAGATGACAATGTAAAATGACTTTAGAACAAAAATAAAGGGCATAATTGGAAAAAGTCCTGGAGTTTATCAAAACGGTACTCAAATTAGCGTTTTGAAAAGCTAGATGGCTAACCAATCATGGCTTTTTCAATAAGCTCAAATAATAAGCTAGCTCATAGTTGCCAAACATGGCCTAATTAAGCATCTAGTTGCGCAATTATGCCTATCTCCATTAATTGTTTGAATATAACATCTTCAATAATCATAGGAAACATCAAGAAATAAACATAAATAGATAACAAAAATACATACCAACTTGCAAGTTTTAAGATCTTAATATCTTATAACAATGGCAGAATATTCATAAACCTTTCACAAGATTCAAAACAGTTTTCGAGTTTAAACCGCAAAGTTTTCATATTCACCTTGCTGGTGCTGCTTTGATAGCATAGAAGTAAGCCAATTAACAACCTCCCTCCTCGATCTCCATCTATAAGCAGCATTGACTGAACGATTCAGCACGTTAACCCTCAAGAACTCCTCAGCAACCACATAAAACATATGCCTAATACTTCTCTCAGTTCCCACAACAGCTAACACCGATTCACCCGATTTTTCTTTCAAGAAATAGTGAACCACCCTCTTGCCCCTTTCCTTTGAAACAAATTCCTCTTTCCATTCCACAAAACTTTGACCACTTTCAGCCATGGCTGAACCAGAACCAAAACCAAAACCAACCTATACCCACTTCACTAACAAGTTCTTTAACAAAACCCTAATTTTACAATTAGCAAATAATGTAAACTAACCCTACCCATTATGAATCTTTAAGACATTATCTTGAAAAGATAAGCATCAGCTAAAGATGTATACAGGTGTTAGGTTAAAAGGGTTCAAAAGTCAAACACCCACTTTATTCAGCTGCCAAGAAAGCAAAAAGTCTTGATGAAGTTGAAAATTGAAATCCACAACAGATTCATATGCAAAATATTGATTCAGACCAACCAAAATGACTAAGATAAGAAGTGGGTTATCTCATGGAAACTTCAAGAAAAAAGATGAGATACTGTCTACTGTTTCTTGAAGATCTGAAATATCAAGAAATCTTGACTAATTTAGTAAAAAGGTCAAATCTTTGACAACCCTTTTGGAAGAAATACACACATATAGCATAAGGGCGTCTAATAAGACTAATGGGCGACTATAAGTAATAGAGAATGGTGGGTTCAAGAAAGTTGAAGTGTTTGCCAGTAAGAAGAATATACATATATAAGTATGTATATATATATATATCATATATGTGTATATTTGGTGGGTTTTCAGGCGGAGGAGGTCCGGCGGTGCAATTGATAATGATGGTGAGGATGGAGCAGGTCGCCGGTAGGGGAAGGTAGTAAAAACTATCAAGAAATCATATTATAACAGAGGGTTTATCCATGGGTTGGTATTAAACTCACCCACTGGGTTTGGATGGGCCAAATGGTAAATAAGTTTATTCCCAAAAGGTTTCAATTGCTCTCTAACCATTTCTTTTAGGAATTAAACTCAATTTCATCCACTGCAGGTCTAAGCTAAAAAAACAATAAATAAATAAAACCAAATTCAACACAAATCCGTAATTACGACGGTAAACTGATCTAATTTAATTACTTTTTTGTCTTTTTACTATGTTTTGCAACATCGTGAATCTGAATATTATAAAAGTGGTAACATTTGGATCAATCAGGAGAGAAAAAATGGTTAGGAGACCATTTAAAATGTATGAAACGATCATTTGGAGTAATTTTCTCAAATAGGTAAGATTTAGGGGTATGGAAAAGACTTTTAAAATGTATGTGTGGATTAATCTGTCAATGGAGATCGAGAAAGTTTTTGTTTGAGAATTGAGATGGTTTTTTTATACATGAAAGGAGTGTGTTCAATAAATTATGAGGGACACGTATGGAAAAGACCTGGCTCTCTAGTCTCTACCTCTTAAAAACTTACTAAATAATGACTTGTTTGTTAGCAGATTAATGAACTTAATGGAATTCACATCTTATTCAGTCAGTTATATACTCATATATGATTATTTGATAGTGTCTTAATATTTTAATAATATAGAAAATAACTTCAATAACCTTCTAGAGGAAGCTTTTTATAAAAAGTCAAGTTTTTTACAAACTTATTCTTCTCGGTTAAAAAAACATATTCATTTCATCTTGAAAATCTCTTTCAAACAAAAACATTTTCCATTTATACATACCCAAACAACCCCTAAATTTCTATATCAATAACCCACTACTAAATAATCATATATAATATATCGAATAAGCTACAACTCTTATTAAACTCACTTACTAACAAACAAACCCTTAATTTAATTTCAAATTCTGCTCCAAGAAACTGACCATTTCACTTTGTTTATTTGGCCAAGAAGTAGGCTGGCAATATTGCTTTTTTAAATTCAACTTAATTGGGAAATGGGTCTCACATTTCCCACCTACCTCACATGAGCATAAATTAAATTTGGTGCATCTTCTTATTCTGGGTTACCTTCCAGATTTTCTGACGTTGGAAATTGTAAGTGATTTAAATGTTATCTATCATTTGATTTGAAATTTATATGATATTGAGATGGTTTTTGGTTAAATTATGTTATGATTTAAGAGGCATACAAGCATGTTCGCAAATATTTCTATCCAGTGGTAAGGTAACATCCTGGAAGGATCAGTGGATGGTATCCTTAACTATCCAGGTTCGAACCCCGCAGTGCGCATGTGGAGATATCCAGATCATGGAAAAGTATATGTGTGTGTGAGTTAACTTGCCTTTAAAATATATATATATATATATATATATATATATATAAGCACGTTCTCATAAGATAACATGAACCTGAAATTAAAGCATATTGATCTGTTATGTTGAATTCGCACAAAAACTGTAGAATCAGCCCCGTTCTCCCTCTGTTCCACCGTAGAAGAAGAATAAAAGAACAATGAGTCAACCCTCGCTGTTGTAAAACTCGGTATATAGCTCCCCTCATGGAGTGGTCGTCCTCCATGGAATATGATTGCTACGGCTACCAGGCAACGAGAAGAAAACCCACATAAAACCATAGAAAATGAGAGGCTTGTAGAATATAGTCAAACAAAAGATTAAAGATTCGAGTTTTCGACTTTCAGAACTGTATTGGATCACAACTATTTTATTTAACAACATAATCGTTTTTCACGTTGTTTTTATGTTCCAAATGAATGTTTCTTTACTAGGAGACAAATTCATCACTATTATTGTATCAACTTGATATTTAGAGGGCCCACATTGATAGGTTGTGGACCTCTTAATGTAACATTGGATTAAAATTTAGTATACATTTTTTTTATTTCAAGACTAATATTATAATGGGAACAACTTTTTGTAATAAAAAGGTTATGTTCAATCTCTATATGATATATACATTTTTTGGGTTCAAATGATTATGATTTTAAGTGGCATAAGTTAAATTATTGGTCCTTTTAAAAATTTGAAAAAAAAAGTTAAATTAATGGAGACGTGGAACTGATTAATCACATAAATGCCGCATCAGCTTGCTACTTTCACCTAACTCCATTTTTTATAATATCATCAAAATATAACTGATGGAGTTTTGTGATTTAAAAACAAGTTTTAAAATCCACAATTTAACATTTTAAGTGAAAGTACAATTCTATAATTTCAAACTTATTATATCTTTTTTTACTTATAAATATATCTAATTAGGTGAAGGTTCAAATAAGAACACCTTTATTTTATGAAAATGTAAGAACATCCTTATCACATGTGATAATATACATGAGGGATTTGGTGATGTGCAGACGACTTGGTCTGCGACCTAGGTCATGCCAAACGTTGTATGTGTCTCTAATTTAATATCACATATAATCAGTGGCAGATCCAGGATGATATAATCAGTGACGGATCCAGAATTTTTGTCCACCAGGGTCTCATTAAGATAGACTAAAAGCACGTAAAGTCACCCGACGTGTTTCGGGAAATTTTTAAAGTTTTTTTAGTTGATTTCAAGATATTTTCTTATTGTTTTTGTCGATTTAGAAGGATTTTCTTAGTGTTTTTATCGATTTCGAAATATTTTTTCGGGTTTTTTTATTGATTTCAAGTAACTTTTTTAGGGTTTTTGTTAATCGCCGGCAAGATGAGGTCCCTTGATAAATTTTACTGTATGGAATTAAGTTTAAGTACAGTATTTTTGATTTTTTTTAGCCTATATAATTTTTTTAACATTTCACTGGAGGGATGAGACCCCCCTTTTTTGCTGCTGGATCCACCCCCTGCATATAATGAATCATAGTATCATATAAAAAACACGATTATCACATGTGATAATACACGTGAAAGAGGCTAGTCGTGTGCGAGCAACTTGACCCGTAATACGAGTTATGCCAAAGATCGTCCGCATCTCTGATTTAATTTCACATATTAATCATATGTGTGAACTATAATATCACATGTGACCGAATATAATAAAAATAAATTTGTATCAACCTTTATCTACCCAATAAGTGAATATGGTCTCTTATTGGTAATGGTAGCCATGTCTTTTCATGCGCTTGTTGGGCCACAAAAGGTGTCCCTCTTGAATAATAATCGATAGGAAAAAAATAGTAATTGAAATATCACCATATAGAAAACGTTTATTTTGAAACAAATGGTACATCAATCTTAGAATAAAGAAATACCAATTACATGTTGATTTAACAATAACAAAAATTAAAAGTACGCGATAACTATAAAAAGTGTGTTTTTAGTTAAGGATATATAAAAGTCCAACAAACCTAACCTGAAATCACCCGTTTCCTAATCGAGTTATAAATGTTTAAATCATATATATTGGGTTGGAATTTGATTACCGTAATTTGAATTCAACCCAACCCAGCCCCATAAATCCAATGTTGTTACTTTCCTTATATTTATTAATATGTATATTAAATCGTTAGACCATCACACTATTCAAATACATATATTTTAAATCTCTTGTCCATCTCTATATAACTCTTGCGTTTATTTTCATATAAATGTTTAGTAAATGTGATCATATATATGCAAATTAAGAAAAACAGCTTAAAGTTATCAACTTAAAAAAACATGGATAAGTTGTACCAATTAACTGAAGATGAATACAAAAATTAAAAGTAGAGAAAACACCATATTTTATACAACAAACAAAGAGAATTTTGATCGTACCGAAGTTTCAACCCGACTAACCTAACCTAACTAGTATAATTTCAGTCGAATTGTACGATTATTTGGATTGAATAGGGATGAGATTTTTCAAACGGTTACTAGAGTAAATTATCCAAATAATTTCAACCAGATCAACTTCTATATGTGTCCACCCCAATTTTAAGGTGACGTTTGTTTTTTAAGAGGTATTGAAGTCTGAAATCTGATTTCAATTATAAAATGGTTATAAAATATCTAAACAAATCAGACATAATTGATAATTAAGAACTTAAAATAAAATAAAAAAAGTTTAAATGAATCTACTTTACTACTTTGATTAAAGAGGAATTTTCTTTAGAGGAAGGTCAGTGGAGTGGTTTAGCACCACTTATGTTTTCCTTTTTTTTTTTTTAATGTTTTAATAATTTCTTTAAGAAAGCAACCGGCCTTCATACAATCTTTTCAATATATGTCATCCATCACTTATTATATCCTTTCATTTTCATTTAGAAAGAGACTCATTTTAGGTTTGAAATAACATCACCAATGTGAAACACTTCAAAAATTACATATTCAAACTGTTAAAATTCATTCACGTAAAAAAAACGATCAAAATAAATATTGATCTCTACCGACATCCAACCATAAAACTAACAAAAACATCAAAAACGATAGTAAAGGGGTGTTTGGATGGGCTTATAAAAACAACTTATTGATTTATTCCGGCGTGGCACCGTAATAAGTCGTTTTGAGTGTTTGGGTAAAACAACTTATCCGGTGCCAAACTGGTAATAAGTCATTTTTTAAGAAGTAAAAAGTTTTAACTTATCAATTTTTCATAAGTGCTTTTCCACACCGGTAATAAGTTATAAGTCAATAAGCTCATCCAAACACCCCCTAAATAACACAAGTTTTACCGTTTTTATTTCAAACCACACACTTAAAAAGCAAAATACCATTAAAAAATATCTCTAAAAAACAAATAACACCATCCTGTTAATACTACGTCAAGACACGATTTTTTTTAATATTTTACCATTTGATTGAAAATGACAAAAAAGGCTCAGAGTCGCATTATTGTCATCCCCAGTCCAAGATCTATGATTTTAAACATGTTTTTTTAAAAGATGATTTTAAAGATGGTGTCAGGTAGTCAGGACCATAAATTAATTTTAAATTTCATATATAAGTTTAATACTACGTATATATGGTTATCTAGTTGGGTTCATGTGAGAGGCCACATAAAATTGTACTGAAACTTAACAATAAAACATTATGAAGTTAAAAAAAACCAGCAAAAACATTGTTAAGAGGTACCTTCCTAATGTTTTGCTGTGAAGATTCAATGTTATTTATGTGGTCTTACGGGTCTCAAACTAATCCCGAGTATATGTACATATAGGGCTGGGTTATGGTGAGAAACGTAAGAAATGATCTAAACCGTTGGATTCACATTAGGATTAGAAGCACCACATCAACTCCCTTCTAAAACAAAATTCATGGATGGGTATCGGATTAAAAGTAATCAAGGGTCCTGATCTCTTCTCACCTTTAATAATTTATATATATATATATATATAGACACATCTTAAAATACAAACCAGTCAAAGGTTACAAACTCGTGCAAACCAATATAAAAATAAATTTTTCATGATTTTTTTTCATTACACGTATGTTTGTTTTACCTTGTGAAAAAAATTGCATGTGAAAAAAATAGATGTGAAACTTTTACATTATGAAATAAATATATGTAAAACTTTCGACTTATGAAAACAAATACACGTGAAACTTTTACATTATCAAACAAACATATGTGAAATAACATCTTAAATCATAGCATTTGATGAAAAAAATCATTAAAAAAATTATTTTTATATTGGTTTGTACGAGTTTGTAACATTTGACTGGTTTGTATTTTAAGATGCCTCTCTCTCTATATATATATCTATTATATATATACATCCAGATAAGCTTAGGATCGTGTGAGAAGGAGAGTTAAGGTGAGAAGCGTAAGAAAATATCTGAACCATTGATCACTTTTAATCTCGTACCCATCCATGAATTGAATCTTACAAGGGAGTTGATCCGGTACATCTCGGTGCACCTCATTTTGGTGCAATCTCATCCTAATGTGCATCCAATGATGGAGATCCCTTCTTACGCTTCTCACCGGAACCCAACCTCATCCAGATATTAATAATTTGTATACAAAATCCGTACCTTGATGGTCTTCCATACCCCACTGATAAAAGAATTTGTGGTTGAGCCTTGAGATTGATCAAACAAAAAGCCAAGTATAAAGGAAGACTTATGATCCCTTTCCTTTCTACATCTTTAAAGAATATCTCATCAGCCATGGAAACTTAACACAATCCACCACTGATACCCACCACCAGTCCACCACCCAGAACCACCATCTTCAAAGAATCCAATCATCTTCAGTTCATATGTAAGTTAAAAAACAAATCTCCTTTAAAATCTTGAAATCTAAACTGCAGTTTCTTGACCATTTCAAGATTGTCTTTTTCAGACCTCCAAGTTTCTCCCAATGACATCTGAACCCAAAAAACAAGATTCACTGAAACGGCCACACATCCACGACCAAGCAGCTTCCCTCAAAAGAAGATTCCGGCGAATTAAAAGCGCCCCCCGTGCTAATTCTAATGGCACTTCTAACGGCAAGCATCCCGCCCCCAGTGAATCTCTGTCAAAAGACTCAAAACCCAAGTCTGTTTTTGATCATTTCTACCCGAATTACTGGAAAGTAGCTATCATCTTGTTTGCATATTTAGCTGCAGGTACTCTTACCTTTCATCTACTCAAGAAACAGATTAAAGGAACGCAAACAAATAGTGTAATCGATGGACTTTATTTCACCATTGTAACGATGACATCTGTCGGCTATGGAGATCTTTCTCCTGATAGCGACCTTACAATACTACTCGCTTGTCTTTTTGTCGTTTCGGGCACACTGATCGTCGGGTTGGTTCTGAGTAAAGCAGCGGATCTTTTAGTGGAGAAACAAGAACGATTGTTGATGAAGGCGTTACATCTGAATCAGACTCTGAATGAAAGAGAGATTCTGAGAAAGATCCAAACGAAAAAAGTTAGAAATAAGTGTATAATTTTGGTGGCATTGCTTCTGGTTTTCATGGCTGCAGGGACTGGTTTTTTACTTTCGGTTGAGGATTTGGATTTCGTTCATGCGTTTTATTGTGTAATTGGAACGCTTACTGGCCTCGGTTATATAGATAAATGCTTCTCGACTTTAGGTGGACGAGTGTTTTCTTTGTTTTGGATCTTATTGGGTACCATTTATGTAGCTCAGTTGCTGTTTAGTTTTGCTTTGCTACACACTGAAAGAAGGCAAAGATCATTGGTTAAATGGGTTCTTAAAAGACAAACAACAGTTTCTGATCTAGAGGCAGCTGATTTTGATGGTGATGGCATTGTTGTGTAAGTATAAATAACCAGAAAGGGGCAGGTTCATTTGAGAACCATAAATATTTTGAAAACAGTCAGAACAACCTATTCATGATGATAAATATCGATACATATTCATAACGAATATGTATGTATATTCATAATGAATAGTGGGTTCTCATGGTTTTCAAAATATAAGCAGTAGTTAATAACTTGCATTCTTGAGAATGATAAATATCCATGAATGAGAAGGCATGATATTCATGTATGTTCATAATGCATATGTATGCATATCCATAATGAATATGCATGTATATTCATAATGAATAGTGGGTTGTCATGGTTTTCAAAATATAAACAGAAGTTAGCAACTTTCATTCTTGAGAATGATAAGCTTCTAACATGTTTTATATTTTGATATTTTTAAACAGAGCTGCTGAGTTTGTGATCTATAAGCTAAAAGAGATGGGGAAGATCAACGAAGAAGATATCACACCTATCATGGAACAGTTCGAAACACTCGATTTTGATAAAACAGGGACGTTGTCTACCTCTGACCTTCTGATGTCCCAGTCAGAGTGGCTTGCCTCGAGCATTATAACTACACGATTATCAATCTAGGGCGATGTAAATAACAAAGCCTTTTTTTACTCATATTTTTTTACATGTATTATGAGCATGGGATATGAAGTTCATGATTAGAACCAAAAGATATGCTCTACTTCAATTTTAGACATGATGTTTATAACCAAAACAACTGTTTTATAAATGTTTTATATTGGTGTAAGCACCATGTTTCCCTTTTCCATTTTATAAAATGTTAGATTTGCTATTCTTTTTTTATAATCGTTGGATTATAACTAATTGGTGGTTAGTGGTTACTAGAGTGTTCCTTATAAGTTCCACAAATCAGGCAATCGCTCACACCTTGTTATTGTGATATGTGTAACCCCATTAAAATACTATCCAAAAGTTCCCTTATGGAGAGAAAGGGGTTCTAACATATATAAAGGAGAAAGGAACCGTGTCTAGCCGATATTTTACTCCAAACACGCCCCCTCTAACATGGAGACAGTGCGCTAAAGTGTCAAGTCCCTTTTAGGGGAATATTGTGGCTCTGATACCATGCAAGATATGTGAATCATTTGCAAGCTACTCTACAAAAGAGCCATTGAGAAGATAAGGGGTTCCAACCATATAAGAGGAGAAAGGGGCCGTGTCTAACCAACGTGGGACTCCAAAAGCTATAAATGACTAGTTGAAGTTAGCTAACTAAGCCTTGTGTTGTTAGCTCAACTGACAATAAGGTTTGGGCCTCTTGGGATTCTTCTTATAAGTCTATGGTTCGATCCTACATGGCCACCGGGACAGTCCAGGACCCATAGGATTAGTCGAGGTGCCTGCAAGCTGGCTCGGACACCCATGGCCAACAAAAAGAAGTTAGCTAACCAAACCAAATCCACCTAATTTGCAGCCCTATTTTTTTTGGGAACGAGGGAGTAACCCTAAGATTACAACTGAAACTATAATCAAAACCGATTTGTATACAGTATCTAGCAGATATATATCACACAAAAAGAATAAAATTGGTAAAGATCAGCTTCAGGTTATGAAAAAAAGGTGTTGATTCCTTTTAATTACTTGCTCAACATGATCTATTCAGAATTTAATAAGCTCTAACCCTAATTCCCGCAGCTGTTTCTATAGCACGAATTCAATTAGAGACTGAAACCTTAGCACGTATTGTTTCATCAAGTTTCAAAATGTTGTGTTTTAATCTAATTGGATCATAATCATTCGTTAATCTACGATCTAAGAAGGCTATGAAGTTTGAAGTTAATAATTAAGTGATTTCAATCTCAAATATGAAAACAAAAATATTCACTGATAGATATCGATTAATAGCTGCTTTACAACCACGCCACGATCCAGATCCGATAATATGGTCATTCAGATCACATAAACACTGATTGATTCAGCGATGATCTTCATGAACAGCCAAAATTACGAAACAACATTACACCACCAGTTATTTGAACATATAAACACCGATTGATTCAGCGATGATCTTCATGAACAACCAAATTACGAAAT
Source organism: Silybum marianum (assembly GCA_036898165.1). Classification (NCBI taxonomy): domain Eukaryota; kingdom Viridiplantae; phylum Streptophyta; class Magnoliopsida; order Asterales; family Asteraceae; genus Silybum; species Silybum marianum. Next base: position 628,319 of record CM072533.1, on the reverse strand, counting down.
AGCATTATATGGCAGGTTATTTGAACATATAAAAACCGATAGATTCAACGATGATCTTCATGAACAACCAAAATCACGAAATAACATTGCATGAATTATGAATAGTTATTTGAACATATAAACATCGATTGATTCAACGATGATCTTCATGAACAACCAAAATTACGAAATAGCATTACATAAACAGTTATTTGAACAAATTTGTATAAAAAACAAATCGGTAGATACGACTTACCCCCAAAATCCGTAGAGTTAAAATGATCATTGATTTTGGAATTTGTGATGATTTTGACAACTTCACTTTGAAATCCCTAAATCAAATCGAACCAAAACAGATAATCAATAATTCATTTGATGCCAATAATTATTTGCCTTTTTTATTTTCACGTTAGTGTAAATATCATTATCAGGTCGAATCTTAAAAGCTATGATCCAAAATGAGAATGAAAAATCATATCTCAAAAAATATTACATTTAATTTTAATCGGTTTTTTATTTTAGATGTTATTTCTCAACTATGGTCTGTCTTTTCTTATTTACTTCAAAGAGGGATTACAAAGTATTTATATAACCACAATCATCCTAAAAGAGGTAATACTAACACTACTAGCAAGAAAGATAAACTAAGGTTTACTCTATTTAACACTCCTCCTCAAGTTGGAGCAAAAATGTTAATCATGCCCAACTTGTTACAAATAAAGTCTATTTGAGTTTTCCGCAGTGGCTTCGTGAGAATGTCTGCAAGCTGGTGATCAGTCTTGATGTGTATCGGTTGAATTGATGGAGGGTCTATTCGTGTTCCTACAACACGGTCTCTAATGAGATGACAATCAACTTCAATGTGTTTTGTTCTCTCATGGAAAACTTGATTCTTGGCAATGTGAATGGCTGACTGGTTATCACAATACAATCTCATCAAGCCGTCTGTAATCACTCCAAGTTCTCTTAGGAGTCTCTTTACCCATGTCATTTCACATGACACATCTGCCATGGCTCTGTATTCTGACTCAGCACTTGATCGGGAAACAGTATGTTGTTTCTTGCTTTTCCAAGAAACTAGATTTCCTCCGACGAATACACAAGACTCGTAGTTGATCTCCGGAAATGGGACATCCGGCCCAATCCGCATCCGAGAAACCGAGATATTCTACCATCTCCTTCTTCAAAGTGAAAGCACCTACTCGACAATGGCCCCGATCCGAATGTAGTATCCCTAATCCCGGTGTGGACTTGAGATACCTCAAAACACGAAGTGCCGCATCCCAATGACCCCGTATAAGGAGCCGGACATGAATCGGCTCAAGACACTAACCGGGAAGGAAATGTCGGTCGAGTAATCCGTCAAATAATTTAATTTCCCAACTAGTCTCCTGTATCTCTCTGGATCCTTCATAGGACTTCCAGCAGTCGGGAGAAGCTTTCCTGTAGCAAGCATCGGACTTTCCACTGGTTTACATCCCAATAGACCACATTCAGTAAGCATATCAATAACATATTTCCGTTGAGACAGAAGGATCCCTTCTGGAGATCGAGATACTTCTATCCCAAGGAAGTAACGAAGCCGTCCAAGATCAGTAACTTGAAATTGAGTCTGCAGAAATGCTTTTAGTTCAGAAATTCCGGTGTTATCATCTCCAGTAATAATAATGTCATCTACATAGACCACCAATATGATACGTCGATTATCGTGGTGTCTAAAAAACACAGAATAATCCTGGGAACTACGGGTCATACCAAACTCCCCGGAGAACATGCGAAAAACGTCCAAACCATGCTCTAGGAGATTGTTTAAGACCATATAATGAACGCCTCAATCGGCATACCTTTGTCACCTCCTCCTCATTAACAAACCCAGGAGGTTGTTCCATGTACACCTCCTCCTCAAGAATGCCATTAAGAAAGGCGTTCTTGACATCCAACTGATGAAGCGGCCAATGATTGATGGCAGCTAAAGCGATACAAATACGAACTGATGGCATTTTTGCCACCGGGGAAAATGTCTCGTCATAATCAACCCCATGGGCTTGTGAATAACCCTTTGCAACTAATCGGGCTTTCAAGCGATGTAGAGAACCATCAGGATTAACTTTCACAGTGAAGACCCACTTACAACCCACTTTGCGCTTTCCATGGGGAAGGGGTTCCAAATCCCAAGTGTGATTCTTCTGTAAGGCATCCATCTCTTCCTGCATTGCCTGGAACCATCCCGGGTGATTAAGGGCCTCAGTCACATTTCTGGGAACATGGTGGCTATCAATAGTTGTGGTGTAGGCACATGACTCTGAAGAGAGGTGAGTATAGGCAAGGTAATCATGAATGGGATATCTGGTGCGAGTTCGTGTGCCTTTTTGGAAGGCAATCGGAATATCAGGTAGATGAGCACCGGGTGGGTCATAGGGCTCAATATGTGGAGATAGAGGTGTAGTAGGGACATGGTCGAGAGAAACATCAATAGGCGAGGATAAGGGTGTATCAGGTGGTGGAACGACAGACGTACCAGAAGCATCATGCACAGGTAGGCTCTCTTGGGTCTCAGACACTTGTCGTTGGCGCTGTCGAACATACACATTTGTGAAACGAGTATCAGTCGGGACTGTTGGTATCAACACAGGAGGCTGTAAGACTTGAGGAGCAAAAGAATCAGAGGGGTCAGTGACAAGATCTATAGACTCGGAATCACTGGTGATAAATTTACCATAGAAGGGACTGGACTCGTTGAATGTGACATCAGCAGAGGTAAAATACCTACGTAGGGTAGGACTATAACAACGATAACCTTTTTGAACACGAGAATACCCAAGGAACACACACTTGATAGCGCGTGCTGTAAGTTTATTTTGTCCCGGACGATGATCATGAACATAAGAAACACAACCGAAGATTCTTGGAGCTAAAGGGAAAGGAGTGCCTTTTGGAAATAGGATGGAGAAAGGTGTCTGTCCTTGAAGGATGGAAGAAGGCATACGGTTAATGAGGTAATTAGCTGTAAGAACCGCATCGCCCCAAAAGCTTTGTGGAACATTATAATGAATCATCATAGTGCGAGCCACATCCAACAAATGACGGTTCTTCCGTTCAGCAATACCATTTTGTTGGGGTGTATAGGCACATGATGATTCATGTATAATACCATGCTCAGATAAGTACTTTGTAAAATCATAGGAAAAGTATTCCTTTGCATTATCAGATCTCAAGGTTTTAATGGAGACATCAAATTGGGTTTTGACATAAGCGAAAAATTCACAAAAGATGGAAAATATTTCATTACGTGACTTTAGCAAGTAAACCCATGTCGCACGAGAAAAGTCATCAACAAATGTAACAAAATATTTAAATCCATTAGTAGAATTTACGGGACAAGGTCCCCATACATCCGAATGAATTAACTTAAATAAAGAAACAACCCTACTAGACTCTCTAAGGGGATAAGAACAACGAGTATGTTTACCTAACTGACATGACTCACAAACTAACTTTTGAACAGATGACAACTCGGGTTTCAATTGTTTCAGAACAGACAAAGAGGGGTGGCCTAGCCGATAGTGAGCCTCCCTAATACTGGAATCACAAAGATGTGCTGCTGCAGATCGCAACCCAGACAAACGATAGAGTCCCTGAGATTCAAAACCTGTGCCAATCAACTGGTTCGTCCCCAATTCCTGAAAGATACAATGTGTTGGAAAAAAGGTTACTGAACAGTTATGCATTTTTGTAATTTGGCTAACAGAGATTAGACTATCTGGAAAGGTGGGAACATAAAGGACAGATGACAGGTTTAGTTTTGACAAGTTGCTAGTGGAACCTATGCCCATAATCGGACACGAGGATCCATTAGCAAGTCGAACTGGAGTCTGGGGTATATCAGTATTGAGATTGGATATAAGTTCTTTGTTCCCAGTCATATGATCTGTGGCTCCTGAATCAATAATCCAAGATGGTGAGCATGCTGAAAAACAGGTAGGAGATATACTGCATTTGTCTTATGCTAGCACGGGGGAGTAGAGGAAACCTGACTAGAAGGCCCACGCTGGAATCGAGAAACATCTTCCTCATGGAAGGTGTTAGTGGGGGTGGTGTTATCTGCAGATGCTACCTGGGCTCTGAAAGGACGAGGTGGCGGTTGAGATCCAGGGCCATGAGTAGGACGATTCGGGCAGTTATACTTAGTGTGCCCAAACTCCTTGCAATAAAAGCATTGGATCTTCTTCTTATACCCTTCCTTACCAATATGTCTAGTACTCGAAGAGGCAAAAGCAGATACATCAGTCCCGGATGGCTGTGACGGAGTGTGATCCGAGTACATTTCGCGGGCAAGATGATATGTCGATGCCAATGATTGAGATGCTGAGTGACTAAGTAGTAACGGACGAGCACTGGAATATTTAGCCGACAATCCCGAAATGAACGTCATCACATCCATTTTTGCTAACCGCTCCTCCTGAACTTTAACATCTGGGGTGACAGGGAAAAGAACTCGAAGTTCTTCAGAAAGCTTTGATAATCTAGTATAGTACTCTGTAAGATCTGAGTCACCTTGCTCACATCTGAAGTAGGAACCAAACACGGAGTAAGTATGAGACAAGGATTCTTTGGCGGAAAAAGAAGACTCCAAGTGGTTCCACATCTTCTTTGTGGTAGGATAGTTCTGAGCAATGCTTAGGACTTGTGGTTCCATTGCATTCCATAGGGCCATTCGGATACCACTATCATCAAGCTTCCATTCCCGGGTTTTAGTTTCCGGAGGGTCCTTGTGTAAGTACTCATCTTTGTCCAAACTTTCGAGACCGGTTTGGACAAACATACTCCATTGAGCCCAATTGGTAGAATTAAGTTTAACTGGAATTTTTAACACGGCAGAAAAATTGATAATACCCGGAACAGGAAAGTCATTAGATACCTGTGTTTTGTTTGAGCCTGAGTTTGTTTTGTCAGTAGGTGCGGCCATTGGAGAGGCTGAGTTTGTTTTTTTTTATAAACAAAAAATGGAAATAGTTTCCTCACAATAATGTTTCCCTAGTATAAAAGGGTGAAACTACTTTATGGAAATAAAGCAAGGGAACAAACCAAGGGAAACCAGAGAGGGGTTTTAGTACGGATCCGGAAAAGGAGAAGACAACGACGCAAGTGCAAATCTAGGAACTCAGGGTGGCGGCGATGGTTTCAGGCGAGGAGGCCGGCGGCGGCGGCGGCGGCGGTTTCAGGCAAGAGAGGCGGCGGCAGCGGCGGTTTCAGGTGAGGAGGGCGGCGGCAGCGGCGACTGTTTCAGGCATGGAGGGCGGCGGCGACGGCGACGGTTTCAGGCAAGAACGGCGGCGGCGGCGGCGATGGTTTCAGGCTAAAACGGCGGCGGCGGCTAGGGTTTACATGGGTTTTCTGACGTCGGCTAGGGTTTACATGGGTGTTCTGACGGCGGCTAGGGTTCCGGCATGCTCCGGCGATGGCGGCTAGGGTTCCGGCGACGGCGGCTAGGGTTCCGGCGACGGTGACTAGGGTTCCGGTGACAGCTAACTCTCCTTCAGCTCTGATACCATGTTATTTCTCAACTATGGTCTGTCTTTTCTTATTTACTTCAAAGAGGGATTACAAAGTATTTATATAACCACAATCATCCTAAAAGAGGTAATACTAACACTACTAGCAAGAAAGATAAACTAAGGTTTACTCTATTTAACATTAGATATCAAGACATTCGTTATATTTTTCTGCTAGAAATATATTACTTATACAAATCTTTTCCTTTTTTATGTCGATCCAATCCATTCATCCGTAGAGTCATTTATTAGACATTTCTGAAACATCTCTAACAGAAGGACAAATAATCAATTTAAAATTGTTCGAATTGTATAATCGTCAGTTACTGACATTGGTAACTGACCCAAAGCAATTTGATTATAATTTAATTTGTGACGATATACATAGAAAGTTCATATTTTTCAGTCATCGATAAACAATTTGTTGAACAATACTCAACGCAATTACCATAAAATATACATATTCCAAAATCAATATTGTAATTAAGCAAGGTTCCTTTTTAATATCAGTTTCAAATTTCCAATCAACAACGGGCAGATCTACAAATGCTCGAATAACATTTAATTTTAATAATTATTTTAATTGAAATAAAACAAAATCATTTATTTCTTTTAAGCAAAAAATTTATAGATTTAAAGAAATTTAGCATCTTCTTTCTCATTTCTTCGTTTTGGAAATTGACTTTGAGTAAAAAGTTTGCCTAAAATTCCCAAAAATCTATATTTTAAAGAACATGTTACAGATATTATAAACAAACCATGTTATACGGGTAAGACAAGAAAAGGTGTTTCAATATATCATACATCTTCTAAAATTAGACATGCCAACTCAAAATTCCGATGATATTTCCTTTTTGATAAGCAATTATTTTGTCAAAAATGGGTGTTAAAAATCACCTTGGTCATCAAACATGTGAGAGAGGAGAGACTCACATCAAAGAAGCGAATCTGCCAAGGAACGAAACAAATAAAAACTTCATCAATTTTTGATTGTCGAGGAAGTGGTCTTATGAACCTTCAACGCTCCATGGACGCATAATCCAATGAAAAGAAGAAAGATCATGAGCGATTTTATGTTCGTTAAGAAAACAACAATAATTGTGATTGAAGAATGTGTGACCTAGTCGAACAAGTGGTTGTCAGATGGGCGAAATTCCAGTTTGCGAGAGACTAAGGGGTCAGTTAGGTTAATAAGAGGATGGTAATATGCGGGTTAATCTTTTGTTTTTAAGACGATGACAAAGTATTTTAAGCTAATATCATAAAAACAACAAAAGTGTCTTATAAATCCAACCTATCAGTAAGACAAGAGTGGTATTTTCCAAAACAAATAAAAAAACCAATTCATCTACCTATCCCTGCACCTATATTACCATCCTTTCACCATCAGCTTGTTAACTTAATAAATCCCTCAAACCTATTGTCCCTTAGATATTCATCTACCTATCCTTGCACCTTTGATCAACCACTCATTCTATTACGTCACACCTTCTCCAACCATGAAACCCTAGTGTTTGTGGTCCTTTACACAATCGTTGTTGTTTTCTTAACAAACATAGGATCGCTCGTGATCTATATTCTTTTGATTAGATTAACAATTCACTGCGTCCATGGAGCATTTAAGGTTCTGGAATGCATCTCCTCGGATGATCACAAACCTACTAATGAAGGAATTTATTTCGTTCTTTGGCGGAGCCATTTCATGTACGACTACTCCCGTTCGCTTGTTAACCAAGGTGATTTTTTAAACCAAATCCCTGCAGAATATCTGTTTAATAAGAAAACAATACCCGTTTTTCAATTCAGCTATGTTACTTATTGATTATGGAGATAGTTTAAGTGCCTACTACTATGATTTGTCTTTGCATGGAATTTATAGGGTTTTTTTTTTACGATTTTACCTACAGTGAATGATTAATTTCTATCAATGACTTCAACTAATCAAATCTCTGATTACAATTTTAAATCTACGTAAATCTCTAATTTCAAAACAATGTTTTAAACAAATCTAAGTCATTAATTTTTTATACGCCGCTACAATGAAACCATAACCAGATTGAATATGCTGAAAGAATATGAGTTCTGTTGCACTTCTTATTACTCAATCAATTCGACATGCTTAGTATCAAATATAGCTTAACCAAAAAAATTATCATACTGTACCACAATATTACATACATACTTATATATTTTATTTTATAAGCATGTAAAGTTTAATTATTCCCATACAAAACTTATAAATATAACGACCCATGTAGATTTTTATTAAAAATGTCATTAAAAATATTTTATTTTATTTTTAATTTTATTAAAAAAAACTGATGATGGAAGAGTTGGACCATGGAGAGAGAGAGGTACGGTTACATTTAAACAAGTCAAACAACGGAGAGAATAGAAAACAAGTTGCCGGTTAGATCCATAAAACACTAAAGATCCACCGTTCATTTTTCCAAGATCCGGCGGTGATCACATCTCAGCCGTCCATCGGACTCCTCTTACGCCACCGGTGGAATTCTTGCAAATTAACTGCTTTTAAAATCCGTGTTTCAAGTCCGAACACTCACAAGAGTACCTTCACTCTCTCTACGCTCGTAACCCAAAAGTTTTCCCCCTTTTTTTTTCTTATCGGCACACAAAATTCAACTCAATTTCTCTCAAAAAACCTTCAATTCAGCTCTAATTTCTGTAAGTTTTTCACAATTTTACTTCTTTCAACTGATTAATTTGAAAGTTTATATGGTTTGCTTTGTTTTTAGTACCTGTTTAATTGCATTATTCTGCTTAGGGTTTTGTTTTTTTTTCGTGTCAACAAGGTCAACTATATTTTGTGGTGTGGAATCATTGTGGTTGCAAGTTTGTAACTGTGTGTAGATCTTGTCACGACTTTGCTGAAATTTGATGTAGGTGTAATTTCATGGTTTTACGTGCATAATTTCGTTTGGTTTTATGGTGTTTTAGGGTTTCTGGAGCTCGTGCCGCAACTTTATTTCATGAATCATGTTGTTTTTTTATGTGTTTCGTGGAGAATTTCATATGGTTAAAGTTGGTAACAATTCAAAAAGGGCAAGTGTTTCACATTTGATATGCTACGATACTTGATATGTGTTGTTGATGTTAGTGAGTTAGTTAAAAATGTCGTCTTTGAGGATTTTACACAACTTTTTTGCTGTTGAGTGTTGACCCATGATGCGTTTTGCTTAATTGTTTGTAATCAAATGGCCAGTTATGGTTAAAGTTGGTAATAATTCAAAAAGGGCAAGTGCCTCACATTTGATATGCTACAATATTTGATGTGTTGTTGATGTTAGTGAGTTACTTCACCGACTTTGAGGATTTTACGCAACGTTTTTGCTGGTTGAGTATTGACCATGATCTGTTTTGCTTAACCGTTAATTCGTTTGTAATCAAATGGCCAGTTATGGGGGAGGAAGAAGCCACCACTGAAGTTGCAGAGGCAGTGTCGAATGGGACCGCCTCTCCTGATAAAGCTGCCAAAGACGTGAGCAAGAATAAAGAGGGGGAAAAGGAGCAAGTTGAAGAGATGGATGAAGATAAAAAGGATGATGAGAATGGTAAAAAAACTAAAGAAGTTGAGGTTGACAAGGAAGATGCTGAGGTAAGCAAAGATGATAAAGAAGGAGAAGAGAAGGAGATAAAGAAGAACAAGAAAGGAGGGGAAGAGAAACAAAACGAAGAATCCAAGAGCGAGCCAATGGAAGTTGACAACAAGGCAAGTGCAGACGAGGAGACTAAGAAGGAGAATGCCGAAGCTGATGATATGAAAGAGGAAGAGGAGAATCAGGAAGAGATTGAAGAGGAAGAGGAGAATCAGGAAGAGACTGAAGAAGAAAAGGAGAATCAGGAAGAGATCGAAGAAGAAAAGGAGAATCAGGAAGAGATTGAAGATGAAAAGGAGAATCAGGAAGAGATTGAAGAGAAGAAGGGTTCGAAAAAGAGTGCACGAAAGAAGGGGGGTGTAGAAAGAAGCAATAATAACAAGAAGAAGGCATCAGAAGAGAAAAAAAGGAAGGAAAGTAAGAAGGAGCCTACTACTCCTGCTCCCCCTACAATTGAGCGGCCTGTACGGGAGCGGAAATCTGTAGAACGATTGGTAGCAGTTATTGACAAAGACACCATCAGGGAATTCCATATTGGGAAGGTTGTTTTCTAAATTTAAAACGTTATAACGCTACTTATTAATGTCTTAAATATATCAAGTAAATCTTTCTATTGACCGATCTTTTATTGTTATAATGCCATGCAGGGCCGTGGTACAGCACTGAAAGATATTCCAAATGGTATTGACGTATTGTCTTAAGTTTCCCCTTTTGTCCATAAAGATGAGGGGGTTGGGAATTGTTGCGGTCTATTTTTTACTTGAAACTTTTATGAAAGCCTAAATGACCACAATTCCTTCTTCCGTGATGTGCATCCCTTGTGTTGCTGTCTAAATTTTGCCTTTCTTTTCAGTTGCATTCAAGTTATCTAAGAGGAAGTCGACTGATGACACTCTCAAACTGCTCCATACCATTTTATTTGGAAGGAGAGGAAAGGTAAACTGAACCTCAACTCAAGAATTGTGGTTTTTTAAGTGTTTTTGTTTACTTTATTCTCTTTGATAGAAAAGTTTTTGATTTTGGAATATTATCATGAAAAAGTAAAGGTCTCTTATGGAGTTATGATCAGAATCTGTTCGATTATAAACGCCCCTACATTGGTGATGAGAATTATACAGATAAATCATAGTTGGTGATGCCTATACTTATTCTTTACTAAGTGTTCCTATCTGTATGGACTTTGGACCTGTATGGGCAGCATCTTTTATCAACCCTTATTGCCTACTATGTGGATGTAATACTAAATTTTGCTAGATTCCCACTGTCTTATGTAATTTAAGTTAACTATCCTAAACATGTTGATATTTATATTTCTGTTGAAACTTGTAATTGTTGCTGTTGAGGGTCTTGTACTTCTCATGTCGAGGTCTATAAAATCTTTCAGGCTTATTCCTGATAGAACATGGCTGTCTAATATAGAATTAGTAAATCAGATTTCTGGCTTACTATTATGGTTCACTGAGTGTATCTTCTTTAATAGAGGTTTTTGTGTTCAACTTGCAGGCTTTGCAGATCAAGAGTAATATATTGAGGTTTTCTGGCTTTGTTTGGCATGATAATGAGGTAAAATATGTTTCGTCATTAGAATAATGTTGATCAGAAACATGAGTGACGTAAAGGCTTGGTGAAGATTATTTCAAGTAGCTTAAAGATTAATTTTTTTCCCGTAAGGTATGACAAGCAAACATATGTATATTTAGATGGAAAATTAACAAAATGTGTGATTTTGTGAGGATTTTAGTTTGGCAAAACTGCCACTGCCAGAGGATGAAAGTGTTTTTATAAGGGGACAAGTAGGATCTAAAAGGGGTCGAGCTTAGATAATTGCAGGGAGGGTAAATTGAATTGTCATGAGCCGTAGAAACCCAATCTTGAAACAAAATAGAACTCAAAGACCATACTACACAGCAGCTGCATTGCAAGTGCAAAAATGCTGATTTATTAAGTCTACAAAGTTCTAATGAAATAAAAATTGGTGCAAGTATGTCAAAATTTAAAAATAATGTTATAACTTATAATGTTGCTGTGAGTTTGATTAGCAAGTATTTATTATTGTTGCAGGAAAAGCAAAAACTGAAAGTGAAAGAAAAACTTGACAAGTGTAATAAAGAGAAGCTATTGGAGTTCTGTGATCTTCTTGACATGCCAGTCAGCAAAGCTACCGCAAAAAAGGTTTGTTTAGTTATTATATGGTTCTTTTATGGCTTCTTTATCAAATAACCGTTGATAAAATTATTAGATAAGGTATAATCGTGTTAAAAAAACAATGACAATAAGCTATTTCTATTTATTTACATCAAATGTAGGATATATCAGTTTGCTAAGATCTTTTCTCAAGCATAGATTCACAAATTATTGAGATTTTTCTGGTGAATATAGTATGATAATATAATGTCTGTTCTGCAAACAGGAAGATATTGTCGTAAAGCTGATAGATTTTATGTTGGCTCCTCAAGCCACAACTAGTGAGTTGCTTGCAGAGAAAGAGCAGGTTTGCATTTTTTTCAGCTGCACTTTATATACTAATTATATTTCTTAATTGTTACAACTTATCTCTCATTTTACATGATATTCAGTCGAGCAAAGGCAAAAAACGTAAAACGCCGAGCAAGAAAAGCTCACCAACCTCTGGGGCTACACCTTCAAAAAGCTCGGCTAAGGTAACTCCCTTTTCCTTATAAATACAAGCGAGTAAAATTTCGGAAAATGTATTTCCTCCAAATATAGAACCAGGAGAGATGCATGATTTTTAATACTTGGAATCTGATATCTCCTCACATTTATTCGCTGGTGATATTTGCAAGATATGAAAAGATTAATATAATAAATGCCCACAATGAAAACCACATACAATTCTAGAAATGTGTAACTATTACATTTTTAAGTAACTAAATGACAATTTTACCCCTGGTAATAGAGGGAGTAATGCACTTACTCTGAAAGTTGACACTTATTTTGGGACAAACTAAAGTAGGAATATGACATTTATTTGGGACTAACTAAAGTAGGAATATGCTTGTATTTTGGGACTAAAGGAGTATCATAATCATGGGTTTCCTTTTGATAATTTATCTTGGGGCTTTTTGGTTGGTTTTCCATTAAGTCCTGTATGGATAAAGTTGTCTGTGTGGATTAGGAAGGTTTTTGTTTGGGAGAGGCTTTTCATAGATGGAAGGGGCGTGTTTTTTGATTGGTAGGGGAAGGTTAGAAAAACAAACTTGGCTTTCTGCATATAACTTACTGAATAAGTCACTTTCTATATCATTAAGCCACTACTAAACAGTCATGTATAGCTAACTGGATAAGCTGTGATTCCCATTAAGGTCATTAAGTTGCTTACAAACAGTAGTTCACAACTCTAAAGACACGCTCCTTTGGTTTGCTGCTATTTGTTTCTGCAGAAGCAGAAAAGTAAAGCCCAATCTGAAGAGGATAACAAGAAGAGTCCAGCTGAATCGGAAGATTCAGAGGAAGAGCCCGAAGAGGAAGAAGATGATGAAGAAGAACCTCAAAAAGTGAACGGTACTCCAGAAAAGTCTGAGGATACTGCAAGTGAAGAAGAACAGGTGTCTGAACCAGAACCCGAGTCTGAAGAAGACAGTAAGAAGCGGAAAAGAGGTTCAAAAAAATCTTCTTCGAAAAAAGAACCCACTGTGAAACCCAAAGCAAAGAAAGTAATTACACCCAAAAAGCTTCCTAGTTCACCTCAAAAGAAGACACCACTGACCAAATCAGCTACAAGCGGCTCGAAAGATAAGGACCAAACTGAACCTCTTCCAAAGACTTTCTCAAGGAAGAAGAAGAAAGATGTAGTTGAAGAAAAGCCTGTAACTCCAAAGAAATCTGCTTCTAAAGAGAAAAGTGGTACAAATTGTTTCTCTTTTTCTTTTATTACCATAATATTATTTGCTTTCTGGTTAATTATTTGACATTTGTTCTGCTTTACCCCAAAAGATAATATAATATACTGATTTTTTTCTTATCTTTATTTATGATTATCTATCTAACGAAGGGAAAAAGACTGTGAAAGAGAAAGAGAAAGAGAAAGAGAAAGAGAAACCCAAACCAGAAAAGCAGAAGCTAAGTGACGATGAACTCAGAGCTGCAATATGTGAGATACTTAAAGAAGTCGACTTTAATACGGTGAGAATTCATTACCAATAATTTTCAGTTGTCGCATTGAAACAAGATTCGTCACGATTCATTGACATAAATCTCGTTGGTTTCCATAATCGTTTATCGATTTTGTTGGGACGCAAATATGATCTGGCATTTATCTTTCTTTTAATAGTTTTGTATATTGATGTCATCATGCCTCTTGAATCGTGGTTAACAACAGTTATTAAAGTCTGTTCATGATAAAAATGGCGTAAAATAATAGAGATGTGTGATTATTGTACTTTTTTAATTAGCTAAATGACGATTTTACCCTTAATAATAGAGGGGGTAATGATTTACTTCATCTCATAATTAAGGGTAGAATTGGGAAGTAGCCACTTTATTTTGGAACAAATTAAAATATAAATGTTGGCACTTATGTTGGCAAGTACTGACCTACTTTGCATTGCTTTTTTCTGTTTTGCAGGCGACCTTTACCGATATTCTCAAGCAGCTTGGTAAGCAATCTATTAGGAAACAGTGTATCATGAAGGTTTAAATTTTCAAAAGAAAATTATGGAACCGAGTAAAAAGACCAAAACGCCCCTCGTATAATGGACATCATTTAACGGAGTTAGGGGCTGTTTGGTTGTTTTTTCATCAAGTCCTGTATGGATAAAGCTGTCTGAGTAGATTAATTTGTTTGTATAGATTGGGAAGGTTTTTGTTTTAGAGGGTTTTTTCATAGATGAAAGTGGCTCACTTTTTAATTGAGAGGGGTAGGTTTGAAAAAAGACTTGGCTTTCTGCATAAAGACCCCCCAAGAAGCTTACTGAGTAAGCCACTTTCTATATTTTTAAACCACTACCAAACAGTCATGTACAGCTGGCCAAATAAGCCGAGTCCCATTAAGCTCATTAAGCTGCTACAAGCCGACCCTTTGTGTGTCAGGTTTATGTAACTTTTTGAAAAAAGACTTGATTTTGAAAAAGACTAGGCTTACTGAGTAAGCTACTTTCTATGTCATTAAGCCACTACCAAATAGTCGTGTATAGCTGATCAATGCGAGTCCCATTAAGCTCATTAACAAACAGACCCTTAGTGTGTCAGGTTTATGTAACATTTTGTATTTATAACGTTCTCTTATTCAGCCAAGCGATTCAATACGGATCTGACATCAAGAAAGGCGTCTATAAAGTTCATGATCCAAGACGAGCTGACTAAACTAGCGGATGAAGCAGATGAAGAAGATGAAGAGGAACCTGGAAAAAAAGCAGCAGCATCTGGGAAAGGGGTGGAGGCATGAATGACTGAATGAATTAAGGTTTTTCTTTTTGTTTAGTTTGTTGTTGGTTTTTGGTGTAATCATAAGATTTAAGGATGTAAGTTAATGTTAGTTAATTGCAGTAGTAGAAGTAGTAGAAGAAGAGTAGAAGAAGGTGCAGTGGTATTTGCTGCTTGTTATGCATAATACATCATGACATGAATATAAATTTATAGGGAAATTTGTCTGTCTGTTGTCTTAATGGAACTTATAAATTTGACCCATTTCTATATTTAGACTCACATACTTGTATTGTGTGTATGTGTGTGTGTGTGTGTTTTACTTTTTCTCTGGGCTGTGGCATGGCCCATGGGGATGATGATAATCATCTCTTATAAATGTTTTTAAAGGGTGTTTTAGACTATCCAGGTTAACCCTAGGGGAGGTTCCAAACAAGCATGGCGTGAACAACGTTCGTACAAGGCTAAGGTTCAGTCTAAGAAGCCTAGAACGGACATCATCAGAGACGGTCTTGATCATCATATCATACGGTCTTCTCTTATCCTTGAAAATTCGATCATTCCGTTCAGACCAAAGGTGGTAGACGGTTCCAACAAACATTAATCTGCTAATAATAGACTAGATGGTCTTGCCTTTAGTGGCTTGCTGGAAGACTCTGATGATATCATCCTAGTTGTCCGGGACAACAGGAAGGTCCAGCTTGGGCTTAATCCCATTCCAAACCTGATATCATCCCAGTTGCCCGGGACAACGTTCGTACCACTTACTTTACTGAGTGAGCATGACAAATACCAAGAATCTTACTCGGTAAATACGAAAGAAGATTCTTACCCGGTTAGCGCTTACTAGACAAAAGACGCTAACCAATTATTAACTTATGATGGTTAAGAATACCTTAGTTCATTGTCGATTATGTGCATATCTAAGGTGGATCAAAGGCCCACAAAACCGACCAATGTGTTTTTAACCAAATTTCATCATTTTGAGGTACTTTTTTTTAGTTTTTTAGTTGATTTCAAAGAATTTTTTTTGCATGAAACATAATTGAAGTCTTCATAGGTCCGGTCCGAATACTGAGAATGTTACCCATAAGATAAATAAGGTTGATGATCTTGCCAAAAAGGATTTTGCAACTAATGTACTTTTTGGCCCATATAATTCATTAGTGCCATACACAATAACCTTAAATTTTGAATAACCCAAAAACATTCAAATCAAACATAAAAGAATCTCAACAAAAAGAACAACCCAACACTCACTTGATCATTTAAAACCAAGAACTACAATCTACCAAATATACAACTCGAGTATCGGACTAAGATATCTACAAATTCAAATGGTTAGTCTCTACTCTCTACCGACCTACACCTCACAGTCGGCACCACCATATATACATACAGATACATGTACATATACATCAACAAAAACACACGGGAAAAAAAGGATACATACAACAAAATAAGCACAAAAAAAAAAACTAAAAACCAAAAAGGAAGGAGGCAAAGTAGTCAATCCTCCCAATACATAAAAAGTAAAAAAAATATCCTACTACATGATCTCACATTCAAAACACAGTAATTAAGTCTATATGTGTTAATCCACCACAACATAGTTTTCAAGTACATAAACAATAATTCCAAACAAACTCTTTTTTTAACAACTAACAAATAGTTTTCACTTGTAAATCATCAGCAAGTCGGGATGTAAATAAATCCGTAGCCCAAGCCACCAACGGCTTTTTCGCATCTCAAAAGCAAAATCTCCACTCTGAAAACACCTTTCGTTCCCCCAATCAGATTTAGACCTACCAATGCACAGATTATCAGAACCATCATAAACATAAAATGTTCATATGTAAATCAAAGCAAACAGTAAAAAAGTGTGAAAATGTTCATATATATATATATATATATAATTCCAGTAATAAGTATTTATATATGTTCTTTAGCTAAAAGCAGATTTATACATGATACACAGAAGAAATGAAAAGAAGATTTATAGAAATCTTCAGTGGTAAACACAGGGATTTCAAAATTGACTTTTGTGGAAGAACATGCTTTATACAACCTTATCGTAAATCAATGTAGAATTTAGAGGTATCTGCTGACTGCTAATTTCCATTGATGATTCATTTCACCGAACAAACCAGATGTAAAATCTATCTCCATGATTCTTTCCAGTCTAGTCTTATGCCCCTCATAAACAGCAAATATATATATATATATATATAGAGAGAGAGAGAGAGAGTGAGCGAGAGGGAGAGGGAGGTTCAGGGAAAACGCTAAAAAAAGAGAAAACTGAAGAAGCCCTCCATCGAGACGGTATGCACACAAATGCATACAAACGATTGAAGCTGTTTTTTTTTCTATACAACAGTGCATATGCACAAACGCATGTTACAAATTACCAGTATGCATTTGTGCAGATCGTCCAGACGGAGGGCTCCTAGAGTGTTCTCCAGTTTTCTCTATTTTTGACGTTTTCCCTGAATCTGACCCTGTATATATCTCCAGTTTTCTCTATTTTTGATGTTTTCCCTGAAACTGACCCTATATATATATATATATATATATATATATATATAATATAACACCATTTTCATTGCAAATTCAGAAGAGTGCTAACATGCAGGACCCTTAAAAGATCACTAACATTGTGTTCTATCTTTGGTTTCTTGGTACCCCCAATCCCAGCAAGAAATACGGTGAAGGTTACCAAATATGTCCTTAAAACTTTACAGTTTTAACCAGATCTTCCAATCTTTTCACAATTACAATCACCCTTGTGGGTCAGGATATCGCTGTCCTTCGAACTGAACGTGAGGGTCTCCCGGTCCCCTCATCCGGCTCTCTGCAAGGGAATCCCCACTTTACCCCCGCCCCCTAAAGTGGTGGGATAAAGATCTTTAAGGTTCCAAGTGCACAGCCAAATAAACCAAAATAACATGATTTGGAGCCTTGAGAAGTGTTGTAAAAAAGAGAACTGATTACTATATATACCAGACTAAACATACCCAGTGTATCCCAACTAAAGGTAAGATCTAATGTGGTAGGATGTATGCATTTAGACCGAGTTGTGGAAAATCATGGGCAAAACAGAAATTTTGTCAAAAATTTAAAAGTTATTGGAGAAAAAACAGAAGAGCAATTAATGAGTCCGTCAAACATGCATCAAAGACAGTAAACAAGTTAAGGCAGCCCTAGAAGTAATTACTATGTAATTATGTTATGTATATAGTAACTAAATTTTTTTAAAGAATTATTGTAGGCTAAATACGACAAGTGTTCATATAGGTACCACACAATGAGCAAATATACTAAGCAAGATTGGAACAATTACATGAACACTTGAGAACATTTTCATCATATAAAGAAAACATAAAAGAAAGAATGAAGTTTCAAAACCGATCAGAAAGTATGCAGAGATGGTTTCTTACCATTAAAAGACCATTTTCGCCAATTTGATAAAAGAGAACCATTGTCAGTAAATTCAGAGAAAAGTCCACCTTGAGCGCGATAAAACCACAAATAAAGAAGCTTGAGTTTAAGATTTCTGGATGTGATTGCTTATAAAAATAAAGCAGAACCGCATAAAGTTATTCTGCAGTTACACGCCGCCTTTTCCCATATTCGGCATCCCGAGATCTAGTAGACCTTTGTTCATCTTCTTGAGACAATCTTGATTTCCCGTGGGTTCGCGATGACCGCCCCCGGTCCCACTCATCATCATATTCTTGTTCGACTTCCCTGTACTTATTATGATGATCACCATATGATCTATCCCTTTCATCCCTATGACGACGTTCGCGGTCACGATCACGGTCACGGTCACGAGACCTTTCACGTTCGCGGTCACGAGACCTTTCACGGTCACGCTCACGGTCACGAGATCTTCCACTTTCCCTCTCATCTCGATGCCTTCTTTCTGGCCATTCTTCTTCATGAACCACGTCTTTTTCTCTTGGCAAATCCCGCTCGTATCCAGGTTCTCTATCGTCTCTAACTCTTCTATCGGAAGTACCAGACCAATCCCGCTCTACCCCTCTATCTTTTTCCTTAGCGGCATTTGGCGGCCAACCGCCTCCTCTATCGTGACTACCTTCACCATATTGTTGATCAGAAACCGCTTCTTCTCCATAACTAGACTCACCTACTCGACCACCATGTTCGTCACCAGCCCATCCAGCCATATTAGGGTCTGACCACATTCCCATATTGGGTCCATCAACGCCACCTGTTGGCATCATACCCATCCCGTTCATCGGCATCCCTCTCCCAAAAAAGGCCGGGTTCACATGTGGAGCTAACCCAGGCAAACCAACGTTACCAACTGGCGGAAAGTTAGGCAGCATACCGGAAAAGGGCGGTGTTGGACCACCAGGAAAGCCGCCATAACTTCCCATTCGACCCATTGGGCCGCCAAAAGAAGGATCAAACCCTTGACCCATCATTGACTGTGGATGCAACATAGGTGGCGGTCCACCCATACCCTGACCGAATCCATTTCCACCATTCCCCATCATACCACGCCCCCCCATCCCGCCACGCCCACCCATTCCACCGCCCCTACCTGGCCCACGACCTCCCATACCTTGAGCATTACCTCTACCCCAGTTTCCTCTTCCAAACCCTCTGTTGTCACCCCCGCCTTGAAAATTCCCGCCCCCACCTTGGAAATTCCCGCCCACAGGCATATTGTTACCGGCTGGTTTAGCAGGGGTGTCTCCAGGGCCCCTTTTCGCTTGAGCCACGGAAGACTGGGCCATTTGTTGGTTTCTATTCACTTGTGCTTCTCCCATTCTTTTAACGCTATAAGGTGAAGCATATGCAACAACACAGGGGCGACCATTGAACACATGCCCGTTCATTCCTTCCTTACAAGATGTAGCGGCAGAAGGATCATAAAATTCAACTTGACAATACCCTTTTGATTTTCCGCTAGCTTTTTCATCAAAGAACTTCACCTCCTTCACATGACCATATTTGCTAAGTTCTAACTCAAGCTCAGCATCAGTTGTCCACCAATGTAAATCTCCCACAAAAAGAATCGTTCCTCCACCTGCGCCCCCACCACCACCAACACCGCCCCCACCTCCACCAGCCATGCTCATTCCGACACCGCCGACACCGCCCCCACCATTACCAAAGACATTTCCTCCAGACCCATTGATATTCCCACTGACTGGACCAGCTAAACCATCACCACCAGCATTCCCTAAACTCCCCATATTTCCTGCAACATGATGAGGCTGTTGTTGTGCGATTCCTAAGTTTGGTATGCCATTGTTATTCAGAGTTCGACTTTCTACTTCGCCTACTTTAGCTGAAGACTGCCCTAATTCAACTCTAAGTCCACCTCCAACTGGTCCACCAGATCCCATCCCTCCAATTTCATTTACTCCTAATCCAACATTCGAATTCGCTTCTACTCTACTAGAAACACCATCGTTGCTCTCAAACTTAACCTCACCTCCACCTCCACCGGCAACATCATCCACCGGTTGTGGATGCTGCACCGGCTGAGGAGGAACCGGCTCCACCTCCTTTTTCTCAACTTCTTCGTCGTTCTTAAACCCTAAATCCTCGTTCTTCCGAAGAGATTGAAGAAAACCCTCGCCAACATTAACATCGTTATAAAGATCCTCGTAATCATCATCATCTTCCCCTAGAAAACCCTCATCTACGACGGCGGAAATAGCTTCGTTCGGATGGAATTGCTCGTTCGCATCTCCACCGCCATGGGATTCGTTTTGATCCATGGTTTTCCAAACTCCTAAATTTCCTAGGGTTTTTTTATTTCCCTTGCTATATATTCTAACAGATACTCGTATTCTATAACGAGATTATCAGTGAAAGAAGATGAAAGATAACATGAAATTCATTAGATGGTAGATTTCAGAGATGGAGATTAGAAGAGCTTACCAGAAACTCCATGAAACCTTGAACACCATATGCTTGCGTGAAAGAAATGGATCGACAGAGAGTTTTTTGACACTAAAACCCTAAAAATTTATTACGTGTAGAAAATGCTCGTGTGTCGTTTTGATCGGTCTGTTTTTTCAAAGAAAACATTTTTACATATTAATCAACTTTTTATTTTATTTTTAATTATTTGTTATTTTGTTAGTAGGTTTTGAAAAAATTTGTAAAAAAATAAAAGAAGTGATGAATATTCTAGTAGGATTGGAGTCTGGTGAGAACTAGAGTTAAGGTAATAAGCGTAAGAAGGGTGTCTACTGTTAGATGCACATTAGGAGGAGATGCATCAAGATGTACCAGATCAACTACCTTCTAAAACGCAATTCATTTGTGAGCATGAGATTAAAAGTGATCAATGGTTCAGATTTCTTATTACGTTTCTCATATTAACTCTTATTTTCACACGGTCATATGCCTACTCTAGTAATGCACAGCTGATGCAAGTAATTTATAAGTATTTTCCCCCATATATACATATCGTGTACACTGTACACATGCATAAAAATCAAGAAACATCTCCAATTGCTTGTATTCATATATATATATATAGAGAGAGGGATATATATATATATAATATAGATGAACAACTATTAAGATGTTTTTTAATTTTTCCAACCCTTCTCATTTCTTTAAAACTTATAAATATTAAGTACACAAAATTGTTAGGAGCTCCTAAATAGTTTGACCCTTAATCAATCTAGTTTCAAATACCTGTCTCTTGTTACGGGTAAGACAAACATCTCACGGCCACAGAACGATAAAAGTTAAAATAATGTTATTAAAACTTGCATCAATATGAATTGATTCGGTTTTAGTATATATTTGGTTTCAAATTAAAGCAAACAGAAACACGAATATGATTGTTTTATTTTAATTTAAAAAATATAAAAAAATAACGCAATTAATATGAAAAAATGAAAACAAAATACGGTAGTTAGTGTTGTTTTAAATTGCTATTTTATCTCTGTATTTTTTGAATTACGTGATTTTATAATTACTGTTTTTATCCTTCATACTTAACAATAAATTATTGACAAAGTTAGCCTCATGGACACTACAATAATGAATTGCAAATCATATTACACAATACAATTTTACCAAACTACATGGATAAAAAACATAATTTACAAACATAAAAGTAAAAAAGAATAGCCCAAAGTACCCAAAAGATAATTTTATTATACGAGTTGGATGATTTACCGAATAAGTGTTTACCGAATTTTTTTACCAAATAAATGCTTACGTACATACACAACAATCTTACTCGGCAGACGCTTACCGATAAGAGTCGTCGCCCTCACTTATATAACCTTTACCATATTAACAATTGATCCAATAAGGTAACATACCCAGTAAGCGTTTGATAAACAACCTGTTATTCAGAACAAGGATCATTAAGAGATAGTTAAATAAAACCCAACTACAAGGGTTACATTTGTGTTCGCATGTCAAAAAACCCGGTCGACATTTAGTGTTTATTTTACACGAATTATATTTGTATAACTAAATACAAGTTGCACAATTTCCATATGGCATAACGAATATCCCGTTGTCATATTGGGGGGCTTGTGTACAATTTGTGTCGTTTAATGTAATCAATAACGTCATCCGATGTCAAATA
Organism: Silybum marianum; assembly: GCA_036898165.1. Lineage (NCBI taxonomy): Eukaryota > Viridiplantae > Streptophyta > Magnoliopsida > Asterales > Asteraceae > Silybum > Silybum marianum. The sequence continues at coordinate 606,189 of CM072533.1, read as the reverse complement.
TTTCACCGATAAACCCCGTGAAATGCAATCTCTGTAATTACATAAACATAACACAATTAAGCTTTTCATGTTACAATGGAAAAAAGAAAGCAATCGTATAGTTGATCTGATGGCTACCTTATTAAAGTAGAACTAATTCGATTTGGTACCAATTCATCCACCACTTCAATGTTACTCTGTAAAAAAACAATGATATGATAAAAGGTATACAAAATTGGCAAGCTTTTTCGCAAGCCCGATATCTTAATGGAAACAGCCGCTCTACTCTTAAGGGTAGAGATCAGGTATGCATACATCCGCTAGAAAAATAGAACACCCGTGATCTCATATCAAAACCAAATAGAACAAATGAACCTAATATATCCTACCCAGAGGCCAAAGGTGCATTTGGTTCCTGAAAGTTTTCGAGTTTTCTAGGAAAAATTTCCAAGGAAAATGAAAATTTAGAAAACCGGGTTGGTTCATTCAGTTTTCAAAAAAAATCCATTTTCTAAAATCCTATGTAAATTAGAAAACTAGTTTTAACAGTTTTCCAAATTTTTGTTTTCTAAAAACTTTTCCAACGACATTTTGACATGATATGTTATGGGAAAAGTATACACAACGTCACCAGAGACAGTTGCAGTTGCGATCTTGATACTATTATAGTATTAAAAATGTCTTGTTAAAAATGATTATTTTTATGTTGATATTCTTATACTAAAAGTTTTGTTTCACGTTATGTTAAAATATGTCTAATATTGTAATATTTGGGAAAATGGATGATGAAAAGTAATAGAAAATGCACAATCAAACGCGTTTTCTAATTTTCTAAAAATTGGAAAATGAAAACTCCACCATTTCAACCAAACGCGTTTTTTAAAACTTCCATTGAAAACTGAGAATAAAAACTCAACTCCATTTTCTGAAAATGTTTTCTAGGAAAATGAAAACAGTTTTCCGGAACCAAACGCACCCTTAAAAGTTTTTGGTTGATTTCTGAGAGACTTTTAAGTTTTTTGGTCGATTTTGAGGGACTTTTTCAGTTTTTTTTGGTTGGTTTCAAGAGACTTTTTTCAGTTTTTTCGTTGGTTTCAAGAGTGAGTTTGCATCTAACAAGTTTTTGCACTTGAAATGAGTAGTGAAGAAAATGCGAGTAGCTTACCTTATATTCCGTCATAATGTCATCACGTGAGATGATTTTCTCAATGTCTTGACCTTCCCTTCGAATGCAAACTACGCCATAATCTCTGCATATACTTCTGACCTAAAAATAATAAGATGCCATTTTGCAATCGATAAAAAAGATCATAAACTCGTGTTCTCAAACAGTAAAAATAATTAAAATGAGTTTCTTTCTTGGTTCTAAATTAGTTGCACAAAATGTTATCAGTGGCACAAAGTTGTGGGAATCACAGGTTCAATATTTTGTATAATATCACCAAAATATATATATATATATATATATAATCATTGAGAATTTACCTGCTCGGGTATCCAAACTCCAGGAGTGCCAAATGATTCTAGTAGATCGGAGCCACAGACAAGCATGACCTTAAGGGATGCTACAATTATACAAAATAAAATTAGGGTTTGTTTGTTAGCGGTTTAATGAGCTTAATGAGACTCACATCTTAGTCGGTCAACTATACATGACTGTTTGGTAGTGGCTTATTCAGTAACTTATAGGAGGGAGCTTTATGCAGAAAGCCAAGTTTTTTTTTTCCAAACCTGAGCCCTTCCAATTAAAAAACATGCTCCTTCCATCTATGAAAAAACTCGAAACAAAAACCTTTTCGATCTATATAGACAAATTCATCCACACAGACAGTTTTTTAAATAAAGGACTTAATGGAAAACCAACCAAACAGCCTATTAGTGTTCGTAGCAAGTGAAACTTCAACCATGAAGTTTCTTCTACTCATTTCTACCTAATTCGTAGTAAACAAAAAAAAAAGACAAAGCTTCAACAAGGGTAAAATTGTCACAACTTTCATAAACTAGCTAATAAGCTAGCAGGAGGGGGGGGGGGGGGGGGGTTCAATTACAAACCATGTAATTCTTACGAACCCTACAAACCTAATCACAACCATTGATTTTGTTTATTTTGAAATTTAGAGGCGGTTATAAAATGCGGTTGAGAGTAAATTTAGGAACCAATTTAATCCACAACGTTGATTATCTAGGTGTACGGATGAGATCAATTGTAAAGTTTGTAAGAAACTAAGAATTACATGATTTGTAAAATAAACTTCCCCTAAGCTAGCATATTGGCTGAAAAACAAACAATATCATAGTTCAATAGCTAACTGGGGTAAAAACAAGTAATAGATCATGGGTCTCATCAATATTTTTTGTATTTGATAACAGAATAAGGAAGAAATACACTTTTCATCATCAATCTGTCTTCTTTATAAGTAAGAAAACTTACTATTTCTTAACTATAATATATATATATATATATCATCAATTTATCATTTTACTTAACTAAAAAAAGGGTGCATAATTGGCTTTTACTCCTAAATCAGAGAACATTTGACTCTCTAAAACTCATCATTTTAAATATCCAAATAGACTGAAGAAAAGCAAATGATAGAGAACTAATAAAGGGAAAAGATATAAATGTAACTCTAGATAACACATAAAAGTTATTCAGATATTTTGGCAACTGAAGGAACAAGTAGATCTAGCATGCTACATGATATATCATATATGACTGACTGAATGATATATCATATATGACTGACTGAATGATATATCATATATGACTGACTGAATGTAGACCATACCACTAGGTATCAGCCCGTTATCACAAAAGAAGCTCCTGATTCTTGATAACACAGTCAATGAGCGTTGAAATGAACTTTGCTTTGCCTAAAACAGATAAAACAGTTCTGCATCAATAAATACAGAAGAAATAAGCAGCGGATTTATAAATTATACAGAGAGGTCCATCTAAATGAAACAAGAATAAAAGCTATATATGTTAAATAAAATGGTTTGTAATCTACTTTTAATCCATTTTAGTTGTAAAAGTACATTTACCATTATCAAATCATCTTTTTACAACAGTCATGATGGCACTACAAAAAAAATTCACCAGTTAGGTGCCAATGAGAAGAATATTTTGGGTTAAAAATCTCTGCTTAAGAACCTGTTTTCTGGAACAGCAAAGGGTAATGGGAAAAATAAAGAACTCCAATTTTTTTTTGGCATTTTTGCTTGACTTAGGGACTGTTTGGTTGGTTTTCCATTAAGGCCTTAATGGATAAAGTTGTCTGTGTGGATTAATCTGTCTGTATAGATTGGGAAGGTTTTTGTTTAGGAGAGCTTTTTTCATAGATGGAAGGAGCGTGTTTTTTAATTGGAAGGGGCAGGTTTGGAAAAAACTTGGCTTTTTGCATAATGCTCTCCCCTGGAAGCTTACTGGATAAGCCACTTTCTATATCATTAAGTCGCTACCAAAGAGTCATGTATAGCTGATTGAATAAGCTGTGGGTCCAATTAAGCTCATTAAGCTGCTAATAAGCAGACTCCTATTTACGTTTGAGTGAGCATGGTCGATGAGAGAGGAAGAGAGAAACTAACCTCCCAAGTATCCACCATTATGAGCTCGGAACTTTTGCAAGCTAGTTGGCACATTGCAATACGATGTTCAGCTGGTATGAGACCCTACACAAAGATAAATTAATCAAAAGATATAAAAGATATAAACAACTCATTAGAGGTAAATTGGTCATTTTATCTGTTCTGTCGAGCTTTTTTCTTACAAAACACTGAACAGTTGTTCTGTGTCCTATTCTGCCTGGATACCAAAAGCACCCTAAATGTCTTAAACTTCTTTATCTGACATAAACAATGTAATGCTACAGGAAGCCACATACCTTTTTCTGGTAGGCATCATTTACAGGTGACATATAACCTCCAACAACATGAAACCCTCTCGAGTTGAGTGCATCTCTTGCCAACTCTAAGAATGAAAAAAATATGACAATAAACATGCATCCATAATTATATTAAAGCGCATTACTGGAGCTGTAAATACATTAATCCAACATTGTAAAAGCCTTTATATCATAGGTTTCAACGCATTAGACTTTGCCCTATGGATGGCAAATGGTTAAGTAGCCGTCACATGTTATGTCATGTTACTGAAGAACAGAAACCTGACAGCAAATGAGTGCTAAATCCACTTCTAAGATCTCTGACATAAAATCAGTAATTTCTTCCATTTCTTATACGCAAAATTGTGCAACTTTTTGTGTTTAGTAGGCGGATTCTAGATGTTACCTGGTGTCATTTCTCAAACACAACAAAACACATTTTTTTTCCAAAAAAAAAAACATGCGACAAACTGACCGCCAGGATGTGGAGTGTCAATACTGCATAACAGTCCAATCACACACACACACACACACATATATATATATAGAGAGAGAGAGAGAAAGGAAAGTTCAAATGAAAACTCTTATCAATGTATAGTACACATCTAGAAAATCCAATGTGACTTACGGCGTGTTTGTTAGCAGCTTAATGAGCTTAATGGGACTCACGGCTTATTAAGTCAGCTATACATGACTGTTTGGTAGTAGCTTAATGATACAGAAAATGGCTTATTCAGTAAGCTTTTAGAAGGAGTTTTATGCAGAAAGCCAAAAACTTTACAACCCTACCCCCTTCCAATTAAAAAACACGCTCCTTTCATCTATGAAAAAACCTTCTCAATTTATACAGACAGATTAATCCACACAGACAGCTTTATCCATACAGGACTTAATGGAAAACCAACCAAACAACCCCTTATTCTATGTTTAGCAAACTTCTCATTTGGAATCCACACATGTGATACACATTGCACCGATAGTGGATTTCTACTGCAACCTTTAAGTTTGAGACTAAAACAAGCAAGAAACTACATACCAAAAAGCCGTAAATGCATGAATGTAGGAGGATTGAAGCTTCCGGTTGATACCAAAACTACGTGGATTTTCCCCCTGCAAAAGTGTGGGAGGGGTAAGAATTTATTCACACTGCTATTATTCAGCGTTGGACAATCCAATATTTAAATTTGATTATAGCTTAATTGTTTATGCTAAAACAATTGGTTATTTTGCCTAAGATGGGCATCTCTCGTGTCATGCGTCATGAGTATCAGGATTTCTAATCTATCAAGGGTGCTAAGTAGAAGAAATGTTAGGGTTGGTGAGTCAGGTTCATACGAGAACAGTAACTAAATAAGAAAATAAGAGAACAGTCGAATTGCATGTTATTTTACACTAAAATCACACGTGATTCACGCGACTAGGTAGCGGGCCACGTCGCCCGCACACCCTTTTGTGGACCACTAATGTAAAATAACATGTGATTTTGCACGTGATTTGCCAGTTTTCGTATTCTCTTATTTAGTTATTGTTCTCGTATGAATCTCCCTCTAGGTTTGATACGCTCTTCTCCTACTCTAAAGATGGTAATTATCATTTTGGGTTTTTTTTCTTTCTTGGCTCAGTAAAAGTTAAACTTTTTTCTTGGAGGGTGTAGTGGCTGTCAAACATCGGTATCTCACAAGTAAAAACAGATTCTTATTGATAATTAGGGAACACCTCAAAGTTTTACCTTTTGTATTGCATATACTAAAAATAATCACATGATGGTAATGAACCAATACAATAATGCACCCAATTCTTGTGTCTATACCAAAATAAATTATATTGACTTTGACCTTTGGTGAGAACATGTTAGCTATTACTTTACACGGGTTAGATAGATCAGCGATGTTTTAACACCTAAAATCGAATACTATCGTTTGGAAATTAATCAGCAAACATGAAGTAAGCTTACTTTGTGTTTTCATTCTTGGACCCAAATGATGACTTATCGAGTGGCAACGCATCATCCATTTTAGTAAAGCTGAATTCCTGGATATCTAACACAAGAAAAATCATACATTTACAACAGTAGAGAAAAATAAACTAAACAGTACTTACAAAAACATATTTCAAGAACGCGAGGCACATCTTATAAAATAACTAAATAAGTATATATATATATATATATACACGCACACACACACCATTATTCACAACTCAAATATGTGGAAAGTAATCCAATGCAACAACCTGTTGGAAATGGAAGTTTGAAGGTTGGAACTTTTTCATCCATCCCACATAGGAAGGGAGGTGAAAGTTAGAGTGCCTTATAAGGCTTAACCCTCCATTGGGCCTTGAACTAGTTGATGGGCTCATGGTGGGGGTTGTGGATGGTTGGACCAATGCACAAGCGCGCGCGCGTGGTTGAGGCCGAGGACGCGGGTGCGGGAATTCGCGGAGTGGCGCGAGAAGGCGCACGCCGCATCGGAGCAAGAGGAGCCTCGCCCCGAGCTCCCGAGTAACTTTTTAATGAAAATTTTCGAGAGAGAGCACCTGATAAGATAATGACCACGTTTTTCTTCAACTGTTTTGACCGAGCTTTTCTAGCTAGTTGGTTACTGATATTTTCAGAAAATAATAATTTTATTATTGTTTAAAATTAAAAAACGTGGCTATTTATCAGGAGACTAAGTCTCAACTGATTTTGAGATACTTGGGGAAGTGGGCGAGCCAGTTGAGGCTAAACCAGTATAAATACTGGCTCAACCCTCCCCGCCTAACACACAACGAAATCTGCTCTTCCTCTCTCGCGTTCTTGCTACCTATTATCTGTGTGCGTGCAACACTGTTTCTCTGCCATCATTTCTCCAGCCTTTTTTATGCATCAGTCCTGCTTTGGTTCGTGAACATCGTTGTTGTTATCGAACCGTGAACCTGCATATAATTCTGGGGCTTTGCGGCTGTAACACTCACAGCAAATTGGGTGCCGTATAAAACCTTAAAGGACAGGTTTTATAAAACCGTGCAGTTTCTTTCTCTTCTCCGTGAACAATCAAAAGGTTAGTATTTAAATTTTGTATTGCATTTAATTTCAGTTCACTGAGTGAACGATCTGCTTCTACTCATTTCTTTAAATTAAATCTATCGAGAAGGATAGATTTAATAGTGGAACGTCACAGTTTGGTTTCGGGTTCTCTCTATAATTAACATATAACTTGGTTCATCGTCAAAGTTTCCAATTTTATATACATAAATAAATCTTAAATCTTTTTATAAAGATTTAATCTTTATTGGTTTCTAATCCTATTATAAATTTTTCAACAATCTTTAAGGTTTTATAAGAAGATGGACTCCGGAAACTATCGTCTGTTGAACCATGATCTCATGAAACTTGAGAAATTTGATGGAACCTCGTATACTCGCTGGGCCGACAAGGTCAAGTTTATGCTAATGGTGCTCAATCTCTATTGGGTTTTGGATCCCACGCTTGTACCCATTCCCGAAAACCCGGCTCCCGAGCCGGGGAAAGAACCGGATAGAAAGGCAATATCCAATCTGGAAAAACAAAGGTTCCTCCGCAAGGAGGCCGAATCTTTGGCGTGTGGTCATATTAAGAACACACTGGACGATCGGCTATACGACCTTTACACTCCCGTCACGTGCCCTCGTGAACTATGGAAAGCACTTGAGTACAAGTATAAGTCACAAGAAAACGGAACCAACAAGTTTCTTGTGTCTCAATACTTGCGTTTTCAAATGGTAGATGACAAACCCATTTTGCAACAAGTTCATTAAATTCAAGTTTTAGTTAATAAACTCAAGATGATTTCCATAGTCATTCCTGAAATTTTCCAAGTTGGAGCAATTATAGATAAGTTGCCACCATCCTGGAAAGACTTCTCTAAGAGAATGATGCATAAATCTGAAGACTACTCTATGGAAGATTTATGCAAGCATTTGAGAATTGAGAAGGAGGCACGTAATCGGGATAAGAAAGCAAAGTTCATTCCGAGTGCTAACAGCGTGCAGGCTGCTAAAGGGAAGGGCAAGTATGGTGGTCCAAAACAGAAGTGGAATGGCCCACAAAAGAAAAGTTTTAAAAAACCGGGCCAATCCAGTTCTGGGCAACATATCAAGAAGACCGGTAAGTGCCATGTCTGCGGAGAGGCGGGGCACTATGCTCGCGAATGCAAGCAAAGAAAGTCCGGTCCACCTCTTGCAAATGCTGTTGAAGAAATTCGACATCATGTGGCAAGTCTTCATATGGAAGAAATTGATATGGTGTCTGAAGCTGCCACTAGAGTTATAGCCGGACGAGGAGGTTGGTTTATGGAGACTGGGGCTACTGTCCATGTTTGTCCGGACAGATCCCAGTTCATTGAGTATGGACCAGCGAGAGAAGGAAGACAAGTGGTGGTGGCAAACAACGGCCGTGCTGACGTCGTTGGGATCGGAAAAGTGCCACTAAAATTCACATCGGGGAAGACTATCACTCTCCAAGATGTTCTTCATGTCCCCTCTTTGAATAAGAGCCTTGTTTCGGCAAACAAACTCGACAACAACGGGTTTGGATTGAATATCGAATCAGGGAAACTCATTATTTATAAGAGGCGGTCGTATATTGGTAAGGGATACAACATCTATGGTCTGTATCGCCTTAATCTGAAAGAGAATGAAGATGTGAATGTCGTGTGGTCCGTGAATGCGTTGGAAGCCGGTCCTAGTAGTTCAGTGGGTAGCAATGTGTTAGCTATCATTGATGATGTTTCTGTTTTTGATTCAGTTTCTAATGTTGATGTAATTGCAAACAATGATTCTAATAAAATGAAGTCTTTGAATTATATTGTTTGTTCTATTTCTTTATGGCATAAACGTTTAGCTCATACAAACGTGAAAAATATTGAAAAGATGCAAAACAAAGGTTTACTCAAAATTGACAAAAAGGATTTTGGAAAATGTGAAACTTGTGTAAAATCAAAATTTACTAAGAAACCTTTTCCAAGTGTCAAAAGAAATACATCAATTTTAGAGTTAATTCATTCTGACATCTGCGAATTAAATGGAATGCTTACCCGTGGAGGTAAAAGATATTTCATTACATTCTGCGATGACTTCAGCCGTTTTTTATATATTTATCTTTTACACTCAAAAGACGAAGCTTTTGAGGCATTTAAAATTTATAAAGCTGAAGTGGAAAATCAACTCGAGAAACGAATCAAAATACTACGATCAGATAGAGGTGGCGAATATTTTAATCGAGAGTCTGATGCATTCTGCGAAGAGAATGGAATCAAACATGAACGCACCTCACCATTCACCCCACAACAAAATGGTTTGGCGGAAAGAAAGAATAGAACCCTTGTTGAGATGGTCAACTGTATGTTGAACCAGTCGAATTACACGAAATAATTTATGGGGAGAAGCCTTACTGTTCGCTTGTCATATCCACAACCGAATCACTAGTTGTGTGATTCCAACCAGTCCTTATGAATTATGGAAAGGAAGGAAACCAAATCTTGACCATCTTAGAGTCTGGGGGTGTATTGCCTACTATCGAACCCCTGATCCCAAAAGATCCAAACTGGGAGCCCGTGCTATTAAAAGCATATTCGTTGGATATGCTAGAAATAGCAATGCTTACATTCTTGGATAAAGAATCGGGTGTTATAGTAGAATCCGGAGACGTGGAATTCTTTGAAGATAAGTTTTCGAGCGATCTTGAAAATTCGGAACCAACATCGGCTCCCCATCTTCCTTGCACATCTCGTGATAGTTCGGAAGCCCCAAGAAAGGTTGACGAACCACGTAGAAGTACAAGAGCAAGAAATGAGAAAAGTCTAGGAGATGACTTCTACTCATACCTAGCAGAAGGAACTCAAAAGAATGTGACGAGAGAGGTCATCTTCTCCATCAATATTGATGATGATCCTAAGACTTTTAAAGAAGCCATGTCTTCAAGGGATGCTCCATTGTGGAAAGAAGCAATAAAAGATGAAATGGACTCTATCATGGGAAATGGAACTTGGGAATTATCTCGATTTACCCGAGGAGCAAAACCCATTGGCTCCAAATGGATAATCGAAAAGAAAGAGACATCCAGATGGATCGATTTCAGCCTTTAAAGCTAGATTAGTAGCAAAAGGATATAGACAGAGAGAGGGAGTCGATTATTTTGACACCTACGCTCCAGTTGCTAGAATTAGTTCAATTCGAACTCTTATTGCAATTTCAGCCATAAAAGGTTTGTACATTCATCGAATGGATGTGAAGATAGCCTTTTTGAATGGCTATCTAAACGAGGAGGTTTATATGGAGCAACCCGAAAGGTTTGTAGTAACCGGACAAGAGAACAAAGTGTGTAGACTTGTTAAATCTCTATACGGTTTAAAACAAGCCCCCAAACAGTGGCATGAAAGATTTGATACGACTATCACCTCTTTCGGGTTCCAACACAATGGGGCCGACAGATGCATTTACTCAAAATGTACAAAAGGATCCACTGTGATTATCTGTCTATATGTAGATGATATGTTGATCATCGGAACCAATCTGGAAGGAATTCTTGAAACCAAAAACTACCTATCCGCAAACTTTAAGATGAAAGATCTTGGAGAGGTAGATACTATTCTTGGTATAAAGGTTAAAAAGTCAGCATCTCAAATCTCTCTCTGTCAATCCCACTACATAGAGAAGATACTGACAAAGTTTCAACATCTGAATATCAAAGAGTATAACACTCCTTTTGATTCAAGTGTGAAACTTGATAAAAACTCGGGTAGAGCAGTGGCTCAACTAGAGTATGCGAGTGCAATAGGATGCCTTATGTATGCAATGCATTGCACTAGACCGGATATTGCTTTTGCAGTGAGTAGACTGAGTCAATACACTAGCAATCCCGGTCCAGATCACTGGAAAGCTATTGGAAGGGTATTAGGTTATTTAAAAAGAACCAGTGATCTAGAGTTAACGTACACGACACATCCAGGAATTTTGGAAGGGTATTCTGACGCCAGCGGGATAGATCACTCAAGTGATTCAAAATCCACTAGTGGGTGGATTTATATTCTTGCTGGTGGGGCAATTTCTTGGGCAAGCAAGAAACAATCGTGTATAGCTCATTCGACTATGGAAGCCGAACTTATTGCACTAACTGCCACGTGCAAAGAGGCTGAATGGATTAGAGATCTATTAACAGATATTCATCTGTGGCCTCGACCAACCCCTTCTATTCCCATGTATTGTGACAGTGAGGCCACACTGTCAAAAGTATATAATGTCGTGTATAATGGGAAGTCGCGACACATAGGTCTCCGACACAATTTCGTGAGACAATTAATTGATGATGGTACCATAAGTATTGTGTATGTCAAGTCTTGTGGGAACTTGGCTGATCCGCTAACCAAGCCTCTAACGAGAGACTTAGTAGGATCAACTACTAGAGACATGGGTCTAAAACCACGTAGAATCAGTTAGTGATGGGAACCCAACTTGAATTTAGTGCTCCTATCTATCAAGTTTAAAGGGTAACAACAAGTCACTAATTGATAGAAGGTACTATCGAATGATAGATCCATGTAAGGTAGAAGATAGTACGGGTTTACTCACCCGTTGACTCGCACACATGTCAGCTCCTTGGTTCGTGTTTCAAGACGGGCCGAAAGGGGTGCCCGCAGGCCGATGCTGGGACGCACTCTTCCTATGTTTTTGTTTTCCTTGGCACATGTCGTGTCAGGGTTTGTTTAGGTGCCGACGCCTCGAAACGATGCATCGCGGACGCACGTCGACAAGGAATCGCGGGAACCGGGCGTGAAGATTGATTATATTCATCTGTTATATATATATAGGGGGTAAAGATGACAATCTCAATGAGTATATATATACCTTACATGGATCTATCATTCGATAGTACCGGTTGTGGATGCTGCACCGGCTCCACCTCCTTTTTCTCAACTTCTTCCTCGTTCTTAAACCCTAAATCCTCGTTCTTACGAAGAGATTGAAGAAAACCCTCGCCAACATTAACGTCGTTATAAAGATCCTCGTAAACATCATCATCTTCCCCTAGAAAACCCTCATCTACGACGGCGGAAATAGCTTCGTTCGGATGGAATTGCTCGTTCGCATTTCCACCACCATGGGATTCGTTTTGATCCATGGTTTTCCAAACTCCTAAATTTCCTAGGGTTTTTTTATTTCCCTTGCTATATATTCTAACAGATACTCGTATTCTATAACGAGATTATCAGGGAAAGAAGATGAAAGATAACATGAAATTCATTAGATGGTAGATTTCAAAGATGGAGATTAGAAGAGCTTACCAGAAACTCCATGAAACCTTGAACACCATATGCTTGCGTGAAAGAAATGGATCAACAGAGTGTTTTTTGACACTAAAACCCTAAAATTTTATTACGTGTAGAAAATGCTCGTGTGTCGTTTTGATCGGTCTGTTTTTTCAAAAAAAACATTTTTACATATTAATCAACTTTTTATTTTTATTTTTAATTATTTGTTATTTTGTTAGTAGGTTTTGAAAAAAATTGTAAAAAAATAAAAAAAGTGATGAATATTATAGTAGATTGGAGTCCGGTGAGAAGTAGAGTTAAGGTAATAAGCATAAGAAGGGTGTCCACCGTTAGATGTACATTAGGATGAGATGCACCGAGATGTACCGAATCAACTCCCTTTTAAATCGCAATTCATTTGTGAGTATGGGATTAAAAGTGATCAATGGTTCAGATTTCTTATTACGTTTCTCATATTAACTCTTATTTTCACACGGTCATATGCCTATTCTAGTAATGCACAACTGATGCAAGTAATTTATAAGTATTTTCCCCCGTATATACATATCGTGTACACTGCACACATGCATAAAAATCAAGAAACATCTCCACTTGCTTGTATTCGAATATATATAATATAGATGAACAACTATTAAGATGTTTCTCAATTTTTCCAACCCTTCTCATTTCTTTAAAACTTATAAATATTAAGTACACAAAATTGTTAGGAGCTCCTAAATAGTTTGACCCTTAATCAATCTGGTTTCAAATACCTGTCTCTTGTTACGGGTAAGGCAAACATCTCACGGCCACAGAACGATAAAAGTTAAAATAATGTTATTAAAACTTGCATCAATATGAATTGATTCGGTTTTAGTATATATTTGGTTTCAAATTAAAGCAAACAGAAACCCGAATATGATCGTTTTATTTTAATTTAAAAGATATAAAAAAATAACACAATTAATATGAAAAAATGAAAACAAAATACGGTAGTTAGTGTTGTTTTAAATTGCTATTTTATCTCTGTATTTTTTGAATTACGTGATTTTATAATTACTGTTTTTATCCCTCATACTTAACAATAAATTATTGACAAAGTTAGCCTCATGGACACTACAATAATGAATTGCAAATCATATACACAATACAATTTTACCAAACTACATGGATAAAAAACATAATTTACAAACATAAAAGTAAAAAAGAATAGCCCAAAGTACCCAAAAGATAATTTTATTATACGAGTTGATGATTTACTGGATAAGCGTTTACTGAATTTTTTTACCGGATAAGTGCTTACGTACATACACAACAATCTTACTCGGCAGACACATACCGATAAGAGTCGTCGCCCTCACTTATATAACCTTTACCATATTAATGATTGATCCAATAAGGTAACATATCCAGTAAGCGTTTGATAAACAACCTGTTATTCAGAACACGGATCATTAAGAGATAGTTAAATAAAACCCAACTACAAGGGTTACATTTGTGTTCGCATGTCGAAAAACCCGGTCGACATTTAGTGTTTATTTTACACGAATTATATTTGTATAACTAAATACAAGTTGCACAATTTCCATATGGCATAACGAATATCCCGTTGTCATATTGGGGGGCTTGTGTACAATTTGTGTCGTTTAATGTAATCAATAACGTCATCCGATGTCAAATATTTCACCGATAAACCCCGTGAAATGCAATCTCTGTAATTACATAAACATAACACAATTAAGCTTTTCATGTTACAATGGAAAAAAGAAAGCAATCGTATAGTTGATCTGATGGCTACCTTATTAAAGTAGAACTAATTCGATTTGGTACCAATTCATCCACCACTTCAATTTTACTCTGTAAAAAAACAATGATATGATAAAAGGTATACAAAATTGGCAAGCTTTTTCGCAAGCCCGATATCTTAATGGAAACAGCCGCTCTACTCTTAAGGGTAGAGATCAGGTATGCATACATCCGCTAGAAAAATAGAACACCCGTGATCTCATATCAAAACCAAATAGAACAAATGAACCTAATATATCCTACCCAGAGGCCAAAGGTACATTTGGTTCCTGAAAGTTTTCGAGTTTTCTAGGAAAAATTTCCAAGGAAAATGAAAATTTAGAAAACCGGGTTGGTTCATTCAGTTTAAAAAAAAAATCCATTTTCTAAAATCTTATGTAAATTAGAAAACTAGTTTTAACAGTTTTCCAAATTTTTGTTTTCTAAAAACTTTTCCAACGACATTTTGACATGATATGTTATGGGAAAAGTATACACAACGTCACCAGAGACAGTTGCAGTTGCGATCTTGATACTATTATAGTATTAAAAATGTCTTGTTAAAAATGATTATTTTTATGTTGATATTCTTATACTAAAAGTTTTGTTTCACGTTATGTTAAAATATGTCTAATATTGTAATATTTGGGAAAATGGATGATGAAAAGTAATAGAAAATGCACAATCAAACGCGTTTTCTAATTTTCTAAAAATTGGAAAATGAAAACTCCACCATTTCAACCAAACGCGTTTTTTAAAACTTTCATAGAAAACTGAGAAGGAAAACTCAACTCCATTTTCTGAAAATGTTTTCTAGGAAAATGAAAACAGTTTTCCGGAACCAAACGCACCCTTAAAAGTTTTTGGTTGATTTCAGAGAGACTTTTAAGTTTTTTGGTCGATTTTGAGGGACTTTTTCAGTTTTTTTTGGTTGGTTTCAAGAGACTTTTTTCAGTTTTTTCGTTGGTTTCAAGAGTGAGTTTGCATCTAACAAGTTTTTGCACTTGAAATGAGTAGTGAAGAAAATGCGAGTAGCTTACCTTATATTCCGTCATAATGTCATCACGTGAGATGATTTTCTCAATGTCTTGACCTTCCCTTCGAATGCAAACTACGCCATAATCTCTGCATATACTTCTGACCTAAAAATAATAAGATGCCATTTTGCAATCGATAAAAAAGATCATAAACTCGTGTTCTCAAACAGTAAAAATAATTAAAATGAGTTTCTTTCTTGGTTCTAAATTAGTTGCACAAAATGTTATCAGTGGCACAAAGTTGTGGGAATCACAGGTTCAATATTTTGTATAATATCACCAAAATATATATATATATATATATAATCATTGAGAATTTACCTGCTCGGGTATCCAAACTCCAGGAGTGCCAAATGATTCTAGTAGATCGGAGCCACAGACAAGCATGACCTTAAGGGATGCTACAATTATACAAAATAAAATTAGGGTTTGTTTGTTAGCGGTTTAATGAGCTTAATGAGACTCACATCTTAGTCGGTCAACTATACATGACTGTTTGGTAGTGGCTTTAATGATATAAAAAGTGGCTTATTCAGTAAGCCTATAGGAGGGAGCTTTATGCAGAAAGCCAAGTTTTTTTTTTCCAAACCCGACCCTTCCAATTAAAAAACATGCTCCTCCATTTATGAAAAAAGTCGAAATAAAAACTTTTCAGATCTATATAGACAAATTAATCCACACAGACAGTTTTTAAATAAAGGACTTAATGGAAAACCAACCAAACAGCCTATTAGTGTTCGTAGCAAGTGAAACTTCAACCATGAAGTTTCTTCTACTCATTTCTACCTAATTCGTAGTAAACAAAAAAAAAAGACAAAGCTTCAACAAGGGTAAAATTGTCACAACTTTCGTAAGCTAATAAGCTAGCGGGCGGGGGGGGGGGGGGGGGTTCAGTTACAAACCATGTAATTCTTACGAACCCTACAAACCTAATCACAATCATTGATTTTGTTTATTTTGAAATTTAGAGGCGGTTATAAAATGCGGTTGACAGTAAATTTAGGAACCAATTTAATCCACAACGTTGATTATCTAGGTGTACGGATGAGATCAATTGTAAAGTTTGTAAGAAACTAAGAATTACATGATTTGTAAAATAAACTTCCCCTAAGCTAGCATATTGGCTGAAAAACAAACAATATCATAGTTCAATAGCTAACTGGGGTAAAAACAAGTAATAGATCATGGGTCTCATCAATATTTTTTGTATTTGATAACAGAATAAGGAAGAAATACACTTTTCATCATCAATCTGTCTTCTTTATAAGTAAGAAAACTTACTATTTCTTAACTATAATATATATATATATATATCATCAATTTATCATTTTACTTAACTAAAAAAAGGGTGCATAATTGGCTTTTACTCCTAAATCAGAGAACATTTGACTCTCTAAAACTCATCATTTTAAATATCCAAATAGACTGAAGAAAAGCAAATGATAGAGAACTAATAAAGGGAAAAGATATAAATGTAACTCTAGATAACACATAAAAGTTATTCAGATATTTTGGCAACTGAAGGAACAAGTAGATCTAGCATGCTACATGATATATCATATATGACTGACTGAATGATATATCATATATGACTGACTGAATGATATATCATATATGACTGACTGAATGTAGACCATACCACTAGGTATCAGCCCGTTATCACAAAAGAAGCTCCTGATTCTTGATAACACAGTCAATGAGCGTTGAAATGAACTTTGCTTTGCCTAAAACAGATAAAACAGTTCTGCATCAATAAATACAGAAGAAATAAGCAGCGGATTTATAAATTATACAGAGAGGTCCATCTAAATGAAACAAGAATAAAAGCTATATATGTTAAATAAAATGGTTTGTAATCTACTTTTAATCCATTTTAGTTGTAAAAGTACATTTACCATTATCAAATCATCTTTTTACAACAGTCATGATGGCACTACAAAAAAAATTCACCAGTTAGGTGCCAATGAGAAGAATATTTTGGGTTAAAAATCTCTGCTTAAGAACCTGTTTTCTGGAACAGCAAAGGGTAATGGGAAAAATAAAGAACTCCAATTTTTTTTTGGCATTTTTGCTTGACTTAGGGACTGTTTGGTTGGTTTTCCATTAAGGCCTTAATGGATAAAGTTGTCTGTGTGGATTAATCTGTCTGTATAGATTGGGAAGGTTTTTGTTTAGGAGAGCTTTTTTCATAGATGGAAGGAGCGTGTTTTTTAATTGGAAGGGGCAGGTTTGGAAAAAACTTGGCTTTTTGCATAATGCTCTCCCCTGGAAGCTTACTGGATAAGCCACTTTCTATATCATTAAGTCGCTACCAAAGAGTCATGTATAGCTGATTGAATAAGCTGTGGGTCCAATTAAGCTCATTAAGCTGCTAATAAGCAGACTCCTATTTACGTTTGAGTGAGCATGGTCGATGAGAGAGGAAGAGAGAAACTAACCTCCCAAGTATCCACCATTATGAGCTCGGAACTTTTGCAAGCTAGTTGGCACATTGCAATACGATGTTCAGCTGGTATGAGACCCTACACAAAGATAAATTAATCAAAAGATATAAAAGATATAAACAACTCATTAGAGGTAAATTGGTCATTTTATACCGTTCTGTCGAGCTTTTTTCTTACAAAACACTGAACAGTTGTTCTGTGTCCTATTCTGCCTGGATACCAAAAGCACCCTAAATGTCTTAAACTTCTTTATCTGACATAAACAATGTAATGCTACAGGAAGCCACATACCTTTTTCTGGTAGGCATCATTTACAGGTGACATATAACCTCCAACAACATGAAACCCTCTCGAGTTGAGTGCATCTCTTGCCAACTCTAAGAATGAAAAAAATATGACAATAAACATGCATCCATAATTATATTAAAGCGCATTACTGGAGCTGTAAATACATTAATCCAACATTGTAAAAGCCTTTATATCATAGGTTTCAACGCATTAGACTTTGCCCTATGGATGGCAAATGGTTAAGTAGCCGTCACATGTTATGTCATGTTACTGAAGAACAGAAACCTGACAGCAAATGAGTGCTAAATCCACTTCTAAGATCTCTGACATAAAATCAGTAATTTCTTCCATTTCTTATACGCAAAATTGTGCAACTTTTTGTGTTTAGTAGGCGGATTCTAGATGTTACCTAGTGTCATTTCTCAAACACAACAAAACACATTTTTTTTCCAAAAAAAAAAACATGCGACAAACTGACCGCCAGGATGTGGAGTGTCAATACTGCATAACAGTCCAATCACACACACACACACACACACACACACACACACACATATATATATATAGAGAGAGAGAGAGAGAAAGGAAAGTTCAAATGAAAACTCTTATCAATGTATAGTACACATCTAGAAAATCCAATGTGACTTACGGCGTGTTTGTTAGCAGCTTAATGAGCTTAATGGGACTCACGGCTTATTAAGTCAGCTATACATGACTGTTTGGTAGTAGCTTAATGATATAGAAAATGGCTTATTCAGTAAGCTTTTAGAAGGAGTTTTATGCAGAAAGCCAAAAACTTTACAACCCTACCCCCTTCCAATTAAAAAACACGCTCCTTCCATCTATGAAAAAACCTTCTCAATTTACACAGACAGATTAATCCACACAGACAGCTTTATCCATACAGGACTTAATGGAAAACCAACCAAACAACCCCTTATTCTATGTTTAGCAAACTTCTCATTTGGAATCCACACATGTGATACACATTGCACCGATAGTGGATTTCTACTGCAACCTTTAAGTTTGAGACTAAAACAAGCAAGAAACTATATACCAAAAAGCCGTAAATGCATGAATGTAGGAGGATTGAAGCTTCCGGTTGATACCAAAACTACGTGGATTTTCCCCCTGCAAAAGTGTGGGAGGGGTGAGAATTTATTCACACTGCTATTATTCAGCGTTGGACAATCCAATATTTAAATTTGATTATAGCTTAATTGTTTATGCTAAAACAATTGGTTATTTTGCCTAAGATGGGCATCTCTCGTGTCATGCGTCATGAGTATCAGGATTTCTAATCTATCAAGGGTGCTAAGTAGAAGAAATGTTAGGGTTGGTGAGTCAGGTTCATACGAGAACAGTAACTAAATAAGAAAATAAGAGAACAGTCGAATTGCATGTTATTTTACACTAAAATCACACGTGATTCACGCGACTAGGTAGCGGGCCACGTCGCCCGCACACCCTTTTTTGGACCACTAATGTAAAATAACATGTGATTTTGCACGTGATTTGCCAGTTTTCGTATTCTCTTATTTAGTTATTGTTCTCGTATGAATCTCCCTCTAGGTTTGATACGCTCTTCTCCTACTCTAAAGATGGTAATTATCATTTTGGGTTTTTTTTCTTTCTTGGCTCAGTAAAAGTTAAACTTTTTTCTTGGAGGGTGTAGTGGCTGTCAAACATCGGTATCTCACAAGTAAAAACAGATTCTTATTGATAATTAGGGAACACCTCAAAGTTTTACCTTTTGTATTGAATATACTAAAAATAATCACATGATGGTAATGAACCAATACAATAATGCACCCAATCCTTGTGTCTATACCAAAATAAATTATATTGACTTTGACCTTTGGTGAGAACATGTTAGCTATTACTTTACACGGGTTAGATAGATCAGCGATGTTTTAACACCTAAAATCGAATACTATCGTTTGGAAATTAATCAGCAAACATGAAGTAAGCTTACTTTGTGTTTTCATTCTTGGACTCAAATGATGACTTATCGAGTGGCAACGCATCATCCATTTTAGTAAAGCTGAATTCCTGGATATCTAACACAAGAAAAATCATACATTTACAACAGTAGAGAAAAATAAACTAAACAGTACTTACAAAAACATATTTCAAGAACGTGAGGCACATCTTATAAAATAACTAAATAAGTATATATATATATATACGCACACACACACCGTTATTCACAACTCAAATTATTGTTTATAACGATATATAGAGTTTATTGGTGAGATTTTTGGTTTCATTTTAGTAAGCAAATGGTGGTTGTGGTCTCTGATCCTGGTGTACATAAACATGAATTAAACAGGGGATCATGTAATCATATAATTCCCTATTATGGCGTAATTGAGTTACAAACAAAATCCAAAATACATCATACTTGAACATAGTTTTGTAAAGAACAAGAAACATTAAGATTAATGAACAAGAATCAAAGGAAACAAAGCGAAAATCACGATGTTGGCAGCTGTGAATACGAACCTTTGTTTTGGGTCGATTCACTTCAATAACTCATCTAAAACTGTTGAGATTAAGTTGATATACTATTTAAAAGCAAAACATACCAATTAATCGAACTAGATCATGCGCCTTGAAGCTTCAATCGAGCATTCATGGCAGTAGAGAAGGATTTATGTTAGGAACCAGTGAGCCGTGTGGAAGAAGCACCGTTGATTCGGACCTTTTTTGTTTTTGGGTTGCTCAGTTTTGGGCCTACGGGCTTGGCTCTGTTAGTTGTGAATTTGGCCCATTTATTTAGTTTAATATTTTTAAGGACAAAATGCAAGAAATAGCAACCTACTTTTATAAATTTTCTCTATTATAGCACTGTACTTTTAGTTTTTCTTATTACAGCAATGTACTTTCAAATTATTTTTTATTAGAGCATTGTACTTTGAAAAATCTACCCATTATAACATTGGGTAACCTTTTCTTTTAAATTTACCCATTATACTAGGTTTCCATGCCACATCATCCATGTATGTTGTCCACATGTAATATATTGTTGATGTGACATTTCTTATTATAGCATTGTACTTTACATATTATTTAATAAATATATTAGACTAATTAAACTAAACTAAATTATTCATAAATATAAGAATATTAAGAAAATTTATAGGTGACAATTTATTTCCCTAATATTAAAAAATGTTTAAAAATATATTTTTTTAACAAAGAAAATACGAATTGTTATGTTTTTTTACAAATAAAATATTTATATGGAAAAGAATATATCTATTTGTCTTAAAAAAATTGAATTGACATATCATTCAATAAATGTATTAAATTAATTAGATTATTTCTAAAATATTTATTAAAATGTAACAATATTAAGAAGATTTGTAAAACACAATTTATATCCTTAAATTTTTTAAAAAATAGTTCACAATAAGTATTTTTTGAACTAGAAAAATTAAATCACAAGTTTTACGTTTTTTATAAATAAAATATTTATCTTCAAGAAAAATATCATATTTGTTAAAAAAAATGTAACTCTAAAATATTTAATTTGCATACAATTTAGTAAGAGTGATTTTTTTTAAAAAAAAGTGATGAAGTGAAGAAATTACTAAAAAATTGAGATAATTAAGAATAATATAAACTGGGTGAGATATGAATAATCAAAACAGAAAGTGATAATTTTTTTTTTAAAAATTACAAGAGATTTTTTTATTAATGCCATGTAATCATGATGACATGTTATCCATGTCATCTCATTTAAGCCATGTAAGCAAAAAAAAATGGGGGTTAACTTGTTTAAAAGGTAACAAGTTACCCATTGCTATAATGGGTAAATTTTTCAAAGTATATTGCCTTAATAAAAAATAATTTGAAAGTACATTGCTGTAATAAGTAAAACTGAAAGTACAATGCTATAATAAAGAAATTTATGAAAGTAGGTTGTTAATTCTTGCATTTTGCCATATTTTTAATTAATTAACCAAATTTTAATTATTGCATATTTGCATTTGGTTAAAGAGTGGTTCAAAAGTAAATATGGCAAGTTATAATACCTGAAAATAACTGAAAGTTTATACACAATGTTGTCATACCATCAAAAGTTTATCTACGAACAATCAAACACATACTATAATATCTTTTGAAAAAATGTTTCTCTGTACCTAGTCCTTGGAGTCAATCTTTTTTTCCGATGTTACGGATCCATTTTGTCGGTTTCTCTGTCTGCACCGACGTTGCACGTTTCTAGCATAGTGGCTTGGATTTTCTAGCATGGTGGCTTGCTTTCCTTGCACATTGCAATCAGCTTCCTTGCGCCTTGCGGGTTTACTCACCCGTTGACTCGCACACATGTCAGCTCCTTGGTCCGTGTTTCAAGACGGGCCGAAAGGGGTGCCCGCAGGCCGATGCTGGGACGCACCCTTCCTATGTTTTGTTTTCCTTGGCACATGTCGTGTCGGGGTTTGTTTAGGTGCTGACGCCTCGAAACGAGGCATCGCGGACGCACGTCGACGAGGCATGGCGAGAACCGGGCGTGAAGATTGATTATATTCGTCTGTTATATATATATACTCATTGAGATTGTCATCTTTACCCCCCCCCCCCCAAACACACACACAGATACAGGTTTGGGTTCCGGTGAGAGGTGTATTTTGGGTGAGAAAGGTAAGAAGAGATTTCCACCGTTTGATGCACATTATGATGAGATGCACCATATCAATCCCCGTATTAAACATGACTCATGGGTGAGTTTGAG
Source organism: Silybum marianum (assembly GCA_036898165.1). NCBI lineage: Eukaryota > Viridiplantae > Streptophyta > Magnoliopsida > Asterales > Asteraceae > Silybum > Silybum marianum. The sequence continues at coordinate 583,764 of CM072533.1, read as the reverse complement.
ATTAAAAGTGATAAATGGTCAAAATTCCTTCTTACGAATCTCAACTTAACTTCTCATATGATCTCATACCCCACACATGTATGTATATATAACTCGTTATTAAATATATGGGGTCAGGGTTATGGATATCTCCATCACCTGTTAACAAATTGAAGGATTCCCTATCTTCGTTTAAACCAAGTTTGAGCATTGGGTTTCTCTTGTGGGTACATGTCCTTTTGCCATAGTATAAAGCAAAACAATATCACTAGGTACGAGACTCTTGCTTTGCGATCCTTATAAGACACAATCTCATGCCTTACAGATTAATGGGACAACATAGTCTCATGTCTTATAGTTACTAGGACGACACAATCCTATGTCATGTAATTTACGAGATAACACTGTATTTTTTTATTCAAGGTGCATTTGGTGCATGGGACATGATAAGACAGGACAAAACTCATTATCCCAAGTTTAGCACGACATGACAATAATTGACGTTCCACGTTTCGCGTGACATGTGATAGAGACAGGAACTGAGACAAGGTGAAACAAAAAAGGTTTTTTTTTATTATTTCACCAAAATAGGTGGAACAAGATAAGACAAGAGCGAGACATAAACTAAAACATCATTAATTTACCTTCATTTGGTATATAATCTTAATACTTTAATATGGTATTTGTTTTAATGGTCAATACAACTAGTCACGGCTGGCGCTACCACCGTTGGCAACCAACCACCATCGTCTATCGCCGCCACTTCCACCTTCTCCTATACAACAAAAAACCTCCACCACCTCCACAACCACCGTTTATCACCACCACCACCATCGTAGGCCACCTCACCTCCACCATAACCACTACCATTGTCAACTGCCACAACTATATACCATCTTCACCCCCTTCACAACCACAACCCATCGCCACCAACACTGCCACCGTCGGCCACCTCCACTATAACAACCTCCTCTACCACCTCCACAACCATCGTTGGCCACTGACCACCATCGTCCATTTCCACCACCACTACCACCGTGGCCCAGCTCACTTCTACCATAACCACCAACACCATCGCTACCGTCTTAACGTCCTATATAACCATCGTTGACCACTAACCACCACCGCCCATCGTCGCCACCACTAGTACCATAGTTACCTACCACCTCCTCCACCATTGTTGACCACCACCACCATCATCACTATCCACCATCTTCACGTCCTTCACAACCACCATCATCCACCAATAACCAATGCTCCTACTTGCACAAACATTGTTGTTGCAACAATCTTTACCGAGCATCCACCAAACAAAAAAAAACATAATTTCTCATTTGTAAGAATTAAGTTTTTTCAAAATATCATTAACTATAATAATTTTTTCATTCAAATTTTATACTGTTATATATGTATGTATTTATGTATCCTAATAAATAAAAAAAATGTATGTGAAACTTGAGTAAAATGTTTATAAATTAAATTAATTAACCTTTTGCTTTATTTGTGTTAACTATAAATATTATATGAGATATAAAATCGTCAAATAGTTTTCGAAGTCAACTTGTTTAGTTACGTCATGTCCAATCCTAGTCGTACCAAACACCAAACATACACTTGTTCTGTTCAGTTAAATTCTGTTCTTTCGTCCCGTCCAGTCTTGAACCCATTTGTATATACCATCTGGATGGAGAGCTCTCCTGAAATGTTTTTTTTTTTTATAACTATTTCCCTCAAATCTTTCTCTATATATTACAACATTGAAAAAGACAAATAATAAAATATTTCACTTGGTACTAGTTGTGGTTGTATAAAAATAAATAAGTTACTTAAAAAAAAATTAATAAATAAAGGTCAGATGCATGTGTAAGCAGAAAAAATAATTATAAGGACGGATCCAAAATTCCAAATATTTGAATTTAAATTAGCGCTTCAGTCAGAAAATGGGAGTGTGTTGATGGATTTGGTTCACCGCCGGTGAAGATGACGACGACGTTGGAGAAGTTGTTCCTTCAAATCTTCGAGCGTAAGGATTCCATCATCCAACAAGTTCAGCAGCAAGCCGATTCCTACAATCAACAACTCGCTTCCAGACTCCTTATCGATGGAATTACTCCTCCACCATGGCTTTTGAACCCTAATTTTAACTCTCGGTCTTTGAATCACAATGGTAAGCATACAAGTACTGTAATTTGAGTAGATTGCGTCTTTTGAAGTTTAGGTTAAACTAGGAAATTATGGTAGTTATCGTGTTTAGAAGATTAGGTTATGTTTACATGTTTCCCCCCTTTTCAGTTATATGACGTATTCAACCTTCATTTCGTTGTTTTCTCATCGAAGAACATAGTAGTTTAAATGTTTCATCTTTATCCTATGTACTGTGAAGTTTCAAATCACCGATTTTGAAATTTGAAGTGTTTGTGTCACATGGATACGCAAATTTGGGATTTATAGCTAAAATTCATTCAAAAAAGGTTCTTCCAGATGTTTTTAAGGTTTGGTATAGAGTGCAGCTGGAAGATATAAAGGTTGCATTTGAGATTAAAGTGAGCAGTGACTAATGGGATAATAGTAGAACTAATTTTATCATTTACGAGTGTAAATCCTAAAGTTATGAGCACAGTAAGAACACCACTGTGTACAATTGAGTTTTGTAGCATGTCCAAGACAAGAGACCCATTATTCTTCTGTCAATGATATTTGGTACAGTATTAACTGTTAAGATGATTAAATTGTTAAAGAATGGTGTTATTTTGCAGGGTTGGGAAAAGAAGAGATCATCTCTAGGCTCTTACTTCAACCTTCACGAGAATCCCTTCCTTATTCAAATGGTGGCTTTTCTCGGTATTACCGACCAGTTGTTGCTGGGGGCAATGGACAGTTATCAACTGAAATGTGCATGGAAACCCATGCTCATAACGAAGGTCACAATGTAAGCAATGAACCAACGACACTGCTCGAGTGTCGTAATAATGACACAAGACACAGCTTAAATCGTGTCACGGAGCAAGATGACAGTGTTAACTCTCCTCAGAATGAGACAGATGCTAGAATTTCAAGCATTTATGCTGCAGCAGATACGTCACTTGCTAGAATTCAGAGATCAAAGTCGAGGCAAAAAGCTCGGGAGCTTCGAAATAGTGCGAAAGCTGCAGGCAAAAGTTGGTTATCCCATGAAAATAGAGCCCACATTTCTTTTAGTGGAGACTCAGTATCCAAAAGCGATATCCATGAAATCACTCAAGATAAGTGCCCTTCAGAACTGGACAAATGCAATCATATAAGTGGAGCAAATTCAGTGGCAGCAGAAGGAAAGGGTGACAAGGGAAATGATGGAACCAGCTACAGCGGTAGACCTGAAAGATCTGTTAGTTCTTATGAAAAACCCAGTTGTCTGAATGACCATCCTAAAACCAGCTTATCTTATGAGAAGGAAGAGTTAGTCGGTAGTATCCTGGTGCCTCCAACAGGTAAGTCCTTGGAACAATCTGGTCTTGTTAATGGTGCTATGGAAGTCATCGATCTTCCTGATGCCTCTTTGGGAAGTTATGCAGCCAACAAATCAATAACCGGGGAGACACAGGATACACAAAGGCAAAGTAAGCTTTATTCTGGTAGAATGACAAGGTCTAGAAGTTCAATCCAACAAACTAGTGGGATAAACAAATCTCCAAAACTGGGAAAATCTTCTTCTTGCTATCCAAAAGAAGGTAGAGATGCACTTCCTATTTCTGTTGGCGATTTTACCCATGGACTTGATGCCTCCAATGAGTTACTGGATGCAGTTGAAACTTCTCAGGTGCTTAGTGATAGAATTGGGGAGACACAAGCTATTAATAGCAATGAAGGTGTATTCAAGCCAGTCATTTCCTCCAATATTGCTGCTAGTCGAGTTACAAGGTCAAGGTCTGGTTCTGTCAAAGAACATCTACTTGGTGCTAATCACCAAGAAAATGTCGAGACGGTTGTTGGAAACGTGCCCATAGATGAGCCAGTTGTAATGCAGCCTGTAAATTCTGGCATTAAATTGAATCCGGTCACCTTATGCACAGAATCAGGAGGTTTAGCCTCAAGACAATCTTCCGAATGTTGTATGATTGTTAAACCTATACAACTGAACTTTGATGAAGTGGACGAGTGCGATTTAAACGGAATCTGTAGTCCACTTTCCAAGAAGAGAAAGCTGTCAGGGTTGTCTGGACAGGAATGTTATCCTTCAAAGGAGTCTGCTTCATCAACAGATCATAAATACAGTAGCACTTTCTTTGAGCAGCAATCACCAACGGGGATGATATCGTCAAGCAAATCAAAAGCTGCACGGACAGATCCTCAGAACAACATTGATGAGTTCGCAAAAGATGAGATAATGAATATTCATTTGGACAAGAATGAGAACCCAGTGGTGGAGGAGGTTGAGCACAACTCTACATTTTCCCTACATCATGATGTTGATGTTTCCTGTGAGGTAAATATATCCACTAATGAAGTCGATAATAACTCTGAAGAAGAAAACGGTGCAGGAAAATTTAATTTGAATGAAGATTATGCATTGTTATTTAAGATGCAAATCAAAGTGGTACTTTTTACTTAGTTTTGCAGTATTTTTTTTCTCAAATCATACAACTTGGTGATGAACACAGCAAACATCACTCATGATCTATATTAAGCAACTAAAACATATACTGATCTATATTAAGCAACTAAAATATATTAAGAAAATGATTGTTATTTAACATATCTTCTTTCTTCCCATGTAAATACTTTGATTCTTTCTGTTGTGGAAGCATTAGCTTCTATATCTAGATAAAAATAACTGGTAACTTTGATATCAGTAGAAATTTTTTCGATTAATAGAAGAAGAGCATGCAAAGTGGCTTGTAATTTTTATCACTATTTCCAAGTTCATAGTTCCAACTTCCAACCATCCTTATGTCTAGTTGCATCTAACTTTTCATGGCACTTTTTGTTTTTTCATATCAGACTTGTGATATATAGATAAAAGGTGGCACTCATGCTTGTACTAAAATCTAATACTTATTTCCTTGTATTACATTCATCGAATATATTTCTTTTATGATAGGTTGATCTTGGCCATAAAGGTGAGGGAAGTGCTGTTTATATACCTGAACCCGGAAATACCAAAAAGTCGTTGTTTAGCTCAAGTTTAACCAAACAAGCAAACAAGGATTCCGAGGATTGCTTTGATAATGAAGAGAGAATACCAGAGCAAGACTTTGGTTCTATAGAATCTAAGGAATTTGAAGTTGGGATGAATACGAAGTTGTCCAATTTGGGATTGAATTCTGCCAAAGTTGGTACATGGCCTTGGAAAATGCAGAGGGAAGTTGAGGACCAACCAACATGCTTCTCCGATTCCCAAGGCTCTAGGATTCATATTCAAAGAGATGCTATTCATTGTGATTTGGAGGTGCCTGAAAATGATTTACGCTCCATAGGGGAATCTGCCTCAGCACTTTCTTCTGAAAAAGTACATCTGTCCGACTCAAATGGCATTCAGAGCTCTGACGAGAAAGTTCATCATGGGATGATGTGCGATTTTCCGGAAGGAACAGAGTCATTACAAAAGCTTCAAGCTCCAGAGGTATTATCGTTCTACCAATCACAACTTACCCTTTTTTTCAGTCAAATACATGTTGCTTCATCATTTTTTCCGTCATATTCTGTACAAAAATTCTATGTGATAGTCTGATAGATCTTAATTTCTATTTCAGTTCTATCAAAGCTAGTTCCCACAAAGCAATAGTATTCTTGCTATTTTGTCTTACCACTTCAAAACAGGATGCATTTTCGTCGTGGAAAACCTTTTCACTACTTATGCTACACCCATTTTTTTGTGAAGTATTATTTGTTGAATGGAAATATATTAGAAACCTTTACGTGATATGAGACCGTCTATGTTCATATGCTAATATCCAAAGGGACAATCATTGTCAAGCAAATATATGGTTTTTATGTATACTGCATTTGTTTCTAAAGTAATACCATGCTTCTGTAATCAAAAGAAAGCTACATCTAGTTGCTGCACATATACTGCATTTATAAAAAGTGTGAACTTTTTATTTCCTTTATTTACCACTGGTCTTTTGAATTTTTCCTTTTGTATTGTGTTTCACAGGCAACTATTACTGAAGTGGATGATGACACTTCCGAAATTCCTTACACACTTGAACGGTCTGAACCAACCCATGTCTTAAATTTGATAGAGAATGCTGCTGATGATTCCACACATAGCTTGGCAATGGATGTGGGAGCTGTAAATCTAGCCAGCAATGATGAGATTGCAGTTGCTGATAATATGAATACCGAGAGAAACCTTCCTGAACGGGTGTCTTGTTTGGGAAGAGATCGTCTGTTTTCGTATGGCTCATTTCAGTGTCTACGAAACGATGACAAAACTGCGGTCGGTTCTGATGAAAGTATGTCTGTATACGAGGGCTTTATCATAGACGAGCAAGTGGAAAATGAAGGAATGGAGAGTGCTGAACGGGAAATAGATTTTGACACGCTGGAAATCCCGAGTACCACATTTGCGAGAGCTAGCATAATAGAGCAAATTTGCAAATCTGCTAGCATGCAGACACCATTATCTCAGTTTTCATCTACATTTAAGCAACATCAGATTCAAGATTTGTATGGATATATGGCAGATGGGTTTCTTGAACAGAAAGAGGATTCCATAGAGCATCTTCGAGCAAGTGATAGTCATATAACTGAAGTTGATTCTGCCCTTTTTCCAAAGCAGCAAAACTTTGATTTGCTTCCATTTTCTTCTACTCCATTTAGTTGGCAATCAAAAAGCCATTATTCATCTCCGGTTGGAAAGTTCTGGGAAAGATCGGCATCAAGCTCAAGCAGTTCAGAGAAGCGATTGAGCTCAAATCCCGAGCTTACCTGCTTCCCCATTGAGGAAGACCCTAGCAGTAATGAAGAAAGTGAAAATGTAGAGGAGAGTGATGAACTTCAAGAAAGCATAATTTCCGGAACAGCAAAGAATGCTGAAAGGGGACCACCGATTGAAATTTCAAGAAGAGAGAATGATGAGGAGGTGGCTGTTGAAATTGAAGAAGGGTTTGTTTCAAGAATAAAAGATGAACTTGATGAAAGAGAAGCACACCTTAAATCTACTGAAGTATGCTCTCAACATGTAAATCCTATGCCTACAGACATGAAATATTCTGATAGATGTAGTTCATATTCTGCCAATAAGGAGGTCAGCTTAAAGAAAAAGCCTAAAAATCATCCTCGCATTAAGGTAAGTAGGCATGAGGAGAATCGAACCTCATCGATTGCTACACGTGCTAGTAGTAGGGGGAATGTGTCCCTTCAGATCGAATACAGTAAAATTAAGAGCAGTATGAGAAAAGTCATCCCAAGGCTATCACAGAAGGAGGCTAAACGTAACAATATTGTATCAAACATCACATCATTTATTCCGATAGTTCAGCAAAAACAAGCAGCTGCTGTTTGCCCAGGTAATTTTTTTATCCCCCCCCACCACACACACACACAATACCTGAAAACCAAACTGCCTTCGAATCCTTGATGATGCAAAGGCTGGAGACTTTTCTTATTTATTTGTTTATGTATTTATATTTTCTGGCCTTCTTTATGATTATTATCATTATTGTCAATTTGTCATTATTATTTATGGAGATAGATGAAGAGATAAGTATAGCATAGATTGATGGTTGTATGCATGTACCTGAGAGTTGTCTCCTTTCATTCCCAGATGTTAGATTTTGGGGTGAAGATTAAATGCTCAATTTGATGTTTACTGAAACATAGAATGTATTTGGCATCTTATGTTAGACATGATACTCATGGTGCTTTAATGGTCACACAGTATCAGCTAACGCTAAGTATTGACCTGAACTTTTTATCTTGTGGATCGACTTCTAACTACTGCTTATATACAATGACCAATAACCGTTTCCTTTTCTCATCCTCACTCTCTGGTAATCTTGTTCCCACCTGATCAGTAACATTAGGAACGATTCTGTGATTTTATCATTTTCATGAATCAATGAAGCAAATGGAAGTAGATAAATTGTTTTTTAATGTAACTTTTCAGTTGACCCTTATTTCAATCAGATATATTAAGATTGGCAAACAACTTGCAGAATTTTTGATGATTTTTTTAAAGAGCATTTTTTATCGGTTATGTCAGACTTTCTGCTGTGGAAGAATTTCTGTATTTGTGACGAGTCTAGCTTGTTTGATTCTGAGCTCTAGCCTGCATTTTGCAGAATCTGCCATTGGTCTACACAAAGATTGGATCTACGAACAATTGCTGTTTTTTTCTGCACAAACTAGCATGTATAATATTCTTTTTAACCTTCTGTTTCTTCTTGAAGCTAAGAGAGACATTAAAGTGAAGGCTTTGGAGGCTGCCGAGGCTGCAAAACGGCGTGAACAAGAAAAGGAGAACGAGCGTAAGATGAAGAAAGAAGCATTGAAGCTTGAGCGAGCAAGAATGGAGAAAGAGAACGCAAGAGAAATGGAGTTGAATAAGAAGAAGAAACAGGAGGAGCAGAGGAAAAAAGAAGCTGATATAGCAGCAAGGAAAAGGCAAAGGGAGGAAGATGAAAGGAAGCAAATGGCTAAGAAAAGAAAGCAAGTTGTAGATGCACGGAAAGAGCAGAAACTACAATATGATAAATCGCGTGCTGGGAAAGCGGAGATGGAAAAGCAGCATGCCAAAAATGTTAGCTCCCTTTCAATCTTTTTCTTTTTGAAGTATAATATGTATATATATATACACACACACACGAAGGATCATGTGAGAATAGGAGTTTAGGTGAGAAGCGTAAGAAGGGACCTGGACCCTAGATCACTGTTAATCTCACCCCCACCCCATGAATTGCGCTTCTCACAGGAATGGATCCAGTGCATCTCATTACTTATGATCTTCAATTAGGATTGATTGATCAAAGGGTGGAGATCCCTTCTTTCCCTTCTCACCATAATTTCCATTCTCACTTGAACCCAACCACACACATACACACACACACACACACACATATATATATATATATGGATAGATAGAGAGAGGGAGGTTCAGGGGAAAACCCCCAAAAACTGAAGTTGTTTCTTGGTTTTTATGCACGTGTGCATGTTATGCACTTGTGCATACTGGACAAATTGCTTACAACTTACTTGTATGCACATGTGCATACCATCCATATAAACGGTTACCAGGATGTTTCCCAGTTTTTCATTTTTTTGTTGTTTTCCCCTAAACCTGGCCCTATAGATATACGGAAAAACTCACAAACACTCCTCACTTTTATTGAGGCTTGAACCCTTGACCTCCCGGGAGGTTGGGCTCAACCGGATACCACTAGGCCAATGACCCTTTGGTCTCCCTTTCAGTCTTTGTAGTTTTTTGTATTCTTTGTTGGGTTAAAACTTACCATATTGATGTCTGGTACAGGCTGCAATTGCTGCCAACAAAAAAGGATCCGATAATGCAACTGAAAATCTGCGACAAAATAGAAATGCAGATGAAAAAAGTTTTCAAAGAAATGACACTGAATTGAGGGCAGACGAAAATCCAGCGAGTGTCATTCAGCAATTTACCTCTGTCCTTGAAAATTGTGATGCTTCCAATAATTGTGGTGGCAAAGAAAAGGTATATATATATCTCTATTGTGTACATGATTTTCAATCATATGCTTTATTGCCTCTTCATTCCTGTTTGTAGTAATAGATTCCTCCCCCACATCCAAAAACTCAACTTCAAAGAATTTCTAGCACCTTCTATCCAATTAGTGTCTTGTTTTAGGCCATGTTTGGGCGTTTGGTAACCATAGGCTAGCTTATTATTTGAGCTTATTAAGAAACCTCTTTTGGTTAACCATGATCTAACTGATAAGCTAGCTTTTTGAAACTTACTTCAAGTAACATTTCAATAAGCTCCAGTGCCTTTTCCCCACTTTTTTCCAATAATCCCCTTATTTATTTCCATTTAATTTTCAATGTATCCTTTTTGGTCATTTTACATTGTCAATCGGCTTCTCAGTTAGGTTTTACCAAACATAACTAGTTTACCGCTAACAGCTAGCTTATCAACTAGTTTACCCCATGGGACAAGGTGGAATATACCTATATTTTACCAATATAATCTCAAGATAAACTCGAATTCTCTTCTAAAACATCAAATACGCCTCCCTCTTTACATTTTATTCATGCTTTAAAATAAAATTTGGAAACATGATTTTTTTTTATTTTGGTGTCATTTTAATCGCCTTGACAAAAACTTTCTAATGATATATTTTGCTATATAAAATTATAATTTAATAAGTTGCATAAATTAATCAAAACATATAAACAACTCATTAGGGTAAATTGGTTATTTTATCTGTTAGGTCCTGTCCAGTTATATCTTACCAAACATTGAACATCTGTTCTGCATGTTATGTTATGTTATGTCCTATCCTGTCTGGATACCAATCACACCCTACATACTTTTATCATCTTATCATGTTTCCCACACTTTTACTAGAATGCGTAATTAGCCTGATCAATATTTTTATTTGCATAGGCAACGAGCATAGTTGACAAGTCACCTGTAAAAGTTGGATCGGTGAGGTTGACAAATCAAGAAAATTCATATGACATTTCGCCATATCAATGTTCGGATGATGAGGATGAAGACGACGATGACATACCCACCAAGAAGTTTGTCCCTTCATGGGCCAGGTGAGAATAACTTAATCATCTCTTCAGTTCTTTTAATCAAGTCGTAAATATGCCATTTGGTTCGTAGATAAAGGTTCGTGTGAGAATAGGAGTTAAGGTGAGAAGTGTAAGAAGGGATTTGGACCCTTGATCACATTTCTCATGGAAATTGATCCGGTGCATCTCATTACGGTTGATCTTCAATTGGGATTGATCCAAGGGTGGGGATCCCTTCCTACCCTTCTCACGTTAACTTCTATTCTCACCGGAACCCAACCAATGGTTCATATGGCATAGGATCTTGTGAGAAATAGAGTTAAGGTGAGAAGCGTAAGAAGAGATCTGAACCCCTGATCACTTTTAATCTCATACCCATCCATGAATTGCGCTTGAGAGGGGAGTTGATCCGGTGCATCTCAGTGCATCTCATCCTAATGTGCATCCAAGGGTGGAGATCCCTTCTTACCATTCTCATCATAACTTCCATCTTCACCGGAACCTAACCAATGGTTCATATTCGGTCTCTAATTGCTAAGGAATGTGACTTGCTTTCTGCAGTAAGCACCGTGTGGCTATGGTTCTTCCATTGCAGCAGAAACTCGACCCTGAGACAATCTTTTCTGTAGACAGCTTTTGCAGTATGGATGAAGGTAATTGTCTGATATCGTGTTTTCATGTTGATCAAAATTATTTTTATTTAATTTTAATTGTGGCGGGGGTAATAATGTAATATTCTCTCCTATGAGACTGAAACTCCCAACCATGAGGGTCTACTCAACTTAAGGGTGTCCATGGTGCGGTTTGGGGTCAAACTATAAACCGCACCGCATATATCTTATATGTAACGCACTTTACACCTACAAGCCAATAATTATAAGATTAAAAACTTTATTATAAAATCAACGACAACGTGACGGTAATCCAAACAAATAAAAAGTTTAAGTACATCCAATTCCCAAATACATATTACATAATTGGAAATAGTCTAAGAAAACTAAAAATATTACATAACTAAAAATAGTCTAAGAAAACTAAAAATATTACGTAAATTAGCCTAATTATTATTATATATAATATAAGTTAAAAAATATATAAAAAAATGTGGGTGCGGTTGAACTTTGAACCACAGTTTGATAACTCAAAAACCGCAAACCACATCGCATTGCGCAGTTTGGTAAAAATGCAAACAGTAAACTGTAAATTAGCCTAATTATTATTATTTAATGTTCTAATAACCATTAACCATTGATTATGTGCCTACAGTTCTCCTTCCTCGAAGGCTACAGGCACAATAGGTGGCGGCTAACGATTACACACTCGGCTACAAATCAAAAGGTATTGACTGTACTTGATTATTTATTTTCGGGCAAAATGCATTAAGTTTGCTATACTTGGTGTTGACTATTTTTTATCAATTAGCGCAGCTGAGGGAGGTTCATTTAGGAACCCTAAATATTTTAAGAACTGAGGAACCACCTATTTTATGTAATAACCTTGAATAATAATGAATATTATGGTTTCTGTGTTCTCAAAATATTTAAGGTTCTTAAATAAACCTGCCACGAGCACAACAAACATTCAATTCTTTCTATTTTGTTTCCAGCATTTTTGATAAACGGGGTTTCAGCCTGTATGCCATCGGTTAATTTTGATATGCTATTCATCCACGTCATCAATAATTATAATTACAAAATCTACCAGACTACCTGTAAAAAATGTGTACGAAATAGGAAGAATTGAACGTTTATTATACAATTTGAGGAAAAAAATCACGCTAGATAGAAACCAACTCAATCGGTTAATTTTGATATGCTATTCTTCCACGTCATCAATAATTACAAAATCTACTGGTTACCAGTCAAAAATGTGGTTTATTGTACTATTTGAGGGAAAAAATCACGCTAGATAGAAACCAACTCAATTGGTTAATTTTGATATGCTATTTTTCCACGTCATCAATAATTACAAAATCTACTGGTTACTAGTCAAAAATGTGTACGAAATAGGAAGAATTGAACGTTTATTATACTATTTGAGAAAAAAAAATCACGCTAGATAGAAATAAATGCAAACTTTGTTACATTTGATGCATTTTGGTGTTTGCTTTCCCTAGTTTCACTAAGGCATAACCTGTTACTCCCTCCGTCCCAAATTAAGTGTCCATAATTGAAATGACACAGTTTTATACATGTATAATTATTACACTTTTTGATTAATCAAATGACATCTTTACCCTTATTTAATTTCTCTCTCTTTACAACTCTTAAAATATTTATGCATTAGTTAAGGGTAAATTTGAGAATTTGGTTATTTACTTTTGAAAGTGGACACTTATTTTGGGACAAATATATATATATATATATATATATATATATATATAGAAATGTGGACACTTATTGTAGGTTGTTTTCTTTCTTTCTTGACGATATTTTTGTTACTTCTGCAGATTTTAATCGAGCACTCTTTCCTGCTCGTCGTTTTTTTGTGATTCAAGAACTCATCCATGGGGTCGATGTATACAATTCATATGCAGATCAAATGGCTCCAAATGTTACGTTTGTTTTAGATTAAGATCTTCAATTACTTAGCGTTCCATTTCTCGTGTTTCATGCTGGTAAACAGTATGTTCTTTTTGCTCACTAGCCGAAGCCCCATATGAGCATGTAGCTTAATGATTTCGAGCTTGTAATTACTTCTACCCAAAATAACTGCAACAAATTTGGCTCTATGCACATAATTTTATTGCAATTTTTTTGAAACATAAAGATGTTCAGTCTTGATTCCCCATTCCTGTAAGTCGGAAATATGTGGTCGTAAGGGTGCATTCGAGGTAGGTTGGTTAAACGAAATAACGTAAAGTTTTAAGGTTTTTATTTGATATGGATGGTTTAGTAATTTGCATATCTTGTCCATCTTCCTATTTTTGTTCTACCTATGTTGCAATAAAACTTAATTTATTTACTAGTGTCTTAAATCTAGTTGTCATGTCAAACGTACACGTTGTGGGACATAAATTTCCAGTTCTGTCATGTTCTATGTACCAATGCACCTAATAAAATAAAGAAGTTAATGTTTTAATTTAAGTAAAAACAGATAAATTAAACATCATATACAAAATACGCATCAAAAGAATCATACACAAAATGTGCATTATTTATTCTTTTATATCATGTTATAATCATGAATGAAGTCATGCACGGTAGCAATACCAAACCAAATATAACGAATAACGGAGCCCTGAGTTAAGCTTTGGCTAACCCACAACCCAGAAAACCACGAAGAATAAAGATTTTGAAACAAAACCCACAAATTTACAACCTTTAATTTAGGCATGTGGATTTGTCTTGAAGCTATCAACAACTTAGAGCATCTTCAACAGCTATGTTATAGTAGAAAAAAGAGTATTTTTAATATATTTGTTGCTCCAACAGCTATGCTATTTCATATGCTAAATAGAGAAATGAAGAGATAGATGAAAAAAATCTCTAAATTTAGAGAAATCTCTAAAACTATATAGAAGAGAGAGAAATAATAATTTAATTAAATTCAACCAATTAAAACTATTGAAGTGACAAATGTTGGAGAAAGAAATAATATTTTATTAAATGTTTTGAATATTTTATTAATATAGTTTAGTTATAATTGCTAAAATAGAATAGCTGTTGGAGTTGTATGTAAATTTTTTTAGAGATTTTAAATTTTCATACTCTATTTAAAAAAAATAATAGCATAACTGTTGAAGATGCTCTTATATATATATATGATATGAGATTATGCCAAAATTAAATTAATATTATTGAAATATAACTACAAAATTTGATAATAATTTGAAAAAAAAGCAAAATATTACAATAAAAATCATATTCCAGTCTTACTGTTTAGAGTAAATTACGATTTGTGTCCTTATAGTTTATTGTTCATTGTTATTTTCATTCTTATAATTTACAACTTTTTGTTGTTTAAATTTCTATGGTTTACAATTCTTACTGTTTTGTTCCGTTGTATTTAAAGCTGTAGGAATGAGGGTGTAAACGAGTCAAGTCAAATAACAGGTTATTCGAGTTTGGCTAGATAAAATTGTATTAGGCTCGTGCTCGAATATATTTTCAGTGTTTGAGCTCGAGCTCGATGCTCGTTTATAAGGTTATATCTGATATCAATTAACTCGTTTATTTATTGAAACTCGGTAATTTTTATACTTCGATTATATAATTTCTAAACATATAAAAATCTTTGTCTAAAAAAAGTGTATGCCGGAATGACTCGGTTCAACTTGACTCGTAAAGTTTAATCGAGTTTTCGAACGAGTAGAGTCGAACATTGGTGCAATGGAGTTCAACTCGTTAAGTTAAACGAGTTTTATTTTGTAATCGAGATCGACTCGAACTCGATGATTATCTATTAAACTTAACCTCGAATAAATCGTTAAAAGTTCGGCTCTTTTATTAGTTTGTACCCCTAGGTGGTTAAGGATTAGTCATTGACAAAAATAATAATAAATTACGAAAATTACAATTTCTAAACGATTGTATCATCAAAATAGCATTTTACTCTATTGTTAACAATATAACAATAAAGGCATCTTTAAATATAAACTACTCAAAAAAGTTACAAACTATACAAACTTGTATAAATCAATATAAAAAATGATTTTTTTACGATTTTTTTTTCCATCAAACGCTATGATTTAAAATATTATTATGCATATGTTTGTTTCACCTTATGCAAAAAATACATGTGAAACTTTTACATTATGAAACAAATACATATGAATTTTTTTTCATAAAAAACTATATGAAAAACTTTCAACTTATGAAAACAAATACATGTAAAACTTTTAGAAGATGACACAAACATATATGTAATAATATCTTAAATCATAAAAAAATTATTTTTTATATTAACTTGTACGAGTTTGTATAGTTTGTAACTTTTAAGTTGTTTGTATTTGAAGTTGTGTGTGTAGCAATACGATGCCGTTTGGTATCAAATTACAATAAACCGTTTCTCACGAACTCACCCATTTTCCCCCTCTGTATCTAACCGTTTAAACCCCTTTCTTCACCACTCACCCACCTGCAAAACTTCCGATTAAGATTTCTCCTTCTTCAATCATGAACCCTAGAAAACACATTTTTTTCTTGTTGATTTTCACTTTCGTTTCCTTTTTCAATCCATCAATGGCGTATCCACGTAACGTCGCCTTCGAATTCCCTTTTCTTCCACTCCAAAACTTCACCCTCCTCGGTGACTCATACCTCCGTAACGGCGTCGCCGGCCTCACTCTTGAATCCGAGGTACCTTCTTCCTCCGCCGGAACCCTAATCTACACCACACCAATTCGTTTCTCCGATAACCGTACAAACTCCACCGCCTCCTTCTCCACCAGATTCTCCTTCTCAATCGTCACACTCAACCCTCTCGCCTCCGTCGGCGACGGACTATCGTTCTTCATCTCGCCGGAAAATCACACTCTCGGATCCCCCGGCGGTTATTTGGCACTGGTGAATTCGTCCAAATTAACTCAAAACAAGTTCATCGCGATTGAATTCGATACCAGACTCGACCCGTATTTCAACGATCCGAATGAGAATCATGTCGGATTGGATATCAATAGTTTGAATTCGATCAAAACATCCGATTGTATGTCGGCTGGAATCGATTTAAGAACTGGAATTTCATTCACTACATGGATTGATTACAATAACGATCGGAAGAATCTCCAAGTCTTCTTGACCCGATCACGATCCAAACCCGAATACCCAATCTTGGCCATGGATATCGATCTATCTACCTATTTCCAAGAGTATATGTATCTAGGGTTTTCAGGATCTACAGAAGGAAGTACAGAAACACATCTGATCGAAAATTGGAGCTTCAATTCATCTGGAATCAAACATTTCAACCCTAGAATCAACAATCCACACAATGTTACTGATAACACCATCATGAAGAACCCTCCAATTTATGAAGATAATTTCCGTAAAAAGATCCGATTCGTTCTAGAAGTTTCCGGCCCAGTGTTCTTATTTGCAATTCTCGTGTTCTTCGGCTACATTTCCGTCAAGAAATGGAGATCGATTCAAACCGAAATGAACATAAAAGCAGAAGTTACAAAAAAGCTGAAAGAATTCAGCTACCGAGAGCTCAAGATCGCCACAAATGGCTTCCATTCGAGTAGAATCATCGGAAACGGTTCTTTCGGAACCGTTTATAAAGCGTTTTTGTTAACTTCCGGAACCACCGCAGCCGTGAAACGATCGTTACGGTCCCACGAAGCCAAAACCGAGTTCTTCTCCGAGTTATCGGTGATTGCTCGTTTACGTCACAAAAATCTCGTTCAGCTTCTCGGATGGTGTGTCGAAAAGGGCGAATTACTGCTCGTTTACGAGCTAATGCCGTATGGAAGTATCGATAAGGTTTTATATCAAGATCCCGATCATTGGGGTTTCTTGAAATGGGGAAATCGTTATAAAATCGCTATCGGTTTAGCTTCGGCTTTGGCTTATCTTCATCAAGAATGTGATAAATTGGTGATCCATAGAGATATAAAAGCTAGTAATGTGATGTTAGATGCTAACTTGAATGCCCGATTAGGGGACTTCGGGTTAGCCCGGTTAGCCGATCATAATAAGAGTCCGGTTTCGACTCTAACCGCTGGAACCGTTGGTTATCTGGCTCCTGAATATCTTCATTGCGGTAAAGCCACCGATAAGACGGATGTGTTCAGCTACGGTGTGGTGGTGTTGGAAGTGTGTTGTGGCCGGAGGCCGATTGATAAGGAAACCGGAGGCGGAAATATGGTGAATTTGGTGGATTGGGTGTGGTGGCTGTATGGGAGAGGTAAGATTTTGGAGGCGGTGGATAAGCGGCTTAATGGGGAGTTCGATGAGGTGGAAAGTAAGCGGCTTTTGATGGTTGGGTTAAGCTGTGCGAATCCCGATAGCTTAATGAGGCCGTCGATGAGACGGGTGTTGCAGATTTTGGAGAAAGAGGCGGCGGAAGTGGTGGTGCCGCTAGTGAAACCGGTGGTGAATTTGCCGGCTAGTTTGCCGATGAGTTTGAAGGATATTTTGTCATCTTCTGATGATGATGATGATGATGTGAGTCGAAAATCGTTTGAAGAAGGAAATGTGAGTGGAAAATCATTTGATAGTACGTTCGAGATTTGTATAGATGGGGTCCGAGAGTAGAAAGTTTACGTTTTATAGGATTTATTCTTAATGTTTTTGTGTATATAATTTGATCATTGATTAGCGTTAAAAAAAACTTTAACAAGTACTGGTTGGTCAGATAAATTTCTAAATTCACCTCCATGATCGATTTTGTAAGGATAAAGTTGTATTTTTCATCTGATTTTGTTAAAAGATGTTATTTGTTGTAGAGTTTATTTGAATTAAAAAAATGATAAAAGTAACATGGATTTTAAAATTTTGAATCCAGAGATCGAAATAAGATGTTTCTTTATAAATTTGATTTTTTTAAAAAGTAAAATATTTCATAAATCATTTTTACGATTCAAAGTGACAAGAACGAGAATTCGACCGTAATGTAAGGGATGAGTCAAATAAAAGACTAAACATGCAATTACGAGAAAGTTGAAAGTCCAAGGGTTGAATGGTCACTAAGTAAACCTTGAGGGCTTGTTTGAAAATTAATGGGTCGCTTACCAAGGGCTTACCGGTGCCATTTACTTTACTAGGTCTGTATTGCAAGAACTGAAAATCTTACCCGATAGGTGGCACAACAACGACCAAAAAAATGGTTAATGCTTATTAGGTAAAATATGTTTACCGAAAATTCATTTTTACAACCAAAAAAACTATTCGATATGGTAAGTGAATGTGGTGATTATTGCGAGTAAGCATTTACTCAATACCTGTTTGGCAAGGGACCTCTAATCTGAATTAGATGCAGATAAGGAAAATCGTTGAAAGAAGTAGTCGTGGTTGTGACAGCACAAGGGAGAACGATATCTGTATTTGATAGCAGAAACTACTAATTTGCATCTTTATTTTGTTTTAGAGAAAACTTGATAGAAACATATTGTAACACCCCTAAAAATGGGAGTTAATTTAAACCAAATAAAATGCGGAATAACTTAAAAAAATAAATATCACCCATAAAGATGGGGAGAAGTTAGAGAGTTAACAACTTCAAAGGGATACTAGACGACAACCTATTAATCTATACAAAATTCAGAATACAGATTAAGTTCGGGTGTCTATAAATCCTCAAAATGTGCTTCTATGCAACTCATCTATACACACGAAGGTGTACTTCAAAAAGGATACCACTACCGGCACCTAGCTCCACTCATCCCATCAAGCCCCACCAGCTTGATCACCTGTTATACATGTCATTTTAAGAAAAAGTGTTAGGCTTAAAGCCTAGTGAGAACAAACAGTTCAAAAATATAGAAAAGCCATTTCAACTTCGAAAACGGTAAATAAACATATAACCGAAAGCTTTTCTCAAAACATCTCTTTTTCTTTACTTCTGCGATTTACACCTAAAAGATACGCTTTACTTCTCTTGGGGGAAACTTCTACGGGAATGTCCCGTCATCACATTAATCCTCACGAGTTCAACCCCAAACCGGGATCTATTACAAGTGCCCTCCCCAAGTACATCTGACTATATACGCTTTACTTCTCTTGGGGGAAACTTCTACGGGAATGACCCGTCATCACATTAATCCTCACGAGTTCAACCCCAAACCGGGATCTATTACAAGTGCCCTCCCCAAGTACTTCTGACTATACGTGCCTATGGATCCATTACACTAGTCTAACATCTTAATACAATTGTTTCCAATGTATTACTTCTCTTCACAAAACTTGTGAAGTATAACATCTTGCTTCCCAAAACTTTCCTTCCAAAATTAGGTCAAAACAACATTAAGGTTTATACATCATATTTCTCATCAAAAACCCATAAGGGTGTTTTAAAACCGTTCTTCGTACTCATTTCATCATTTCAAAGAAAAACCATAAATGACACATTTTGACCTAGTTTTTACCAAAACCTTCCAAGTATAGAAATACTTATTTTAAACATTACATTAAGGCAAATTACTTTATTTTGACATGTATAAAGTTTTAGAAAGGTAAGAATGAACTCACAAGCTAGATTTCGGCTAAATCTAGGTTTTATCCCAATACCGAGCTTCATTAGGTGAGGACTTCAAATCCACAAGTTTCCACCTATAAAATCTTCATCTAGGTCATAAACAAACCCAACATACACCAAAATCAAACCCAAATCAGAAATCATAGAACCAAACCCTAGATTCAAGATTTCGTAGAGGTGATCGTACCTTTCAACGTATGGGAACCCCAAATCATCAAGTAAACTTTAATCTTCATTGCTTCCATCTTAAAAAGCTCTGAAATACGAAACCGCAGCACTTTGAATCGCCCAAATCGGAGCTGTGATGAAGAAGTTATGGCCAAATGAAGAAAATCTCGTTTTTAACCACTGGGGCCGCCCGCGATCATGCCTCGCGATCATGCCCTGTCATGATCGCCCGTGTCACCCCAAAATCTGATTTTTCATGTCTAACTCACGGTACCAGTTGTGCGATTATGACATGCTATCATGCCACTGTCATAATCGCCGGGCATCATAGCCTGGACCATTCCGAGGTGTTTTTTTTCCCACTTTTCACCTGTTTTGATCCCGTTTCTCGTCTAGTAAATGATATCCAAAATCATTAACTTCAAAATACTTATCTCGTTGATTCTAAGAGCGGAATACAAGGAGAACTCGGGGTTACATTTTATCAAAGACCCGATTGATACATTGTGCCATTGTCACTATAGCATGACACACTTGTTGGGACCACCAATCACTTGGTACCATCGGTGCTATTGTGACAGATGTCATAACCGTATGACACAATGGCTAAGACGACCATACTCTTAGTACTATTGGTGCTATTGTGACAGTTGTCACTATCTCACAACACCACCACTCAAACTCTGAAATTAGCTTCTCTTTAATAGACCACTCGGTTCAACACTTTCTTTAACTGGAAAAGAAACCAGGATGTTACACATATATATAAAGAGCAAATATTGAATTATAATGAAGGCAAAAGAGTCATTGAAGGATTTCAAATTCGTATATCAAATTAAGGTAAGAAATCAACACCAAATTTGCATTTAATTGTTTCTTTAGTAGCATGACGTATATTCGAATCGATTGGTATAAGATTTGAGTCAAAATGGAGACATTAAGACCCACGGTTTTAGTATAAATGTTATACATGTTGCAGTTATAATACAAAAGAAAGTAAATTACTGAATGCGAATATGTCAATTTCATTTAAGTCGATGTTTAAGATGTTAAATGTAAAAGCACCTGAATAAGTGTGTATTGGAACAATTCAACTATAAATTGAATGACTCAGTTGTATCAAATTTGCAGAGATGGATGATATGACTTCTGCACGGTCACGTAGAATTCCACATGGAGCCAGGAGGCCTACTGCATTTATTACACACGCATAACATACTTTTTGCTACTTGGACACAACATTGTAATATCAATACATTTGTAATTCATGCGACATTTATTCTATTAAATAACATGATCATGTTAGTTTGATAGGAGACATATTGTCTTCACCACACGATCGTTTGATGTCCCATAATGTGGTTTGGCATGAACGCCTGATGTCCATGCTATAGCAGTATATCTGATTATGACAAAATAGTATGACTTTTTTTTTGACGTTCTTATAGTTTATTGTCGGTTCACATGTTTAAACCTTTTTATAAAAGTTATGGGTATTTTTAACACATTTTCTTTGATTTAAACATCATCTAATCCACAGCCGACTATCCCAGGATGAAACTGATATAATTTGTGTATTGAAACTGATATAATTTTTTTATATTAACTTCGATATCCAATCCACAGCCGACTATCCCAGGGCGATCACCCGCTTTGCGGGTAGCCCGGAATCACCATATTTGAATTTTCGTGACCACAAATGAATTTTTATTCCTTATTGGATTCGAACCTGAGACCTCCATGTATTTTTAATTATTGAAGTCCAAACTCAGACCAATCGGATACCATCCTTGTAATTTATAAGTTTTTTTAGGTTTGAATAAAAGGATTTTGATTATTTATAGGTTAACTAAATAGTTTTTATGATCAATTTTGTATTAGATGCAACAAAACAAATTTATTCAAGAAAATTAAAATAAAATTACTTTTACCCTTCTATTGTTAACTATTACTTGTCATATTTTACATTTAAAATACTTCAACGATTTTTAAAAATATCGTATTAGGTTCTTTTATTTATTGATGAATTGAACAATTAAATTTATAGAACACTTAAATATTTGAAGATAACCTTAACCAAATAGCCAAATTTATAACCAAATTCTTTTTGAATCAAAATTCTTATTTTAGTCGTAATTTACGTAAATGACTGATCGATAAGATGTTTAACGTAAATTAACATAATTTACATAAATTCTTATTTTTGATAAAAATAAGATGTTTAACGCAAATATGGATCCTTATGTTAATTTGTCGTAAAAGATTTCTTTTACTTGAAAATCAAGTTTACGTAAATCTGATTAAGACAAAAATTCGATTGAAAAAGTGACTAAAATTAAATTTGATTAGAAAGATCGATTGTTTTAATGAATTTTTCATATTCAAATTATCAAAATTAAAAGAACATATTTAAATACCATCCTTTCCAACCCATTTTGTATTAAATGATTATTAATACAAAATTTGAATTCTTTTGGAATGTGATATTGTGGTGTAAATATATTTCTTATTAATTCATAGAATTTGATTGTTAAGAAAGGAATCATTTGCTTTGTTGACTTTTCCCCATATTTTCAAATATCATTATTTTTTAGGCTTATACAAAAAGATGCCATCATTTCATTTTACTTTTTTTTTTGAAAAGTATTTCATTTTACTTTAAAAACCATATAATCTCCTTTTTATTATCAGAACTGTAGTAATATAGTTTTTATAATTATAATCAATACAGGGGAGGTTAATAACATTCTTGTTAAATAAATTCATTTTCATACACATTAATATTAAAATAATTTTTTTATATTTTTAACTTTAAAAAAGTATAACAAATTCTGTGCACATCTCTACTAAAAGATATTATTATCACTCCCCTTAAAGCATCCATAATGTTATGGTTTCTTCACCGTGTTTTTTCATCACTTTTTTCTTACACATTATTGCCACCTTAATAACCTAAAAACTTCTACATGCATTCACTATGTGAAAAACCTCACCTAAACTTTTTCAAACTTTTCAGGGTCCCACCATTTTAATTTAATATTATTTATATTCTTATTTATAAAAATTGATACAAATACAAATTTATTTATATCGAGAAAATACTATTGCATTAATTATACATAATTTTTTAAATATTTTAATACAATATGTTATATATAAAAATTTATTATGAAACAATTAACCACTTAAATAAAACTAAATTAAACAATACTTTATATTACAATACTTGAAATAATATTTTTTTTCATTCATCATCACTTAAAGATCAAATATGTTCGACCAAGTCGAAACGAAGTGATGATGAAAAGTATCCTCAAAAGATACTAAAATGTATAAAATTGTATAAGTATTTGGGTTATCAATAAATCCGTAGAACTTCTATAAAAAATTGGGTTATTAAGAAATACGTAAATAAGTATGAAAATAAAAAATAAAAAAAATGATAAGTTTAAAAACATGTACAGTTAAAAATAAAAATTGGGTCATTGAGAAATCTATAAAAATATATGCAATAAAGATTAAAAAAAATAATACTAAAAAATAAAAAGTGAGTTATTAAAGAATATGTAAAAATTGTATAAAAATCTCAAATTTGAGACATTTGATTTAAATATGTAAAATATATACTTAATTTGATGTTTTTATTAATATATAATAAAATTTAAATATGAAAACTTTATATATATTAATAAATAAAATTGATTAAGAAATAAAACTGATAAACACGAGAGTTTTATAAAATTTAATAAAATTAAAACTATTTAAACACGAAAAACGCCTGAAAAAGTATGTCGTGCAGTTACGAAACTATGACCAAAAACCTCATGCTAAAAACCTTTACACAATGTGAAAAAACCTCAAAAAGAGGTTTTTGCTTTTTCAAAAAACATCTAAAAAACCTCTCAAAAACCACATTGTAATGTAGATGCTCTTTAACATATTAATTATTTATTTATACTATATCACAAAGCATTTAGCAAAAACTATTAAAAACTACTTTCTATACATACAATATTATTTATTGATGCATATTACTTAAAATTCAGGATTACAAGTAGATTATGCGTAATTACAACTTATTAAAGCTCCATGTTTGAATTTTTGTAACTAACTGCAGATAAACACTATTAAATACAAGAAAAAAATCTCATTTTAAATATGAAAGTCTAAAAACAGTAAACAGATATTTATATACATTTATTGAAAATCATATTATCAAACCAAAATTAAATTACATCAATTTAAACAAAATCATAATAAAAAATTTAATTAAAGAAACTACACAAAATTTAAATAGTTAATTTGATATTAATATCGATATATATATATTTAAAATTTTATTTTATTAAAAAATAAAACCACATAAAATCGTGTTATAACATCGACAAGGACAAAAAATAAATGAAACATTAAAATCGAAACATATCTCGCTGCATTGCGCATGTCCCTTTCTAGTAAAATTACAAAACGTTAAATCTAAAACATATTATAGTCTCCAATAAAACAATTATTCGTTTTGATTCAATTTCCTTTAGACTCGTTTGTAAACTTTTGATATGTCAATCTTGCTTATCTCTCATTTTATTTCGTCCATACGAATATGATTATATTTTATCTCAATCGTAAGAGATGATTTTTTAATGTATTTAAATATTTGTTTGGTGTATGCTTATCATTTTTTTATCCATGTAAGAATATTATTGTTTATTTATACCATATGATATACAACATTGTTACTCGAAATATTTACTTCATAAGAATCAAGACTTCTGCTTAGGGGTTGTTTACTTGCAGCTTAACAAGCTTAATCATTTGAGCAACTTATTCACTCAACCTTACAAGAGTGTTTCTTTGTGACTTAATCGTTATGCCATTAAGTCACAATTTCTATATGGAATAAGACAATACCCCTTACCTGTTCCAGTTAATTCACCCGAAACCATATCTCTTTACCTCCCTCAAACCCATTCCTTAAACATACAAATTTATCCAGACAAATAATTTAATACGTACAGATTTAGGACAATAATAAAATAAGAACCACAAAAATTACAAACTGGTGATAACCGATATTAAAAAACATTTTTACACAATTTTTGTCATAAAAAACTAATTCACATATATTTGTTTTTACGTTGTGAAAAAATCACCCGTGAAACTTTCTTTTTGTTCAATTAATGAAACGAAAAATAGACATAAAAAAGTTTCACATGGTGAAACAAATCAATATGAAACTACCATATTATAAAACAAATATACGTGAATCAATATTATACATATTAACAATGATGAAAATCTTGTGCATAAAATATGTTACAATAAGTTCTTACGGGTTTACAACATATAGTTTTAATTTAATTTAACCCTACAAGTTTAGGAGAAAACTTATCTAATCAATTTTCTTTCGTTTTTTTTTTCTTTTTTTTTTCTAAAAAGGTTTTAAAAATACAGATGTTTTTACCCTTCTCTCTTTTCCCGTCTTTTTTCCTTCGTAAAATAGGTTTCATGAACACAACGTTATAAACTTATTCTATACTGTCCAATCCGATGTCGGCATACCAAAGACTATCGTTAGTTCAAATCAAATTATTTTAATCATGCCTGTATATCAAAGGCTTTATGTTTTCCGATAACCACCTAAATTTTATAATAAAAAGTGGTATTAATTAAATGTTTATTAAATCATAGGTCGGTAAGTTTATTTAAAAAGAAAAATATAAAATACAACAATTAATGAAAAAAATAAATATAGGTAGACAAATATAATATATACAAATAAATCCCCCCTGTGTGTATTTGCTGCATATTTCTTTGTAAATCGTCTGGGGACGACAGTAGCTTCTTGCTTGAGTAATTCTCTCTGTTCTTCCCTCTTTTTTCTTCCCTTATCTATTCATCAATCAATTTCATCATACCCTAATCTAAATCTATAATCGCACAATTACTTTTTCACTTTGATCAACAGCCGAAGAAAAAACCCTTGTCGTCTCGAAAACCCTTGAATTCTTTGATTGGATTTTCTTAATTCAACACAATCTGATCGATTTTATTGTATGCCAAATTGATTATATGTAATAGTAATCATACGATCAACGATTCCATCGCCTGTGTTTTTGTGGCCAATGCTTTGATTTCAGGATGAAGTTGCGGAGAAGGAGGGCATCAGAAGTGGTTAGTGCACTTGTTATTTTTCTTCACTCTTGTTTGTTAATATCGGAACTTGTATGATGGAGTGTGTTAGTTTAGGGTTTATTCACTTTGTGTCACCACTAGCAACTTTATCCATGGATGCATCAGTATCGGTCTTTGATGATGGAGAATGAATTGAATTGAATTGAATTGGTATAACACTTCAAAATCCATTCCCCTAATTGAATTTGAAAGGAGAAATTGAACAAGTAATTTTTATTTTATTTTTTATGACACTTGTTTTAGAAGTACGTGTGGTTGCATGAATTTGCTTATATGAGAGCCAGAAATTCTGGAAGCTTGGCCTGAATTATTGAATTCATTTTCGTTGTCATGGATTAATAGTGCTTTTAGGTCATGCTATTATGTGATGTATCCCTGCTTTTTTCTTCACATTACTGATATGGTTAATCTCCCAAGCATAAATTTTTAGTCTATTTACGTTATACCAATGTTTTTGATTGTATTGATCTGTTATTAGAGTTTGAATTATGTATAGTTTGACATGTTCCCTTTTATTGTGTATCAGCCTCCCAAAATTAGGTCTTTCATCAATGGTGTAGTTGCTGCTCCACTTGAAAGTATCGAAGAGCCTTTGAAAAGCTTCTTCTGGGACTTTGACAAGGTACCTTTACAATCCTATCTGATTTGCCACATAATTTTTGCTTATATGTGTGTTGATGGCAATGATTGTTGTTGATACAGGGAGACTTCCATCACTGGGTTGATCTATTTAACCACTTTGATACTTTTTTTGAGAAATACATAAAACCAAGGAAGGATTTGCATGTTGAGGATGATTTCTTGGAGCTTGATCCTCCCTTCCCAAAGGAGGCTGTCCTGCAGATTTTGCATGTTGTTAGGATAATTTTGGACAACTGCACAAATAAGCACTTCTATAGTTCCTATGAGGTAAATTTATTTTTATAATTGATTGTTCTAATTTAATTTGCAGTGTTTCTAAAAAACCTGGATTAGGACTCCTTAAATGGCCGCCTAGGCTTAAACATCTTCTCATTTTTCAGTGATTTGAGGCTGCTTTATTGGCTTCCTAGGAGTTTTTCATCTTCTAACACTTTGATTAGCATTTAAGTGTTGAATAAAGCTTATCAATCTGCTTTTCTAAGCTTATTTTCACCAATGAGTTTCTCGCTACTTGGAGGGAACTATCACAATCCTTCCATTAGAGAAATAATTGTACAAAAATGATATAAAATCAAAGCTTAAATTTTTATATGTTCAAATAAAAGAAAAAAAATTGTCATTTTTTATATGCAAAAAATGGACTGTATATGGTTTTGAATGACTTATTTAACATGCCCAATAAATAGCGTTTACCGAAAGAAAGTAGATTCATCATTTCTTTCTTATGTGCCGATGCTAGATCATGAAATCATGCATTCAATTACAAGCATATTTCACCCTTCAACTTGCACCATTGAACTAATTGGGTCAGCATGTTTTTTTTAACCATGACATGATCTATTTCAGTTCATTTGCATGTTTAATTTTGCACAAGGCTTTCATAAGTTTCCGTGCTAATTGCTAATAGTTGGAGGCTTTTTATGTGAACTTATGTATCTGGAATTTTTTCTTTATCTACATCACTTTGTGTTGTTTTCCTAACCCTGGATTTATATCATGCAGCATCTTCTTTCTACTCTGCTGGCTTCCACCGATGCGGATGTTGTTGAATCCTGTCTGCAAACTTTGTCTTATTTCTTAAGGAAGTCGATAGGAAAACACATTTTAAGAGATGCATCTCTAAGTTCAAAGCTCTTTGCTTTTGCCCAAGGTTGGGGTGGAAAAGATGAAGGACTTGGGTTGGTTGCATGTGCCGTAGAGAATGTATCTGTTCCAGTTGCTCAGGAGTTGGGCAGTACCCTGCATTTTGAGTTCTATGCAAATGTGTCCTTGAAGGAGAACTCTGCTGCTGAACAGTCAACCGAAGGCTTACAGATTATCCATTTGCCTAAAGTCAATACTTACGAGAAGTCTGATCTTGAACTCCTGCATAAGTTAGTTGAAGAGTATAAAGTACCTCGTGCTTTAAGATTCTCCCTTTTGACAAGATTGCGTTTTGCAAGAGCTTTCAGCTCCTTTGCTGCCCGGCAACAGTACACGTGTATTCGCTTGTATGCGTTTGTAGTTCTTGTTCAAGCATGTGGTGATACTGATGATCTGGTCTCCTTTTTTAACACCGAGCCTGAGTTCATCAATGAATTGGTTACTCTGTTAAGGTATGAAGATGCAGTCCCAGAAAAAATTCGAATATTGAGTCTGTTTTCATTGGTTGCTCTTTGTCAAGATCGCTCTCGCCAGCCAACGGTGTTGTCTGCTGTAACTTCTGGTGGGCACCGTGGCATCCTATCTAGCCTCATGCAGAAGGCTATTGATGATGTGGTAAATAAGTCATCTAAAGGGTCTGTTCTCTTTGCTGAGGCTCTGCTCTCTTTGGTCACTGTTTTGGTTTCATCCTCATCTGGCTGTTCTGCCATGCGTGAAGCAGGTTTTATACCGACCCTTCTGCCTCTTCTTAAAAACACAGATCCTCAGCATTTGCATTTGGTCAGCACTTGTGTACATGTTTTAGAAGCATTTATGGACTACAGCAATCCAGCTGCTACTTTATTCCGAGACCTGGGGGGATTAGATGATACCATTTTTCGATTGAAGGTAGAAGTTTCTAATGTTGAAAATGGCTCAAAGCAAGAAGGCACTTCTGTTGAGATGGACAGTTCTGAAAGCAGTAATGGTAAAGTTTTTGCTGGTACATCTTCTGAACTGGATAGTATGCAACCTCTTTATTCTGAAGCGTTGGTGTCATACCACCGGAGGTCTCTGATGAAAGCTTTATTGCGGGCTATATCCCTTGGAACATATGCTCCTGGAACCACTGCTCGTGTTTATGGTTCCGAAGAAAGTTTGTTGCCTCATTGCTTATACGTGATCTTTAAGAAAGCAAAAGATTTTGGTGGTGGCATGTTTTCACTGGCAGCAATCGTCATGAGTGATCTCATCCACAAAGACCCTACTTGTTATTCCATCTTAGAAGAAGCTGGCCTTCCATCTGCATTTTTAGAGGCTATAATGGATAACGTGCTATGCTCCGCTGAAGCGATAACATGCATACCTCAGTGCTTGGATGCCTTGTGCCTTAGTAATAGCGGCCTCCAGGCGGTGAAAGATTGTAATGCTTTGAGATGCTTTGTGAAAATATTTACATCAAGAATGTATCTACGTGCCCTTATTGGTGATACTCCAAGTTCATTGTCTAGTGGTCTGGATGAATTAATGAGACATGCTTCTTCACTACGTGGGCATGGGGTAGATATGTTGATTGAGATATTGAAAACCATTGAAAAGCTTGGGTCTGGACCTGAAACTGCTTCCTCAACCATTGAAGCTCCAAGCTCTTCTTCTGTTCCAATGGAAACCGACGTCATTGATAAGTTGGGGGATGGCCCTGACTCCCGGGAATCCAGCAAGATTCAAAATTCTGAGAATCCATCTTCTGATACATCTTTATTGAATGTCGAGTCTTTTCTTCCTGATTGTGTCAACAATGTTGCTCGTCTGCTTGAAACAATTCTTCAAAATTCTGACACATGCCGTATATTTGTTGAGAAAAAGGGAATTGAAGCTGTTCTGCAGTTATTTACTTTGCCTCTGATGCCTTCCTCAGTTTCTGTTGGGCAGAGCATATCTATTGCTTTTAAGAGCTTCTCTCTACATCATTCTGCATCCCTTGCTCGAGCCTTATGTCTTTTCTTGAAAGAACATTTGAAATCAACAAATGAGCTACTGGCTTCTCTTGGTGGTATGCAGCTTGTGCTTGTAGACGAGATTAAAAGGACAAAAGTATTGAGATGCCTTTCTAGTCTTGAAGGTACATTGTATCTTTCAAATTCTTTGTCGAAGGGGACTACTAATCTTGTGTCTGAACTGGGAACTACTGATGCGGATGTGTTGAGAGATCTTGGAGTTGCTTACAGGGAAATACTCTGGCAAGTTTCTATTTGTTGTGATTCTAAAGTGGATGAGAAACGGAGTAATGAAGCAGAGGCCGAAAATGTTAATGCTTCAGTTGTTGGTAATGCTGATACTGCCACTGCTGGAAGTAACACTGTTGAAAGGGAAAGTGATGATGATGCGAGCATGCCGGTGGTGAGATATATGAACCCTGTTTCTGTTCGGAATAGTTCACACCCCCACTGGGGTTTAGAGCGAGACTTCGTTTCTGTTGTCAGATCTGGTGAAGGCTTCAGTCGGCGCAGTCGGCATGGATTAGCACGTATAAGAGGAGGAAGGACTGGCAGACATCTTGAAGGTTTACATATTGATCCTCAGGTCTCTATGGCCAACACTGAGACAAGTTCTTCCCATGATCTCAAGAAAAAAACCCCTGAGGTTCTTGTTATGGAAAACCTTAACAAACTTGTTTCTACTATACGTTCTTTCTTTACCACTCTTGTAAAAGGATTCCCGTCATCTAATCGCCGGAGGGCTGAAGCTGGGTCACTAAGTACTGCTTCAAAGAACATTGGAACTGCACTAGCTAAGATTTTTCTTGAGGCACTTAGTTTCCCAGGGTACACTATGGGTTCTGGTCTTGATACATTATTGTCCGTGAAGTGCCTCTATCTTGGAAAGGTTGTGGATCACATGGCGGCGCTAACATTTGATAGTAGGCGTCGTATCTGCTATACAGTAATGATAAATAACTTCTATGTCCAGGGGACCTTTAAGGAGTTACTTAACACTTTTGAAGCTACAAGTCAGTTACTATGGACATTGCCTTATTCTGCTTCGACATCTGGGGTTGGTCATGAAAAGGGTGAAAGAAGCAAATTGTCTCACAGTACATGGTTACTTGACACGTTACAGAGCTACTGTCGTCTTCTAGAGTTTTTTGTTAACTCTACCTATCTTTTGTCTCCAACCTCCACACTTCAGGCTCAGTTACTTGTACAGCCAGTGGCCGTTGGCTTGTCAATTGGGTTGTTTCCTGTTCCTCGAGATCCAGAAGTGTTTGTTCGTATGCTGCAATCTCAGGTTCTGGATGTTATACTTCCTGTCTGGAACCACTCTATGTTTCCTGGTTGTAATCCTGCACTCATTACTACAATCGTGACACTTGTCACCCATATATATTGTGGTGTTGGTGATGCAAAACGAAGTCACAGTGGTGTGTCTGGCGGTGCAAATCAGAGGTTTATGCCTCCACCTGATGAAGCTACTATTTCTACCATTGTAGAGATGGGATTTACCAGGGCAAGGGCAGAAGAAGCATTAAGACGTGTTGAAACAAATAGTGTCGAGATGGCGATGGAGTGGTTGTTCAGTCATGCCGAAGATCCTGTGCAGGAGGATGATGAATTGGCAAGAGCACTTGCTTTATCTCTAGGAAACTCATCAGAAACTTCTAAAGCTGATACCACAGAAAAAATGGCTGATGTCCAAACAGATGTTGCAGAAGCAAAGACACCGCCTGTAGATGACATTCTTGATGCAACGATGAAATTGTTTCAAAGTGGTGATTCAATGGCTTTCCCCTTGACAGATTTGCTTGTGACCTTCTGCAATAGGAATAAAGGAGAAGATCGCCCGAAAGTGATATCATATCTTATTCAACAGCTAAAAGTTTGCCCACTCGAGGCTTCAAAGGAGACCAGCACACTCGGCATGATATCACACACATTGGCATTGCTTCTTGCTGAAGATGTTACTGCTAGAGAAATTGCTGTGAAGAATGGCATCGTCTCTGTAGCAATAGATATCTTGATGAAGTTCTTGGTAGGAACCGAGTCACAAAATGAACTTTTGGTACCAAAATCTGTCAGTGCTCTGCTTCTTATCTTAGACAATTTGTTGCAATCGAGGCCTAAATTTTCTTCAGACAGTAAAGAAGGAACACAAGCAGGATCTTTACCTGATTCAAAGCAAGAACAAGCTTCTCTATCTGTTCCTCAGGCAGGTATTGAAGAGATATCTACTCCAGTTAGTGTGGATAAAGAAAAGAGCAGTGCCTTTGAAAAGATATTCGGAAAATCTACTGGTTATCTGACTGTTGAAGAGGGTAATAGGGTATTGACTGTCGCCTGTGATCTGATCAAACGACATGTGCCTGCTATGGTCATGCAGGCAGTTCTTTTGTTATGTGCACGCTTGACAAAAACACACGCTCTCGCTATACAGTTTCTTGAAAATGGAGGTATGATTGATCTTTTCAGTATACCCAAGACTTGCTTCTTCCCGGGATATGACACCGTAGCTTCTGCCATCATTCGACATCTCATTGAAGATCCTCAGACACTACAAACAGCAATGGAGTTGGAGATACGGCAGGTTCTAAGTGGCAGCCGTCATGCTGGTCGTGTTCCTCCGCGAGTATTTTTGACATCTATGGCATCTCTTATTTCCAGAGATCCCGAGGTCTTCATGAAAGCGGCAGCAGGCGTATGTCAGTTGGAAACAACTGGAGGGAGAACTGTTGTTGTATTATCCAAGGAAAAGGATAAAGAAAAGGATAAATCAAAAGCACCTGGTGTTGAAATTGGACCATCTTCTACTGAATGTGTTCGTATACCAGAAAATAAATCTCAAGATGGGCAAGTGAAGTGTGGTAAAGGTCAAAAGAAGATTCCTGCTAATCTCACCCAGGTTGTTGATCACCTGCTTGAAATTGTAATGAAATATTCTTCATTGAATTCTGAGGAAGATTGCACTGGATCTGCTAATGCCATGGAGGTTGATGAGTCTGCTGCCAACAAGGGTAAAACAAAGGTGGACGATACAAGGAAAGAATTGGACAGTCTTTCGGAAAGATCAGCAGGGTTAGCTAAGGTGACTTTTGTCCTCAAGTTGCTGAGTGATATTCTTCTGATGTATGTACATGCGGTTGGAATAATTCTGAAACGTGATTTGGAGACGTGTCAACTCCGGGCATATAATCAACTTGAATATCCTGGACAAGGTGGGATAGTGCATCATGTTATGCATCGATTTCTCCACCCTTCTATAGGTAGGGCCTCTGAAGCTGATGAATGGAGAGGGAAATTATCTGAAAAAGCTTCATGGTTTTTGGTGGTTTTGTGTGGTCGCTCAGGCGAAGGGCGTCGACGTGTCATAAATGTACTTGTTAAAGCATTGTCTTCGTTCGCAAACTCAGCCAACAATTCATCAAAGCAAAGTTTATTGCCTGATAAAAAGGTTGCTGCTTTTGTTGATTTAGTTTATTCAATTTTGTCAAAAAATTCATCCTCTAGCAATATACCTGGTTCTGGATGCTCTCCGGATATAGCTAAAGGAATGATTGATGGAGGAATGATTCCATGCCTATCCAGCATTCTTCAAGTGCTAGATTTAGACCATCCTGATGCTCCCAAAGTTGTAAATATCATTCTTAAAGCTTTGGAAGGCTTAACACGGGCTGCCAATGCTGTGGAGCAACTTACATTATCTGATTTGGCCAACAAGAAAAAGTCTGTTAGTTTGGGTACGAGATCTGATAACGAGATGGTTAATACTCCAATTGATCAGATACCGGAGAGTAGTCATAACAGTGGTCAGCATGAGATCAGAGGAACTGATGATGCTGAGCAACATCATGAAGAAACAACTCAAGATGAAGGCAATCACCATTCAAATTTAGATCATCCTGCAGAGCAAGAATTGAGAATTGAAATGGAAGAAACTGAGAATGTAAACCGGTCTGTGGAGCTGGGGATGGGGTTCATGCATGAAGAGATGGAAGATGGCGGTGTTTTACGGGATTCTGATCAAATTGAGATGACTTTTCATGTTGAGAGTAGGGGAGGAGATAATACTGGTGATGAAGATGATGACATGGGAGATGATGGTGAGGATGATGAAGATGATGATGATGGTGATGACGAAGATGAGGATATAGCTGAGGATGGTACTGCTTTGATGTCCCTAGCTGACACGGATGTGGAGGACCATGATGAAACTGGCTTGGGAGATGAATATAATGATGAGATGGTTGATGAAGAAGATGATGATTACCATGAGAATCGTGTTATTGAGGTAAGATGGAGAGAGGCCCTTGATGGGGTACTTGGCCAACCGGGAGCTGATAATGGACTTATGGACATTGCTGCAGAGCCCTTTGAAGGGGTGAATGTGGATGACCTTTTTGGCCTTCAAAGACCTTTAGGCTTTGATCGCCGCCGTCAGCAGAGTAGAACCTCATTTGAGAGATCTGGTACAGAGGTGAATGGTCTGCAGCATCCTCTTCTATTGAGACCATCACAGTCTGGTGGTGATTTGGGTTCAACGTGGTTATCAGGTGGCGGCTCATATCGAGATTTAGAATCTCTGTCTGGTGGGAACTTTGATGTTGCCCATTTCTATATGTTTGATGCTCCTGTTCTTCCCTTCGAGCATGTACGATCTACCGTATTTGGTGACAGAGTTGGAGGTGCAGCACCACCACCATTGGCTGATTTTTCTGTGGGTTTGGAGTCATTGCGTGCATCTGGACGAAGAGGACCAGGAGATGGCCGTTGGACTGATGATGGGCAACCGCAAGCAGGTGGTCTGGCTGCTGCTATTGCACAGGCTGTAGAAGAGCAGTTCATGTCTCAGTTACGCAGTACATCCCCTCCATCCAGTTCTGCTGAAAGGCATTCCCTTAATTCAGGATCTTTGGGGAGACAAGCGGATTCCCCCTTAGGTAATGATAATCAGTTGGCCGCAGAGGTTCTGAATGGTGATGCTCAGCGGAGTGAAGGTCGGCATGGTGAGAGCAATCAAGAGCTTAATGAAATGGTTGAAAATGTTGACAGTCAGGAACAGGTGCAGCCTAATATGGTTGTTGAACAAACGGGAGAAGGACAAGAACACAGGCCCTGCCCTGATGTTGTAAACATTGCACCAGGTGGTCATGATAACATGGAGATTGGAGAAGGAAATGGAAGTGTGAATGAGCAGCAGGTAGAACTTTATTATTTCTTTGTTCTGTCATAGGTCTTTTTTTTGGTTATGTTCTCTGATGCAACTATACATGACATGCTGAGTTCTTTCAGGAGTTGTCCGCAACTGATGACGAGGCCGACAATCATCTGTTGGTAACCACGACTGATAATGTGCCCAATTCTGGTGATCATCATGCTATAGTTACCGGAAATGCCGATGTTGATATGAATGTCACTGATTCCATAGCAAATCATGAAGGCGATCCAGGACAGAACACTCAGATTGCCCAAGATAATGGTCAAACTGGTCAATCAGATGAAACTGGTGCAAGTAATGTAGCTTCAAATTCAAATGGCATAGATCCAACCTTCTTGGAGGCATTACCTGCAGATTTGAGGGCAGAAGTACTAGCTTCACAACAAGCTCAATCTGCCCCAGCTCCGGTTTCTGCCCCAGTTCCTGCTACAGCTGAAGATATTGATCCAGAATTTTTAGCCGCTCTTCCTCCAGACATCCAAGCCGAAGTTTTAGCGCAGCAACGTGCACAGAGGGTTGCACATCAGGCTGAAGGACAACCTGTGGATATGGATAATGCTTCAATTATAGCTACTTTTCCAGCCGATTTGCGCGAAGAGGTTTGCATCCTGAACTCCAGGATTTCATACTTGTGTTAGTATGCTTAATTCGTGTTTTTTGCTTGTTTGTAGGTGCTATTGACGTCTTCAGAGGCAGTTCTTTCAGCATTGCCCTCTCCGTTGCTTGCTGAAGCACAAATGCTCAGGGATAGAGCTATGAGTCACTATCAGGCTCGTAGCTTGTTTGGAAGTAGCCACAGAATCGATAACCGGAGAAATGGCTTGGGATTTGATAGGCAGACAGTAGTAGATAGGGGTGTTGGTGTTACTATAGGACGAAGAACGTCTTCTGCTCTTCTTGAAAGGTTGAAAATGAAAGAAGTTGAGGGGGAGCCGCTTTTAGATCCTGATGCATTGAAAGCGTTGATCAGGCTTCTACGATTAGCACAGGTACACTTCATCTAGTCCCTTAGTTTGTATTTATGTTAAGAAAGCGTCTTTAACAACCTTTTCTTTTCCCAAATGCTCAATACCAAGAATAAAACATGATGTAAATGTCCTTATTAATTGTTTTCTAGTCAAACTATCATGTGAAATATTATGAAAGAAAAACTACTTGATCTCATTGATGCTGATGGATGCTGCATGCCTGCATATGCTTATCACATCATCCAATCTTCTTTCTGTGTCAGTTTTGGGTTTATAAGAGCAACTAATTAACGTAATACCATTTGGAAGAACAACTGATTCTTTTTGTTTTGAAAAATCACGATGCAACTTATAGTGTCTTAGATAATTGTTAGAGTTGAAACTCTTTCTTTGGTTTCTCTCTAATTGTGTGTCTCATGTCTATTTATCATCACATCATGGTGACTGGAAGATGGAATTGAGGAATGAAAATGACTGAACTATAACCTTGGTTTTGAGCTCATTTTGAGCTTGAAGAAAAGAAAACGAAAGGATGCCATTTGACATTTAGGTTATTAACGCCGTGTTTTTTAATTTGGAGAGAGAAAAAAAGAAATGGAAGGAAAATGGAGGGAAAGAAAGTAAAGGAAAACAATTTTTTAATTTATATTCTTGAAAGGGAAGGAAAAGGAAGCATTGAAAACAAAGAAAATAAATTTTCATGTTCGTGAAGAGGAGAAAGGAAGAAAAAGATGTCGTTTTTACTAATATACCCTTTAAATTATATCCTTTAAAATGAAAGATCGGGTAGTTTTGTAATTTCAATATTTTTTTAAAGGGTTTTGATTCCTTTCCTTTCCTTCCCATTCCCCCACATTTGGGAGGAAGTTTTGGGAGGAAACTATCATTATTTTCTTTGCATTTCCTTCCTAAAAAAGGTTCAAGAACACGAGTTCCTTTTACGTTTCTCTCCATTCCCTCCCTTTCCTTTCCTATCCTTCATAAAAATGTTTAAAGAACACAACGTTAGTCTTTGAAATATATGGAACACATTCGTTTAGAGTTTCACCATTTTCACTTCTTTTTGCCAGCCCCTTGGGAAAGGCCTTCTGCAAAGACTTTTCCTGAACTTATGTGCTCATAGTTGTACAAGGGCAATCCTTGTTTTTCTGCTACTGGACATGATCAAGATGGAGACTGAAGGTCCTGTAGGTGGGTTGACAATAGTAAATTCTCAGAGGCTTTATGGGTGTCCATCTAATGTTGTTTATGCCCGGTCACAGCTCTTAGATGGTATGGTTTCCTTTTAACATGACACTCATTTTTGTTTGAAAATTTAATATTTGTTGTTGTTGATGCTAGAGAGTTGTTCATTTACAGGTCTTCCACCTCTAGTACTGCGTCGGGTCCTTGAGATTTTGACATACTTGGCTACAAATCATTCTTCTGTTGCTAATTTGTTGTTCCATTTTGATTCTTCACTTGTTCCGGAGTCCTTGAATCTCAAATACCATGATAGGAAGAATGATAAGGGAAAAGAGAAGGTTGTTGAAGGAGGAGACATATCTCATCCTGTTGGATTGGTGGGTGATATTCCTATATTATTGTTTGTAAAGCTCTTGAATCAGCCGCTTTTCCTTCGCAGTACTGCTCATCTCGAACAGGTATTTTGGTCCATGTATATTGTTGTTCTCTCTTTCAGGCTTTCACTTGTACTGGCGTTGTAGTGCCGTTGTTGGGTTGAACATTCATTTTATCATATAAAATGTGGTGCAGGTCATGGGTCTTCTTCAAGTTGTTGTATACACTGCTGCTTCAAAGTTAGATTGCCAATCACATGCTGAACAAGCAGTGACCAGTTCCCAAGGTCTGCCTGGCAATGAAGCTGCTGATCATCCTCAGGGAGATTCTTCCTCGGTAGGAGCAGAACCTAGTCAGGATGATAAAAGTGTCAGTGATGGATTATCTACGTCGGATGACCAGAAAAGTGTCAATATGCATGACATCTTCATGAAGCTTCCACAAACTGATCTACATAATCTGTGCAGCCTTCTTGGCCATGAGGGGTAATATTTATGATTCAGTTCTTAATTTTTCCAATTGTATCCACCATTTGTTTTAAAATGAGCATTTCAAAATGAACTTTTTTTCTTCTTAGTATTTAACCCTCTAGTTGTCTAATGTACTGCAAGCGAGTAATAATAGATTGGTTTGACTAGGAATACGAGTTCTATGGTCTGAGCCTTGTGATGTATAATGAATTTATTTTGGGTTCTTACTTGGGATACCCAGAACATTGCTTGATGTACTCTCGGAAAATCAAAGATTAAATCAAAGGAAATTGAATGCTTCTCGCTAATTCGAATGCTTACAAAGGGGGTGTTTTGGCTTTCGAGAGGCAAACACTCTCCACAGGACTCGCCCCAGAATTTGTATACAAAACATAATGCTTAACCCCTCTCCTACCCAGACCTACTTAACAGACTCTTAGAGTCACTTTTCCCTTCTACCTCTTATAACAGAATACTCCTACTTCCAAAATTGTCCTTATGAAAACTACTCCCCATTCTACCCCTTTACTCCTAGCAAACGTAAGTAGTAGCAACTTTTAGGGTATAATATTGCTCCCTCACACTTCTTTTTGCTTTTCTTGCATTTGATTAGTAGCATTAATTGGCCCCCATCTTAACCGCATAAATGCAATTCTGAAATGATCAAATGATTATTTGTTTGGTGTTGCATTACTTGAAAGGTTGACACCTTAATAATTTGTCCACTAGGCTATCAGATAAAGTGTACCTGCTTACTGGGGAAGTTCTGAAGAAGTTGGCCTCAGTTGCTCCCTTGCATCGAAAGTTCTTTATTGTAGAGCTTTCAGATTTAGCTCATACTCTGAGCAGTTCAGCCATCCGGGAACTCATCACGCTAAGAAACACACATATGCTGGGACTGAGTGCTGGATCCATGGCTGGGGCTGCTGTTCTTAGAATCCTGCAGACACTTAGTTCTCTCACTGTACCTGGTATTGATGGCAGTAAGGATGTGAAGAGTGATGACAATCAGGAGCATGTTACCATGTGGAAACTAAATGTTTCACTTGAGCCTTTGTGGCAAGAATTGAGCGAGTGTATAAGTGTGACGGAAACACAGC
Source organism: Silybum marianum (assembly GCA_036898165.1). Taxonomy (NCBI): domain Eukaryota; kingdom Viridiplantae; phylum Streptophyta; class Magnoliopsida; order Asterales; family Asteraceae; genus Silybum; species Silybum marianum. The sequence goes on along the minus strand of CM072533.1, from coordinate 544,524 downwards.
TGACTCAAAGCTCGTTTTCTTCGGTTATGTCAAATACCAATGCGGGCGAGCATGCTCAGGGTTCTTCATCTTTATCTCCTCCACTTCCCCCTGGAACTCAGAGGCTTTTGCCTTTCATTGAGGCCTTTTTGGTCCTGTGTGAAAAGCTTCAAGCAAACAATTCTCTTTTGCAGCAAGATGATGCCTATGCAACCGCAACGGAAGTGAAGGAGTTTTCTGGAAATTCATCACCAAATGGGGTTGATTCTCAGAAGTGGATTGATGGTGCTGTGACATTTGTGAGGTTTGCTGAGAAGCATCGGCGGCTTTTGAATGCTTTTGTTAGGCAAAATCCTGGCTTATTGGAGAAGTCACTTTCTATGATGCTGAAAGCACCGAGGTTAATTGACTTTGATAACAAAAGGTCTTATTTCCGTTCTAGAATCAGGCAGCAGCATGATCAGCATTTAACGGGACCATTGCGGATAAGTGTTCGACGGGCTTATGTTTTGGAAGATTCCTATAATCAGTTGCGGATGCGACCCAGTCAGGACTTAAAAGGACGTTTAAACGTTCATTTTCAAGGTGAAGAGGGTATTGATGCTGGTGGTTTAACAAGAGAATGGTATCAATTGCTGTCGAGGGTAATATTTGACAAAGGAGCTTTGCTTTTTACAACTGGAGGAAACAATGCAACCTTCCAACCAAACCCTAATTCTGTTTATCAGACAGAACATCTTTCTTACTTCAAATTTGTGGGCCGTGTGGTACCTTTCCAAGAACCCTTCTTTTTTCACTTTTAAATTTTATAAAACTTTATCCTTTCCGTTGCTGTATAGTGAGATTCTGTTTCCCTATTGCAGGTTGCTAAAGCTCTGTTTGATGGGCAACTGTTGGATGCTTACTTCACTCGATCTTTCTATAAACATATCCTTGGTGTGAAGGTAACGTATCATGATATAGAAGCTGTTGATCCTGACTATTACAAGAACTTGAAGTGGTTGCTGGATGTAAGTATGCTCAAAGATATGGTTTATATTTTTATATTAATGTGTTCTTTATATTACTAGAGTTACTATTTCTTCTTTATACTTGGGTTTGTTTTCTGATCACTGTTTTTTGTATCAGAATGATGTAAGCGAGATACTGGACCTGACCTTTAGCATGGATGCAGATGAAGAAAAACACATCCTCTATGAGAAAACAGAGGTATGTAAGTAGTAGTGTATGCATTTGAAGTTCTAAAATCATATAAGATTGCTTAGGGGTGTATGCGGGTTGGGTTGGGGGGTTTACGGCATTTATACAACCTAACCCAATTATGGTTGTTTGGAAAAATCTCAACCCAACCCAACCCAACCCTTGCGGGTGGAGGCAGGTTGGGTTGGGTTGGGTTGGCGGGTTATAGTTACATAAATTTAATTACTTTATAGAACTTACGTTTATAAGACCAGACTATAAAACGTCATCTCTAAAAGTGTTACAATAGGTTTATAGGTCGCTTTTGGACGTTTCAACAAGTTTTTAGGATGCTTCTTAAATAAAGTGTCGTATTAGAAGTGATTAAGGGTCCAGATCTCTTCTTACGCTTCTCACATTAACTCTTCTTCTCATACGATCCTATGCCGGTATATTAAATAGATACATAGATACAATTATATCGAGTTTATATGTATTAGCGGCGGCTTGGGTTGGGTTGAGCTAGGCTAACCCAATTTCAACTTACCGGGTTGGGTTTAATTGGGTTGTTAGCGGGTTGGGTTGAGCGGTTTGACGGTTATTTATACACCCTTGTATTGCTTATTCTACTAACAAAATTGTCATCAACTTTAATATTGAAATTTGGTTAAACTATTCCTTTTGTATTGATGGTTTTTTTTTAAATGGGAAAAGGTTAGCGATTATGAGCTCAAACCAGGTGGACGGAATATAAGGGTAACAGAAGAAACAAAGCATGAGTATGTGGATCTTGTTGCTGAACATATACTTACAAATGCGATACGACCTCAAATTAATTCCTTTTTGGAGGGTTTTAATGAGTTGATACCACGTGACCTCATTTCTATTTTCAACGATAAAGAGCTTGAGTTGCTTATCAGTGGACTTCCAGAAATCGATTGTGAGTTTGCTTACTTTTTTTCACATTTAAAACTTGTGGTAACTTTTATTTTTCAAGCTTAATAAGGTAACCATTAACCAACTCGTTGTTATTGCAGTGGATGATCTGAAGGCCCACACTGAATATACCGGATACACAGTTGGTTCTAATGTTGTTATGTGGTTTTGGGAGGTTGTTAAAGCATTTAATAAAGAAGATAGGGCGAGATTACTTCAATTTGTGACGGGTACATCAAAGGTATGGCGTAGTTATTTCATTTTACCAAAGATCTTGTACCAGTAAAATTAAGATGATAGGGTTAGGTTTAGGGGAAAACCGTAAAAAAAATGAAAAACTGAGTAACACCCTAGTAAAAGCAGTAACCATTCATCTGTATGGTATGCACATGTGCATGCAAGTAATTTGTTAGTAATTTTTCCGGTATGCACATGTGCATAACATACATGCATGCATATATGAATATCGTACTGATGAACCATTATTAGGGTATTCCTTAGTTTTTCATTTTTTTAGGGGATATATTAGTTACTAGTAAATTTTGTATGCTAGTATCATACGTTCTCTGTCCCAAAAATAAATGTCCACAATGAAGAAGGCATGTAGTTTTAGGAACTTGTACTCATTATTCTTTTTTCTTTAGTAAATGACAATTTTACTCTTGATGATAAAAGGAGTAAAGAATTTCTAATCTCGTAATTAATGATGCAATTGGTAAGTAAATAGTTACTTTTGAAAGTGGATACTTATTTTGGGGCAAACTTAAATCGAAATATGGACACTTATTTGTATCTAAATAACGCCCATTTCATTGTATCACTAACCTTATATATTTACGTATTACTTAGGTTCCTTTGGAAGGTTTTAAAGCATTGCAAGGTATATCCGGTCCACAAAGATTTCAAATTCACAAAGCTTATGGAGGTCCAGAGAGACTGCCATCGGCTCACACCTGGTTCGTGTTTTCTTTGTTTGGTTAACCGTGACTCGACCATTTAATTATGTTATTTACGTCTATTTCTCCGTTGCAGTTTCAACCAATTAGATCTTCCTGAATACCCATCAAAAGAACATCTTCAGGAACGATTACTACTTGCTATCCACGAAGCTAGTGAAGGGTTCGGGTTTGGCTAGTGATTTCAAGCTGGCTGCTTCATTTTATTTCAGCCATTTCTTCATCTATCGACTTAATGGAACTCATAATTATGTAATTACTATATCCCTATGGTATAATTGTTGTTTTTTGTTTTTTATTATATCGGGCTAACGACTGATCCATTTTGTTTTTGGGTTTTCAGATAAAGAATTTGAAGAGCGAGAAAAGATGGTGTTTTTTGGTCATATGGAAATGGGATGCGGTTTTCTGGGTTGTTTTCGGATTAGAATAAAAACAGATGAAACTTAAAAACAGGAATATGTCGACAGGCTTAATGTAAATCGTAGTTTTTTTTTGGTTGGTTCGTAGTTTTGTTAGCCGATTTTTCGGTTTTGTGATTCATGTTACTAAGTATTTGAAGCTCTTAGAAAACGTTTTATTTCAATATTTTATTTGCAATAGCAAACAACAATTGAACATAAAAGCCTGCATTACCATTAACAAATACTACCACTTTTGATGTCTCTTAAGCAGGGCTGTAAACGAGTCGAGTTGAGTCTAATAGCTGGTCGAGTTCGGCTTGAAAAATTAATCAGGCTCGAATGTGAGGACAATCCTCAACCAATCATTTTTGTACATGAAAATTTTCATGTACAAAATCACATATGATTCATGTACAAAATCATATGTGATTTTGTACAAACTCATAAATGATACGGGCGACTTAAGTGGTCCCAAAAGTCGTCCGCTACAGTTAGTGCAAAATCACATGTGATCTTGTACATGAAAAAAGCTTATCACATTCTCGTAAATAGTTACCTTATATGAACCCCCCTTATATATACACATATATATTTTCGATGTTTGAACTCGAGGTCGATGCTCGTTTATGAGCTCGAACTCAAGTCTATTAATTTGTTTATTTGCTTAAGGTCGATGATTTTTATATCTCAAATTTCTAGTTATATAATTTGTAAACATATAAATATATTTGACTTGAAAAATGTATGATTGGATGGCTTGATTCGTAAAGTTTAACTGACCTTTCGAACGAGTCGAGTCGCACATTGGTGTTATGGAGCTTGACTTGTTACGTTAAGCTAGCTTTTTTTTTTTTTGTGAAACTGCAATACATCATCCCTGATAAACTATGACCGCAATACATCAGCCCTGCTAAACTATGACTGCAATAAACTCGGTGGCCACAATTGTTGTGTACGTTAAGCTAGCTTTATTTGTTGTTTGAGATCAACTCGAGTTTGAGAATTATTAAGTTCGAGCTCGAGTAGCTTGTTAAAAACTTGACTCGTTTACACCTCTAACCTTTAATTGTTAAATATACGCTTCGGGGAGATTTCAAATACAAATCACGTCAATTCGTACAAACCATACAAACCGCGTGTTTCATTGTTTTTTTGAATAATTTTTTTTCATGAAAGTGTTTAATATGATGAATTTGTTTCATATAATTCTTTTCTTCATGAAATTATTTTTCTTTCTACATGAAAATGAATTGATTCATGAAACTCTCAATTTGATGAATCTTGTTTCACATATTCTTGATTCACCACCCTTCATGTATTCTTAATGAAATTTTTTCATATATTATTGACTAATCAACCCTAATAATTAAGAAAAAGTGAAAAAATTTAAAAAAAATATTGGTTGCATGCGGTTTGTACGAATTGACGTGGTTTGTAACAGAAATCAACCCTATATGCTTCAAATACTTATAGACCTTTTGGGCATTCATTTTATATCATAACAAATCACATGTATCTTGAAATTTCTTATCTTCTTGTAAATTGACTGTCTTCTCGTTTGATCTTGTCTAACAGAAATTTATACTTTAAAACTTAAACTCTAAATCCTAAACCAAGAAATAATGTTTCAACTTCACTCTTTTGAGTTTGAAAATCTTTAGTTGAACAATTAGGTCTTAGGATCATGTGTACTATAACATCGATAAATTAACAACATTTCCCAACAGATTTTATAAAATACATATTTTGGCCGAACTTTTGTTCTAACATATTCTTAGAAATGGGGAAAGGCATGAAAGACGGTGTAAAATTCTGTAAATTTAAACTCACGTATTGAATATAATGAGAGAGAAATAATTTTTTATTTATATTCCCACCGGTAAGAATCTTAATATTAAATATTTATGGTAAAGAAATAATAGTTTATTACATGTATAAAATATTTTAATAATATAATTGATATTGTACTATCCTAAAATAAAAATATTTATTGAAATTGAATGCAATTTTTTTTGAAATTTTTAGAGTTTTTGATTCTCCATAAAATTTTAGAGAATCTGTTGGAAGGGAACGGTTCAAACGAGAACACTTTAATCTTACAAAAATACGTGAACATTTTTTTACTATATATAATCACACGTGACAAACTTTTACCCGTAAACACTTATCAGATAAATATGTTGCATACAATGTCGTTTTAATAGATTAAAAAATTACTCCATAAAGGCTATGTTTGGCAAACTAGCCGATGACTGATAAACTAACTGATGTCTAATAAGTTAGCTAGTAGTTCATATAAGTTAGCTGATAAACAAATTACGTTTGACAAAAACTAGTTTATGAACATGTAAAATAGCCAAAAGGACATCTTGAAGAAAATAGTCAACTACACACTTTTCATAATACAATTTAAATACATTTATAATAATATAATTTTTTAAATATTATAATATGTTAATTAATACAAACAAAATAGTAAAAAAATTAAATAATTTAAAATGTTAATTGAAAGAATTAAAATTAATTATTATATACACTATAAATATTGAATTTGTTAAAACAAATTTTAGAAAAATATATAAATTGATCTGTGATTTTCAATGATTATTACATATAATATGAGTAACAAAAAAAATGATCAACCTTACGTATTCTAAGTAATTAATATTTATCAAAAATATGATTAATAATTAAATTAAATATTTTATTAAACTTATTTAGCATATTTTAATTATCTATGAAATAAAAATGTATGATTTTATTTTTGATGTATTTTACATGAACATTTTTAAAATTGTTGTATTTACTTTTTGATATCTAAGTTTATTAAATAATAATTAAAAATAATAATTGATAAAATTGATAATATTAATAAATAATTACTAGTTATTATTAATATCTATTATATAATTAAATTTAACTGGTTTTTTTTCAGTATAAATTAATATCGAATATAAAAAATTAATATTTATTAATAACTAATACTTATTTATAATCACTGTTCATTAACAATTAATACAATAAGTAAATAACATTAACCAGGGTTATATTTAATAAAGTGTCAAAAAACTTCTAATAAATTATTTCAAGTAAGTTATCAATAAATTAATTTTATAAGTTAGTTTATGCGTATCCAAACGACTACTCGAAAAATTAGAGCATCTCCAATGGAGGTTTTTATAAGAACCTTCTTTTTGTACATTTTTTTGCCACGTTAATGTCATCTTATCAAATAAGCAACTCATCAAAAATTCCACAATGGAGGTTCTTATAAGAACCTCCTTTTTATGGGTCCCAATGATTAAATAAGTTATATTTAATAGTTAAATAAGTAAAAAAAAATAAAAAATAAGTGAAATGACATTTTTCACAAAAATCATGGTAAAAACCAAGGTTCTTATTGAGGTACCTATGGTTTGAAAGGTTATAAGGTTTTTATAAGAACCTCTCCACAATGGTTGTTCTTGTGATAAATGTGTTTTCTAGCACTCACCTTTATAGAAAAATTGTCTAATAACATCAATTTCATGGAAAGTTATTATTTAATAAATGGAAAAGTCTAAAAAACCAATAAACTATTTGATTTTGAATAATTAAGTTTTTAAACTATTTTTTTAAATGATAAAATCTCTAAACTTTCTAAAGCCGATTAAATACATCATCGTAACCTATAAAAGAGGTTAATGTGATAATAATTTGGCAAAAGTCTAAAAAACCTTAACAAACTATATGATTATGAATGATTAAGTCTCTGGTTTTTAACAAATAAATCCCTAAAAAAATTTAAATCTTCTTACCAAATAAATTTTGAACTTTTTTTAAACAAATAAATCCCAAATTTTTTTCATAAACAAAAACATGAACTTAATTCTGAACTAATAAATCCGATTTTTTTTGAAAAAAAAAATAGATCCAATTTATCTCATCGACAACACAATACAATTAACCAATTAAACAGAGAAAAATTATAACATTTTCACTACTAATTATGAAACATATAAAAATCATAGCTAAAGTATAAATAGATACATAAAAAAAATTAAGTTATACGTTAAGCAAAAATTTTGTATGTTTTGTAATTAGTACTATAAATGGTATAATTTATCTATGTTTAATTGATTTATACTTTATTGTCGATACAAGAAATTATATTTTTTTTGTATATGATTTTGTTCAAAAAAAATCCTGATTTATTTGTTCAAAATTAAATTAATGATTTTATTTCTTCAAAAAAGGGTCGAAATTTATTTGTTCAAAGAAAGTTAAAGAATTAATTTGGTAAAAAAAAATTAGAAAACATTTCTGAATTTATCTTTAAAAAAATCAAGGACTTAATCATTCAAAATTCAATAGTTTGTTGTGTTTTTTTACACTTTTTCCAAAATTTTATAACATTAACATGTTTTTACAGGTTTGATGATGTATTTAACCGGTTTCAGAAAATTTAAAGATTTTATAATTAAAAAATAATTTAAATTATTAATCATTCAAAATCAAATAGTTCGTTGAGTTTTGTTTAAGACTTTTCTTATTTAATAAACAAATTAATGATTTATTAAATAATTATTTGTTAAATTTATGAATGAAATAATTATTTGTAAATTGCAAAGCCATTTTTAGGGTTGGACGGTTTGAAATTAAACTGAAAGAAAAAGATACCGTTCCGTTACAATTCCATCCTCATTCCGATTATTCCTCAAAGATTTCTCTCTCCAACAACACCAACCAGTGAATCACTAATCTCTTCAATCAAAGTATATCTTCTGCAAATTCATGTCGGTAAGAATCAAATCGATCATTCCTTCTTTTTCTTCTTATATCTATGTATGTTACTTACTTTTTGATCATAGCTGATGGCTCTGGATCGATCGATTTTGTGGTTGTTTTGTTGGTACATGGAATCATTTCGATTCTGATCGGTTGTTTTTTGAGTGTTAAAGTTACTTGTGAAGTCGAGTTTTAATCATGATTTTTGTACTGTTTTTTTTGTTTTGATCAATTTAGGGATTTTGTCATTATGTTATCGATCATTCAAATTAATTCCTAATTTGGAATCATCAAGGCTTTGTGTGTTTAATTTCTCGTTCTATTTCGTATTCCTTTCTGCTCATGATTAGAATTGCAAAGATTATTGATGTATGTTGTTGCCAGTGGTGGACTTGAGGTTGAGGAAACGGTGTGTTTTTAGAATCAATAGGAATCTAATGGACTCTGATGTTATTTGGTGCTGGTTAGACTAATTATTCATCTAATTTTAAGATGTGGTTGATTGGTGTTCCTTCAAAACACTCAGGTCACCCCCATCAACACACACACACACACACAAAATTTGCGCTGGATAAGGTTTGAATTCCTAAACGTAAAGGTGCTTGAAAATGGCTGGTACAATGGGGTCAAGTGCCTCTTTGATCTTCTTGTTTTTTCGGTTTTTTGTGTTATAATAATAGGTATATGTTTTGTGGGTGTCTGGATAAGGGTATTTATTTTCAAATCAATCACATCTATTGCTGACTTTTATCTTCTTGTTTTGTGCAAGTGATTGATGATGTTTTATGACCAAAAATTGGAACTTCTTTGCTTATTGTCGATTTGTCTATTAAGCTCAGTTTCTGGTTGTTTTGGCAGGAGGAGAAGGGTAGGCCATTGCCGAAGTTTGGAGATTGGGATGTTAATGATCCTGCTTCAGCTGAGGGTTTTACTGTGATTTTTAATAAAGCCAGGGATGAGAAGAAGACAGGTGGTAAGCCAGAGTCACCGACAAATGTAAATCCTGGTTCTAAGCAAGCCAATGTTCCTGTAAAGAAGCCTCCAGCTGTAAGTGACCCCTTAATTTTTTTTTTCCTTATAGATGGATTTAGTTTATTTTGTTATCGTTCTAGTTATTAAATCTTATGATTGCGGTACCAAGAGTTCTTTCCCCTGATTGTAAGTGGCAGCGACACCCAAAAATGTGTAGCCTGTTTGGCATTGCCGCTTTGGACAGTCTCCCTTTCTTGAGGGGGTGAAAGGGATAAGAGAAAGGTTTTATATTATGCGAAGAAGAAATGGCGATGTAACACTTACACACACATGCACTTATATCCACATTTTTGTGATTTGTACCATTATACAAATACAAATTCATAACTATATATCCCTCTGTTCCATAATTAGAAATCAACCTTTGACTTCGGATGGCGAACCCTATGCTTCCGAATTGAATAGGTTGAAACTTATGTTTGAAGTTCTTTGGTTGAAAGTTTTTTATTTTGTAAAAAGCTTATTGCTTTATGCAGCTATCAACTTTTCTATATGACCACACAAAATTTCTCTAAAGTTAGCCGTGGCCCATGGCACACTCAAAAGTTAAAGGTTCAAATCTAGTGTAAGTGGAGGAAGTATTGTTTGGCATTGTACTTGCTTGGACGTGTAAAAGTTTACCGCAAGTTTAGTATAACCTGTGTCAAGGAGACAAAAGGGTCCTATTTTGGCTCCTTCAAGAATTTACTATCTTTCAAAAATGTATATGTAGATAGGGTTGGGCCAGCGAAAAACCACAAAAAATGGAAAATTGAGGAACACCCAATAACCATTCATTTGCACATGTGCATAAAAGTAATTTGTCCGTTATGCACATGTGCATACAGGACAACTGAATGGTTATTAGGGTATTCCTCAGTTCTCCATATTTTTTAGGTTCTCCCCTAAACCTGAGTGTGTGTATAGGGTCAGGGGAAAACTGTAAAAAAATGAAAAATTGAGGAACACCCTGGTAACCATTCATTATGTGCATACAAGTAATTTTTCCGGCATGCACATGTCCATGCATGCATACGTGCATAGAAACCAAGAAACAGGTTCAGTTACTTGTATGCACATGTGTATATCGTTAAGATAAACATTCTCAAGTTTTTCATTTTTTTGGGGCTTTTCCCTTGAACCTCCCCCTCATTCTATATATATAAATATACATACATATATATATATATATATATATATAAATATACATACATATATATATATAGGCATGAGATCATGTGAGAAGTGGAGTAAAGGTGAGAAGCGTTTTAAGGAATCTCCACCCTTGATCACTTTTAATTTCATGCCCGCCCATGAATTGCGCTTTAGAAGGGAATTGATCCGGTGCATTTCATTAGTTGTTGATCTTTAATTAAGATTGATCCAGGGGTGGAGATCCCTTCTCACCATAACTTTCCTTCTCACCGGAACCCAACCCTACATATATATATATATATATAGGGTTGGGTTCCGGTGAGAAGTGAAGTTAAAATGAGAAGCGTAAGAAGGGATGTCCATCCATGGATACACTTTAGGATGAGATGTACCGGATCAACTCCTGTATCAAAGCGCAATTCATGGGTGGGTATGAGATTAGAAGTGATCAAGGGTCCAGATCTCTTCTTACGCTTCTCACCTTAACTCTTCTTCTCACACGATCCCATGCCTATATATATATATGTGTGTGTGTGTGTCAGTAACTTGGAATCTGTACAATCAATCCCTACTTCCAATAGCTGTTTTTTTTAGTTTTTGGAACAATCAATCCCATTTTTCCTATACTATTTAACCCTTCTATTATTTGTTGGTAATCTATCTATTCCCCTCCATTTTACTGCTTATTTTTTTTCCTTTTTATCGGGATTTTATTCCCCTCCATTTTGTTATTGCAAGATTCGACTTTGACCATCTTCCTTTCAACCTTTGGTATGCAGAAGAAATGGTTTTGCTGCATGCAAGCACCGCATGCTGAATCTTGAGGAAATGGTGAACAGACGTTCCCACCCCCACCAACTTTTTAGTTTCATTTTGATCTCGTGTGTTATATATGGTGGGGCCGGAAATGGGAAAAAATGAAGACTTCTTCTAAATGTGTCTGTCTATATACAGATTTTGGCGTTCCTTGCGTCTTCTTTCTTATGTGTGTGTGTGTGTATTGTATGTTTGGTTGGTGCTGTTATGAATCAAAAGCAAGGGTCATGTGTAGTTGTTTCGACCAATTTGCTTTGGGTTGGGTTGGTTTTACCATCGGAAACTTAAAACCGATTTTTGTGATTGATTTGAGGCTTCATGGTATTACTATTACTATTTAGTAATAGGGATTTGCTAAGTCAATTGGAACGAAATCCTGAGTGAAAATGAACAAGTTTTCGGATGATAAAACTTTTCTGCTATTTAGGTGGGTTTTTTTTGTTACCTTTTATTATCCATAATATTTTATACTCTTATAGACACACATAGGAGTCGTGTTTAAGGGAAAACATATAAAAAATGAAAAACTGAAGAACACCATAATAGTCATTCATTTGGATGGTATATACATCTGCATCACATGCACATGTGCATAGAAACCAGGAAACATGCATACTGTATTGAGTGTTCCTCAAATTTCCATTTCTTAGGGGTTTCTCCCTCTCTCTCAAAGAGAGAGAGAGAGAGAGAGAGGAGGTTCATTTAGGAACCTTAAACATTTAGGACCATCGATTTATGAATATTCGTGATGAATAATATTCATCACGAATACTCATGAAATAGGTGGTTTCTGGATTTCTAAAATATCTAAGATTCTAAATAAATCTCCTATATATAAATATATATTGATAAGGGTTGAGTTTCGATGAGAAAGGAAGTTATGGTGAGAAGTGTGTTGTGCTTAGGGAATTCCAACATGCAACACAAAAAATCCACTTCAATGGATAACACCTACACCAATATGTCTTGATTTACCATTATACACCTTATTGTATGCTCAAGCCAATGTAACTTCACTGTCACAATATAATGACATAGGTTTCGGTCACGAAGGTAAGTCATACAATAGCTCCTAAGCCATTCAGCTTCTTTACATGCGCATGCTAAGGCAATGAACTGCCATAAATGAATCCGCAAGACAAGTTTGTTTCTTGAATCCCTAAGAAACCAGACCTCCACTAAGAGTGAAAATTCGTCCACTTATAAATGAATGATCACAGTTAGATATCCAACTTGCATATGAAAACCCTTCTAGTATGGAAGGAAAACAGTATATCAAAGTAGATTGTCTTCTTTAGATATTTAAGTATTGTTATAATAACTAACTGCATACCATTGTGCATGACTTGGATTGAGAGTGTGATGAATCAATTATGATCAAAAGGTGTCCAAATAAAATAGTTGGATTTCCTCTTAACACATTTTTTCTTTAACATGATTAGAACAAGGTCAAACCATTACTAGACCTAGTAATTTTAACACCTAAAATCACATTTGCTACAGCTATATCTTTTATAGAAAATAACAAACAATAATTTATTAGTATCCTCCACTTAATAGGTCATTGAATTTTCCCAATAAATTTGCAATATACACATTTGTCTACATCATTTAATGTGAAAACCATTACCTAGCACAATTTCATCTTTTGATGCCAGATTTTGGGGGTTTGCTTAAGTATGTACAATGACTTAATCAACTTAAAAACCTGTGCTCTTGACCTGGAACTATAAACCCTTCAGGTAGTTCCGTGCATACCTCGCCATCTCATTCACCATCTGAGAATGTTGTCAATGACATTCATTTGGTTAATGGCCATACCATAAATGGGATAATGCAATCAACACCTTAATCATTGTTGTTTTTGCAACTGAAGCCTAAGTGTCAAAATAATCAACACCTTCTTTTAGTCCTTCTCGGTGTGACTTTTGGCTACTAACCGAGCCATGAACTTGTCAATTGTTCCACCGACTTCCATTTTCTTCTTGAAATCCACTTAAGACCTATGAGTTTACAAACCATAGGTAAATCATCCTGATTTAGTCTATCTCGTCACCAATGGCTTCCTTCTAGATGTATGCATTGGGAGACTTCATCACCTCCTCAAAAGGTGACATGCAATGTCCATTTTATAACAAAATGGGACATAATTCTTCACCATAAGTCCTATGTCCAACCTTTATGTCAGGGAATCCTGAGAATAAGGATAACTGCGACATAGACTCTCATAAAAAAATTGCAACCTTTGATTCAATAGTGGTATTAACAACATAATGATAGAAATGCTACCATATCATGTCGATCATGTTGTTGTCACTGATTGTCATTGTACATAGTAGCCACTATCTCCACCAATTTCAATTCTTCAGAACAGGGTAAACTTTCATTGTAACTAATTAGTCTCCATTAGACAACCATATAAATTTTAATCATAACAATGACAACCACCTTCATCGTTTACCGACGATGGATTTGGTTTGTTAGCTCTTTAGAAGGGGAAAAGGGGCGAGGTTTCTTTTCAAACAACAAGAAGAGAGAGGGAGAAAAAGAGATTGTGTTTTTAAAGATAATTATAGAATATTATGTTGTATTAATAAAACTGAATGATTATCTTGTATTTGAAAGTGTTCATTATTTGGTTATCAGTTAGTTTTATGAAGTCCAGCATGTTGTAAAAACTTGTACGTATACAATAATTATCTGTAAACACTAAACTAAATGGATATGCGTTGGTAAGTATTATTGTTCAACAGGTTGTTTTTAAAACTTTTATTTAAATCTCTTAAAAGAACTTTTATAAATCTCTTAAAAAAACTTTTATTTAAATGGTTTATAATATGGTATAGTACGATCAGACCCACCTTTGAGGGGTAGGGGTCACTTGCACAGTTGCACCCGACATATAAGCCAAAGAAGAGCTGAAAGTTCTTTTTATTTTACCCTAGTTTTCTATAATGCCCCAACCATTTTTTGTTATTCATTTTGTGCCTTCACGAATAAAGTTATCATGTTATTTTATGATTTCCTTTGCTAAGTTGGATTTTATAAAAAGATGCAAATTTCATTTATCTTGCTAATTGCTATGTTTCTGATTTTGTTTGATTTCGTGGTAAAACATTGCCATTATTAACTCCCAACGACCCATTCATCAGCATTTGAATGATTTCAATATTTAAGTTGACCTTTTCTTTTGGAATGCTTGTTCATTTTGTAAAATTGTGTGCTCTCCACTGCCGTTAACGATGTTTTACTAATGCTTTCTCGAATAAATTGAAAACTGAATAATTCAAAACCTGTATAATCCAAACCTAATTTGGTAAAGACAGGATATTCAACTATGAATTTTTATTTTATCCATAGGCGTGCCCCCAGTCACCTACTAATACTATCAGTAATCCATTATAAATCAATACAAATCAACCATTATCTTGTATTTAAACATTTTTATCGATTTATTTTGGTTAACTTTATAAAATTTATATTTATCTATATCTATACTATATTATAAAGCATCTGACAAAAAACTCTTAAAAACCAATTTTTATGCATTAAAATTCAAGATTACAAGTAAATTTGTAATTCGTGTAACTAACAACAGATAAATATAATCAAATATAGTATAAACATCTTATTTTAAATATAAAAATCTAAAATATAATTATCGTTTCTCAAAACCATATATTATCGTTTTCTTAAAACCATATAAAATCGTATTATAACGTTGATAGATGGAAATAATAAGTAGGTTTTTAAAACAAAATACAAAATATACAACAATTAATGAAAAAAAGAAAAATAGGTAGAGAAATAATATATACAAATCCTCTCTCTGTGTGTTTGCTGCATATTTCTTTGTAAATCATCTGGGAACGACAGTAGCTTCTTGCTTGAGTAATTCTCTCTGTTCTTCCCTATTTCTTCCCTTTATCTATCTATCAATCAATTTCATGATACCCTAATCTATAATCGCACAATTGCTTTTCACTTTGATCAACAGCCGAAGAAAAAACCCTTGTCGTCTCGAAAACCCTTGAATTCTTTGATTGGATTTTCTTAATTCAACACAATCTGATCGATTTTAATTGTATGCCAAATTGATTATATGTAATAGTAATCATACGATCAACGATTCCATCGCCTGTGTTTTTGTGGCCAATGCTTTGATTTCAGGATGAAGTTGCGGAGAAGGAGGGCATCAGAAGTGGTTAGTGCACTTGTTATTTTCTTCACTCTTTTTTTGTTAATATCGGAACTTGTATGATGGAGTGTGTTAGTTTAGGGTTTATTCACTTTGTGTCACCACTAGCAACTTTATCCATGGATGCATCAGCAATTCAGCATCGGTCTTTCATGATGAAGAATGAATTGAATTGGTTTAATACTTCAAAATCCATTGACATAATTGAATTTGAAAGGAGCAATTGAACAAGTAATTTTCCTTTATTTTTATTTTTATGACACTTGTTTTAGAAGTACGTGTGGTTGCATGAACTTGCTATATGGGAGCCAGAAAATCTGGATGCTTGGCCTGAATTATTAAGTTCATTTTCGTTGTCATGGATTAATTGTGCTTTTAAGTCATGCTATTATGTGATGCATCCCTGTTTTTTCTGTTCTCTTTACCAATATGATCAATCTCCCAAGCATAAATTTCTAGCCTATTTCCGTTCTACCAATGTTTTTGGATTTCCCTTTTGCTCATTTTATATTATAATTGTATTCTGTAGGTATGATCTGTTATTAGAGTTTGAATTCTTTATAGTTTGACATGTTCAAATGATAATGATACATGCTATATGTTCTCCTTTGTTGTGTATCAGCCTCCCAAAATCAGGTCCTTCATCAATGGTGTAGTTGCTGCTCCACTTGAATGTATTGAAGAGCCCTTGAAAAGCTTCTTTTGGGACTTTGACAAGGTACCTTTGCAAGCCTTATCTGATTTTCCCTATAGGTTTTACTTATATCTGGGTTGATGGCAATGATTGTTGTTGATACAGGGAGACTTCCATCACTGGGTTGATCTATTCAATCACTTTGATAGTTTTTTTGAGAAATACATAAAACCTAGGAAGGATTTGCAAGTTGAGGATGATTTCTTGGAGCTTGATCCTCCCTTTCCAAGGGAGACTGTCCTGCAGATTTTGCGTGTTGCAAGGATAATTTTGGACAACTGCACGAATAAGCACTTCTATAGTTCCTATGAGGTAAATTTCTGCTTATAATTTATTAATTTGCAGTGTTCTAAAAACCCAGATTAAGACTGCTTAAGTGGCCATCTAGGCTTAAACATCTCCTCATCTCTTCAGTGGGTGGAGGCTGCTTAATTGGTTGCCTAGGAGTTTAGCATCTTCCAACACTTTGATTAACAACTAAGGGGCCGATTACCAAACCCTTACCCGGTAAGTGCTTGCCGGTAAAATTTTACACTATCACTTACTTACCGGGTAAGATTGTAGTCCAGAAAAACGGCATCATATGCAACAATTTACCCGGGTAGCGCTAACGTCGTTGCCCTCACTTACCGAGTAAAACTCTCGGTCCTTGCCTCGCTCTTACCGGGTAAGGTTCTTGGTCCTTGCCATATTCATTCGATAAGGTAATGCGACTTGGTAAGCCCGGGTAAGCGTTTGGTAAATGCCCCATAAGTGTTTCTAAAAGTTAAAAAGAGATCAATCTGCCTTCTTAAGCTTATTTTCACCAATCCGTTACTCTATACTTGTAGGGAACTATCACCATACTTCCATTAGAGAAGTAGTTATACAAAAGTGATATAAAATCAAAAATTTAATTCTTATATGTTTACGTAATATAAAAATGATTATTTTATATGCAAAAATGAACCCTATATGGTTTTAAATGACTTATTTGACTTACCAAGAAATAGCGTTTGCTGAAAGAAAGTAGATTCACCCTTTCTTTCTTATGTCAATGCTAGATCATGAAATCAAGTCTTCAATTCTAAGCATATTTCACCCTTCAACCTGCACCATTGAACTAATTGGATCAGGATGACTTTTTAACCATGACATTATCTATTTCAGTTTCGTTAGCATGTTTAATTTTGCCCAATGATTCCATAAGTTTCCATACTAATTGCTAATAGTTGGAGTCTTTTTTATGTGAACTTTTGCATCTTGAATTTCTTTTGTATCTACATTACTTTGTGTTATTTTCCTAATCCTGGATTTATATCATGCAGCATCATCTTTCTTCTCTGCTGGCTTCCACCGATGCTGATGTGGTTGAAGCCTGTCTACAAGTTTTATCATCTTTCTTGAGGAAATCACTTGGGAAACACATTATAAGAGATACATCTCTAAGTTCAAAGCTATTTGCTTTTGCACAAGGTTGGGGTGGGAAGGATGAAGGGCTTGGGTTGGTTGCTTGTGCCGTAGCAGATGTATCTGACCCAGTAAGTCAGGAGTTGGGTAGTACTCTCCATTTTGAGTTCTATGCACTGAATGATTTGTTGAAGGAAAACTTAGCTGCAGAACAGTCAACAGAAGGTTTACAGATTATCCATTTGCCTAAAGTCGATACTTGCAAAATCTCTGATAATGAACTCTTGCAAAAGTTAGTTGAAGAGTATAAAGTACCTCGTGGTTTAAGATTCTCACTTTTGACAAAATTGCGTTTTGCAAGAGCTTTCAGCTCCTTTGCTGGCCGACAACAATACACGTGTATTCGCTTGCATGCGTTTGTAGTTCTTGTTCAAGCATGTGGTGATTCTGATGATCTGGTCTCCTTTCTTAACACTGAACCGGAGTTCATCAATGAATTGGTCACTCTGCTGAGCCATGAAGATGCAGTCCCTGAAAAAATTCGAATATTAAGTCTGCTTTCATTGGTTGCTCTTTGTCAAGATCGCTCTCGGCAGCCAACAGTGTTGTCTGCTGTAACGTCTGGTGGGCATCGTGGCATCCTATCCAGCCTCATGCAGAAGGCTATTGATGCTGTGGTTAGTAAATCATCTAAATGTTCTGTGCCGTTTGCTGAGGCTCTGCTCTCTTTGGTCACTGTTTTGGTTTCATCCTCATCTGGCTGTTCTGCCATGCGTGAAGCAGGTTTTATACCGACCCTTCTGCCTCTTCTTAAAAACACAGATCCTCAACATTTGCATTTGGTCAGCACATGTGTACATGTTTTAGAAGCATTTATGGATTATAGCAATCCAGCTGCTGCTTTATTTCGAGACCTTGGAGGATTAGATGATACAATTTTTCGACTGAAGGTAGAAGTTTCTCATGTTCAAAATGGCTCAAACTCAAAGCAAGAAGGCACTTATGTTGAGATGGATAGTTCTGAATGTAGCAATAGTCAAGTTTCTGAACTGGATAATATGCAACCTCTTTATTCTGAAGCTATGGTGTCATACCACCGGAGGTCTCTGATGAAAGCTTTACTGCGGGCTATATCCCTTGGAACTTATGCTCCTGGAACCACTGCTCGTGTTTATGGCTCCGAAGAAAGTCTGTTGCCACACTGCTTATTTGTGATCTTTAGAAAAGCTAAAGATTTTGGTGGTGGCATGTTTTCTCTAGCAGCAATTGTCATGAGTGATCTCATCCACAAAGACCCTACTTGTTATTCAATCTTAGAAGAAGCTGGTCTTCCATCTGCGTTTTTAGATGCTATAATGGACAGTGTGCTCTGCTCTGCTGAAGCAATAACATGCATACCTCAATGTTTGGATGCCTTGTGCCTTAGTAATAGTGGCCTCCAGGCGGTGAAAGATCGTAATGGTTTGAGGTGCTTTGTGAAAATATTTACATCAAGAATGTACCTACGTGTCCTTATGGGTGATACTCCAAGTTCGTTGTCTAGTGGTCTGGATGAACTAATGAGACATGCTTCTTCATTACGTGGGCATGGGGTAGATATGTTGATTGAGATTTTGAGAACCATTGAAAAGATAGGATATGGACCTGAAGCTGCTTCCTCCACCACTGAAACTCCAAGCTCTTCTTTTGTTCCAATGGATACTGATGTTCTTGATAAGTTGGGGGACGGCCCTGACTCAGGGGAGTCCAGCAAGATTCAAAATCCTGAGAAGCATCCTGACCCATCTTCTGACCCATCTTCTGATACATCTTTGTTGAATGTGGAGTCCTTTCTCCCTGATTGTGTTAACAATGTTTCTCGTCTGCTTGAAACGATTCTTCAAAATTCTGACACATGCCGTATATTTGTTGAGAAAAAGGGAATTGAAGCTGTTCTGCAGTTATTTACTTTGCCTCTGATGCCTTCCTCAGTTTCTGTCGGACAGAGCATATCTGTTGCTTTTAAAAGCTTCTCTCCACATCATTCTGCATCCCTTGCTCGAGCATTATGTGTTTTCTTGAAAGAACATTTGAAATCAACAAATGAGCTACTGGCTTCTCTTGGTGGTATGCAGCTTGTGCTGGTAGACGAGATTAAAAGGACAAAGGTATTGAGGTGCCTTTCTGGTCTTGAAGGTACATTGTCTCTTTCAAATTCTTTGTCGAAGGGGGCTACTAATCTTGTATCTGAACTGGGAACTACTGATTCGGATGTGTTGAGAGATCTTGGAGTTGTTTACAGGGAAATACTCTGGCAAGTTTCTATTTGTTGTGATTCTAAAGTGGATGAGAAACGGAGTAACGTAGCAGAGGCCGAAAATGTTAATGCTTCAGTTGTTGGTAATGCTGATACTGCCACTGCTGGAAGTAACATTGTTGAAAGGGAAAGTGATGATGATGCGAGCATGCCGGTGGTGAGATATATGAACCCTGTTTCTGTTCGGAATAGTTCACACCCCCACTGGGGTTTAGAGCGTGACTTTGTTTCAGTTGTTAGATCTAGTGAAGGCTTCAGTCGGCGCAGTCGACATGGATTGGCACGTATAAGAGGAGGAAGAACCGGTAGACATCTTGATGCATTACATATTGATCCTGAGGCCTCTGTGAATAGCACTGAGACGAGTTCTTCCCAGGATGTGAAGAAAAAAAGCCCGGAGGTTCTTGTGATGGAAAATCTTAACAAACTTGCTTCTACCATACGTTCTTTCTTTACCACCCTTGTAAAAGGATTTCCATCATCTAATCGCCGGAGGGCTGAAGCTGCATCACTAAGTACTGCTTCAAAGAATATTGGGACTGCACTAGCGAAGGTTTTTCTTGAGGCACTTAGTTTCCCAGGATATAACGTGGGTTCTGGTCTTGATACATCATTGTCAGTGAAGTGCCAATATCTTGGAAAGGTTGTGGATCACATGGCGGCACTAACATTTGATAGTAGGCGTCGTATCTGCTATACGGTAATGATAAATAACTTCTATGTCCAGGGGACCTTCAAGGAGCTACTTAACACTTTTGAAGCTACAAGTCAGTTGCTATGGACATTGCCTTATTCTGCTTCGACATCTGGGGTTGATCATGAAAAGGGTGAAAGAAGCAAATTGTCTCACAGTACATGGTTACTTGACACGTTACAGAGCTACTGTCGTCTTCTAGAGTTTTTTGTTAACTCTACCTATCTTTTGTCTCCAACCTCTACACTTCAAGCTCAGTTGCTTGTACAACCTGTGGCTGTTGGCTTGTCAATTGGGTTGTTTCCTGTTCCTCGAGATCCAGAAGTGTTTGTTCGTATGCTGCAATCTCAGGTTCTGGATGTTATACTTCCTGTCTGGAACCACTCTATGTTTCCCAGTTGTAATCCTGGATTCATTACGACAATCGTCACACTTGTCACTCATATATACTGTGGTGTTGGTGATGCAAAACGAAGTAGAAGTAGTGGGTCTGGAGGTGCTAACCAGAGCTTCATGCCCCCTCCACCTGATGAATCCACTATTTCTACCATTGTGGAGATGGGATTTACCAGGGCAAGGGCAGAAGAGGCATTAAGACGTGTTGAAACAAATAGTGTTGAGATGGCCATGGAGTGGTTGTTCACTCATGCCGAATATCCTGTGCAGGAGGATGATGAATTGGCAAGAGCACTTGCTTTATCTCTAGGAAACTCATCAGAGACTCCTAAAGTAGATACCATAGAAAAACCAGGTGATGTCCAAACAGAAGTGACAGAAGCAAAGACACCGCCTATAGATGACATTATGGCTGCAACGATGAAATTGTTTCAAAGTGGTGATTCAATGGCTTTCCCCTTAACAGATTTGCTTGTCACCTTCTGCAGTAGGAATAAAGGCGAAGATCGCCCAAAAGTGATTTCATATCTTGTTCAACAGCTGAAACTTTGCCCACTCGAGGCTTCAAAGGAAACCAGTACACTCTGTATGATATCTCACACATTGGCATTGCTTCTTGCTGAAGATGTTACCGCTAGAGATATTGCTGTGAAGAATGGCATTGTCTCCGTAGCAATAGATATCTTGATGAATTTCTTGGTAGGATCCGGGTCACAGGATGAGGTTTTGGTACCAAAATGCATCAGTGCTCTGCTTCTTATCTTGGACAATTTGTTGCAATCCAGGCCCGACTTCTCTTGTGACAGTAAGGAAGGAACACAAGCAGTATCTTTACCTGATTCGAATCAAGAACAAGTTTCTCTTTCAGTTCCTCAGGCAGGTATTGAAGAGAAACCTACTCCAGTTAGTGTGGATAAAGAAAAAGGCAGTGCATTTGAAAAGATATTTGGAAAATCTACTGGTTATCTGACTGTTGAAGAGGGTAATAGGGTACTGACTGTCGCATGTGATCTGATCAAACGACATGTGCCTGCTATGGTCATGCAGGCAGTTCTTTTGTTATGTGCTCGCTTGACAAAAACACACGCTCTCGCTATGCAGTTTCTTGAAAATGGATGTATGATTGATCTTTTCAGTATACCAAAGACTTGCATCTTCCCTGGATATGATACAGTAGCTTCTGCCATCATTCGACATCTCATTGAAGATCCTCAGACACTACAAATAGCAATGGAGTTGGAGATACGGCAAGCTCTAAGTGGCAGCCGTCATGCTGGCCGTGTTCCTCCACGGGTATTTTTGACATCTATGGCTCCTCTTATTTCCAGAGATCCCGAGGTGTTCATGAAAGCGGCAACAAGCGTATGTCAAGTGGAAACCACTGGAGGGAGAGCTGTTATATTATCCAAGGAAAAGGAGAAAGAGAAGGAGAAATCAAAAGCACCTGGTGTTGAAATTGGAGCATCTTCTACTGAATATGCTCGTATACCAGAAAATAAACCTCAAGATGGGCCAACGAAGTTTGGCAAGAGCCAGAAGAAGATTCCTGCTAATCTCACCCAGGTTGTTGATCACCTGCTTGAAATTGTATTGAAATATTCTTCACCGAATCCTGAGGAAGATTGCGTTAGATCTGCTAATGCCATGGACGTAGACGAGTCTGTTGCCAACAAAGGTAAAACAAAGGTGGATTATACAAAGAAAGAATTGGACAGTCTTTCAGAAAGATCAGCAGGGTTAGCTAAGGTGACTTTTGTCCTCAAGTTGCTGAGTGATATTCTTCTGATGTATGTACATGCAGTTGGAATAATTCTGAAACGTGATCTGGAGATGTATCCTGGATACGGTGGGATAGTGCATCATGTTATGCATCGACTTCTCCACCCCTGTATGGATAAGACTTATGGGACTGGATCTGATGAATTAAGAGGGAAATTATCAGAAAAGGCTTCGTGGTTTTTGGTGGTTGTATGTGGTCGTTCAAGCGAAGGGCGTAGGCGTGTCATAAATGTACTTGTTAAAGCTTTATCTTCGTTTGCAAACTCAGCCAGCAATTCATCTAATAAGCACAGTTTATTGCCTGATAAAAAGGTGGCCGCTTTTGTTGATTTGGTTTATTCAATTTTGTCAAAAAATTCATCTTCCAGCAATGTACCTGGTTCTGGATGCTCTCCAGATATAGCTAAAGGAATGATTGATGGAGGAATGATTCCATGCCTATCTGGTATTCTTCAGGTGCTAGACCTAGATCATCCTGATGCTCCCAAAGTTGTAAATATTATTCTTAAAGCTTTGGAAGGCTTAACACGGGCTGCCAATGCTGTGGAGCAACTTACATTATCTGATTTGGCCAACAAGAAAAAGTCGGTTAGTTCAAGTACGGGAGCGGATAATCAGATGGTTAATACTCCAGTTGATCAGATACGAATGGGTAATCGTGAGATCACAGCCACTGATGATGCTCAGCAACATCATG
Organism: Silybum marianum; assembly: GCA_036898165.1. Taxonomy (NCBI): domain Eukaryota; kingdom Viridiplantae; phylum Streptophyta; class Magnoliopsida; order Asterales; family Asteraceae; genus Silybum; species Silybum marianum. The sequence goes on along the minus strand of CM072533.1, from coordinate 521,178 downwards.
AAGAAACTACTCAGGATGAAGGCGGTCACCAATCAAATATAAACCAGCCGGCAGAGCAGGAGTTGAGAAATGAAATGGATGAAACTGAGAATGCAAACCATTCTGTGGAGCTGGGTATGGGTTTCATGCATGAAGAGATGGAAGATGGCGGTGTTTTACGGGATTCTGATCAAATTGAGATGACTTTTCATGTTGAGAGTAGGGGAGGAGATAATACTGGTGATGAAGATGACGACATGGGAGATGATGGTGAGGATGATGAAGATGATGATGATGGTGATGACGAAGATGAGGATATAGCTGAGGATGGTACTGCTTTGATGTCCCTAGCTGACACGGATGTGGAGGACCATGATGAAACTGGCTTGGGAGATGAATATAATGATGGCATGGTTGATGAAGAGGATGATGATTACCATGAGAATCGTGTTATTGAGGTAAGATGGAGAGAGGCCCTTGATGGGGTACTTGGGCAACCAGGAGTTGATAGTGGACTTATTGACATTGCTGCAGAGCCCTTTGAAGGGGTGAATGTTGATGACCTTTTTGGCCTTCGAAGACCTCTAGGCTTTGATCGCCGCCGTCAGCAGAGTAGAACCTCATTTGAGAGATCTGGTACAGAGGGGAGTGGTCTGCAGCATCCTCTTCTGTTAAGGCCATCACAGTCTGGTGGTGACTTGGGTTCAGTGTGGTCATCTGGTGGCAACTCATCTCGGGATTTAGTATCATTGTCCGGTGGTGGGAGCTTTGATGGTGCCCATTTCTATATGTTTGATGCTCCTGTTCTTCCCTTCGATCATTTACAATCTAGCGTATTCGGTGACAGAGTTGGTGGTGCAGCACCACCACCACTGGCTGATTTTTCTGTTGGTTTAGAGTCATCACGTGCATCTGGACGAAGAGGACCCGGAGATGGCCGGTGGACTGATGATGGGCAACCACAAGCTGGTGGTCAGGCTGCTGCTATTGCACAGGCCGTAGAAGAGCAGTTCATGACTCAGTTACGCAGTACATCTCCTCCATCCAGTTCTGCTGAAAGGCATTCTCTTAATTCAGGATCTTTAGAGAGACAATTGGATTCCCCCTTGGGAAATGATAATCAGTTGGCAGCAGAGGGTGTGGATAGTGATGCTCTGCAGAATGAAGGTCGGCATGGTGAGAATGATCAAAATACTCTCCATGAAGAGCTTAATGAAATGGTTGAAAATGTTGCCAGTCAGGAACGAGTTCAGCCTAATATGGTTGTGGAACAAACGGGAGAACCACAAGCACAAGGGCCCTGCCCTGATGTTGTAAATAATGCACCCGATGGTCATGATAACATGGAAATTGGCGAAGGAAATGGAAGTGTGAATGAGCTTCAGGTAGAGCTTATTTCTACTTTTTGTTCTTCATAGGAATTTATTTTATTTTTGGTCGAGTTCTCTGATGCAATTATATATACATGATTGCTGATTTTTTTTTCAGGAGCTGTCAACAACTGAGGACGAGGCAAGTAATCATCTGGTAATTGCAACTGATAATGTGCCCAATTCTGGTGATCATCATGCTATAGTTACTGGAAATGCCGACGTTGAAATGAATGCTGATTCTGAAGCAAATCAAGGAGAGGATCTCTTGCCTTCGATTGCTGTCATAGAGGAGTCATCATCTGGACAGAACACTCGGATTGCCCAGGATAATGGTCAAACTGGTCAATCAGATGAAACTGATGCAACTGTTATAGCCCCTAATGCAAACGGCATAGATCCAACCTTCTTGGAGGCACTACCTGCAGATCTGAGAGCAGAAGTACTAGCTTCACAACAAGCTCAATCTACCCCAGCTCCGGTTTCTGCCCCTGCTCCTGCTCCTGCTACAGCTGAAGATATTGATCCAGAATTTTTAGCAGCTCTTCCTCCAGACATCCAAGCCGAAGTTTTAGCGCAACAACGTGCACAGAGGGTCGCACATCAGGCTGAAGGGCAACCTGTGGATATGGATAATGCTTCAATTATAGCTACTTTTCCTGCTGATTTGCGCGAAGAGGTTTTCATCCTGAACTCTCGTACTTGTCTTAGGGGCTGTTTGTTTACCTCTTAACAGTTCCATTAAGAGGCAGCCTCTGAATCGTTAAGAGGTGAATTTTGTTTGGCAAAAAATAAGTCTGCCTCTTAATGGTTCCAAAACCATCTGAATCATTTTGTATCCTGGACCTCCCTTAACCATTAAGAGCCCTAATTACATCCTGAACAATTACCAAACAATTATATTTCGTTTTACACTATATCATAACAGCCTCTTAATCAATCTGACCACTTAATCATTCTGCACCAAACCATTCAGCAACTGCCAAACAACCCCTTAGTATTTTTGCTTAGTTCGTGCTGTTTGCTTGTTCGTAGGTTCTTTTGACGTCTTCAGAGGCAGTTCTTTCAGCATTGCCCTCTCCGTTACTTGCTGAAGCACAAATGCTCAGGGATAGAGCTATGAGTCACTATCAGGCTCGTAGCTTGTTTGGAAGTAGCCACAGAATCGATAACCGGAGGAATGGCTTGGGATTTGATAGGCAGACAGTAATGGATAGGGGTGTTGGCGTTACAATAGGACGAAGAACATCTTCTGCTCTTTTAGAAAGCTTGAAAATGAAGGAAGTTGAGGGGGAGCCGCTTTTAGATCCTGGTGCATTGAAAGCATTGATAAGGCTTTTACGACTAGCACAGGTAATAATTGCTCCACCTAGTCTTTAACAACCCTATTCATTCAAATACTTTATAATATAACATGTCGTGATTGTATTTATTAATTGTATTGTACTTGAACTATCAAGTGAAGTATTATGAAAGAAAAGCTACACAAGACGTTGATGCTGATGGATGCTACATAAGCTTGCTACATCATTCAACCTTCTTTCTATTGTCTGCTTTTGGGTTTTTAAGATCGTTTAATTAACCTAATACCACTTGAAAAACGACTGATTTTCTTTTTCATTTTGCAAAATCAATTTGCAAATACAATATCTTATAACATTTGTAGAGTTGAAGTTCTTTCTTTCATTTCTCTCTCATTGTGTGCGTCTCGTGTCCACATATCATCATATGATGGTGGCTAAAGATGCAAATTGAGGAATGAAATATGTTCAAGAACTGTGGTTTTGAGCTCATCTTGAGCTTGAAGAAAACTTAATTTCATGATCCCATTTAACATTTTGGTTATTAGCTTTGAATTTTGAAATATATAGAACACAGTTTATTTAAAGGCTCACCATTTGAACTTCTTGCTGTCAGCCCCTTGGGAAAGGCCTTCTGCAAAGACTTTTCCTGAACTTATCTGCTCATAGTCGTACAAGGGCAGTCCTTGTCTTTTTGCTACTGGACATGATCAAGATGGAAGCTGAAGGCCCTGTAGGTGGATTGACAGTAGTAAATTCTCAAAGGCTTTATGGGTGTCTGTCTAATGTTGTTTATGGCCGATCACAGCTCTTAGATGGTATTGTTTCCTTTTAACATGACACTCATTTTGTTATAAAATTTGAATATTTGTTCATGTCAATGCTAAAGAGTTGTTCATTTACAGGTCTCCCACCGCTAGTCCTACGACGGGTCCTTGAGATTTTGACATACTTGGCTACAAATCATTCTTCTGTTGCTAATTTGTTGTTCTACTTTGATTCTTCACTTGTTCCGGAGTCCTTTTATCTGAAATATCACGATAGGAAAAATGATAAGGGAAAAGAGAAGGTTATTGAAGAAGGAGGAGGCATCTCTGATCCTGTTGGATTGGAGGGTGGTATTCCTATATTATTGTTTGTAAAGCTCTTGAATCAGCCGTTTTTTCTTCGCAGTATTGCTCATCTCGAACAGGTATTATGGTCCATCTATATCGTTGTTATCTTTCAGGCTTTTCGTTGCACTGGTTTAAAATTCGTTGTATATTATAAAATGTGGTGCAGGTCATGGGTCTGCTTCAAGTTGTTGTATACACTGCTGCTTCAAAGTTAGATTGCCAATCAAATGCTGAACAAGCACTGACCAGTTCCCAAGGTCTGCCTGGCAATGAAGCTCCTGATCATCCTCAGGGAGATTCTTCCTCGGCAGGAGCTGAACCTAGTCAGAATGATAAAAGTGTCAGTGATGGATTATCTACATCAGATGACCAGAAAAGTGTCAACATGTATGACATCTTCGTGAAGTTACCACAAAATGATCTACGTAATCTATGCAGCCTTCTTGGCCATGAGGGGTAATATTTATGATCCAGTTCTGAATTTTTTCCAATTGTGTCCACTCTTTGTTTTGAAATGAGAGCATTTTCTTTCAAAATGACCTTTTCTTATTATTATTATTTTAGCCTCTAGTTGTCTGATGTACTGCCTCACACTTTTGCATGCTTATGTTGCATTTGATTAGAAGCATTAATTTTCCCCCATCTTAACTGCATAGTTGTTATTTGACACCTGAGTAATTTGTCTACTAGGCTATCAGATAAAGTTTACCTGCTTACTGGGGAAGTTCTGAAGAAGTTGGCCTCAGTTGCTCCCTTGCATCGAAAGTTCTTCATTGTAGAGCTTTCGGATTTAGCTCATAGTCTTAGCAGTTCAGCCATCCGGGAACTCATCACGCTAAGAAACACTCAAATGCTGGGTCTGAGTGCTGGATCCATGGCTGGGGCTGCTGTTCTAAGAATCTTGCAGACACTTAGCTCTCTCACTCAACCTGATATCGATGGCAGTAAGGGTGTGAAAAATGATGACAATAAGGAGCATGTTATCATGCGGAAATTAAACGTTTCACTTGAGCCTTTGTGGCAAGAATTAAGCGAGTGTATAAGTGTGACGGAAATACATCTGACCCAAAGCTCCTTTTCTACGGTTATGTCAAATACCAATGTGGGCGAGCATGCTCAGGGTTCTTCATCTTTATCTCCTCCACTTCCTCCTGGAACTCAGAGGCTTTTGCCTTTCATTGAGGCCTTTCTGGTCCTGTGTGAAAAGCTTCAAGCAAACAATTCTCTTTTGCAACAAGATGATGCCTATGAAACCGCATCGGAAGTGAAGGAGTTATCCGGGGATTCATCACCAAGTGGGGTTAGGATCGATGGTGCTGTGACGTTTGCTAGGTTCGCTGAGAAGCATCGGCGGCTTTTAAATGCTTTTGTGAGGCAAAATCCTGGCTTATTGGAAAAGTCACTTTCTATGATGCTGAAAGCACCGAGGTTAATTGATTTTGACAACAAAAGATCTTATTTCCGTACTAAAATTAGGCAGCAACATGATCAACACTTAACTGGACCACTGAGGATAAGCGTTCGACGAGCATATGTCTTGGAAGATTCCTACAATCAGTTGCGGATGCGACCCAATCAGGACTTAAAAGGACGTTTAAATGTTCATTTTCAAGGTGAAGAAGGTATCGATGCTGGTGGTTTGACAAGAGAATGGTATCAATTGCTTTCGAGGGTTATATTTGACAAAGGAGCTTTGCTTTTTACAACTGGAGGAAATAATGCAACCTTCCAGCCAAACCCTAATTCTGTTTATCAGACCGAGCATCTTTCTTACTTCAAATTCGTCGGCCGTGTGGTACCTTCCAAAGAACCCTTTTTTTTTAACTTCTAAATTTTATAAAACTTTAGTCCTTTCCATTGCTGTATAATGAGGTTCCAAATTCCTGTTACAGGTTGCTAAAGCTCTTTTTGATGGGCAACTTTTGGATGTTTACTTTACCCGATCCTTCTATAAACATATCCTTGGTGTGAAGGTAACATATCATGATATAGAAGCTGTTGATCCTGATTATTACAAGAACTTGAAGTGGTTGCTGGAGGTAAGTAAACTTGAAGATTTGGTTTATACTTTCATATTGATGTCGTTTTCCTACTTCTAGAGTTCCCATTGCTTCTTTATACTTGTGGGTTTTTTTACCATCGCTGTTTTTTTGTATCAGAACGATGTAAGTGATATACTGGACCTGACATTTAGCATGGATGCTGATGAAGAAAAGCACATCCTTTATGAGAAAACAGAGGTATGTATGGAGTACTGTATCCATTTGAAGTTCTAGAATCATATAGGAATTCTTGGGGGCGTGATCCCATCAAAGGAATTAGATTTGAAATTTAATGGAATTTTGGAATCTCTAATTTTTTTTTTGGGGGGGGGGGGTGCACTTGTGATGACGACATTAGTGGCCCTGGTGGTATTGGTGGTCGGACCGTCAGAGGTGGGGGTAGGTGGGGTGGTAGATGTGATGATGACAGTAGTGGCCTGGTGGTATAGTGGTGGGCGGTGGTGGTGGTTAAACTGGATGCAAAGGGATGGAATTCAATTCCTTCACTTATGCCAAGGAATGATGGATTCATTAACTTGTGGAATTCAGAGGATTCCATGCATTTCAATATGTGAACCAAACAAAGGAATTGGAATTTGGTCAAAGGAATTGATGATTCCAATTCCCTTGAAATTCTTTGAATTCTCCAAACCAAACATCCCCTTAATTTACTAACAAATTGGTCATTAACTCAAATATAGAAATTTGATTGGACTATCCTCTTTTGGATTGATGGTTGGTTTATTTTATTTTATTTATATGGGAAAAAGGTTACTGATTACGAGCTCAAACCGGGTGGACGGAATATAAGGGTAACAGAAGAAACAAAGCATGAGTATGTGGATCTTGTTGCTGAACATATACTTACAAATGCGATACGACCTCAAATTAATTCTTTTTTGGAGGGTTTTAATGAGTTGATACCACGTGACCTCATTTCTATTTTCAACGATAAAGAACTTGAGCTGCTGATTAGTGGACTTCCAGAAATCGATTGTGAGTTTTCTTACATTTTTGCATTTAAAAAATGTGGTAATTTATATTTTTCAAGATCGTTAAGATAATTTTTTTTATTGCAGTGGATGATCTGAAGGCCAACACTGAATATACTGGATATACAGTAGGTTCTAATGTTGTTATTTGGTTTTGGGAAGTTGTGAAAGCATTTAACAAGGAGGATAGGGCGAGATTGCTTCAATTTGTGACTGGTACATCAAAGGTATGGTGTAGTTATCATCTTTATTACCAATTATCCTCTTTAAGAAGATATAAAAGTTGGCAGTAATTTGTTCTATACTAGTAATATCTGAATAACAATTTGGAATACACCCATTTCCCTTTGGAAGTAGAATGTATATATATATGTCAATTTGTGTATATATATTTTGTACCTGCTGCGTTTTGACTTGTAACAGATGCTATATGTGTATATATGGTTGTATATAAATATAGAGGGAGGTTCAGACGAGAAGAGTAACTAAATAGGAGAATATGAAAACAGCCCAATCGCGTGTAAAATCACAGTAATTTTACATAAACGGTCAACAAAAGGGTGTGCGAGCGACGTGGCCCGCATCCTCAGGTCGTGGCCATAGTTCTGTGAATCACATGTGATTTTATTCATGATTTTAGTGTAAAATTACATTTGATTCGAGTGTTCTCTTATTCTCTTGTTTAGTTATTGTTCTCGTATGAACCTGGCCAAATATACACACACACACACACACACATATATATATAGAGGGTTGGGTTTCACGTGAGACCAACGTGTTTTCATGAGACCACATTTTTACACTTGAAACTTCATAGCAAAACATTGTGAAGGTTACTTTCACGATGTTTTGCTGTGAAGTTTCAAGTGTAAAAAAGTGGTCTCTTGGGTCTCATGAAAACAATCTGGTCTCACATGATCCCAAGTCTGAGAGTGTATGTATATATTATATATTTTCTTTGTCAGTAAACACTAATCACATTGTTTTATAAGTGGAATATATTGTCCGAGTATATATTTAGTAGTATATATACATATATTTTGTATAAATATTGTATCATATATATATATGTATATGTCCGCCTTGAGGTAAAACGCCTCAAGGCTCGATTCCGTTTTTTAAAACCTTGATTAGAATATAACCTTATAAATATGTATTACTTAGGTTCCTTTGGAAGGTTTTAAAGCATTGCAAGGTATATCCGGTCCACAAAGATTTCAAATTCACAAAGCTTATGGAGGTCCAGAGAGACTGCCATCGGCTCACACCTGGTTTGTGTTTTCTTTGTTTGGTTAACCGTGACTCGACCATTTAATTATGTTATTTACGTCTATTTCTCCGTTGCAGTTTCAACCAATTAGATCTTCCTGAATACCCATCAAAAGAACATCTTCAGGAACGATTACTACTTGCTATCCACGAAGCTAGTGAAGGGTTCGGGTTTGGCTAGTGATTTCAAGCTGGCTGCTTCAGATCGTGCTGTCCCATTTCAGCCATTCCTATGTTATGTATAGATGTTAGTTTCACTTCTTGGCTTCATTCAGATTCCTCATACCCCCATTGTTTTTATTGTCTTAATTACTAAACAGAACTCATAAATCATATTTGTTTTGGTTTTCAGATAAAGAATGAGAACATCAATTTGAAGACCCAAGAAAGATGGATCATGCTGAACAAGCGTTTTTTGGTCTTATTCGTAGCATGGAAATGCAATGCGGTTTTATGGGTTATAAAAAAAGATGAAAATTTTGAAGATCCAAAGGGTGGCTTAATGTAAATTGTAGCTGTTTTCGGTTGGTTAGTAGCTCTTGGCTGATTCGGTTTCTTGATTCATGTTATCAAGTATTTGAAGGCACTTTTTTTCCATTTTCAAATCTTTCTTTGCAATTGCAGATTAGCAAACACACCCAGTTGAACCCAAAAGTCTGGATGGAGTAAGATTTTGGGGATATGTTTGCCATGTGTTTTTTATGGTAAATTATGAGGGTATGAAATTAGTTTGTGAAGTCGGTTCATAGTGATTTTATTATGTATTTAAAAATGTCAAGAATAATAAGTTTTTGTGGTCATGAAGATAAAAAATAACCACCACTTTGTTTGGATTTATTGGAAATATAGTGAACGAATAAAGAAAAAAGGTCGTTTTGGTTTATTATGGGATTTGATACGCTTGAAAACGAGTAACGAGTTTGGATCGGATTAGCGTGTAATTTGTTAAAAATTACTTTTGTCGTTGGGTTATCGATCATTTGAGGTAATTCCTAAATTAGAATCAATGGGAGTTCATTGACCAAATTAGCCATTTTAGACTAAAAGTTCCTTAATTTTGGTTTGAACTTTTTCTTGTTTGAATTAAAATAGTCAAGATTTCGTAAATGTCTCTTTTGCAATTTATGAAATGTATTTTTTATGATAAAATATGATTATAGTGGGTCCAACTAGAATCATATTTAACTCGGAAAAAATATATATTCTATAAGTTGCATAATAGACATATGTGAAATTGGTCAAATTGGAAAAAAAAATGGCTAAAAAGTGAAGATGTTAGTCCAAAATTAGCTAATTTGAAGTTGATTATCGGCAACCCCACAAGAAACCTGCCTCCAAGGATAAAGTGACATTTTTTGGCTCACTCAGCGGCTGATGCTAGCCGAAAAGGAGTGGGGGTGCAAGATTGAATTCAGTACCTGTCTTGTATTTAAGTAAAGTCGTTCTGTTTTTTACCAAATAAGCTACATGCCATAATTGTATAAGCTTCTACCCCTGTATTCTTAATTCCAAAATATTCCAAAATAACTAATATGATCAAATTTTCTTTTAAAAGTCATGTAATTTTAAAGATTTGTTTGATTGATTTTCCTTCCAAAAATTATATAAAAAAAAACACCCCCCATGCCCCCACCAACACATATACACACACCTGGCTATTATGAGGCTTGAAAACCTAAAGGTACTTGAGAAGAAATGGTACAATGGGGCCAAGTGCTTTTTCAAATATGAGAGTAATTTTTACATATGAATGGTATTTTACACAAAAAGTTGGGAATCTAATGAGTCATGGTCCAAAAAGTAATAAATATCAATCACAATTTTTGTGCAAACAAAAAGAATAGGAAAAATGATACTATATACATCATTAAATTTTGTTAAAAGCTTGTGATTGAAATATAATAATGTATGCTTTTCAATTGTTCAAGTATAATAAGGGACTCAATTAAAAAAAGGGTATTATATTTTTTGTTATTTTCTTATTGTACTGCTTTTACTTTTAAATTATTTTTTAGTAAGGCATTATACTTTTCAACAAGTTATCTCAATAATGAACCATAAGGGTTGTGGTGTACTAGTTGAGGCCATGTGGATGTGATAGAATATCTCATCTGCCCAGAGTTCGAATCCAAGCGTACACAACAATTGTGACCATTGAGTTTATCAGGGCTGATGTATCTCAGTCATAATTTGCCGGGATTAGTCCCGACATAGCCTGAGATACCCTTCAAAAAAAAGTTATCTCAGTAATGGTTAGGTGACTAACGATGTGTAATAACCACTATATAATAATGTCATTCATGTCATCTCTATCATCTCTCAACGTTGGATTTTGAAGATTTTCGTCCTCCATGTTTTATACCGATGTCTGTTATGGGCACTCATAAGCAACACAGATGGGCTCTACGCTTATTCTTTTAACGTTATAAAGAGTTTATATATTCCTTTTTTTCACGTCATACTTCCACCCACTAAAACTATTTAATCACATTTTTGTTGTTTAATACGTTTTTAAACAAATAATAATGAATTAATGAAAATGAAAAACCATAGTGGATAATGTTTTATAAAAAGCAAATTAATAATTTTGTCAAGTCAATAACATATAACATGTATGTTTCATATGTGAAAGTGACGTATCATACAAAGTGGTTAACTTAAGTCATTTACTAAATAAAAAACTTAAAAGTCATTTAATCAAAATTCTAAATTGTTATAAAGAGTACCATTCTAAAAGTATATTATTTTAATAATAAAAAAATTGAAAATATAATCTTGTAATAAAAAGAAATAAAAATACAATACTAAAACAGTTGTTAAAAATATATTGTTAGGGTTGGATTCACGTGAAACCAATCTGTTTTAGTGAAATTCGTGAGACCATTTTTTTACTCTTAAAACTTCACAACAAAAATACTGTAAAGATAAAAAAAATCCGAACATTACAGCAAAAACACTATAAAGATTATCTTCATAGCAAAACACTATGTAGGTTACTTTTATAGCAAATGTAAAAAGATGATTTCACGGGTCTTACAAAAACAGACTGGTATCAAGTGATCCCAAATCTATATTGTTATTTAACTATTTAATTAAAAAAAATTATAGAATTTGGTTTGACATTGAAACCAACGCCGTCGCAGGCGGAGGAGGACGGGAGGCGGTGGGGTTTGTGGCTGTCGGTCGGTGAGGAGGGTTTGGTTATCATTTTTTTTTTTAAAATTAAAAATTAAAAACTAAATTTTAAGTTCTTTTTGTTTCTTTAATGTTTTCTAAATATAAAATTTAATTGAAGGACATATAATAATTATTTAAAGTTTCTTGAAAACATTTGGACCATTTGAAACGTCACATTACTAATCCAAATTTGACTTGATTATGAGGAAACAAATTTAGATAAAAAGTGTTATTGACAATAATGTATTTTTTTATTAAATCCACAAATTATTTTATTTTATTTATCTTTAAAATTGTGTTTGATTTGAGGATGAGATTAGAGATGGGTGAAATAATTGTGAAAAGTTTAAGGGTTTTGATTTGACTAATAGTTTAATAATTTATCTATTTTGTTTTAATTATTTTAGTGTTAATTCCTTCTTGTACTAGTCTAATGCCAAACAAAATACGGAACAACAATTTTTTTTTGTCCTTAGTTATATTTTGTATACTAATCATATTTTAAATGACCAAATGCACACCTATAATGTGCTAAATGTACACCAATTTGTTAAGCATCTCTAACAGTTTCATTTAAAATTGAATTTTGATTTTTTATATGGGAGTGTTAATGACACCTCTTTAATAGGGGTGTGCATGTAATTTCTTGCAATTTATAGCTTTAGGAATATAAAAAGTGGTTTTTGACATTGACATGTGTGAGGTGAATTCACTTTTATAGGTGCCGTTAGCATATCTTAGGGGTGCCATTAACATCCCTTTTTATATTTGCTTTAACAAATTCTTTATTTTGTTATCCAAAATTGAGAAAACTTCTGATATATAGAATTCTCTAAAACTCTCTGTTGATGAAAAAGAATCGTTATTTTAATATTTTCCACAAATGAGATTTATTTTTTAGATTTTTTACATTAAGTTTTTTTTTAATGTATTGGGATGATAAATTATATAATATTTTAATAATATAATTGATATTGAAATCCTTTAAAATAAAGAATATGTTGGACTTGAAATTTGAATACAATTTTTTTTAGATTTTAACTTTTACTTTTTTATTTTAGAGAAATTATAGAGAATCTGTTAGAGATACTTACAATGTTATTCTTCTATACATTAACATCAAGTAATTATTTTTACATTTATAACGTATGATTTGTCCTGATTTTAATTTAATTAGTTTAAATTTAGCAACACGTAAAACCATCTTTAATAAATTATTTAAAAGTAAAGAAAATACAAATATTGAACAACCTTTTATCCTAACGAATTCCCTAAAATAAAAAACTTATGAGAGATGGTGTGAAATTGAAATTCTAAAAATTTTAAAAAAACCCCCTAAAAATTATTATAATGAAAGAAAGAAAAAAAAGTTTTTATTAGAATTAATGAGAAATCTTGAAATTTAATGTTTATATAAAAAAAATATTTTAGGAAATATATGAAAATATTTCAGCAACCGAAAATTTTATTAAAATTAAATATAAAAAAATTAAATTTTGATTTTTTTCTTATTAAAATTAAATATAAAAATTTTAAAAAAATTAAAATTTGAATTTTTTTAAATCAAAAACAGTTGGAAATACTCCAATAATTTATTGCCGAAAGGGAATTGAGACAAAGAAAATAAAACGAATCACTGTACCTTTTCCCCGTTATTACATTAAGAGGAAAAAAAAGAAAATAAAAAATAAAAACACTTTTTTGGCTACACGGGTGTTACAATTGAAAATTGGCTTAAAAGGCAGAGCTGAAGAAAATGGCATAGCTTAGTACAACCATCAATGCATATTGTACTACTCTTCTCTTGATTCAATACAAATTCAACCTGACTTGGCTCCCTCTTACACTCATTTCTTTCTTTCTTAATTTATGATTCCAAATTTCATTTCTCTTTTCTCTCTCTCTCTCTCTTCGACTTTTTGGAACATTCAAACCCTTTTGATTCTTCATTGGTAAAATCTCTCGATTTCCCCTTTTGTTTTTTCTTTCGTTATGCGTTTCAAAAGATCGTATTATTATTATTAATTTTATTATTATTATTGTCTGTTCATCACTTCAAGATTCGATTTTTAACAATCTTTTCTTCTTGATTTCTTGTGGGTTTGTTTGATTTTAGGAGGAATCGAAAAGGGTTTTTAGGAATCAAAAGGATTTGATTTGATGATTACTATTACATAAGTGTTTCTTGATCGTAGAAGAAAAAGTCTCTGTATTTGTACTTAAAAAGACTTCTTGTTTTTTTTTTGTATTCTAGGGTTAATTACTTAATATCCTCTTTTTTTGTTTGCTTTTTAGGGATTTTAAGATTCAACCCAGTTATAATCTGGTTTTGTTCTTGATGGGTTTTAAATCTTTTTAGATAAAGATTGAAGATTTTGAATATTTAGAGATATTAATATGATTTTCTTGTTTTTCAGTTTGCAGGGTTTTTGAGCTTTCTTGATTAGGGTTAACAATCTTATTTGGCTGAAGAATTATCATAATTAATCAGGTTAGTTTTACCTTCTGTTTTTATGGCTGTTTTTCTGAAATTTTAAAGTATATTAATCCAGTTTGCCACTTTCATTATTTGGTGATGGTTGCAATTAAACTTGAAATCTTTATATTCAATTTAAGGGTGTAAACGAGCCGAGCCGAGCTGAGTAGTTGTTTATTCGAGCTCGGCTTGAGAAAAAAAATACCAAGCTCGACTCGAGCTCTAATAGTTTTTTCAATGTAGAGCTCGAGTCTGAGTATTTTTTTGAGCTCGATGCTCGTTTATTGGCTCGAGGATTTATAAATTTTATATTTTTATCATATGGTTTATAAACATATTAGCATGTATGGCTCGAAAAAAGTGTATACTTGAATGGCTCGGCTCGGCTCGAATCAACTCGCATTTAAGTTAGGAGGTTAAACTGATGGTAATTACCTTTAATTACGTAATAGGATTAGCATAAGTGTCGAATTCAGCTATAACATTTTTCATTTAGTGGGTCCCGTTTATATGATTTGGGGAGAAATTGTGAGGTTTCGTTTATGGCCTGTTTGCTGGCAACTTAATGAGCTTAATGGGACTCAGAGCTTCAGTCAGCTATACATGATTGTTTGGTTAATGATATAGAAAGTGGCTTATTCAGTGAGCTTCTAGGGGGAGCTTTATGCAGAAAGCCAAGTTTTTTTTATATGTTGATTATAAATCATTTCCCTTTTTTCCGTTACAAAAAGCAGTATGGTCGCGAAAGACCGTCAAAACAAAACCGACTCTCCGAAAGTGGAGGTTGGCGAGATCGACACTAGAGCACCGTTTCAGTCCGTTAAGGATGCTGTCAATCTTTTTGGCGAAGGTGCTTTTTCGGGTGAAAAGCCCACCATCAAGAAAATAACAAAGCCTCAATCTGCCGAGGTATTTGGCTTCGTTTTTCTTTGATTTTTTATACTAAATTGAGATATTATAACTACCGGAAAAGTTCATTTTGGAACCATAAATATTTTAAGAACCGTTAAAAGTTAAAACTAACTACCCAATGAATTATTCATCATGAATATTTATCCCTATATTCATAATGAATATCCATCCTTCAGGGTTAAATCAAATAAAAACCACAAAAAAAAGTTACAAACTTGTAAAAACCGATATAGAAATAAAAAATTCGTGATTTATATTCATCAAATGTTAGGATTTAAGATATTACTTCACATATATTTATTGCATAACGTGAAAGTTTCACATGTATTTGTTTCACCGTATGAATATTTTTTACACGTATATTTTAAAAAAAAGGTTCATTTTACACGTATTTTTTGTTTCACTAGGTGAATCAATTTTTTTAATTATTTCATAAGGTGAACACAAATATATGTGAAAACACTATCTGATATTATAGGTTTTGTTTAAAAAAATCATGTGAAAAAATATTTTTATATTGGTTTTCACGAGTTTGTAACATTTTTGTGGTTTTTATTTGATTATCACCCTCTATCTTCTTATATCCCTATATTCATAATGAATAATTGATGAATAGGTGGTTTTCACAATTCTCAAAATATTTATGGTTCTCGTAATGAATAACTATCCCTATAATCATAACGAATATCTATCCGTGTTTTCATAACGAATATCTATCCTTATATCCATATATTAATAATGAATATATCCCTATTCATAATGAATAGGTGATTTTCACGGTTCTCAAAATATTTAATTAACTATGAGTAACATTTTTATTTTGTTTACGGATTTCTGCAGAGGGTGTTGGTAAAGGAAACGAAGCTCCACTTGGCACAAAAAGAGCTCGATAAGTTAAAAGAACAGTTAAAAATTGCCGAAACTACAAAAACCGGAGCACTTACGGAGCTCGAACGAGCTAAAAGAACTGTCGAAGATCTAACAAACAAACTCCAAGTTATTAATGAAGCCAAAGAGACGGCTATTAAGGCAACCGAAGCCGCAAAAGATCAAGTAAAGCATCTCGACAGTGGAAAAACGAACTCAAACGGTATTTTAACACAAGATTTGGAAAACACAAAGGAACAGTATACGGCCGTTTTTACCGAACTCGATGCCGTAAAACAAGAGTTACGGAGGATTCGACATGATCGTGAAGCGGCCATCGAAGAGAAATCCGCTGCTATCGAGTTGGTAACGGAGGCTGAAGTTACGAGTAAAGTGAATTTGGATCGAGTTGGTGAGATATCGAAGGAGATTATGGCCGTAAAAATGGCGATCGAGGAGGTAAAAATGGCGACTTTGGAAGCTCGGAAAGAACAAGAGAAGATTTACGTTGAAAAAAACGTTCAGAAACTTGCGCATAAAGCCGCACTCGAAGAATCTGCTAAGAAGTTACGTGCTTTACGGGAAGAGATCGATCCGGAAATGTCGAAAGATCTCGAGACGAAATTTGCGGAAACGAAATCGGAGATCGAAAGATTGCAAACGGAAATGGAGAACGCGAGGGCTTCGGATCTCGATTTGATGAAAAACGTGACTTTTGAGCTCGATGGTGCTAAAGAATCGTTACAGAAAGTGGCGGAGGAAGAAGGGTCGTTAAAAAGCTTATTGGAATCGTTAAAGATCGAGCTTGAAAACGTGAAGAAAGAGCACGAAGAGCTGAAAGAAAAAGAAGCGGAAACGGAAACGGTCGCCGGAGAGCTGAATGATAAGTTGCAGAAAAGTAAGATCGAGCTCGAAATGGCTTGTTTGGAAGAAGCTAAAGTCGGTGGTGCTTTATATGAAATGGCGGCGGCTTTCCAGCAATTAACGTTAGAAAGCGAAAACGCGAAACGGGAATCGGAAGAGATGAAATCGGAAGCCGAAAAGTTGAAAAAGGAAGCAGCGGAAATGGGAGTTGCTTTAGAAGAAGCGGAAAATAAGCTGAGGGTTGCGTTACGTTCAGCCGAAGAAGCGAAATCGGCTGAATCAAAAGCTCTCGAGGAGATCAAGCTGATTTCCGAAAGAACCGATGCCGCACGTGCTTCGACTTCCGAATCGGGTTCTTCAAAAATCACGATCTCGAGGGAAGAGTTCGAGTCGTTAAGCCGAAAAGTGGCTGAATCGGATAAGCTAGCGGGGATGAAAGTGGAAGCGGCAATGGCACAAGCGGAGGCGGTGAAAGCGAGCGAGAAAGAGGCGGTGAAGAAGCTGGAAGCGATACAGAAAGAGATTGACGAAATGAAAGCGGAAACGGAGGCGGCGGTGAAGCGGGCGGAGATGGCGGATGCCGCCAGGAAAGCGGTGGAGGGAGAGCTTAGAAGGTGGCGGGAGAGAGAGCAGAAGAAGGCGGCAGAAGCGGCATCGTTGATTCTTCTTCAAGAAACGGAGATTCAGACACCATTATCGTTACCATCAACTCCGATCCATAAACAGCAGATTCCGTCACAAAAACCGAAACCGAAAACGAAAAAAGTGCTGGTTAGTAATCTGAGCGGGATTTTTCAGCGGAAGAAATCATCGCAGGTTGACGGTGGTGGATCGTCACCGTCTTATTTGCCGGGAGAAAAGCCGATGTAATTATTACTTAATGATATTTGGTGTTTTTTTGGCGTGTGAGTGAGTGTACGAGTGGTTGGTGTGTATATGTTGAACCAAACTTTGAGAATGAAGGGTTGCTGGTTAATTTATAATACTGAGTTAGGGGCCGTTTGTTTACCTCTTAATAGTTTCATTAAGATGCATCGTTTGAATCGTTTAGATGTGTATTCTGTTCGGTAAAAAATAAATCTGCCTCTTAATGGTTTCAAATCCGTCTTAATCATTTTTGTATTCTGGACATCCTTTAACCATTCAGAGGCCTAATTTCATACTGAACAATTACCAAACAATTATACTTTATTTTGTACTATATCATAAAAGCATTTTAATCATTCTGCATCAAATCATTCAGCATCAGCAACTGTCTAACAGACCCTTAAAAAGTTATTGTAGAGTTGTATAAGTTAACTTGAACTTGAGGATTCAGACACTACGTTCAGTTCTTCAAGGGTTTATTGTCACTTTCTGATACAATAATACTTTAAAATATGTTAAAAAAATTTACATTATATTAATAAAAAAAATTATGTCACTATCGTTATTCTTACAAGAGTAAACTATAAATTTGGTCCCTATATTTTATCTAAAATAACACCTTTTATCCATGCAGTACGAAATTACAAGATTGTCATTATGATTTGTAAAAACTCCAAATTCGGTCCTTCCTTTTAAAGACCGTTTAAAAGTTTCGTTAAATGAAGAACATTTCTGTTTTTTTATCAATTTTTTTTGGTCTTTTACTCTACTAGAAACCATAAAGGACCAAAATAATTGATTTTGATTGGGTAAAAAACAAAAAATCAATAAGATCACTATAAAACCTCCATTTGACATATTTTTTAATGATCATCAACAAAAAGGACTAAATTCGAACGTTTTGTTAATCACGATAACCATATTGTAATTTTAAAACTTTAAAGACATAAACTGTTAGTTTTAACAAACAGCAGGGACCAAATTTGTGGTTTACTCTTCTTATAAATAGCCCGGCATATACCGAACCAATCGCATACAAGAAAAGCAATTTCCATATAATTGATAAGGTGTGGGTCATCTAGACTTTTATGATTTTTTGTATTTAAATTTAATATTTAATTACTTTATTTTATTAAAATATGTAAATGGAAAAGGGATTAAGAAGAAATTTCGTTCTTTTTAATCTACATGGTTCTTTAAATATTACGATTTTCATATTTATAATTTAAAAAACATAGTTTTCATCTATATAATTTATAATTTATTGTTATTATTGTCTTTTTAATATACAATTTATTATTTTTCCGATATATGTAATTTACAAATTTTTTACTATTTAGATCAAAATTAACTTTAAAGATAGGACTTAGTATAGTGACGAAAATCACAATTTCTACATGATTGAAAATCAAAATTAGCTCAAACTTTTATGATTTCTTTGTTTTTAAACCTAATAGTTAATCAAGTGAAATACACTTTCTGTCCATATGGTCTGTTTGATAATTTTGTTTTTCGTCCCTGTAATTTAGAAATTACAGCTTTTATCAATATATTTGTAATTTATTGTTATTTCTGTCTCTGAAATAATTCATGTATTTAATATATATAAGGGACAAAAATGTAAAGAATTGTAATCCATATAGATCTAAAATAACAATAAATTATAAATTATAAAGATAAAAATAGTAATGAATTACAAACCATTCAAGTCTTAAACAATATAAATGAAAATAGCAAAGTTTAACAAATCATAGGGACGAAAATGTAATTACTGCAATATTTAATTACTTTTTTTATTGAAAAATGTATTAAAGAAAAAGATTTTATATGAGTCTTGATTCTTACTCAGACAGTTGAACGACCAGGCTGGATATTCAACAACACCGTTTGTTTTTCTTTGGGGAATTTCGTCGAACACTTTGATGGCAAGCAACAGAGACGAGCCTCTGACCTTCTTGAACCCATCAACGTCTTCTTCAGTGGTTGTTTCTGAAGGAGACAGTTCTCAGATTGGGAGTGCTTCTGGAAGTTTTCAGAACGAAGGATTCTTGGGTGGCTTCGATGGCGGCGATGAAGACTTCGGATTCTCGCGATCTGAGTTCCGACAGAGTCTTCTTGTAGGAACTGTCAAGTACTATGAACGCCATGTGTTTTTGTGCTACAAGAAACCGCAAGTGTGGCCTCCTCGGATCGAAGCTGCTGAGTTTGATCGATTGCCGAGACTTTTGTCTGCTGCTCTCACCTCCAGGAAGGGTGACATGAAGAGGCAGGTTGGATTTCAGGGTTTTACTTTACTGGTTTGCTTGTATTTTAGGGTTTTGTTCTCTGTTTTAACTTTGTTGTTATGATTAATGGCGGCCAGTTCTATACATTCATTTAGTTACTATTTCTTTCATTTGATCTTCAAAACTGATTCTGATATGCGATATGAATTGCTATTTCCAAGTACATAAGGAACTTTTTCTTGACTCGATTTCTGATATTTGATAATTATAACTTTTCAGCACATCTAGGGCTAGGATGTTTGCTATGTGATGTGTGTGTGTGTATATATATATATAGAGAGAGAGAGACACTTCAAATACAAACCGGTTACAAACTTGTACAAATAAATATAAAAATAAATTTTTTCATGATTTTCTTTCACCAAATGCTATGATTTAAAGATATTATTACACATAAGGTTTGTTTAACCTTGCGAAAAAATTACATGTGAAACTTTTAAATTATGAAACAAAGATATGTGAAACTTTCACCTTATGAAAACAAATACATATGAAACTTTTAGATTGTGAAACAAAGTTTTACATTATGAAACAAACATATCTGTAATAACATCTTAAATCAGAGCATTTGATGAAAAAAAAATCATCAAAAAAATTGTTTTTTATATTGGTTTGTACGAGTTTGTATAGTTTGTAACTTTTGACTGGTTTGTATTTGAAGATGCCTCTATATATATATATATATATATAGAGAGAGAGAGGCGGGTTCAAATGCGAACTCAAATTTGGTTGTGAACATGAGGACAGAGGAGAGCGCGACATGTGTCATATTCAGACTGAATATAGTGTTATTCAGACCGAGTAACACTACCAGTATGGATAACACTATATTCAGTATGAATACTTTCCTTCATTATTCAGTCTGAACATCACACATGCCGCGCTCTCCTTTGTCCTCGTGTTCACAACCAAATTTGAGTTCGCATTTGAACCCGCCTCTCTCTCTCTCTCTCTCTCTATATATATATATATATATATATAGAGGAGAGTTATTTTGCAACCCATGAAAAGGTTGCAACCCTTGCAACCCACATCTTAAGCATCCATTATTTTGATCAACGGTTACCATTTGATCAGTTGAAAACTACCCTTAATTAAAAAAAACCAAAAAAGAAAATACAAAAAAATGGACGGTTATAGATGAGGTTGCATAGGTTGTAAGATTAGTAAGGGTTGTATTAGATCGGTCCTCTCTCTCTATATATATATGTATATATATATATATATATTGTTGGTAATTGCTTATAATGTTAGTACTCGACAAGTTTGATTTTCTTCATTGGATTTTCCTTTTGATTATCAACATCCCATTTTGTGATTACTTTCAAGCTTGTTCTCTATTTACTCTTCTTTTTCACAGAAAGGGTTTCCAGGATTATGTGGATTACTTTCCAAAGATTCGAGTTTGAGTACTTCCCTTATTTATTTGCTCTGTTGACAATACATAAAAAAATCCTTTTCCATAGACTTGCAATATATACTACAACATTCAGCAATATATTTTCGCAAAATACCTATGATGGCACAAAATGAAATGGAAAGAAACAGCTTTTGCAACTGTCATTTGTTGTTTATGTGTTCTTTTTTCCAAGTATAGCACATGTTAATTATTATTTTTCTTGCTTAGTGATGACTGTTTATTTGTTCAACATTGTCTATCACTCTCCTTTCACAAGACTCGCCTGACTATATGTGAGGGGCATGATGGAACCGAGACATCAAATGGAGATGTTTTAATCTTTCCAGACATGATCAGATACAGGTGAATTTATAACCCCATCTAACCACTTCAGATGATCGTCATATATTCTTTATAATTTTGTTAGTATCATGAGTTAAGCATGACAATTGATCAATTTGACAAAATGCAGGCGGCTGACACATTTTGACGTTGATACATTTGTGGAAGAAGTTCTTGTAAAAGATGGTGAATGGCTGCCTGGAAGTCCTGAAGCATTAAAAGGATCGTACATTTTTGTATGTGCTCATGTTGCAAGGGACAAAAGATGTGGTATTTGTGGGCCTGCACTTGTTTCTAGATTTAAAGATGAAATAGAAATGCGTGGTCATCAAAGTAAAGTATCTGTTCGGCCATGCTCGCATATTGGAGGCCACAAGTATGCAGGAAATGTGATTATATTTGGATCAAACAACCATGGAAAAGTGACGGGTCATTGGTAAGGAGGATCCATATTTTTCATACATATTTATATATATATATATATATATAATACTGAGCTACCTGCTTTCATCTTTTTCATTTCTTCTTTTCTATGTTGGATTTTTCTTGATCACTTGAAAATGTAAAATAGTTATTGCTTCAGAGAGGAGTTATGACTTATAATCTTTTCACAGGTATGGATATGTTATGCCTGATGATGTACCCACATTGCTTGAACAACACATTGAGAAAGGTGAAATTGTAGACTGGCTTTGGAGGTAACTATTAATATTATCATATCCCAGTGTCTTTTTAATGTTTTCTTTCTATTTTTCATGTACAAAAGGTAAATGGCATTTAAAGCTGTTCGATTTACAAAAAATAGGGAACTCGAAGTTCAAGTTCCTAAGCTGTTTTTTGTTTTGAGCACACTTTTGCTAATTTCGCATTAAAAAAGATGTCGTTTCCACCTGGCCTTAATCATGTAGGGCTTTCAAACCTCATTAACTACACCATCATCCATCTTGCCTTTTTGTTGTTGAACCATTGATGATCTGAATCCATTTTCCCATATGTTCTAACAATTTTGTGGTCCATATATTCTCATGATTAAGCAAAAAAATTCTTTGACCACATGCTATTCTTCCTTTTAGATGTTAAAAAAATGGGGGAGGAGTATGTGACTCTTGTGTTAGACAAAATTCTTTACTGTCCAGTTATCCATTACGGCTATCTGCTAATCGCAAATATATTTTCCATGTGGTTGTTTCGTTTCTCCATTTCTATCAACAAGTGAACTTTAGTCCAATAGTATCAATCGATCTCTACATCCCTTAGGCTATGAGTTCAAGTCTCTTAGGGGCAGTTAGTTTTCCATAAGTCCCGTATGGATTAGCTGTCTGTCTAGATGGGAAAGGTTTTTTTTGGGACGGTTTTTTCATAGATGAAAGGAACATGTGTTTTTGATGGAGGGGCAAGTTTGGGAAAAAACTTGGCTTTATGCATGAAGCTCCCCCCTAGAAGCTTATTGAATGAACTACTTTCTATATCATTAAGCCACTACCAAACAGTCATGTATAGCTGACTGAGTAAGCTGTGGGTCTCATTAAGCTCATTAAGCTGTTAACAAACAGACCCTTAGAGACATAGTGTATTAGTTAACATATTTTATAATAATTATGGTAATCTAGGGGACTGTATGGACTGGTGGCCCAGCTAAGAAAATTTTATTAGCTCTCTATAATCTATACGCTGACTAATGGCCAACTCTCAAGGGGAAACAATAAATATATATTATTGGATCATTGTTTTTTCTTAATTAGTTACTTGATTATATAATCCATTGGGTCCCGCACATATGAACATGGCTAATCATCAACTCAATTAGACATCTCTAGCACGTTTAAAACATGCAAATTTCTGAAATAAGCATTCATAAGAAAGGTACTAAATGGGCAGCCTAGATGATCACAAGAGGACAAGCATGACCATGGGACAGAAAAAATGTGATGTCCATGTGAAGCTAGGACATATCTGGATCGCTGTTTATAAACTTTTTCTAGTTGGGTAGAGATAGACAAAACTTATGTATTCCATGTGAAAGATCAAATCTTTATCTAGCTATATAATGATTAACATTTAACACCATAGATAGTGATGGCCTAGACTGAATCATTAAGACGCCCACCATTTCAAATAAATTTCTGGTTCTTGAAATTGTGGAAAATTTCTGGAATATATTTTGAAGAATTTGTTTTCTTTAGGGGACAGATGGGCTTATCAGAAGAAGACCAAAAGAAAGCACAAGAACAAAGGGTAATAGAAAACGGTGGTGGCAACATGGACCGGAGCTTAAAAGATTCAGCACGACATACAGACGAGATTTATAGCCATTCAGACGGAACCCAGGTGGAGGATGCTGGTTGTTGTCAAGCCAACGGAAGTTCCACCTGTTGCCGGAGTCCGAAACTGCCAGAAAATCCGGCAAATTTAAATCTTGATACTAAAGATAAGAGAAAAGGAAACAAGAATCCAATTTCGATTAATATTGGTAACGGAGGTTCTGCAACACATAAGGTATGCACCATGCCAACATGGCTCGAGACCTGGGAGAGCGAAGATGTGTATGCAGCTCTCGCACTTATTGGTGCTGCGGTCTCGGTTGCGGTTGCCTATAACTGCTACAGACAATTGGGCTAATGGCGGTTTTTTTATTCGTTTTTTTAATGCATGTTTGTGAAAATATCTATCTTTTTTGCATATGTTAAGATTAATATGAATGCATATGTTAAAGATTATTAAATATGTGTAGGAATCAGGTATTGTTTTTCCTGATTCTTTGCTAGTTTGTTCTAGTGCTGCTGGATTTGCAATTTGAATAAATTTGCTTATTTTTCAAATTCATTCTTAAGAGGGTTTTGTAAGTGTGTACTTTGACGATAAATTTGTAACGACTACTGTCGTTGGCAACCTTTCTTTACTGGAATTTCAGTAAAAAGGTCATCATCATTGGCCTATTTCCGCTTTATCAAAGCATGCAAGTTGAAACTAGAGATGCATAAAAAAGGCCCGACCCAGAAGGTTGGGCCTAGTGAGTCTGAAGAGTGGTCTGGGCCATCCCCCAAAGTTCAATCGGGCCAAAATTTTGAGTGCGCCGGCCAGTGGCTGAAAAGTTGGGCTCTTTTTCAACCTTAAAGTACGGCCCCGCAGCAAAGCAGTTTGGCCTAGGCCCGATAAAACCCAGAGTTTGTGCATCTCTACCTTCAAGGCTTCAACTAGCACCAACTTCCACCTTTGGAGAGTTTTTCTACTTTGGAAGTTTCAGGTTGCTATTTAAATAAGGTTTTATAGGGTCATTGCAGGAGAAAACCACAAAAAATTGTAAAGTTGAGTACCCATAGTAATGATTCATTTGGATGGTATATACATGTGCATACAAGTAGTTTATAAGCACAAAGTTCTGTATGCACATGTGCATACCATCCAGATGAATAGTTACTAGGGTATTCCTTAGCTTTTCGTTTTTTTTTTGGTTTTCTCCTAATCCTCCCTCAGGTTTTGTAAACACAACCTACTTGTATGTTAATTATATCCTACTTGTAAGTTCAACTTTTATGATACTGAAATTGAGGTGTTACAAAATGCGACTCAAGGTCCTTACTATTTTCACGCATGACATGAGGTTGTCTACCTCACTAGTATTTGAACTGGAATACCAGGCGGAGTGTAACTGCCTTATCGCGCTATCTCCGCTATTTGAATATGGAACATCATAACAACGAATAGGAATGAAACGACTATAACTCCTATATGAACTACTGGGAAGATCATTAAGTTCAATATAGAACTTTATAGCCAATCTTTATTTGGGTTTTAAGGTCCTTAGAGACAACTTTTTAATCACTTGGGTTGTGGCACACTGGTTAAGACTCGGAAGGGATGCACTGCAAATCTCATTTTCTCCATGTTCAAAACCAGGCGTTGCCATAGCCTTTGTGGCCATAGATGTTTACCTGCAATGACTCCAAATCATTCATGGTCACTCAAGGGATTAACCAGTGTACGTAAGTTATCCCAGATACCAACGGTTACCAAAAAAAACAAAAAAAAAGGTCCGTAGAGAAACAATAGAGAAAAATTGCTTTGAAGATTCATGAGACTAAAATAGAGACGGTAAAAAATCATACCTTATTGAGCTTCATCGTTCATGGCTATATAGATATTCGACTTTTGAGGTACAAAAATACTATTTTTTCCCGTTTCATTTCGGGCCAACGAAACGAGTTAATAAAATTACAACATATAGAGTTACAAAATATATGAAAATTAATCATATAGTTTAAAAACAAGATTAACACCATTCTGGTTCAAATATGCACCAGTTTCTCTGCATTAGTTTCCTTTATATTTTGATCTCCATTTGACTTGAGGTCATTTTTTTCATCAGTAAACCCATTCTGAATTTCCAGTTTATGGAACTCGGTTTCTATGGTTCGGGCTATTTTATAGTCGGTTGGGTCGGGTTCAGGGAAATCCACATGAAACGAACCTTGCTTAACCGGGGCTCGTGGCTTTATGCCTGCAGCTTGCCGGTTGGTGTAGTTATAGAGCTGCTGGTGGAACCCATGGTCCAAGGAGAAACAACAATCGTCACCTATGGTGTTTTTAGCGTGTCGTGAAGATCCGGACCCTTGTCTTCTACAAAAATGGGGTAGAGATTCGTAATCCATTATCTGTCCATTTCGAGAAAATGTAGATCTTGTTAAGAATGTTGCAAAGATTTCTCAAGTTCTTGAGAGTTGCATTCAAGAAATCTTTAAAGATTTGAGATTTACCTTCAATAACTCATCTTTACCACAACCCGAAAGCACCTGAACTTTCTTTCGTGTTCTTTCTTGCAAAAGTGGCTTCACAACCTGCAAAGATTCAAACTTTTTTAGGTTGTAAGAAAATATGTGGAACCCCATTAGCTTATTCTCCAAATGAGCTTTTAAGAAAATATGGATGAGAAATGGTCAAAGTCTAGCCGATTTAGAGCGCGACGGGTGTGTGAATGTAGATTATTCAGACCGAATAAATACTATATTCATTCTGAATATTTCTTTGACTATTGAGTCTGAATATGACACGTGTCGTGCTCTCATTTGTTCTCACGTTCACAACCAAATATGAGTTCTCATTTGAACCCGCCCCTGTATATATATATATATATACACACACACACACACACACATATATATATATGAGAAATGGTCCAAGTTTAACCGATGTAGTCGTGTAGGACTCCAACCACACCCCCTCCAACAGAGGCTAAACGGGTACAAATGATCCCAGAATGTCAAGAGGGGGCTAGAGTCTAGGCGGCAAATTGCTCCAGAGTGGCAAACTTCGGCTCTGATACCATGTTAGAAAATATGTGGAGTCTCATCAGATTACTCTCCAAAAGAGTTCTTTTGGAGAAAAGGGGGGGTTCCAACATATATGGAAGAGAAATTCTCAAGTTTAATCGATGTTGGACTCTAATGCCTGTATTAGACAAGAACATCTTACGTCAAAGATGAAGAGAAATGGCAAACCTTCCAGCATGCTGAAAATACATATGGAGCATTGACAATATAGTAAGTATCCGTCTTCTCTGGGTAGTTCAAATCATCGATACTAGATATAACCGTCAATAGCTGCAACAGATGAATCGAGAAAAACTGTATTAGTTCCATAATGGGTTTCTTAAATATACTAAAAAAGGCAATAGTAAGACCATCAAAGTTATTAAATCAAACAAGCCCAATATATCCCATTTGGAGGTGGGATCGGGGGTTAAGATGTATGCAGACCTGACATCTACCCTAGAGAGTAGGGCAGTTGTTTCTGAGAAGACCCTAAACTAATGGGGAAGTGTGTGAAAGGGAGAAACAAAGATATGTTAAAATTTTGAAAAGCTAAGCAATTGCAATACAAATTGAAAGACAGGTATGCTAAATATGAGTAAGAAACAACAATATATATATATATAGAAGCAAGAAGAAGTACCTTAATTTGATTCAGATGCGAAAGTTTGAGCCCGGTCATATCAAGAACCTTGACACAAGTGCTTATATGTCGTTCGAACTTTTTCGTTGCAGATGGCTACGACAAAAGAGAGTCAGACAGACCATTTGAAAATCTACCGCAGATTTATGTGCTTGAAACTATTAATATAAATTGTACATACCAATATTACGCGATCTCTATATTCATTTATCTGGATGTGTGATTGAACATAGTAATGAATCTAAAATAGAAGTGAAAAAAACACCAAGGAACACAATAATCAATATAATAAAATAGAAGAGAAGAGAAGAACACCAATTAAATATAACAAACGCAATACAAAAATCCATTTAAACTAACAAATGCATGTTTGGCTCGACATTATACACGAAAAAGTTGCAACAACTATAAGCTCTAAAACCATATTGGCATAAGATAAGAGCATTGAGCAACTTCTTACAATTGATAATGTAAGAATTGTGCAAAAGATCGAGAATCACACACACTGACACACATGCGTTGTTCGTCTTGAACCAAAACTAAGAAGTATAAGCAGATAATCAAGAGAAAGAAAGGGCATGATATCCTTACAGAAGCTTTGTCATAAGTGCTGAGCCCCACACCGATGGCAATCACAGGTCGACCCTAGATAGTTCGTCAAGAAACCACGAGAAACATCAGTTGAGATCACATTGGTATCTTTAAAAACTAGCAAGTCATATATATATATATATAGAGAGAGAGAGAGAGAGAGGAAAGTTCAAATGAGAACTCAAATTTGGTTGTGACCAGGAGGACAAATGAGAACGCGACACGTGTCTGAATGTAGATTATTCAAACTGAATAAGGAAATATTCAAACCGAATAATGCTTATTCAGACTAAATAATCCTTATTCAGCCTTATTCAGTCTGAATATGACACATGTCGCGCTCTCATTTGTCCTCACGTTCACAACCAAATTTGAGTTCTCATTTGAACCCGCCCCTATATGTATATGGGCTCAAAGGAAACGAATGATATCAGCTTATTGTAAACAGAATACATCTTTTGTGTAACCCGACATCCCTATAAGCTGTGAGTCGCGGACTGATCTATAAAACTCAGCAGGAATGATTGGTTTCTGCACATATGATCAGAAAGTTAGAAATGAATTTAAATAATATTGATAACATTAAAAAAACATGTTAAGTTGTATGAACAAAACTCACCGATAATATTTTGTCAATCTCATTTTCAATCCTCCAATTTAGACAATCAACAAGCTGAAAAGCCAAGATTCATCAGCAGAAGCATCTAATGTGATAATGAGTTTGAAGTTTCAACCGGAATGAGTTTGATTTAACCATTTTATGGGATTTGGATATGTTTCCATCTCGTGCTTTAAGAAACCGGATCGCAGCCTCTGTTGGGTATCCTTGATGCAAATTCTGGAAATGAAGATCATATTATTAGAAAAGTTTAACAATATAGCATTGTTGAAGATTTTAGTGAACTCATTTATTCATTTTATGTAATTTGGATTCACAAAGAGAATATGGGGTTGTTAGTAAGCTATAACACAGTCGAACCAAATCCCCACAAGTTTTCACTAATCCCACAAGTTTAAAGAAACACTACATTTAAAGAATACAGGTTTAAAGAAAGCGAGCTCCCACAAGTTTTCACTAATCCCATAAATCCCCTAACAAACACTACCGTATTTGAACCATCAATTTAGCATGACCAATGAACAGTCGAAGAACACTATCGTATATGAACTCGAATCAAACTTTTCAGTTAACAGCCATGATCATTGAACAAACATACAATCTACAAATTTGAAGTTCATAAACGATTTATTGTGCTAGGATTCGAAGGAAATGATTCGTTTCACAAAACGAATCAATTGCTGATCTCCGATTGGAATTTAGTGGTTCAGATCAGAAAGAAAAAAAACGATCGAAAATGAAAAAGGGGATCGCAGTTTTCAGTCAAACAACAGATATAATGAACTACAAAAAGCAGATCGAAACAGATGGAAGGAGAAGAAACCGAACCTCGAATGTGATCTTGAGTTGCTCGTCAACTGCAACAACAAATTTCAACATAAATCACCAAAAACAAAATTGAAAAAAAAAAGTCAAATCGAAGACAAAATGTGAGGGTTTTTAGAGAGAGAAAAAAACACCGACTTGTTTCAGCTAAATTCTGGAATTGTTTGATCATATCCTGAGTTATGATCACCATTTTTTTTCCTCTTTCTAAGCAGTAAATCTGCTCTCAAGAATCAAAACAGAGTTTAAAACACTTCAATTTTCATAAATTTGTTGATCTATCAACACGTACATTCAATTCATCAATCCATCTGAGTGATGAGAGAGAGAGAAAGAGAAAAAAGAAAAAGGAAATATGGTGATTAGTGTGAAGAGCAGAGAAGTGGTTGACATATACTGAAGGAGGAAATTAATGGCGGAAAATTTGAAGCTTTTTAAAGTAAGGAAATGCTTCTATCACCAATCCATCTCTTCAAATTTTCTTTTACCATTTTTTTCATTTTTCTTTTTGTTTTTATAAATAATTCCAATTTACAGAAGGGGAAATTTTGAGTTTCTATGCTTGTTAGGGATAATATGCCATTATTATGCTTAATAGTTACAGCAATTTCACTTCCAATGCTAAATTAGAGATTTTAAGTTTTTTTTTTCAATCAATGGCTAAAATGAATTGGATTATTTTTTAAAGATAAGTAGTAGTGAAGTTTGGATTTCTTTTTTATAAATGAATTTTAATTTACGAAAAAAATAAATTTTGAGTTCCTATGCTCGTTAGGGCTAATATATCATACTTATGCTTAGTAGTTAGAGGATTTTTAATAACTATTTTAAAGTAGAGATTTTGAGTTTTTTACTTTAATGGTTATGTTAAACAAAAAAGGAAGAAAAATGGAAAAGACCATATAATAAAAGAGACATTGTTGTTATTATAAAAAAATATATAAGGTTAAGGCTTGTGGGAGATGAGGCTAAATAATTCATCTACCCTAGGTTCGAATTCATGCGTAAACAACTTGTAGCCATTGGGGAATTATCTCAGGGCTACATGCATTAGCAGTATTAAATTTGTCAGGGATTAGTATAGGCGAATGCCTAGAATTAGGGGTGGCAATTCTCGACACGACACGAAACACGACACGAACCCGACACGAAAATAAACGGGTTAGGCTTGAACTTTTTGACACGCCAACCCGTCAACCCGCCAAATAAACGGGTCAGGTTCGGGTTGACACGAACGGGTCGCGGGTTGACACGCCAACCCGCCAAAATTTATTAAAAATAATAATATATATATTTTATGTTTTATTTTAAAATCTAAAAGTCTAATCAATAGAGTTTTCTTTCGTTTTGTTGTGTAAATTGTAATCCCGTCCGTCAAAACTCAAACGTAGAAATGTGAAACACGAACACCTTAACCCTAACTCAGAATACTCAACAGCAGCTACGGCGGCGCTCTACCTAGAAACAAGAGCCCTCAACCCGCGAACGACCTACCAACCCGCGACACGCCAACCCGACAACACGCAAGTTGACTCGCCAACCTGCCACCCCGCGACCATCTCGCCAACACGCGGGTTGACCCGCCAACCCGCCAACACGAACGTGTGCGGGTTAGGGTTGCATATCTCGACACGATTAGCTAAACGGGTTGGGTTAGGGTTGAGCATCCATGACACGCCAACCCGCCAACCCGCGACACGCCAACCCTAACACGACACGATTGCCACCCTACCTAGAATACCCTTTCCAAAAAGATATATATATATATATATATATAGAGAGAGAGAGAGAGAGAGAGAGGAAGGTTCATGCGAGAACGATAACAATTTACGAAAATGCGAGAACAATCCTCAGCCAACCAATTTTGTACATAAAATTTTTCATGTACAAAACCAAATATGATTCATATACAAAATCACATATGATTTTCTACAAAATCAAATATGATTCATGTACAAAATCATATGTGATTTTCTACAAAATCATAAATAATGCGGGCGACTTTCCATGCAACTTAAGTAGCCCCAAAAGTCGTCCATTACAGTTAGTGCAAAATCAAATGTGATCTTGTACATGAAAAAAAAACTCCTCACATTCTCGTAAATTGTTATCGTCCTCATATGAACCCGCCCCTATATATATTGAAGCAAAACGAGTATTTTCCCGGACACGCAAAATGCTTCATAAAATGCTTTTACTATTTGATTAAAAAAACATAAGGAACTTTGCATATAATTTGATGCATTTTGGTACTTTAAAACATAATTATTCCAAATGTTATTTTAGATTCTCCTTAAATAATTTCATGATGACTAAAAATCAAATTTTACAAGTCCAAAAAAATGGAACTTTAGTGTGCGGCACCATGACCATACTGCACCCACGTCTTTCTCTCTGTTTCTTTCCTTAAAGTGTGTATGTATAATAAATAATATACAGAGATTTTTAAACGAAAACAATAAGGCCCTGTTTGTTTTTTCATTTTAAGCTCTTAAACCATCACTTATGTCTGATTCCTTTAGACGTTTCATAACCATTTCAGAACTGAAATCAGACTTCAGACTTCAGCACCTCTTAAAAAACAAACGCCACCTAACTAAATAAAAAAAACGTACAAACAGTTAAATCACATGCAAATTACATGTAATTTTACACTAACGTCAATGTAAGGGTATATGGATGCCATGGCCCACAAGCTCAAAGTCACGTGAATGACATCTAAATTTTACATATGATTGTAGTATAAAATCACATGCGATTCGACCGTTTTCTTGTTTTGTTATTTAATTATTGGTTCTCATATGAACTGGACTCATTGTATATATAATTAATTAATTGATTTTAATCATGTGATTAATGGTTTTCAATCAAATTTTTTTTGCCAAAAGTAGGTACGACCCATAAATATTTCAAGTATAGAAAGTGATGTGGTAACTTTTTTCTTGTATTCTTGAATGAAAGAAGATACTTATATAGATGTCGATTCGGAAAAAGATGCCCATTAATAAGATATGCAGATGATAGTGATGGCGACAGCGATGGCAAACAGGATGGCCCGTTGACATCGTAATCAACCTCAATTTACCCGTGAATCCTCTTTCAACCACGTTAAAAGGCATGACAATAATTTGGATATTTTTATTTATAAACAAGTAGGTGAAATATTATTAGTCAAGTTATAATCTATACTAATCTAATTTCCAAATTATAATCTAAACTAATATAATTTCTAAATTATAATATTGACTACGGTTATCATCGAATACTTTAAGTATATGATTATTAATTGACATTTTTTGTTAAATTATGTATATATCAAATATTTATTTACTTTTAAGACAAAATTTTACAGTAATAAAAAAGAGATTATGCTTTACATAAACTATGGTTATTGGAGCCATAAAAAGCATGATTGTATACTTAAAAAAATCATAACAAAGATTTAGATCTGGAAGAGAAACATATTGGGTGTGTAAAGGATACTTGTTTGTAATCTTTTTTTCAAGATACATCCAAAGATCTATACAATTGGAACCAAAAAGGGTGCACATGGTTAGACCTATTTATTCAACATATTTATTGTATACACATGGTTACACATATTTATTCAACAAAAAAGGATTACCCTCTGATTAGCTTATCATGCATAACTTACCACATGCCTCTCTCTCTCTCTCTCTCTCTCTCTCTCTATATATATATATATATATATTCAAATGAGAACTCGATTTTGGTTGTGAACATGAGGACAAATAAGAGCGTGATATTCAGACTGAATAATGAAGGAAAACATTCAAACTGAATGTTATGTTATTCAGTCTAAATAATACTTCAGTCAGACTAAATGTGTGTGCGTGTGGAAGATTCAAACGATGACACCATTTTACGAGAACATCGTTAACCTGTAGTCAATCACATATGACATTAAATTCCATACCATATAATAATTAATACACATGTGTGGTAGTGGTACTAAACAAAGATGCACACGACTATTGACGCGACCTAGGTTGCAGGTCAAGTCACCTTATACACACACTCACACATGGGTTGGGTTCTTGTGAGACCCGTCTATTTTCGTGAGACCTTTGAGGTTGTGAGACGACAAATTGGGAAAACATTTTGAAGGTGAACTTTTACATCGTTTTTGCTGCGAAGGTTCGATGTTTTTTTGCACCTTCACGGTGTTTTGCTATGAATGTTAAGTGTAATTTTTGTTGTCTCAGAGGCCTCACAAAAACATACTGTCTCACAAGAACCCAACCCATATATTACTATAACTAAAACTTTAACCAATTCAAACATGTGAAGGTAACTGAAGATTTGTGAAAGTAGGTGACGATCAAGGGTCCAGATTTTTTGTGAGTCACAAATAAAGGTAGATGAGGACCCACATCTTTTATGAGCCAACAGATAAAAGAACTCATCTAAAGGCTCAGAAGTGTTCCCTCTACTCTCAACAGTAGTTTCATGTTTTGAGCTTTGTGGTATGATATTTTACGCTTATGGGGAAAAAGGCAAGTCGAGCCTTTATTCTTGTTCGGCCCCATGACACCATGTAAATCGATAATAAAATGGTCACATGGACATAATAGATAGATTATGACTGAATGAATCTATACCCAGATGCCAAAAGTTTCATTCTTGATTGACATCCTCAATTGAAGTTATATGGGTTCTTACTGTAAAAAGAAAAAAGGGGGAAAAAGAGAGAATATCATCTCTTCAAATCATTATAGAGGTAGAATCTTGAACACATGCCCCTTGGTGGCCTCCTCATTTCAGCACTAACTTGCAAGAATATATGTCTTTTGACTCTCTTAAAATAGTCAAAAAAAAAATCTCATAAACGTCTTCTTTTGAGAACACATAAAATTGTGATGAACTTGAGAACCGGTGTATCATGTGTTATTTCACATTTATTATTTTTCATCTATAGATTGGATTTAGTGTCTTGATTAACGTATATTTGTTCCACAATGTGAAGATTTTTTTATGTTTTTGTGAAACATAAAATACAACTAAAAAGTTACACATTATAAAATGAATGTATATGAAACAAAGGCATTGTGAATCAAATATATCTTTATCAATATATTAAATTCTAGCCTTAGATGAAAAACATCATGCAAAACAATGTCTTGCGATAATAATTCTCACAGTTATCACAATATATGGGGTTCTCATTTGATCACGCCCCTATATATATATATATATCGGGTACGGTTCAAATAAAAAGCTACATATCATGAAAAGTTAAGAAGAGAAGGTTCATACGTTAATCATTGAACAAAAATCTATTTGAAGATGCATATATATATATATATAACTGATGTTACAGGTTATTCATATGGGTTCCACATATACGCTTTCAAATGGGTTTTTTGGTTTTTCCAATGATTCACATATAATCCTTCTCTTCTTACATATATTTAGCCTTCTTATTTGAACCTCCACTACATATGTGTGTGTGTGTATATATATATAAAACAACTTGTATTCATGTTTAAGATGATACTATTTTCAGGATACCAATAAGATTCCATGTCAATATGTGTGCAATAAAATCCTAATTATAAATATATTCACATTTATTTAACGTCAAATTGATAAACGAAACTCACATTCTTTCAGCCTCTCGAGCAGCCGCGGTTCTTGAGTCAACGTGTTCTAAATGGCCGATGATCGACCTCCCTACACGTAACAATCAGATATAGACATGAGTAATACACCACCTACTGAAAACCAAGTAGCATCCACTAAAAACCTTTTTTCAAGATTAAAAGGAACATATTCCCCCTTTGGTTTTCAATCAGAAAATTCTCATCACAAGTTTCTTTTTTTCCAAATGCAGAAAAGGACCACAAATCCCTCAATTATTCCATTGGCCACTACAAGTATATACTTGCATTATGGGCATCTGGTAGTGCCAACGAAACCAGAAAGTTTTCAAATTATAGCACATGTCATTAATAATTTTTCAATGCCCTTGTCTATCGATTTGTTATCAAATAGAAATCATAACACATTTGATAGTACATAAAATATATATACATATATAGAGGGAGGTTCAGGGGAAAACCTCAAAAAAAAAACTGAAGAACGCCCTGGGATCCCTCCATATGAACAATATGCAGCACAAATGCATACAAGCGATTGAACTTGTTCTTTTTCCTATGCACGAGTGCATGTTACAAATTACCGGTATGCATTTGTGCTTACCATCCAGATGGAGGGCTCCTAGGGCATTCTTCAGTTTTCTCTTTTTTGAGGTTTTCCCCTGAAATATCCCCCTATATATATATATGAAACATAATCGCTAGCAAGCAAAATCGCGGTAGTCATTATAAAGGAAAAAGGAAATGTAAAGTTTCAATGGAAACATGATGAATTTGGTCATTAATATGCACACCAAAAGCAAAGAAGTTGAAGCATTTGCGGTACACAACAGATTTTGCAAAAGTTCTTCAAAGAAAAACAGGGTGAATAGCATTCTCAAGCCATTATATATAGTTGGTATGATATACTTTTAGAAATGCAAAAAAAGCATTATCCTTTGTATGGATGCATGAAAAAAGCCATTATAGTTGGCAAATTGCGTAAAAATAATCATCATACTCACTAACTTCTGGTACAATCACAAGATCATTAGCCATGAAACCCTCCTGCAATTTCCATGGAGGGTTTTTGGTGGGCTTGATTACCATATAAATGCTGAATGAACATCTTCAAAGAATGGATGCTGTTTTACCTCAATGGCTCCGGCTCCTCTTGTGTAGGTCAATCTGTGGTCTGGGTTGAAGAGGACCAGAAACTATGCAACGGTTCAAGGAAGATACAACTGATGTCTATGTCTACCAAAAGCATGATCTTAAGAACACAAGAACTTAGGGGCTGTTTGGTTGGTTTCCCATTAAGTTCTGTATGGATAAATCTGTCTGTATGGGATTGGGAAAGTTTTTTGTTTGGAAGGGTTTTTAAAAGAAGCACGTTTTTAATTGGGAGGAGCGTGTTTGTAAAACACTTGCTCAGCTAGTTTAATGGCACCCGCCTAATCACTTGAGATCTTTTTTGGGGTGGAGGGTGAGTTTGTATGCCTGTTGGGTCTTTTCCTGGCTTTCTCACTAGGCAAATTAGCGGAAGCGAGCGATCTCCTTTCCTAAGAGTGCGTTATGACCCGTGGCCGCCTGCCTGGTGGGGGCGGGTCCCCCGTTGTGTTGTCTTTGCTGGGGAAGTTAGCTTTCAAAATCCAATTAAAAACTTTTGTCTTGCTGCAATGGAGTGATTGCTGCTCACGTGCGCGGGCACACGATGCTACTACTTGACTTCCTCACCTTTTGGAAATCTCAAAGACTGCATAAAGCTATTAAGCATAACAGACATTTTGTTCGTCGAGATAATTGCCACTTTCTATATCATTAAGCCACTACCAAACAATCATGTATAGCTGACTGAATAAGCTATGAATCCCATTATAAGCTACTAACAAACAGACCCTTAATGTAACAGACAATAAACATACCTCCTCAGCAGATTTCCATCACGAAACACGAGAATTTCCTGCCTCAGCTGAGCATACCAAGATTAACACAGTTCTTACGGCTCTTAAAGGACATTTTGTGCATTACCTTCTCCAATAGCCCATAGAGCAGCAGGTTGGCCCAATAACCTCAAAATCAGTTTAAAACCATGGTGGAAGTTATTGGTAGCCCACAACTTTGAGCTTATAAGAAACTCCCAAATCTACCTTTCTATCCATGTGGACGGGTTATTACAGGTACCCTCACAACCAACCACTTCAAGAATCTGAATTGTCTGAATATAGTTATACAGATACTTGAAGATTAACACAATTCTCTGATAATATTCATATTGATGCTACACACTCTTGATTGAGGCTAGAAATACCAATGGTATGCCCTATTGATGTGGGTAGAGCAATTTGTAGCTTCTTGATCGTCTGATTGAGTTTCTTTAATTTATCTTCATCACCCATTTCGATCAAA
The DNA here is from genome assembly GCA_036898165.1 of Silybum marianum. Taxonomy (NCBI): domain Eukaryota; kingdom Viridiplantae; phylum Streptophyta; class Magnoliopsida; order Asterales; family Asteraceae; genus Silybum; species Silybum marianum. Next base: position 483,931 of record CM072533.1, on the reverse strand, counting down.
TACCTCTCTAAAACACGAAAACACGTTTTACTTAAATGCCTCCCTCGATCAAGAATCTGTAGAGAGCACTCGAAAGCTTCATCTACCCTCCCATGGGAGCACAAACTTCTCACTAGAAGATCCATGGCATGAGTGTGTGGACAATACCCTCTTTCAACTAGATATCTCCAAAAACCCAAGGCCTCATCAACTTTATGATTTTTGCAGAAATATTTCATTAACATTACTACCGTTGGCATTTTGGGGACAAAGTTTTTACTGATCATCTTGTGATAGAGCTCTAAAACACCATCGATTCCACTTGATTTCATTGATCCAATGAACATTGTATGAAATGTAATGTTATCATGAAGAAGATTATTCTCTTCCATTTCATCCATCAATCTAGTTGCAGACTTCATGTTACCTGATCTAATGAAAGCATTCATTAACGCATTGTATGCACCAGAATCTGGCACTAAGTTTCTCTTAGCAATTTCATCGAACAGCTGGTGTGCCTTGGTTGTGTTTTGAGCAATCCCTGCTCCGTGGATCAAAGTGGTTATTGTTTGTAACGTTGGAAAGCATTTCATTTGTTCCATTTCTTCAAGAAGCCTTAACCCGTCTAAAAAACGACCTCTTTTGCAATACGAATCAATTCTGATGTTATAAGTTATGGTGTTGGGCTTAAAACCTCTTCGAATCATCTCGTGGTAGAAAAGTTCAACAGAAGTAACATCACCAGATTCTTTAAATCCCAGAAGCAAAATATTCATTGTTTTGGTGGTGGGTAAGAATCGAGAATATAGCTTATTGAATACTGATTTAGCTTCTTTCATTTGCCTCTGCGTGCAGAATGCTCGAAGAAGAAGATTGAATTCATCCGTACCAAATTGCTTCCCATCGGATAATTTACCCTCCAACTTCTCAAATGCTTCTAGGGTTTCTTCAAAAGATTGGAACTTTGCGATTCTTGACAACATAATACTCATTGATTTGAGGGTAAGCAAAGAAGGGTGTGTTTTATGAATTTCTTCTATCAACTCCCAAGCTTTATTAAAATAGCGCATTCGAGTTAATATATGAAGTGTCTTTTCAAATGCGTCTGAACTGGGACAGAATTCAGAAAACTGAAGGGAGAACTTAAAGAATTCAAATGCTTTAAGGCCATTAGAATGGGTTGCAAAGAGACGGCCAAGAACGTTTTCCACAAAGGAGGTTGAAATGGCAGCTGAATGGATAAGTTGGGCAAATGTAGGACGAATGGGTTGATCAGGAAAAGGATGGTCATTGATGATTTTGGTAATTCTTTTAATTTCGAACTCCAAATCTGAAGAATAAAATCGGAAACCAATAGCGAATAACAATGTAAGCTGTTGAGGACGTTGAAGAAGCTGATTGCATCTTCCTAGGAAGGGCATAATCTTTTTAAACAAATCAAGAAATAATATCAGTAACTAGTTCAACAAATCAACAGGATATTAATGAAACTCGATAAAAAAATTATCATGCAGCCATAGATAAAAACTAAATATCAGTAGAAAACCAAGAGCTTAATCAAACTAAGGTGCTGTTTGGCTTGCAGAACTCAAAGGATTTCAAGGAAATTGGAATAACCAATTCCTTTGTTTGGTTCACATATTGAAAAATGGATGGAATCCTTTGAATTCTACAAATTAATGAATTATCATTCCATGAGTGAAGGAATTGAATTCCACAAAATCTCATGTAATGCATAGAGTTGGTTTTCAGTTTAAATGTATGCAAATCTGTATGCACCGCTTAGAGCTTGTTTGTTAACAACTTAATGAGAACTCAGCGTATTCGATAGCTGTACATGACTGTTTAGGCGTAATGATATAGATAGTGGCTTGGGGCCTGTTTATAGTTTATTAGCAGTTTAATGAGCTTAATGGGATCCACGGCTTATTCGGTCAGCTATACATGAATGTTTGGTAGTGGCTTAATGATATAGAAAGTGACTTATTCACTAAGCTTCTAGGGGAAGCTTTATGAGTTTTTTCCCAACCTGCTCCTCCCAATTAAAAAACTAACCATGCACCTTCCATCTATGAAAAAACCGTTCCAAACAAAAACTTCGCCGGTCCATATAGACAAATTAATCCATACAGACAGCTTTATTCATACTGAACTTAACGAAAAACCAACCAAACAGTAAGCTTTTAGGAGGGAGCTTTACATAGAAAGCCAAGTTTTTTTTCAAACGGGTCCCTCCAAACTAGAACACAGTTATTTCTTCTATGAAAATACCCTCTCAAACAAACAAAAATTCCAATGGAAAACCAACCAAACAACCCCTTAATTTGTTTAAATAAATAGGAGCTTCAATCCATCAAAATCTAAGTCTTAATTTATTGGAGTTTGAACCACTTAATAAGAGAAAATGGTGCCACTAGAAGAAGGGCAAAACCAACAAAAAAGGAAACCGAACCAGTAAAAGCTGCTCAACAACTTTAGTCCACCATGATCAAACGAATCAAAGTACATCGTAACAATCAGAACTCAACGGATTGAGTGATAATATCGCAGTTGAAGGAGTAAGTACCTGAAATTTCGCAACTGTATCTGGTGCACGAAGAATGCGTTGAGGAGATTCAAAACAAGCTCAGCAGCCTTGTTATACGTCGTAAAATTGGATCTCTTGTTCTTGTTATTTGGAGGTTAGGGTTTCAAAATTTTCAGTAAGACATGGTGAAGTTGAGGATGGTCGCTGAATCCGTTCAGCAAGGATAACCTCATTCGTTTACCTCTGACTGAATCAAAATTAGGGCCAGGTCCGAAGCCGGTTAAGTATGGGCCTGGTACTAGGGCCCAGAAAGCCCGGTTCTTTTAGGATAGCTTTTTGGTATCCGACAGAATATGATAGGACAAAACAGTTGTTCAGCGTTTGGGAAGACATAGCTCTAAGATGGTTAGCATGAATGAGCCAGCTTCAACACCACCTAGACTCTTAATCATAGACAGACTTGCGACCTCAACATAAAAGGATGAGCCTAGTTTGTTGAACAAAACAGATAAAGTGATAAAAGGAGTGTCTGATATGCAGACGAGATCAGGACTGGATTGGGACCAATACAAGTCGACCCAATTCAGCCTATTTTACAAAATGATGGTAATCGACAATTAGGAATGCTCACGGGTTGGGTTCAAATAAAAGTAACTCGGTATCAATCTAATACCTTCAATTTGAAGATTTTACAACTCAATTAGACATAAGGTTGGGTTATTTTGCATTGGATTGAGTTAGGTTGATCGGGTTTTTGAGCATCTCTATTGACAATTTGCAAAACCTTGATTTGTATTGAATGCTAATCAATGTGATATGATGTTAAATTTGAAAATCTTACATTTACAAGTAATTTACTAGTTTCTTTATCGTGAAAATCTTATACTCAAAGTCATTCGGATAACCCCCGTTCTTCCTAGTGGTTTTTTCTCTTCCGGGAACGTTCACCCTTTTCCCAACCAAGTATACACAAAAGCTTTAGGAGCCACGACAAGGTCATAAAGTTTTTAAAGATGTAACCTATAACGACAAATCTGTATATTATAAATACTTATAAAGATACGTATGTGTTTTCTACTATCACTCAATGGTTCAATAGTATTAAACAATTAAAATTAGGTAATATACTTTAAACCCAAAAGTAAAATGCTAAAAAGATTTAAAAATAATCAAATTGAACATTACATGCCACAAGCTTAACATGGCATCAAACACAAAACTTGACTCATAACAAGCCTTTTAGAAGAGAATTTTGAACAACTAAAGACACTTTATTGTTTAGTTATATCTAAAAAAACACATTCCATCAAATTCCTTGCTTTATTGGCAACTTTTTTCAAGATAATAACATAAATGATAAAACTTGATTCTAAGCTCATCTTGAGCCATTTTGCAACTCCAATTTTCTCATCTCCACAGTGAAGAATGTTCCATAAAAGGCATCTATATAACCTCGATTATATGACCAATTATATATACCATTTTTTATTTTGTCAGAAAAAACTCTCTTAGGACCCATTTTAACAAATGAATTAATTAAATCCAAATTTTTAGGGGGTGTTTGGATTAGCTTATTTAAAACAACTTATACTTTTTACAAAAAGTATTTATCAACTTATGTAGTACCACACCGAAATTTTAAAAAGTGTTTGGATTAGTTTACAACGGTTTCAAACCAAAATAAGTCAATAACTGTTTTTTAGTGTTTGACAAAAAAATGCTTATACATGCAAAATGGTCAAAAAGTGCTCATAAGTCATAATTTGTTTTTGATAAGTCTCAACCTTTTAACTTATCAAAAACTCCTTTTCACCGGTGGGGAACCGATATAAGCACTTTTTATTTTCTGTCATCCAAACACTCAAATCTACTTTTCACCAGTTCCACACCTATATAAGTTAATAAGTTGTTTTGATAAGCTAAAACAAACACCTCCTTAGTATGTATATCTACTCGAACAATTCAAGTGTTGTAATATTTTGACTTGTGTTCAATATTTACCGCTTTTTTTGTCGGTAATTCAGGTAATGGTACGCCTGTTGATATATTTACCCGAGTCGTAAATAAGTGCAACTTCTCGAATCAGAATACAACACATGAACGAATACATTGCGTAAATCCTCACCATCTTTATACTATAAAAAAAAACATTTGGCTTAACTACAACACCCCTACCTTCTTTACATTATTGGCATCTTTACATAATACAGAAGCACATGTCTGCAAAACCCTTCTGAAACAAAAATCTGCAGTAGACTTGAGCTTACCCCATCAACTGGAACAATATCAACTTGGTTGCAGCAGCAATAACAGAAAACATTATCTGACCAATAAATTATAAAGATCATGCAAATATATTAAATATCCTTTTAACTTTACCAAAAGGGCCATTGGCACAGTGGTACCAGCTTAGCAGTAGAGCGTCAAAGGGTTCAAACCTCACCAAAGATGTATAGTGTGCGTAAGTATTTGTTGTTTATAAGTATTATATACTATAACAACTGATGAAGATGTCTGCTTTTCTCAAACTTACTTTCTAAACCTGATTGAGCTAAGCTCGTTGGCCAATGGAAAACCGTCAAACCAATGTACAGAAAGCTGTAGAATTAACCTGGTTCTTGAACCATATAGACCAACTAAGGAGATGTTTGGCAGTTGCTGAATGGTTTGGTGCAGAATGATTAAAAGACTCTTATGATATAGTGCAAAATGAAATATAATTGGTTGATAACCATTCACAATGTAATTAGGAATCTTAATGGTTAAGGGAGGTCCAGGATACAAAATGATTAAGTGGGTTTTGGAACCACCATTAAGAGGCTGACTTATTTTTTACCAAACAGGATTTCACCTCCTAACGATTCAGAGGCTGCCTCTTAATGGAACTGTTAAAAAATAAACAAACAGCCCCCTAAGCCTCCCAAGAGGGTCAAAACCATATGACAACTGGTAACTTCTCAAGATCACAACTTCTTAGATCAACTTATAGTCATAAAACAATAAAAGAACAAATCCACAAATGCTATCGAGTACCCAAAAAGCTACAAAAACCTGAAGTGATAACTAGGAAGAAATCCAAACAAACTTACACAAAAGCTAGTAAAGTAAAGTCAATCTACATTTGTCTTATAACCAAAACATGAATAAATTACCCTACAAGGGTGTCCATAACAAAGAGGTCTAAAATCTAAATAGGAGTTATAGATCGTCAGCCTGTTATATAACCAAACATAAATAAATGGTCTAATGGGTTCATCTAAAGAAAAATAGCATAATGAAGAAACCACCAAATTCTCGAATCTCTTAGAGCTTCTTCACTTCACTAAAATGATATTTATGGGAACTAAAGCACAAATTTGAAATTATATTTTCTCTATCTTGCAGTTAGGTTCTCCATCGTCTCTTGCAACAACTAAAATATGTCTTGCCTAACAGATGTTGTTTTGCAGTTTTTCTGCAGTTTTTGCTGTAAAAAATTATGATTTTTGTTGTTTTAACTGTTTTATGCAGTTTTTAGTTGTAAAAAAAAACTCAAATTATTTTTAGTGTTAAAAAAGTTGAACTAATTAATAATTATTTTATTAAATTAATTTTAGTTTAAAAAAATTTAAATTTAATAAAAAAGGTATTTTAGTCATTTACTGGAATTTCATTCCGATTCCAAAGATACATTCTCTGAACCAATAAGACAAATTTCAATTTTTTCAACAGATTTCATTCCAATTCTGCCAACCAAACAGCTGGTCAAACCTGACAACATTCCATTCCAATTCTCTCAAAGTCAAATTCCTTTGACAGATTTCATTCCATCTAATTCCATTATGCGAACCAAACGCCCCCTTAAGGTGAGAAACGTAAGAAATAATCTCCATATTTGGATGTATATTAGGATGAGATGTATCGAGATGAGGTACATCGAGGTGTACCGGGATCAACTCTCTTCTAATACGCAATTCATGAGTGGTATGAGATTAAAAGTGATCAACGGTTCATATTTCTTTTTACATTTCTCACCTTAATTCTTCTTCTCACAAAATCCTATGCCTTTTAACAAAATGATAAACTGCAATTTGCAAAACCTTGATTTGAAACTCATGCTTCCGTGAACATATTAGCTAAATAATCCCAACACGATTCCCTAGCAATGTTCATTTGTATTACCTGAAACATAACCTAGAATTATATCTTCATTATTTAAACAAACCCGATATGTTTTTAGCCTAATTACATCCTTTCGAGGGATTTTTAAAAGCTTTTTGGTTGATTTCGAGGTATTTTTTAGTGTTTTTGTCAATTTCAAATTTTCAACAAATTTTTATGGTTTTTGTGAGGTCCGTTGCCAAAATTTAGCGGGGGATACAAGTAAAAGTTATAAAAAAAATTATTTTTAACCCTTGGAAATCTTATTTTTTTTCTTTTTTTAACGGAGTCCTATCCCCACTTTTTATTAATCGAGTAATGTGATATAACGTTAAATTTAGAAATCTTACATTTACAAGTATACTAATTTCTTGATCGTGGAAATCTTGTACTCAAAGTCATGGATAACCGATTAACCCCCGTTCTTTCTAGTGGCCTTTTCTCTTATCAGGATAGTTCACCCTTTTCCCAACCAAGTACAGGCAAAAGCTTTAGGAACCAAAAGTTTTTCAAGATGCGACTTACAACGACAAGTTCTTATATCATATATATTTATAAAGATACGAATATGTTTTCTACTATCACTCAATAATTCAATAATATTAAACAGTTAAAATTAGGTTATATACTTAAAACCCAAAAGTAAAACCCTTAAAAGATTTAAAAAGAATCAAAATACCACCACCAAACACAAACCTTGAAGCCTTTTCAAACAAAGTTTTGAACAACTAAAGACTTTATTGTTCAATTATTATATCTAAATAATGAAATTCCATCAAATTCCTTATTTATTTGGTAACTTTTTTCAAGACAATAACATAAATGATAAAACTTGATTTTAACCTCATCTTGAGTCATTTTGCAACTCCTTTTAGTTGTATATCTACTCAACAATTCAAGTGTTGTAATATTTCGACTTGTGTTCAATATTTACCACTTTTTTGTCGGTAATTCAGGTAACGGTATGCCTGTTGATATATAAATAAGTGCAACTTCTCGAATCAGAATATAACACATGAACAAATACATTGCCAAATGCTCACCATCTTCATACTACAAAATATATATATATATATATAGAGGAAAGTTCAAATGTGAACTCATTTTTTGTTGTGAACGTGAGGACGAACCTCAGCCACTTATCCGGTCAATAAAGGCGGCTTCGACCTGGTTCCCCTCCTTTAATAATCTCCACCCTCCCATGAATCGCGTCAATCCTCCGTGATCGCGTCCACCATAACCGAAGATGTGTGGCTGAGATTCGTCCTCACGTTCACAGCCAAAATTGAGTTCACATTTGAACCTAACCCTATATATATATATATATATATATATATATATATATCTATTGGCTAACTACAGCACCCTTACCTTCTTTACATTTCAGAATCTTTACATAACACAAGAAGCACATGTCTGAAAAACCCTTCAGAAACAAAAATCTGCAGTAGACTTGAGAGCTTACCCATCAACCGAAACAATATCAACTTGGTTGCAGCAGCAATAACACAAAACATTATCTCACCAATAAATTATATAGATCATGCAAATATATTAAACATCCTTTAACTTTACCAAAAGGGTCATTGGCCCAGTGGTATCCGGTTAGCAGTAGAGCCCAACCTCCCAGTAGATCTAAGGGTTCAAACCTCATCAAAGGTGTGCATTGTGCGTGAGAGTATTTGTCGTTTATAAGTATTATATACTTCAACAACCGATGAGGATTGAGGATGTCTACTTTTCTCACACTTATTTTCCAAACCTGATTGAGATAGCTCATTGGCCAATGGAAAACCCACCAACCAATCAACAGAAAGCTGTCGAATTAACCTGGTTCTTGAACCATATAGACTAAGGGGATGTTTGTTTACCTCTTAACAATTCCATTAGGAGGCAACCTCTGAATCACTAAGAGGTGAATCATGTTTGGCAAAAAATAAGTCTGCCTCTTAATCATTTTGTATCATGTACCTCCCTTAACCGTTTAGAGCCTTAAGTTCATTTTGAACAGTTACCAAACAATTATATTTCATTTTGCACTATATCATAAAAGCCTCTTAATCATTCTGCACCAAACCATTCAGCAACTGCCAAATGGTCCCTAACTAAACCTACCAAGAGGGTTAAAACCATATGACACTGGTAACTTCTCAAGATTACAACTTCTGGAGTTGCAAGTGAAAGCCTGTGCAGCAACCACCTAGATCAACTTATAGTGATAAAACAATAAAATACAAATCCGCAAAATACTATCAAGTACCCAAAAAGCTACAAAAACCTGAAGTGATAACAAACTTTCACAAAAGCTAGTAAAGTAAAGTCAATCTACATTGTCTTATAACCAAACATAAATAAATTACCCTACAAGGGTGTCCATAAAAAAGAGGTCTAAAATCTAAATAGGAGTTATAGATCGTCAGCCTGTCATATAACCAAACATAAATAAATAGTCTAATGGGTTCATCTAGGGAAGAAAAAGCATAATGAAGAAACCACCAAATTTCTTGAATCTCTTAGAGCTTCTTCACTTCACTAAAATGATATTTATGGGAACTAAAGCACAAATGAAATCACATTTTCTCTATCTTGCATAAGGATGGTAACGACTACTGCCACTATAGCCTCCTCCTCCCCTGCCATAAAGACTGCCTGCTCCTCCACCATAACTAGAACCTGGACCTGAATCATAACCCCCACCATAACCGGCACCACCCCCATAGCCATACCCTTCACCTCTGCCATACCCACCTAACCCACTTCCACCATAACCACCACCACCATAGCCACCACCATAGCTACCAAAGCGACTACCATAACCAAGAGAAGGTTCACCACGATACCCACCTAAGGTGCTATCTCCAAAATCTCCATAACCACCAAAATCACGACCACCACCGCTACCATACCCGCCATACCCACCACCAGGTCTTCCAAGACCTCCAGGTGTTCTATAAGAAGGAGGAGGTCCATATCCACCATCAAAACCATCATACGAGCGACCAAATCCACCAAATTCATCTGAGAAAGAACGTGCCCTAGACCTGCTACCAAATGAAGGAGGTGGGTGGTTTTGGGCTTTCTTTGGCTCTGCTTTCTTGATCTCCACCTACAACAAAGCAACTTAGTCAACCTAATTTTAGCTGTGCGTACAAACTATATTTAGAGTCCTTCCTCGATAAACTTATACCTGTAAAAGCCTTCCCCTAAAATCAGTCATGCAACAAATTTAAGATGGGATTATATAAGTGGTGCACTATAGTTAATTAAAAGCACGAAAAAAGTACTCAATGAGCCCATGGTTGACGGAAAAAAAAAACTGAGAACTGTTTCCTGAGTATAAACTTTTTTATATTTGTATTTACAAAGAATTTTCACTGAGAACCAAGTAACAAGACTCACCTGAGTACCATCCATATCAATCATGTTTCCATTGGATAACAATTCATCAACAACTTCCTCACTATCAAATATAACAAAACCAAACCCACGCGAACGGTCGGTGCCATGATCACGTATAATCTGGTGCTCAGCCACCTTCCCATGCTTGGAAAAGAAATTCTTGAGCTCATCTAAACAAGTGAGATCATCGTATAAATATTGTACCATGTGTACAGATAAAACTTTCATACACTACATGCTTGAATTGTATTAAAATGTATAAACTTTGTACCTTCGGTAAGTGTGGTTGGAATACCTCCAACAAATATCTTCTTTGTTTTAAAATCCTTTGAATGAGCAGATCCTCTCGGGATTGTTCTCTTGATCTCAACCTACAACAGCCCATAAGTTATCACAGCACCAGATAGAATATACCAATAAAAAGTTTACAACTTCTGAAATTTTCTTACCTCCTTCCCATTAAAGACATGGGTATCCTCGATAACCTTGTCTACCACTGAAGGATCAGCATATGTGATGAATCCAAACCCCCTAGGTTGTCCAGTATGACGATCTTTCATTATCACGGAATCAGTTATATCTCCATACTTCGCAAAGTGGTTATTGAAAGCATCTATTATTCATAAGAAACAAAAACAACTCAGTACAAGCATCCAAACAACAATATAAGTTTCTAAAGGTAAAAGTAATTCAACTGAGTTTCAGTGCCTGCTTCATCCCCTATGAAAGGAACAAATCACCAAAATTCAAGATTTACAGAAGTTATGCTGCAAGATGTTTAATTAATTCCGGTATATTAGATATAAGGTTCACACTTCAAGGCATAAACCCCATGAAAAGCAAGTGCTTCATATTCAGATATCAAGCAAACCAATATTTGTTGCATCAAATATTCCTTTGGTTGTTGTAAACTATCAAACTTGGTCTGTTACTTTTCATGGTAGAGTGTTTCACATCAACAACATGCCTTTCATGCAATCTCACAGGAAAACAAATGAAACTTTCGCCACTGAACAATAATAACAAACAAACAAACAAAAACTGAAATAAATACAGACACAGAAACTACTGGAAATTGGTAACCGCGCATCAATTACAATACGAAACGCAAAAAAGAAGAACTATTTCAACGAAAACCTAATTTTTGCAGAGAGGAAAAGTAAAGATGATAACAACGACCTTCATACATCGGCTTCAAATTGAAAACTAAATAATCAAAGCAAGAAATACAGAAAGGAGAGAGAAATCTCACTGTATTGAGTATCTTTTGGTAAGCCTCCGATGAAGATTTTCCTGCAATCGTGAATCAAATTCAGATAACAAATTAATCGTCAAGCTAAATTAAAAAGGAAAACACGTAAAAGAATCATGGAAAACGAACCCAAGGCTTGCACCATCGCCTGAATGGGGATTATCACTCTTCGATTTCGATCCCATCGTCTGAATTTGGAAAGCTTCTTAACAACGAATCAAAACCTAGGGTTTTTTCAATCGAAATTTCACAGGGGAACTGTGTCGGTAAGAAAAAAGGAATTTGTGGCGTATATAAGCTGGAAGCGGAACTGTAAACGTATCAATATTAACAATTTGGCCCTCTATCTAATTGTATTATTACACTTCTAGGACAATACTTTATAAAAACTTTTTACTTGGCCCTAAAGTTTTGTTATTTTTACTTTTGACCCGAACATCTGTTTTTTTTCCCTTTCATATTTTCATGTATGCTAAATAGTGTATCATACCAAAAACGTCCTACGGTTTCCCATTTTGTATACCCACTTGAGTTGTGGTGTAGGTTAACACTCAAATGGAAAATTTTATATATTTTGAATTCGAATTCAGATGTTGTCAAAATTAGGGACAGACTCAATATACGGTGGTTCATGTGACTATATTTTTTTTTATCCCTTATAGTTTAGAAATTTTAGAGTATGAAAAGTGTTATCGTATTAATTTGTCATGTGCTAGCGTATATAGCTATAATGATAACAAGTTTTCTATGGTAGAGTTGGTTTGTAGGGCTTTTATTCCATCCTAGACCGAGTTCTAATCTTGTTACTGTCATTTTTTAGTCAAATAATGCCAACAAATTTTTATGTATTTGTTTTTTATATTCAAATGGTGCTATAGTTTGAATTTTTTTTTTCCTATATTTGTTTCTTATAGTTAAATGGTGACCATCGTTTGAAAAAGTTTCTAGGTCTGTCCTTGACCAAGACCCTTGTGGCCATGAAAGTTCATCAACAATGATTCCATACCATTCATGATTGTCCCATGAATTAATGAGTGCATCTAAACTTAAGGATGATACTAAATGATCGTTTTTTCCAAACCGAACCAGTACCGAATTTGTACATAAGGTTCGGTTTTCGATCCTTGTTTTCAGCCCCAAAAAATTTCGGTACCAACCAGTCCGGTACCGATCTCATCCCTATTCTCCATAATCATTACTTTTTTCAAAAAATCAGTATCACCATAAATAAAATGGGTCTTTGATTGTTGAACTTTTACGATTGGTTTTAATACATATTTGAACTTTTGATTGTTGAATTTTTACAATTGGTTTTAATTGTTTCTTTACCCGCTTTCAACTTTCAGTCCTAAGTGATCGTAATACCAACTTGTTCCCGTCCCAAAACCGAAACCGTACCGGTATTGAATTTGTACACACTATTCTATTTTCAGTTAGTCCCGGTTTTCTTGGGTACCAACCGATTCATTTCCGGTCCGTTACTGATCTCATCCTAATCCGAAAAGAGCTCTTACCCTAAAAAAAAATATGATGCTTATATGGTGAATGTGGGCCCATTTAGCAATGACGTGGCATCCTCCATGCTTACCTGTATCACCACCACTCCATGCATGGCTATGGCGTTACAACACCACCCACCGTCCGTTTCCACCGTCAGTTTCCCCAAATTACCATCTCAATCACCTTCATCGTCCATTCCTTCTATAAATCAACCTTAATTCCCCCAAAAAAATCTCCTCCACCCAAATCCTCCGATCATCCCAAAAAAAAATGTTCCGACCAGCCGCCGTCGGCAGCCCCAAAACGGACACACCACCGCATATCCACACCAAACTCCGGCCACCGCACGAATCCGACATGGAAACCTCCTCTCTCACATCCGACCCACAGATACGTCTCGCGATCTATATCGCGATGGCCCACGCCGGCGTCGCGTTCGCCATTTTCGTTCTTTATGGTTTAAGTAAAGTTCTCGATATATATCTCCGACCATTATTATGGGCCGTTATCTGTTCAATCCCTCTTCGTGGAATCCAACAAACCCTCGTTTCCTTTTGGTCGGAGCCTCTAAAATCCGGTCTAACCGGCACCATTCTCGCCGTACCCACCTGCACATTTAGGGCTTTCATCAGCACCATTGTTGAAATCACCGAGCTTTTCTTGAAAATAATCGGTCGTCCAAGAAGAAAATACCCACAACGAAGAAGACGAAGTGGGTTTTCAATGGTGTTACGTAGATTAGTATCTTTATGGATCTTTGTTATGGCTTATGAACAATTCGGTGGTCTTGGTGCAACTTTCTTGTTGATTTTAGGGTTTATGTTTACATCTAGTAACATGGGTTGCACTATGTCTGTTGTTTCAACTTTCAGAAGCTATAGTTTTAAAAGATCTCCATATACTTCATTTCTAACAAGAGGGATCTTAAAAAGATTAGAAACCATCGTTGCAATTGGTTTAATTATGGGAATGATCGTGGGTACATTGCTTATAAGTTTGTTTTTTTCTTATAAAATCGGAGTTGAAAGTAGAGATGCGGTTTATTCGATTAAGTTACGAGTCGAAGAGAGTAATTACGCAGAGAAAATGGGCGTAAAACAATGGATGTCGGAAAATAACGTTAGCGAAATGGTGGCGAATTACACGAACCAATTATACGGAACGGTTTACGAACAAATCGATAGTTTAGCGGTTCAATATAACATGACGGAAATAGTCGAAGAAATGAAACATATAATGGTCGAAAAAACGAATAACTCTTCGACACCCACAACTTCATTATCGGATCCGAACCCGTTTGCGGAAAAGATTTTGAGTTTAAGAAGACGGGTAACGAATCAAGAATGGTCGGAAATTTATCCGGAAGTTAACGCTTTATTTAAAGAAGTTTTAATTAGTCGAGAAGATATAACCGAAAAGGCGAAAGCCATGGCTTTTCAAGGGAAAGATGTGATCCAACGGGTGTTAGCCAGCGGTCAATCGATCTTGGGTGGTAGCACGCGGTTGGTTCTCGTGATTCTTGAATCGATTGTAACCGGAGCCGCGGGTTTATTTAGTTTTTTATCGCAATCTATGGTTTTTATATGGGTTTTATACGCACTTATAACGTCACATTCTAGTGGGGTCACGGAACAAATTATATGTATGATTCCGATATCGAAGTTTGCAAGAACGCGATGTGTTGAAGTGCTCGATAAAGCGATTTCGGGTATTCTTTTGGCAACGGTCGAGATTTCGTTCTTTCAAGGATGTTTGACTTGTCTTTTGCTTAGATTATTTAATATACATTTTTTGTATATGTCGACTTCAATGGCGATGGTTAGTCCGTTTTTTCCGTTGCTTTTGTATTATTTTGCAACGATTCCCGCGATATTGCAGTTGGTGCTCGAAGGGCGGTATTTGGTAGCGATTTGTTTGCCGATTATTCATGTTGTGTTAATTGATTATGGTGTTGGTGAGATTCTAGAGGCGATACCGGGCCACAATCCGTATCTTACTGGGCTTAGTATCTTCGGTGGAGCGGCATTGTTTCCGAATGCACTTGAGGTAAATAAAATTATGTATTATTAAACATATAGAACCCTATCAAATTACTCTTCAAAAAAGTACTTGAAAAGAAAAAGGAGATTCTAAATATATATTGATGGTAAATGGTTCAAGTTTAGCTGATGTGAGACTCTAACAGTCCCAACCAATGGAGGCTAGATGGGCACAGATTATCCCAAGAATGTCAAGTGGGGGCTAACTGATTACAAATTGCCCTAAAGTGTCTGATTCTTACAGCGATAGATCTTGGCTCTGATATCATGTAAGAGTATGTAGAACCCTATTGATGGGTCCCACTTATTCCCAAGTTGAATAGGTGAGACCCATGTAAGAGTACGTGGAATCCGATTAACGGGTCCCACCTATTTTCAAGTATGTAGAACCCCATTAATGGGTCCCACCTATTCTCAGTTGGAGTCTCGTATCAGCTAAATTTGAATCAGTTTTCCTTTATATATATTGGAATCTTTTTTTTTCCAACTCAATGGCTCTTTTGAAGAATAATCTAATGAGGTTCTACACATTGTGAACAATATATGTAGTTTCATGATATGATGAATTAATGACTTCTTTTGCGGTTTATATGAACTTGCAGGGAGCGATAATGGGGCCACTTATATTAACGGTCGTGATTGCTCTCAAGGATTTGTATGTTGAATTTGTTTTGGAAGAACCAAAAGAAATCAAAACGGCATAGGACTGATGTTACATTTGAAGGTTTGTTTGATATTCGATAAGCCACGAAGGTTTTGCAGCAAGAATATGAAAAAACCCGAGTGAATATACGTACATATGTATGTATGTATATGAGTATGTATGTATGTATGTATACGGCATTTGAAAGCATTGTTACTTTGATGTTATTTCTTGAAATGTATATAGAATCAGAAGTCATTGAATCGGAATTATGAACAATTTAAGAGGCAATTCCTGCCCATTTGCAGGATGAAGAATTAGAATGATGAATCTTATCAAGAAGTTGAAATAAGTTATCGGTCTACCATTAAGCTGTTAACAAACAAATCCGTATGATTTCTGTATAATTTTTATAAGTTGATTTTTGTTACTTTTTGGAAGCATGCTTTAGTTTGTGTATGTGTAAGAAGTTATTCACTTTGGCTAATTCGGTTTTTAACTTTTTATAAAAATACATGATAAATGAACCGTTTTTTGGTTCAGTAAGTGAGATTAGCCAATATTTTTATGTTCCAATTTGAACTAGCATCAAGCTAAACAAAAAACATCTATTATTTCAAGCTACATCGTATATCAAATAAAAAAACATTAAAATAATCGAACCAAATATACATGGCAATCCAGTATACCCTATTTGAAGTAGGGTTTAAGAATGGTATGATACAGGCACCAAAAATGTTTTAAAGAGACATTTTTGAAATACGGATATCAATGAGCGAAACGATTAAGGAGCTGTTTGTTTACCTATTAACAGTTTCATTAAGAGGCAGCCTCTGAATCGCTAAGAGATAAATCTTGTTTGACAAAAAATAAGTCTGCCTCTTAATGGTTCCCAAACCCTCTGAATTGTTTTGTATCATGGACCTCCCTTAACTATTAAGAGCCATAATTACAACCTAACCAATTACCAAACAATTCTATTTTATTTTGCATTATATCATAAGAGCCTTTTAATTATTCTGACCACTTAATCATTCTGCACCAAACCATTCAGCAACTGTCAAACGACCCCCAACTCAAACCTCGTTAAACTCGAGTATGTGTATGCATTTCATTCATTCACATTAATGTCTGTTAGATTGGGTATGCACATATGAATAATAGATAATCCTAGATAAAGATATCATCATATCATTACACAAATTGAGAACTTGAAAGCACATAACATAGCATTAATACAATTGACACCCAACTCAAGAATTTGTACACAAACAAGATGTTTTAAAGAAAAACAAGAAAATCATTTTATAGAAACAGACAGTTTAGTATTCTGCTTCCCATTAGCACTTTGTATCCAAACAAAGTTACTTCATGTATTTTTGAAGAAATTTCCGATGGAAGTCGCTACGAATAGTGTCATTGATAAACCGCTTTTGAGGTTTGTTTTCTCCACGAGCCTGGTTCTTGAAAACAACATCATCATCCCACCTGATATGGGTTAATGTCAGAATCGTTAAAATATATAAAGCGGAATTTCTATTTAAAAAAATTACAAAAGTAGATCGTAACCAACCTTCGTTTAACATTGAAGGAAGTTGTTGCACTATTAAGCAACGGGTTTCCTCTTATCAATTCTGCTTCTTTAAGTTTAAGCTCCTCTTCTTGTTCTTCACGTTCCTGAACGAGAAACCAGATTCATTTTCATATATACTCATCAAAATGGCACATAATTTTAGACAATACATGATTATTACACTTTTTAGTTAACCAAATGACGGTTTTACCCTTGATTAATATATTTATCTTAACAACTCTTAAATGTTTGTTTAGTAATCAAGGGTAGATTTGGAAATTTGGTCTCTTTGTGAAATTGGTTACAGTATTTTGGGAGAATGTAACAACTCGTCCCACATAGATAGATTAAGGAATTTGGAAGCTCCTTATAAGCCTCAGGTAGTGGGATACCAATAACTTCCACCATGGTTTTAAGTTGGATTCGAAGTTATTGGGCCAGTCCATTACTTTGGGCTTTGGGGGTGTTACAGAGAAACATAAATAGAAATCTAGACAATTATTTTGGGTCGGAGGGCAAATAAAATGAGAACCAGAAAATTGAGAGAACCAGTTTCACATGTAGTGTTGTTTCATATATGAAATAGACGGAATTTGTTTCATATATGAAACAATCCTTAGCTTAAAATGGTTCTCAACGTTTTTGTGGTTTACAACATTTTGTCCATAAGAACCAAAATATAAGATTCTCCGGTTAACAATTCATTACAAATACTATAAAAAAAACATAAAACAGCTAAAAGAATAGAACAAAAATACATCAGATCACACATATAGTGAAGAAGTAACTTACTTTGCGCAATTTCTCTTCAGCTCTTTCCTTCTTTATTAGTTCAAGCTCTGCTAGAAGTGCTTCAGTGTCATCCTCATCATCATCATCGTCATCACTAACCAAGAATCAGGAAAGGTGAGCAAATATGGCAAAAGTCAGGATTCTGATACCAGAAGATGGTATTCTTGCAGTAAAAAGTAAAAACAGCAAAAAGTAAAAAAGTAAAAAAGACTAGAACTTCTACAGCACAAGTTTTCAGATAACTTTAAGTCAATGCCTTTTGGAAGCCATACCATTTGACATACATTTCAGCCATTAGGGTTATTAGGTTAATAAATAGCGGAAAGAAGAGAGATTAGAGGTGGAGAAATTAGTGCGTCTTTTCATGTTTAGGAGAGATCTTGCTCTCGAATCCAAAATTATCTTTTCTTTATTGTAATCGCTTATCAATTTACCAATTTTAATACAAAACAGCCGACTGGTTCTTATCATATTGTTTGAACTACATTTCCATAGATGCTACCTTTCTCAACTTATGGCACGGGCACACTTGGATATGTTGATTTGAGTGCATTAGGTACACTCGAAATCCTACAACTTACAAGGCAGTACAGACTAAATTCTAAGAAGCTGTTTGGTTGGTTTTCCTTTAAGTTCTGTATGGAAAAAGATGTCTGTGTGCATTAATCTGTCTTTATAGATTGAGAAGGTTTTTGTCTGGGAGGGGTAGGTTTGGAAAAAAAACACTTCTCTTTCTGCATAAAACTCTCCCCTAAAAGCTTACTGAATAAGCCACTTTCTATATCATTAAGCCTCTACCAAACAGTCATTTATAGCTGACCGAATAAGCTGTGAGCCCCATTAAGCTCATTAAGCTGCTAACAAACAAGCTCTAAACCACATAAAGGAAACCAGAAGAAAACAATAACAACTACTAATTTTGCATGCATAATGCATTTCAGTCATTAAGACAATCCAACTAGTGGTACATAAGCATTTGTTCATATTAAGTATTATGTCAAATAAATGCTATAACAATTACCTTTCTTCATCACTGTTAATATCCACATCAGCATCATCAGCATCAGCACTGCGTGGAACAATCCGATCTTCAAGGTCCCTACCCACCCCTGTAAATAATATTTACCCCATCAATGTTTTAGACTATGAACTGTAAACATCAGTCATGGTAAAAATTAATAAATAGTATAAAGTTATTAGGTGAGTGTTAACCTTCCAATAGATGATGCCCTCCCTTTCTACGGTCTCTGTCCTCTGCAATCATAAACAAATATTTAAAAAAATCAACTACTTGCACAAAACATCCGTGTAATCACAAGTAAAAACAAGTGATCTTACCACCATAGCCCTTATCTTTGGATGAAAAGTGCCTCCGCTCACGGTCTTCCAACTCCTCCTTGAGATCCCTCCTTTGTACTTCATCCTGGGTGTCTTGACCTTCCTTTCTGTAGCATCAGCCATCAAGTAGAATTAAATGATTGAATTTGAAGCAAAATATCTCAGAATAAGACTCCAGGTTATGGCTTATCAGTTTTGCCATGACATATCAGGATTCGTACAATAAATCAATAAAAAAACACAAAGATAAATAAGATCAGGGATGATGGAGACATATCTACCAAATTGGGGATCATGGAGGTTTTGTTAGTACATTTTTGGTAATTGGTACTCAATGCTCCAAACTCGAACTGAATAAAAGTATTACTTGAAAGTTGAAACAACCTGGTGTATCTAAGAATGCTAGGGAAGAGCAGTCGGCAAGGGGACAACTCAAACAAATAAGATCATGTACGTCATGCTCAAGAGTCAAGACAATAGAAACAAGGACTGAATCAAGATGGAATTGAGAAAAAGAATAAAACAACTAACTGCAAGTGTTGCAATTAGATTGTCTGTCAACTAAGTGAGAGTTTTCTAAGAGATTACATACTTTTTAGAGTAAACCACCATTGTGGTGCAACAGGAAATAGTTATCAAAATCCATCTGTATACAGTTTTCTAATAGATTACATAGCTTTGAAGTAAACCAACATTTTACTGCAATAGGGAAGGTTATCAAAATCGATCTGTATACCTTGATGGTCATATGAACCATGGAAACAACATCGTACTCTTAAACATAATGTAGAGATGCATCCATGAATAACTATGTTCCTATTCTCAATTTTCAAGGTACTCAACATCTCTCCCAAATCTTGCAGTGTGCTTAGCATCGTATGAACTGTTTGTCAACGATGAATAGAGTAGTATCTCCTGATGTCCTAGCTAGAAAAAACTGTGAGTTGATAGATTTGAACAAGAGTAGCCCTCTTACTAATCTATTTAGGCTCAGAATGGAATGAACCCTGGCTGTGTACTGCCATACCACAGTTATCCTATGCAAGATCAGTCATTCTATCTCCCTTCTCTAAATTTATTCCCATGTATCGAAACATAGTAATACTCCCTCTATGGCTCTATCCCACAAATACCGCAAGCTTTGACGACCCAAATTTCTTTAAATATAATGGAAGTCGTTGCAGATCTGGCATCAAGTTCCCAAAATCAGGACCCTAATTCATGGGATTAACATGATACGAATAGGTTGGTCTTGAACAATTCATTAAGTACTCATTATCTACCATTAGACTTTGAACAATACCTCCAAACAAAAAGGGGGAGCTAGAATAATTTACTAGCTGAGCTAGTCTATGCAAGGGTTCAACTCAGTCTAGGTTGTTTCCGCTTTCCCTGTACAACTCGATATACATATATATATATATATATATATATTATATATATATTATATATATATATATATATTATATATATATATAGAATATCTGAATAGGTAACTCTTCATGAATAAAGTACTGAATCAATTTGATCCAATAAAACGGAGTGTAAAAGTGGGAATTTCCCAACCAATTTAAAGAAGTTCATACCTGGGCTTGAGGGTTGTATGAGCAGCGATATCCCTCGAAGAATACTTCTGAGACGGACCAAAAATACGAGCACCTCCTTGTTCATTACCACCTTTAGCAGGTGCCCATGTCGGTCTGGCAGCCGTCGTCATATCTTCTCACAAATATTTCTGAAGTTATCTGTTAAAATTTCAAATCCATAAAAATATATTGGCAGATGATGCTTTCAGTTAACGCTCGAATTGAACCATTTATATTAATCCCTAAACCAATATCCGATTGAATCAAAAGAAGAAATACATGAATTGGAACATATTGAGATCTTGATTAAAGTAAAACATAACGAATTGAAGACCTAGGGTTTTACCTTGCAACGACGACGATGGTGCGCTTTGATCTCAAAAAAGTTAGAAACGTTTTAATGCGTTGCGAGTCCCTCTGCCCCCTTTAATTGAAGATAGAAGATTACTTTTCGGTCCTTGAGGTTTATTAAATATGCAAAATATCCCCCAAAGTTTTAGTAGTTGCCAATATTTCTAGATAAAAATAATAAAATTACGGACTAAATGCATAAAATAACAATCAACTTTCATAACTTTCAATATAGTATTGTACTTTCGTTTCTCTTTATTACACCAATATACTTTAATACTATTCTTATTAGAGAAAGTATTGTAATTTGAAAAATCTACTCGTTGTAGCAATGAGTACACAGTAGAGATGGCCAAAAACCGGGCTCGGGCCGGGCCGGGCCGGGCCTCAATCGGTCCCGGGCCTCAACAGTAATTTTCGGACCGGGCTTTTTGGGACCGGTCCCGGTCTCGGTCCCGGTCCTAACGATTTTAAGCGGCGTTTAGTGTGTTTTTAAATCGGTCTGAAATCGTCCCGGGTCCGGGCCCAAACCGGTCCCAAACCGGGCCTTCAATAAAATATTGTTTTTTATAAAAACATTAATTCTATTTATTAATTTAATATATTATATATGTAATCATTATATATATACAATTGGGTCACTCAAATACACCTTAAAACATGTTTTATCGTAGTTTTATAATTGGTTTTCAAACAAATACACTTAAAAAATACGTTTATTATAGTTTTATATTTGGTTTTTAGTCAAATACATTTAAAAATACGTTTTATTATAAATTGTAACTAGTTTTCAATCAAATACACTTAGAAAGTTAGAAATACATATAAAATATATATATAAAAATACAATTTTTTTTGTAAAAATCAGGCCGGTCCCAATCGGTCCCATAACCGGTCCCATGACCGGTCCCGGGCCGGGCCGGTCCTACAAATCGCTCCAAAAGTGTAACCGGTCCCGGTTTTCGGTCCTTACCGGTCCCGGGCAGGGCCGGGCTTTTATCGGTCCTGGTCCCGGTCCTCCGTCGGTCCTGGGCCGGGCCGGGCCCATTTGGCCATCTCTAGTACACAGTCTTATAGGGTGTTTGATTAGATATATTAAGCAGTCATTAATGAGATTGAATATAAAGGAAAATGTTTGTTTTTATATAATATAATGAATTTATTATTCCACAAGCCAAAACTTTCATTCTAAGTTAAACTAGTGGATGAAAATTCATTCTCGTTTTCATTTATCAATCTGAACCAAATTGATTATGCATTCAGTATGTGGTTATTTAATGCATTGCTTTTGAGGTAGAATTACATAAGAATTATGCATCTAGTTATGTAACTATCCTTTCCAAATGGATTAAAAAAAGTATATTTGTGAGTTTCTTATAAGTTCGACATTATGACTACCAATAACTTTCATCATTGTTTGAAGTTGAACTAAAAAAATTTAGGTCAAATTGTTGATTCGGGCTTGGGGCGTTATCATTATCAATACAAGTAAAGTGATGATATTGATTTTGAACAGGTGCTTTGGATACATCATTTGTTCTTTCGTAAAAACTCTGTTAATTTTGTTATGGCAATTACATTTTATGATGACGATTATTTCATCATATCCTTGTTACTATTTTTTTTCGTTAGAATACAATATTTCTTTATACTTCAATTTGAATCATGATAAACTAAAATTTCAGAAAAAATTGAACTATAAAAGTTCTAACGTCGCCCATGAATACGAAATTGTTGAATCATGTGGACCTTTATTTTATTTTTTCGCTATCAAGAATGCATTATACGTGATCACCGGTCATAATGGGACAATCACGGTTTTGAATCGACATTAATAATTTTGCGGCTTGTTGTGCAAGATATCGGCGAAATAATAGTTTGTATATGCCAATCAATTGTTTATAAGACATGGTTGTCGGTATTTTACAATGTTGGATTGATCATCCTTACATATTACAGGCGAAATTGAATTATAATCCACTCCAATTTTACTTCAAAGGTTTAATCACGAGCACCGGCAAGGTTAGACAGACTATTAAATGATCTTCCAGCAGATCTTGAATTATTGCTAAGATTACTGTTACTTCTATGGAGGCGACACCGAAAAGATCCGACATGGGTAGTAGGGGAGCAAAGACAATTGATCTTTCCCTCTGAAGGCACTCTTCTCATGCCATCACCATATTGCACGCCCGGATGTGCTATTTTAATGCAGCCAACGCCATGTCGTGGCGATTTTGCACCCTGGTGTGTTGTTTTGATGCTACCAACATAATGTCGTGGCGATTGTACATTCTGGGGTGTTGTTCTGATGCAACCAAGACCATGTTGTGGTGATTGTGCACCCTGGCTTCCAATTATTTGCTTTTTTGTTTCTTCCATAGCTAGTCTTGATGGCTCCGTTTTTTGTTGCTCGTATTTTTCTTCCATTTGATCTGCTCTCAGTTGGATGCTCATGATTTTAGGTTGATTTGCACCTATAACATCATCACACTCACGTATAATGAAATACTATTTCATAACAAAAAAAAGCATCGTAAGAGACGTTCGTAAAATAGGTGGTGATCAAAATAAAAGAATTGCAAAATGGTTACATTTGAAAAACTTTTGATTTTCATAACAATTAACGTGGTAACAAACCTGTTATTGCTGCAAACGTCTTCTAATTTGGGGAATTATGTGTTTGAATTGAAGAATTTGAAAACCAAATGGAGGAGGAAAGAAGGGAACGGGGTTTTGCTAAATACATCAAAACATACTAAATTTGTCTTTTGGTAAATTAGTGGTCAATTATAATCCTATTTAGGACCATAATTAGAGCTTGCCTGTGTCCACCAATGCAACAAATGTAAGTTTAATATCTGCCTATGAAAACATATCCATCATGTACTATTAATCTGTTATCATAGATATGTTTTAAAAATCACAATCATTTTATGCAAATTTAAACTATACCTATTTTTGTGTCACCATGAATCGTATAGGCACTTTTATATTCATGAGATATACACATGTATATACGATTCATCCAACCCTAACCCATTGTCAAGTTTAGATAAACTCACAAAATGATTGTTTTGTTACTAGCCGGTTATAAAATTTATCAACATAATTTATCATAAACTTTAAAATACATACAACATGGTGTAAATTGCCATATTATCATATATAGTTAGTACATTTTTATAATTCTTGTACTTATAGTTTCACGGCTAATGATACCGAATTCTGATGGTCGATTTTACGGGCTGATGGTAACACAATATATGCAAACTCCATAACTTAGACATGATACTAATTAATAAATCAAGGAATTCATAGCTGTCTTGTCTCGAGAATATGTTTTTAAAACCAGATACCTATGATTAAATAAATGAAGGTTTTTACAAGAAAAATATGGTGTAGGTGTAACTGCAGGTAAATGTATCACAACGTATTAACATGTTTCCCATGTTTCGAACCTAACAGAATGCTTCATATTTGTAACCATTGATGATACTACTACCTATAAGAAAAATCTCTGCAAAAAAAGGAAAATAGTTCAGGGGGTTAAGTTACAATTTACTTTAGTGTAGGGGAAAGAACTGACAAAAGTAAATAGTATAGGGGGTTTAAATGCTTCACAAACAGAAGATGCGAGGCTATATAAGGGGGAGCAATATCTTCTAGCAGCCTCTTCTCTCTGAGTCGCTCGCTCTGTTACCCAATTCTACGTCGACGTGGTTTCCGTCAAGCATTCTCTTAGCTCGTCGGCGACGTGTTTCTCCGTCGATAATATCGCCGGAAAGGTACCTGATCAACAGAGAGCATTTTTGATTCGATAAAAGGTACAATCAGTTTTGATTTAGGGTTCCAATATTTCATCATCATATCACTGTAATTCAAATACCGTCGTTGTAATTGTTATCCAATTCCAGTTGGTTTCATTAACATATAATACGTTATGTGTAAAATAGCTGTTAAATGAAAGAAAAACAATCATATTAGATTAAGTTATGGGGTTCTTACTCGTCATTGTTTTTATCGGATGAGTTCGTGCATTCCACAGTTCGCAGAAAAGGGAAGAAGGCTAAAATTTGTCTTTGGAGGATTAAAGGGTAGTTATGTTAAACTTTAAAACCAACGCTGCAAATGGGGTAATGTTGGTTTAAAAGCTGTAACAAAATGTTTACGGGTTTAAAGATTGCATCATTTGACTGTTGTATCATTCATTGCATTTGTAATTTGTAATTAATTATATTTGCGATACGATATTGCATCTTTTAACTATTGTGCAAGTGTGTAACATATGTATTAGTAATTTTGTAGTTGACTTGATGTTTCTCTCTTTATTTGTCAGTTTTGTTCTGATGAAACTTTGGTAGGAAATTAGAAATTAGAAAAGATACGAAGTCTAGTTGATGACTTAAGTTTGGTTGATGGCTACTGTGTTTAAAGGATAAAACTTATTTTGGATTTTTCCCAAACTTAGTTTGTTCTATTGTAGAACATGTCCAATAGAAGCTTTCATTATTTTAGTTGGTAATAGATAAGATTTGTGGGTAAATATGACACAATTGTAAAGGTTCATTGTGATCGTCCCATCTGGATTACAGATTCCATGTATTGTTTGTTTAGTACTTTGTTGGAGCATACCATCGAGTTCTTCTTGTCAAGATCTCTACACAAAGACTTGCTAACTGACAGCACTATATTGTCGCATACTTTCAGTATCATTTATTACCTTTTAGTTATTTAATATGAATTTATAATCTCTCTATCTAGTTGCACAGACTCATGTAAGGATTCCATTGAGTTTACGTTACAAATATACATGGTCTTATGTGCAGAGCTTTTCAGGTTGATAGCAAGATGTTCTCGTTGAATGCAAGTCTGATTCCTGGTTCCACTACCCAACTAGGTACGATGTTTATCTGCTAAAACTTGGCCTTTGACATGTTGCAGTCACAAGTTAAAACTGTAGGATACTGACATTTCATATTAAATATCTCTTATGAAATAAATCTCTTTGTGTTGTTTCAAACTTATTTTTATTTCATATCAGAAGGTTATAAAATGAAATACTTTAGGTTTGTATGACATTGAATTTTCCTTCACAGCGAGGCCGGAAATACAGAGAGGGGGACAAATCAAGCATATTGGTCATAGACCTCTGGCTCTCGGACCACATACCATACAGCCTGCAACATTTGGAAGACAAATGCAAATTTCACAATTGACATCTGCTGCTTTTATATGTGCTTCCGCTTTGGTGAGTGTAGTTTGTTCACCTGCCACATCTTATTTGTATTAGATTGTTTTATGATGTCGGTTATTTCACTGTTGACGAGGTTTTATAAATTCAACCTTATGGATTTTGAAACATAATTTTTGAAATCCCGAAAGATCTGCGTCTTTATTATTCTCTTTCTTTAATAGGCATGCACCCTTAAATCCATATGGATATATTTCAAGCAATCATATTCTACCATCTGCTAAGTAAGACAAGAAATCTTGGATATTATGACAATCGAATATATAAAGCTGAAAAATTCTTTGAACATATTTACTTCTATACTCAAATGCCAAGTCCCATAACTTTAGAAAACATTTGGAGCTTGGTCTAAACTCTTTTGTTTTTCATGTTATTCATGTTTCTTAATGCATACTTGCAAGAGCGATTTTAGTAAGTTTGTTTATTGATCGGGTGTTTTCTTCCACGCAGAATGCTAGATGTGGGGCAGAGCAGACTCAAACCGTCACACGTCAGTCATCAACAATCACCATTGCTCCTGTTCAAGGTAATTCCCTTAATTTTGTGTATGAAATCTTTTGTTCCGTTGCCATGGTAGATTATAAAAGAAAATTAGGTTATGTTAATCAGAAGAACCTTGTCGATTCATCTTATTTTGGATCTTATTGCCTATTTGTTGCCTTTTTTATAATATTAATGGTCACAAAATACATCCGCTCCCCAGAAAGCACATCTTTTCTTAAAGTATGCTACTATTTTATTTTCCTGTTGACATGAAACCAGGAATATGGACTAGGAAGTAGGAAGTAGGACCTCATAATCTATTAGGAAACATGGCATAACTGGATATTAAGGATGAATAATATAGATGGAGAGAAATCGAGGAGGGAATTAAATTTCATTATATAAAGACGATGTCTTCTCATTCAGCGAACCACTAAGCGGTTGCTTGGCAGTTGCTGGATGGTTTGGGCTGAATCATTAAGTGGTCAGAATGATTAATACAAAATGAAATATAATTGTTTGGTGATAGTTCAAAATGAAATTAGGGCTCTGAATGGTTAAGGGAGGTCTAGGATACAAAATGATTCAGAGGGTTTTGGAACCATTAAGAGGCAGACTTATTTTTTGCCAAACAGGATTCATATCTTAACGATTAAGAGACTGCCTCTCAATGGAACTGTTAAGAGGTTAACAAACAGCCCCTAAGTTAAGTAACATTCAGGGTTGTTGCCATTGAAAACTGGCAAAAAATGAATTTGGCTGGAAGTTTGTAGACCAAAGATGCATTTTTCTAATTTCCA
The DNA here is from genome assembly GCA_036898165.1 of Silybum marianum. Taxonomy (NCBI): domain Eukaryota; kingdom Viridiplantae; phylum Streptophyta; class Magnoliopsida; order Asterales; family Asteraceae; genus Silybum; species Silybum marianum. Next base: position 456,275 of record CM072533.1, on the reverse strand, counting down.
TACCTCCATATCACCACTACAATTACATAAATTGCATTGCAAAAAGATGCCTATTAGATAAATAATTGCTTTCTCATCACTTCTTTTTTTACCTTGGGATATCATGGCATTTAAAAGAAGTTGAGCACGCAGTAAAGGACTTGGGGGCTGTTTGGTTGGTTTTCCATTAAGTTCTTTATTGATAAAGTTGTCTGTGTGGATTAATCTGTCTTTATAGATTCGGAATGTTTTGTTTGGGAGGGTTTTTTCATAGACGAAGGGATCATGTTTGGAAAAAACTTGGCTTTCTGCATAAAGTTCCCCCTAGAAACATACTGAATAAGCCACTTTCTATATCATTAAGCCACTACCAAACAACCATGTATAGCTAACCAAAGAAGCCGTAAGTCCCATTAAGCTCATTAAGCTGCTAACTAACAGCCCCTTAGGCTATTATTCAACTTTGTTTAAAGAGAGAATATTGTCTGAATTTGTTGCTAAAGAATTAAGTGAAAAAACAGGTAAAGAGAAGTCGCCGGACCTTGATGACGGTGGGACTGGATTTCCGCCACGTGATGATGACGGAGGCGGTGGTGGCGGAGGTGGAGGTGGCGGATGGTCAGGTGGGTTCTTCTTTTTCGGGTTTCTTGCATTTCTAGGGTTTCTTAAAGATCAAGAAAAAGAAGGCCCCTACAGGGATGACAGGAGGTAAATGCATAATGGATTCTACTTTTAGGTAAAACAAAAAGATTTTTAATTCTGTTGTGAATTTGAAAGAAATATTAAGACATATTGTACCTACTGGTAAAACTTTGAATGATTTGCCCTTTTCATATTGCCATTCTTTACAATCTTTTTTAATTGTGTTGGTAAGTCTTTTGTTTTTTAACAGGTGCTGAAAACGTTATGAAATCTAAAGTCTGATTTCAGTTCTGAAATGGTTATAAAACGGCTAAACGAATTAGACATAAGTGGTGATTAAGAGCTTAAAAAGAAGAAGAAAAAAACAAGGCCTTAACGGGCGAAAAGGCTAACCGGTCCGGCCTGTAATCGTTTACGACAACACCCGGTTAAGGTGACCGGCGGAAGGAGCCGGTTAGGCCAGTGGCAGTCCCGGTTTTAACCGGCTGTAAATGATATAACCACTTGGGTAACCGTATCGAAGACCTGGTTTTTCTTTGTTATTTATAAAATACAATATAGAAAACATAAATAAAATGAAGGAAAAAAAATGTAAACTAAACCAGTAAATAAAGGGAAATATGTTTTTCTAATATAAATAAATGGTTGGTAACTAGATGCTTACTAGATAATTATGGGCTCACCAGCCAGAGCACCATTCTTGTTTATCTTATCGTGTAAAAATTTCAGCCATTAAAATGAATTGTTGGTAAACGTTTTTTATTCAATAAGTGTTTGTTGGTTTACTGGGTAAAATTGTCAGTCATTGTCATGCCTCTTAACATCTGCTGAGCATTTATGAGGTAAACATTTGGTAAATGATACATTAATTCAAAAGATGAGATGTTTCTACTCTATATTCAATATATAAATAAATTATAAATGTCGTGTTGAAATTTCAACAAATTGCAAAGCATTTGATAAATGACACATAAATTCAAATGATGAGATGTTTATACTTTATATTCAATGTATAAATAAATTAATAAATGTTGTGTTTTCTTAATGTTGAAATTTCAACAAATTGCAAGATTGGATATTGAGATCTTGAAAGTGAATTATTGGCATTCAATCGACATGTGTTTTGGATTATTGTGAAAAAGTGGGTATTAAATTAAAATTGTTTCTTGAATGAATTAACAAATATATTCTAGATATTTACATTTTATTTAGTAAAAAATTGACGATAATTCTTGCAATTATATTTAAATAATAAATTTTATGAAATTAAAAAGTTATATTAACCGGTCAATTCAAATGATACGATATGTTATAATATTTTCAGTTTGAGCTATTGCTGACGTTTTTGACAGTTTTAAAAGGGGAAATTAATGGCACTCGTGGTGTCTTTAACCCTTGCTAAAAGGCACCGTTAATAATTTGTCTTTTGTTTTTCGTTCTTCGTCTTTGTCTTTTTGTTGTTATTTAAATTTTGCACTAGATTTTTTTAAAGGCAAACAATATTATTGAAAACAAAAGAACATACAAAGAGAACAACAGGAGCTTCTGCAAGGAGCAGAGTCACCCCGAAGACAAATGCAAAAGAGACAGAACCCCTCCGACAAAAAAACCAGCCAACAAAGAAACCATGAAACCCACGACCCTAACACCGACAAAAACAAAGACAACCTACAGTTAATTATACATCAAGAACGATGACCTAAACCAAAGATCTTGGGTGATATTACCTTTCCGAGTTCTTCTCGCGATCGAGTCGAAACACCCGGTTTGAATACTTGCAAAAAGCATGGCTGCAGATGTGGATTTATTCTGAAAACCACTTGGTTACGGTGTTCCCAAATCATATAAATCGTGGACCATATTGTGGCTTGCCAAACTGATTTTAGCCAAGACAACGACAGAGATCCACCCGATTTAGGATTTCATGCATCGAATTGCCGACATTACCGTCGATGTTCCACCATGTGAAAACAAGAGACCAAACAGCAGAACCAATTTTGCACTCTATAAGACAGTGAACCAAAGTTTCTTGTTTCTCGTTGCAGCACGGACAAAGAACGAAGTCTAAATTAATCCCATGTCTTGCCAGATTAAGCCTTACAGGGAGACCGTCTTTAGATGCACGCCATACCAAAATGTTTACCTTTCTCGTAGCCAAAGTATTCCACCCGATTTTCATCGAGGGCCCGTCAGGAGGCAGAAGTTTGAGCTCGATCAAAGACCTCAATTTTTTCACCGAGAAATTCACCGTTATCATCCATCTTCCACCACCATCTGTCCGTGCGATCACTAACTGGGCACACACTTTGAATTAGATTAAGCATATCAGAAAGTTCGTTTTAACACGACCTCTCAGGTTACTGGTCCAATCCCAAATCCAAACCCAAATGCCATCCACCCACCGGCCACCGACCTCTATTCACAACTGACGTGGATGCATCCTTGTCGAGTTTAAAGAGGCGCGGAAAATGGTCACACAACCTACAAGGCTACAACTATCCACCCATTAATCTATATAAATTGTTAATTAACTTTTTATTTTATTTTTAATTAGTGTAAATTATTAATATTTTTTTTTATTCATTATTTTTAATTAATAATTTATATTAATAATTTCTTTTTTTCTTCTATTTTATTGTCCTTTTAACTGTAATAGAAATATATTTATATAAATAAATGTTTAATTCTTAATTTACCTAAATATAATAAATATGTATACAAATCGTAACAATATATTAATAAATATATATAGTAGTGTGTAAATAATGTATAATAATAATACCAAGATCATAACATATATAAAACTGAAAATTACAAAATAAATATATATAAGAATCATATAATATATAGAACAATGTGTAATAAATATATATTATAATATAATAACATATGTAATAAATATATATAATAATATAAAAACATAATAATGTAATAATATGTAAATAAATATATACAATAGTATGTAAATAATATATAATTAATTAACATAATAATAATACCATTAGCACTCCTCTTAAGAAGTGATAGCATACTTGTAAATATGATAAATTATAAAGTAAATTATAAATTTGGTTCTTGTGGTTTGTGAAAAAATAAAGTTTTGAAATTATAAGATTATTATTATGATTTGTAAAAAATATCTATATTTGATCTATGTGTTTAACACTCGGTATTTTTATCTTTTTATCGTTTTTTTTTGTTTTTTACACAATCAAAAATCATAAAAACTAAAGTCATAAAATTAAACTTGATTGGATCAAAAACAAAGTAAGTTAAAAAAATTAAAAATATCTCTCAATTAACATAATTCTTTATAATCGTTAGAGATAAAGATTAAATCCCAACTTTTTACCAAAAGGTTGTCTGGCCTAGCGGGTATTAGATAACATCCTAAGTCACCAGTGGATGATATCATTGGTTGGTGAGGGTTCGAACCCTACAACTGACAATTCTGAGGTATCCAGCTTTTGGACCGGTTCATGGGCCAGTCCATAAGGCTGGATCATGGAAGCAGGAGATTAGTCGATGCCTATTTGAATCCGAATACCCTTGGGATGTGTGAGTGTATTAAAATACCGTTAAAAAAATCCCAATTTTTTTTATAAACTATAATTATTGTCCTATAATTTTGAGACTAATAAGAGCATTTCCAACAACTTCTCTAAAATAAAGAAAATAGGGATTTTGAGCAATTTTTTGCTCCAACAACATCCTAAAACTTTCTCCAAAATAGGGATAGTAGGAAAGATGGTACAAAAATCTCCAAATTTAAAGGTATCTCTAAAAATGATTGTCTTGAGAAAGAAATATTATTTTATTATTTTCTACCAATAAAAAATATTGAAGTTAAATTTTAGATGAGAGAAATAATATTTTATTAATATAATAAATGATGTAATCTTTAAAATAGAAAAAGTGTGGGAGTTGAATCTAACAATTTTTGGAGATTTTAAAATTTTAGTTCTTTATTTTAAAGATATTATATTATAAATAAGCTGACAAACTAATAATAGAAAATTGTTTCTGTATATTTTTCAAACCTCGAGTTTTGGGAAACACCATCAACACAGGCCCCACTTTTTTTTGACTCATACGCCGACTAACTGATTGACCCGCTCCATTGCCTTAACAAAAAACGAGTTGTCTCAAAAATTACAATTTTTTAATATTTAAATATTAAAATAAATGATGGGCAAAATCTATAGTGGACACTGGCCATGTGTATTGTACTTTTGAGGGTAAATTATAAATATGGTCCTTGTGGTTTGTTGAAAAAGACATTTCTTTTGTCTTTATAGTTTTAAAATTATAAGATGACCATTATGGTATATAAAAACGTTCGGATCTAACCATAAGGCTTGTGGCATACTGGTTAATGTTTGTGGAGGATGAGGCTAGATAACCCATCTAACACAGGTTCGAATACAGACGCAAACAACTTATGGCCATTGGAGAATTATCTCAGGGCTGCATGCTTTAACAGTCTTAAAATTGTCAAAGACTAGTCTAGACAAATGCCTAGGATACCCTTTCCAGAAAAAAAAACGTTTGGAGCTGGTCCTTTCTCCTAACAATTGTCAAGAACTTTTGTTACATAAAGGACATTTTCATTTTTATCAGCTTTTTGTCTTTTGACCATTGTTCTAAAAGGTTCATTGCAATAGTTGCTATAACATGTTATGACTCAAAACTTGTGCCTCATGCCACGTTAAACATGTGGCGGCCGATAAGGCATGGTTTAATGCAAAGTTTTTGTAATACAATATTGATTTTTCTTATATTTTTAACATATAACTTAATTTAAATTGTTTATTATTATTGACTCATTGAGTAATAGTAGAAAACAAATGTTTATATATATATAATATTATATATGATATAGATATTAGTCGTCAACAGTCGTGCATTGAAAAACATCATACTCTCGTCATGTCTTTTAAGACTTGATGCTTGACCTTGCTGTCACGTCATGCCACACCATCTAAAACCTTGCTTTTTAACTAATCAAAATTGATTTTTACGATTTGATCCTTATAGTTTTTGATTAGGCAAATGATAAAAAAATGAAAATATCTATCATTTAACAGAATTTTTAACGACAATTAGAGAGAGAGAGAGAGAGAGAGAGAGAGAGAGAGAGAGAGAGAGAGAGAGAGAGAGAGAGAGAGAGAGAGAGAGAGAGAGAGAGAGAGAGAGAGAGAGAGAGAGAGAATTCATAGACAAAAAATATAATAAATATATAAAACAAATTAGCCATCATAGAAACTTTGAATTCCTCCAAAAGGATGTTTTGTCAAATTATGATGACTATTTTGTAGTTTTAAAATTGTTGAGACAAAATGTTATTTTTCACAAACTACAAGGACCGAATTTGTAGTTTACCTTATACTTTTTAAAATAAAATAATAAATAAATATAAATAATACAAAATGGACCCCACATTTGTAGGCGCCACGTCAGCATCATATGATGTTTAACGTAATTTTGACACCTTTAATTCTGCTACCAAATTGATATCGAAATACAAAAAATCGTTAGGTTCATCATCGTAATTATGTCCAACTTGAAGCCCTAATTTTGAAACCCTGATTTTACTGCCCTTTTCTCACACACACACTCACGAACCACTGCCTCTTCCTATAAATTCAATGTATCCGTACAAAAAGGAGCTGATTTCGTTTTTGGTTCGTCTCTTCTCTCCGTTACTCAAGTTTCAAATCAAATCTTGAAAGAAAATCCAGAAATATATTGAATCTCGCAAAGTATCTAATCGAGTTTTTTAAGGTATATTTCAAATAATCCCTACATTATTGAATCTGTATGTATGTATATATATATAGCTTTTATGGTCCTGTATCTTGCATTTTATGTTTTTGCATGTTTTGATCCGTGATTCTATGTCAACTTGATGTTATTCGTTTGTTGTATGTGGCGAAGATTGGGATTTAGAACTTGGATTGCTTTTGAGAGTGGTTAGATTGTTATGTCGACAAACATTATGGGCCTAAACCATTGCTTGGAATAGTTAATTGTTGATTTATCTGGGGATGAATGTTTTTTTTATTACTTTGGACGTTGTGGATAATGTAATCGTTGTTGGTTATTGGTGGATATAGTGCTGGATCATTTGGATGGTGGTAGGAGGGATTTACCAAGGGTAAAGATCGATGATGAACAAGAATTATACTTGATTCGAGATCGGTTAGATTAGGGAATTTGTTTGAAGGTTGAGTGTTTATGGATTTAATGACAATGATTAACATGGAGTTGGGAAGATTGTTCAAGATCATTGATGATCATCAGGGAGTTTTAAGTTTTAAATTACATGGACCAGAAAGATGGATTATTTACAACGAAATTGGCCCCAGCTGGGTTGATTCACTCATTTTGTGTTTGGAATCTTGTCCCAACTTTCTCCTAGAAGTTTATAGGATGAAACTTGCATCAACTATATGCTTTATTTATTTATTTATTTTACGGTTGCATTGATTGATAGAGATCTGAAAGATATCCTTAATGGAAGATTGCAAACGCCTTAAATGTCTTAAGAAAAAGCAACTGGCTTTCCCGCAATTGCAAATTGATGGTTATGTATTGAAGATTAACCGATCCTCTTTGCCCATGAAATATTGTTCTTTATATCAAACTCAATCATTGAAACTAGCATCATGAATTGGTAATTATCAGATTGAAGAGGTCTGAAACTCATCAAAGTGAGTTTGAAAGCCCAAGTGAAGGTGAATGCCAATGACCTTAAATCAATGGAGAGGTTATGAGGTGAGTGAAAATGTTTAAGTCAACCCCCAAAACTGTCAAAGATGTAATTAGGCACCCTTTTGATGGCTTGGTTGCATGAAACCATACAGCCTTGATTGAACCGAAAAACAGAAAGACAGAAAAACTCTTAACACCAACTATGATTCAATAAAGAAAAATAAACCAAATCTCCATGCAAAAGGTGGGCATGTCTCGTGATTCTTTTGAACTGCTGCTATTATTATTAACATAATTAAGTTTTATTTTATAACCTGGATATTTAATTGTTCAACTTATCTTTACAGGTTTGTAACTGCAAATGGGGTCTAAACCAGTAGAGTATTTAATAGAGGCTTCATCAGGGGCACATTTTTCTGGATTTCATATGGATGCGATGCAGGCAAGAAATTCACTGGCGGGGCAGGCAACAACTTCGGTGACTGAAAATGTGCATAAGCAACCTTTTGTCATTGGTATGTAGTGCAGCAAGAACAAACCCATAATGTAGTTGATTACCTGTATGGTTTTGGTAGAACCAAGAATCTCATGTTACTAGAATTCGTTTTTTGGCCAAAAAACAATCCTTACGCATATGCATAAGCCTTTCGCGTTAGGATTGGCTAAAAAGGAATTTGGGTCAGAAGATGGCTAAAAAGGGAAACCCTATTGGTTGATTGGCTATTTCTGTCAATTTCCTATTCTTTATGATGATGTGCTCATTATTAATATTCGGACAAAAATACAGGGGTTGCTGGAGGTGCAGCTTCAGGGAAGACAACGGTTTGTGATATGATTATCGAGCAGCTTCATGATCAGCGTGTTGTACTTGTCAATCAGGTATCTTTAATGTTCCTTCACTGACAATTTAAGAATTAATATATAGAGTATGCAAAAGGCCTTGTTCAGATGATATCATCCTTTTCTCCTTCCATTTTTTATAATCTTGTTAATCTGCTCTTTTTTGATACCTCAAAAGCTGGTTATCTAACCAATAGGTATCTATGGGTGTGTTGGCAGGACTCATTCTATCATAATTTGACTCCTGAAGAACTTACAAGGGTTCATGAGTACAACTTCGATCATCCTGGCAAGTTTTGTTTCTTTAACTGGGTATTTTCTTAATAATTATGAAGTAAAAAGGGTCATCTATCTCTTTTTTGATAGACAGGCATCATTTGCTAACCCAAATCTTTCAAACGACCTCCTTATTATCTTTTTTCGTCATAACCCTTTCGCATTTTGACATATACCGTTAAGCATAATCTCTTCTGTGGACTACTTTGTTTTAATCTTTCTAAACTGAATTTTGTTTTCATGCTTCCTATGGTACTTCCCTATTTGTTTTTCCAGATGCTTTCGATAATGAGAAGTTATTGTCAGCCATGGAAATGTTGAAGCATGGGGAAGCAGTGGATATTCCAAAATATGATTTCAGGAGTTATAAGAACAACATCTCTCGAAGGGTTAGTTTTTATTTATAGCTTAGAAGGTCTAAAAGTTTTTGTAGCCTTGTAGGTTGACATATTACTGGAAAACCTTCAATCATTGAATTAACATGACTAAAAAAATATAGTATTCTTTTATTATATTTCTGAAATAATATGGACTACCAATAATATATTTGCATACATCATCAAATTCCAATTTGACATGCTTGCACCATTTATTCCTACTTAAGTTGAGGCTCAGGAAATGGGTTGGTATTTGAATTGCTTGGTGGATGGCATATATGAATCAAACCACCCTAGAAAAGGATGCTATATTGTAATAAAATAGGATATTTAAAAAACTGATGTTCTTTTGCCTTGAAAAATAATTTCTTGTCACATTTTTCATGACATTGTGATTTCAATATTCGTGTCTTGAAGGGAAAAAAAAGAATGTTAATGTTGCAATCAAATAAGAGGTTTATTAGAAACAATAAATGATTCATTCATGAATATCCTGTAATAATTTGCACAATACTGACAATAGACAAGTCCTATATAACTACTTTTTCCAAACATTTCTTATTGTGTTTTCAGTAAAAGACTTCAGGATTTTTCTCTCTTTCTTTCTTTGTGTCTCATTTTTGTTAGCATTTGCAGCAGGAAGTACTCTTCTTTTGTTTATGATGTATTATAATCTATTTAAGAATATTACACAACTCAATTGGCAGGTGAATCCTTCAGACGTCATAATTTTGGAAGGCATACTCATTTTTCATGATCCCCGTGTACGTGATATGATGAACATGAAGATCTTTGTTGATACAGGTTCTATACACTTTTTAAATAAGATAAGATAATTGCTTAATAGATTTATCTTTTTCATCTAGCCAATTTATCTCTATGTCTCTATGCCTCTCTTGGCAAGAGCTTTGATATTTTGGTCCCAGTTGTTTAGTTTGATTTTTGAAAACTTTGTCCAATTGAAGGACCAAGAATCGTTTTTCATGTCATTCTTATCTTCAAAACATCCAACCATTGATAGATCAAAGTCAAATGTTTGACCTTTGATGGAATTTGGTTCTATTGTGGTTTGAAATTCAATATGGTTCAATATACTAGCATGGCATGGTGGCACAAAAGTAACTAATATAGAGATTCTTATTGAAGTCATAAAAATGTGTTTCATCTAGCTAAAATGTAGATTTGCAGCCCTTTTTGTTAGCAGCTTGATGAGCTTAATGGGCTAACACCTTATTCGGTCAACTATACATGACTTTTTGTTAGTGGCTTAATGATAGAAACTGACATATTCAGTAAGCTTTTAGGGAGAACTTTATGTAGAAAGCCAAGTTTTTTCCAAACTTACCCCTTCTAATTTAGTTTAATATCATAGAAGGGTATTTCAATTTTTTGTTGTGAATTTCTAAACTTGTTGGTAATATTTGTAACATATATTATCTATGGATTTCTTTGTTTTAATTGAGTTTGTCCCCTCATCTATCAGTATTACAATTGTGATTTTCAGTGCAGATGCTGACGTGCGCCTGGCAAGGAGAATAAGACGTGATACGGGCGAAAAGGGACGAGATATTGGTATGGTACTTGATCAGGTTAGTGAACTTGACAAATAAGAGATCCAAGATAGTCTATTTTTGACTTAGGGGCTTTTTGGTTGGTTTTCCATTAAGTTCTGTATGGATAAAGCTGTATGTGTGAATTAATGTCTGTATAGATTGGGGAAGTTTTTGTTTGGAAGGGTTTTTAATATAAGAAGAAGCATGTTTTTAATTTGGAGGGGCATGCTTGTAAAAAAAACTTGGCTTTTTTGCCCCCCCCCCCCCCCCCCGGCGGGAAGTTTACTGAATAAGCCACTTGTATATGTATATCATCAAGTCATTACCAAACAGTCATGTATAGCTGACCAAATAAACTGTGAGTCCCATTTAGCTCATTAAGTTGCTAACAAACAGACCCTAATTCAAAAATTAAACCTACAACCAAACTTCAAAATTGATAGTTTTAACTAATATTTGAGTATGAAATTGAAGTACTAAAACATAAAGTATGCATTTCTCTAGAAATATTTGTATGTTCAAAATATAAAATACTTCATACAGAGACTCAGAAATGGACTCTAATTTTGTCTTTTTCTGTTTAATTTTAGTTTTCCTTTTGTATGATTCTTTAATTGTAGTTGTTGTCTTCTTTTTGTTTATTTCTTTGACTTATATGCAGTACTCAAAGTTCGTAAAGCCTGCTTTTGACGACTTCATACTTCCAACAAAAAAGTATGCCGATATCATAATACCTCGTGGAGGAGACAACCATGTAGCTATTGATTTGATCGTCCAACATATTCGGACAAAACTTGGTCAACATGATCTTTGTAAAATATATCCTAATTTATATGTCATCCATTCAACCTTTCAGGTACCAATTTCAAATTCCATAATCTTTTTTGTATCTTTACATATATATATATATATATATATAGGTTCAAGGGAAACGCCAAAAAAAGAGAAAACTAAAGAACACCCTGAGAGCCTTCTATCTGGACGGTATGCACTAATGCATACCAGTAATTTGTAACATGCATTTGTGAATGTTCATCAATGCATATGTAATGATAGAAGCATTGATGCATAGGAACAAAAAACGCTTGTATGCATTAGTGCATACCGGGCTCCCAGGGTGTTCTTCAGTTTTCTTTTTTTTAGTCTTTTCCCTTGAACCTCCCTCTCTCTCTCTCTCTATCTATCTATCTATATATATATATATATATATATATATATATATATATTTCTCTTGTAATAAAATTTCCTGCTTATAATTTGCAGATACGTGGTATGCATACACTTATACGTGATGCTCAAACAACAAAACATGATTTTGTCTTTTATGCGGATCGATTGATCCGTTTGGTGAGTTCTTTTTTCCGGGGGTGAGAAAGGTCATTTCTTTTTATGTTAATGTGTGCATAACCGTCATTTGGTTTGACAAGTTCACTCTTTTTAATCAGGTTGTTGAACATGGTTTGGGACATCTACCATTTACGGAAATGCAGGTGATAACTCCAACCGGTAAGCTTCTGCAGCCATTAATCCTACTATGAGACCTGGAATATACTCATATTCCTGCTTCCATCCTGGTTTATATTTACTACTACAATGATATCATATCAATACATCTATTGTATTTTTGTATGAAAAAAATATGTATTTTTGGTCTCTTTAAGCTCAGTGGACAAAAATGGTCTCATCAAGTTTCACAAAAGATGATAGGAAGCAATTCTTGCACTACATTTTCTTGATCTATGAAAATATCTGGTTTTTAGAGTGCGTTTGGTACACTGGAGAGAACTGAACAACGATCATTGTTCCACGTTTGACATGATTTTTATGTGGAACAGAGTGGAACAAACCTATATTTTACCAATATATCTTCAAACTAAAACCTAATTCTCTTCTAAAACATCAAATATGTCTTCCTCTTTACATTTTGTCCATTCTTTAAATTTTATTTATTGTATTTTATCTTTTTTTAACTTTCACTTTACTGTTCTAAAAAATTCTATATGTTTTCTATATTTTGGTTAATGTATGTAATTTATTAAATATTAATAATAAAAAACAATATAGACAAGGTATAAAGTAAAATTTTGAAATTACATAAACTTTATATTTTGGTGTCATTTTAATCGTCGGGATGAATAACTTTCTAATGATATATTTTGTTATAAAAAATATTTATTTTATTATAATTTAATAATTTACATAATAAATCAAAATATATTAAAATATAAACAGCTAATTAGGGTTAAACTGGTCATTTTACCTGTCCAGTCTTATCTTACCAAACGCTGAACAACTGTCATGTGCTGTCTAGGCACCAAACACGCCCTTATAGAATAAGTTTTAATGATATTTTGGTTTGTGTGAATGCAGGATCGGTGTACACAGGCGTGGATTTTTGTAAGAGATTATGTGGTGTTTCTGTTATTAGGAGGTATTTGAATTCAAATTAATTTCTTTTTTTAATTAATTTTTTTTCCCGTTTTCATTCTGAAAACTTCTACAATTTGTTTGCAGTGGTGAGAGTATGGAAAATGCATTGCGAGCCTGTTGCAAGGGGATCAAGATCGGAAAGATTCTTATTCATAGAGAAGGTGACAACGGCCAGCAGGTTCGTGGACCCCATAATCCACACTCTTCTTTATTGAAATTGAAAACTGACCAAAAGACCTCATTATCCCTTATGCTTGAATTATTATGCAGTTAATATATGAAAAACTACCACAAGATATATCCGATAGGCACGTATTGTTGTTGGATCCTATACTCGGAACAGGTTAGTATTCAAGATTATTATTTTTATTTATTTCCCTTTTTTTATAAACCCGTTTTGATGCTGAAAATTTCAAAACAATTTGTTTCAGGCAATTCTGCGGTTCAGGCTATATCTTTGCTTCTAAAGAAAGGGGTACCAGAGGGAAACATCATATTCCTGAATCTGATCTCTGTAAGCACTAAATCATATTTTTTGTGGTGATAATGACCAAATATATGAAATTTAACAAATATTAAGTCCTGTCTGGATAATGTTGTCTGTTTGGATTAATTTGTTTGTATAGATTGGGAAGGTTTTTGTTTTTTTTTTAATTGGGAAAGACGTGTTTGGAAAAAAAAAACTTGGCTTTCTGCATAAAGCTATTCCCCTAGAAGCTTAATGAATAAGCCACTAACAAACAGTCATGTATAGCTGAATGAATAAGCTGTGAGTCTTATTAAGCTCATTAAGTTACTAACAAACAAGTCCTAAATGTTGTTAACAGGCACCACAAGGAGTGCACGTAGTCTGCAAAAGGTTTCCGAGAATAAAGATAGTGACATCAGAGATAGAAACAGGGCTGAATGAAGAGTTCCGTGTGCTTCCGGGGATGGGAGAGTTCGGTGACAGATATTTTGGGACAGACGACGAATAAAGACGTTTTTGAAAAGACAGTGTGGTCTGATTGAGATTGAATCTGGTTTTGGTTTTGGTTTTGGTTTTTAGACATGTTACTTGTGTTTCTTTGTGGACTTTGGTTGAGTCCTAAGTGAGTCATGGATGGTTGGATGGATGAGATGGGTCGGAAGGATTTAATATACACATGATGATGATATATTGATATATATGGTATTCTAAACACCCATGGTAATACATAGAGTAAACTACATTTTTCGTCCCTGTAGTTTGTTCAAAATTGCTATTTTCGTCTTTGTGTTTTTGTGCTTGTGTATTCATATGTAGTTTACAACTTATTGATTTTTTTTGTTTTGTTTTCATGTGGTTTACGATTTATTATTATTTTAGTCCTTTATATTTGGTTTTACTGAATTGCCTCAAGGACGAAAATAATAATAAATTGCAAACTATAGGTGTGAAAACCGTAGTTTTGAAAGTACAAGGGGGCAAGTCACAATTATAAACAAACCATAGGGATTAAAATTGTAGTTTACTCTTAAGATATATATATGTTATATAATAGACTAGAGCTTCTAAATCACAAAATAACAAGTTATAGCCTTTTGGTTGATGATATAATGATTGTTTTGATGTTTTATTTTATCATATTTAACGTAAACAACACTTACTGAAAAGTCCTGAGGTTGTTTCTATGTTTTTAGAACCGAATGAAGTGAAATCTAGGGTAGGGCGACGAAACATGGCGAAAGAGGACTGTCATTTGAAAGCACTTTCGAACCATCACACGGATTCCAACCCAACTGCCCATGATATGGTAAGAACGGAATAGAATGGAGCGTTCATATATCACTATGTCTTCATGGCTTCTGTGTTCCTCTTTTTTGTTTCTTACTCTAAATGTTCCAACCTTCAAACGTCTTTGATGAAGCTTTTGCCTTTTTATTTATATCTTACCAATGTAAATGTCAAAGGATTTGTGCTTCTCTCTATTTTATCGTTTCTTTGTTAGGTTATCTTCATTTCTTGATTTTTTTTTTGGTTATATCTATTTGATATTTGAAGGTGAAACAAGTATTTTAATTATTTATGAAATAGGATTTAATTACCCTTGGTGTGATTTTTTTTGAACCGGTGATGAATGTATTAAATGTTTTTAATAATGCTCAAAAGGAGATCAATATCAGTTTGACATTTATTACCACTGATTCTTTTAATGTTGTATTCAAAGTCTGGTGCATTTTCAATAAGTGCGCTGAAGGAGATGACGGATCTTCCTCAACCCAACTATGAATTGAAACATAAACCCAAGATCAAATCTACAAAGAGCTAGGCTTAGTTTTAGCGACCTGGATTGAATCTGAAGCCATCTATAAGGATATTCAAGGATCCAGGGAGGAGGGAGAGAGAGAGAGAGAAGGGGATAAAACCGTAAAATTGAACTAAGTGGAAGAAAAAAACCTAGGTTCCTAAATGACATGTTTACCCTCATGTATAAGGCACGTGAGACGAGTTAACAGGGCAGGGTAGATGGAGTTAGTAGGATGGACCTAAACAAAACCAAAACTATTATCTGAGGATCGTTTCTGTAAAAAAATAAAATTATATGGACTATAACAAAACCAAAACTATTATCTGAGGATCGTTTCTGTAAAGAATAAATCTATAATGGACTATAACCAAACCAATACTATTATTTGAGGATCGGTTCTGTAAAGAATAAATTTATAGGGACTAAAACCAAACCGTTTCCATAATTTATTCACGGATGTTGCTACCGCAACGCTCTCGGCCACTCTTCTCCGCCGTCCTCCTCCGCCGTCGACATGTCTCTTTCATTGTCTTTCTGTCATCTCTCCACCAATTTCCGGCGACCTTCACCGTCAATCTTCAAAACCCTACCCTTATCACCATCATCTTTCCCAATTTTACGTTTTCCCCCAATTTCCAAATCATTTACCGTCCAATCCTTACCCATCAAACCCTCACCGACTGATGCCTCCTTACCAACTTCATCCGACCCTAAAACCTTCGAACAACTCCCTCAAAAGTTTCAAGAAATCGTCAAACTCTTCCAATCGGTACAAGATCCAAAAGCCAAATACGAGCAGCTTTTGTTTTACGGGAAAAACCTAAAATCTCTCGATTCCCAATTCAAGTCTGAGGAGAATAAAGTCAAAGGCTGTGTTTCTCAGGTCTGGTTACGAGCTTATTTCGATGATTTTGATAAGAAAACCGTCGTATTTGAAGCTGATTCTGATGCTTTAATCACCAAGGGCTTAGCTGCTTTGCTAGTTCAAGGTCTTTCGGGTTCCACTGTTGAAGAAATCTTGCGAATTTCGCCTGATTTTATAATGCTTATGGGTTTGCAACAGAGCTTATCACCTTCAAGAAATAATGGATTCTTGAATATGTTTGAATTGATGCAAAAAAAGGCATTGATGTTGTATGTTGAAGCTGAGAAAGGGATTAAATCAGGAACTGGGATTGTTGAAAATGAAAACCCCACCAAGGATGTGGATTTTGATCCAAATCTTGATAAGGGAATTGATAGTTCTGATTCTCGATTAAATACCGCTGATTCGAAGCCAAATGGTTCGATTTTAGGGAACAGAGGACATAGAATTACAGAGATTTTAAAAAGGGAGCTTCAACCATTTGAATTGCAAGTAGAAGATGTTTCATATCAGCATGCTGGTCATGCAGGGGTCAGAGGTAGCAATGGGGAGACACATTTTAATTTGAAAGTGGTTTCAAAGGAGTTTGAAGGGAAGAGTTTGGTTAAGAGGCATAGACTCATTTATTCGCTATTGGACAATGAGTTACAAAGTGGATTGCACGCCTTATCGATCGAGGCAAAGACACCATCTGAAGTTGGTATTTAGTCATAATGCAGTTCTTGAAATGATGGTATACCTTTTGATTATTAGTTTTCTTGATTAAGTTAATGCTATAGCTTTGGATATTTCAGTACCCATTTTGCCATAGATGCTTAAATATGTACTATATGCTTATTAAAAGAATGCATAATGTTATATATGTAGATGAGCTTTGCCATATGTGTTCAACTCAACTCAAGGAATATAATATGCGTACTTCATGTTCTTATTGTTTTAGATAGAGCCCTTCATTTGGATAATTGGACTGTAAACTGGTCGTTTGTTCAAATCTTGGAAGAAAATGATTATGTGTGTGATATTGATCCTAGCACTTAAAGACTTGGGTGATGCTAAAAATTGGGATTTTTTTATGTTGGCAAGGGAATTTGCAACTCAGTTATATTTGAAGCTCTTATTTCTTGTTTATAAAAGCTTTTCCTTTTCCCTCAGTTTTGTATTTTTGTGACGGTTATTTGATGACATTTATTGCTCTTTTTCTAGTGCCTGTTTTATTTCAGATTAAAGTCATATGTTGGTCCAACATTTGTTCTCTCTCTCTCGCTTTACTTTTGAAATAAAGAAAATTCCCGCTGCTGGTTTCAGTTGGATCCAAGAATTGCTTTAAAACCGCACTTTCTTTTAACATCTTAGCATACTTTCAAGTCACATGGCGTCTTTTGCTTAGCAAATCTGGTTTTTCTAGTTTCACGATCTTTATCATTGATTGATGTGACCTGCTTTCATCTTGGCGCGTGCTGAACCCCCACTGTTTTGTTTGGTTTAACCTCAATTTTCTTGCACTTGAAGTAAAGTAGATGAGTTCCCGTAATCCCGTATTTTATTGCTTCATTATATCAGAGTAATTAGACCAAACATGATAAAATTATCTGCTAAATGCTATTGGGTCTTCTTATTTTCGTTGTACTGGAGTCTTCTGATGTTATGAATGAACCATCTACAGCTCTACACATCACGGGCCATAAATCTACCGTTTTGGATATTTTGGATGATAAGGATGATAATTGTGGCCCAGTCATTGCTATTGAAACTTAAAAGACTTTAAAAGCAAGAAGAATATTGCACCCTATGCTAAAAAAAAGAAAGAGAAGATGCCGTCTTCTTGTATGAGGTCAGATGGACTAAGTGCCTGTTTGTTAGCAGCTTAATGAGGTTAATGGAACTCACAGCTTATGCAGTCAGCTATACATGACTGTTTGGTAGTGTGGCCTAATGATATAGAAAGTGACTTATTCACTAAGGTTTTAGGGGGGAGCTTTATGCAGAAAGCCAAGATTTTTCCAAACCTGCCCCTCCCAATTGAAAAACACGCCCCTTTCATCTATGAAAAAACCTTCCCAATCTATACAGACAGATTAATCCAGACAGACAACTTTATCCATACAGGATTTAATGGAAAACCAACCAAACAGCCCCTAACTGTAACACCCAAGCCCAAAGAAGCAGGCTGACCCAATAACCTCCAAATCAACTAAAACCATTCATTTGTTGGTTTTAGGTTCGAATGTAACCTCCCTTTCCATCTCGGGAAGGGGGTGTTACACTAGCTTTCAACCGTGAAACTGGGATAAATTTATTTAATTTCTAGATTTGTTTATCAACTACATTGAATATCATGGAATGTTAGAAAAGGCTTAGTGTTGGATTTATAACTATATTTAAATGTTGTAACTAGCGGGTTTGATTACAAATGTCAATATACATATCTTCTGTATATTTATCTGCTTTATACATTTATGTTCTTCTGTTCCTCAAATATCTTGCTTTTGGTAATGGGTAAAGATACCCAAGATCTTATTTTTTAACATTTTCTTTAATGGACACGTCATTTCTTCTTATCTATCGTGTTGGAACTGTAACTGGTATCTGAATTAGATTGTGTTGTCCACACTCTAGTATGCCTTTGATCACTCTTTTAAACAAAATAGGTCTATTCCAGAGTTCGGCTAGGTAGTACTTGTGCCTCTACCACTTTCTAAATTCCATGTTGCATGATTCAAGGCCGCAACTTTGACTTTATTTTCTAAATATTGACCTAAAAGATATTGTGTTGGAATCACAGTTCGGCTAGACTTAGACCATTTCTCTTCGATATAGCTTGGAACTCTTCTCAAGGGCTCTTTTGGAGAGTAATCTAATGGGGTTCCGGATATCATCACATGACACATGGTATCAGAGTCAAGGTTTACCATTCTAGAGACTCAACACTAAGGGGGCATTTGGTTTGTCGGGTTCTGATGGAATCTGATAGAATTGGAATGGTCAATTATGTTGACCAAATTCCGTTCCGACGTTTGGTTTATCCATGGAATGGAATTGAGTTCCAAACATCCCCTCAAAATGGTTAAATGTGGATTTCATCATTCCTTCATAGAAGACATGGAATTGAAATCCATCCCAACCAATATTTTTAAAATGACAAAAATACAAAAAACATAAAACCCTAGCCGTCTCATTCACGTTGGAGGGGGTGTGTTGGGGTCCCACATCGGCTAGACTTGTACCATTTTCATGTTTGGAATCTTCTTCTCTCATCAAGGGCTCTTTTGGATAATGGAGCTCCACATGTAATCACAAAATGGTTTCTTGATGTATCAGAAAATAGTTCATTGTATATAAGATTATAATTGGGTTTTTCGTAACGGTATATATATATAATATATATAAATATATATATATATATATACACGAAGGATCGTGTGAGAAAAAGAGTTAGTGTAAGAAGGGATCTCCACCCTTGGTCACTTTTAATCTCATGCCCACCCATGAATTGCGCTTTAGAAGGGAATTGATTGGTGCATCCCATTAGTATTGATCTTCGGTTAGGATTAATCCAAAGGTGGAGATCCCTTCTCACCATAATTTCTCATCTCACCGTAAGGGCGGAACCCAACCCTATATATATATAATGTATATATATATATAGAGAGAGAGAGAGAGGTTCAGTGGAAAACCCCCTAAAAAAATGAAAAACTGAAGAACGCTCTGGTAACCATTCATCCGTACGATATGCTATGCACATGTACATGAAAGTAATTGAAGTTGTATCTTGGTTTCTGTGCACGTATGCATACCAGACAAATAATTTACAAATTACTTGTATGCATATGTGCAAATCGTCCAGATGAATGGTTACGAATGGTTACCCTGGTGTTCCTCAGTTTTTCATTTCTTTGGGGTTTTCTCTGTATTTGACCCTATATATATAGCTGAATCTTGATTTTAACACAAAATATGATTGAATTGAGTCAAATTTAGATCTCAATCCAAACAGTTTCAAAAGGAAATCAAAAGTGGGAAATTGAGATGATAAAAAGCAAGAATGATTGTTTTTCATCTGTTAGTGATGCAGGTTCTTGCCATAAGAAAACCAGATGGTGGACTACTCATCTGCAACTCACATCGTCCATGTAACCAATATGAAAAATGAATCAAACCCATACTTACTCTCACTCTAAAAGTTCCTCTCACACTATACATAACTTTATTACTCAAAACCTGCCTTTGAAGTTCCATGGCATGATTCAGTGGCAGGTACACAAGACTCGATATGAAGTGAATCTTGACCACACCCGTCTCTCTTTCCCGCTGACTGAATGGTTTGATCGACTGATTCGCTATCAAATTGTTAGCAAAATACAGCTCAAGAACAGCATACTCGAATCTAACGTTAAGTTTCCTATTGGGGTTGGAGAAATTTGCAAGAAAAGTGAAATCCCCATTGAAATTCCCAGGTGAATCGAAGTATATGACGTTAAGACTCGCGTGATTGGTCTCAAAAACGGGATTTCTTGGCTTAACGACAAGAAAGACAATCAGGGTCGTGATTCCAAACAAGATGATAAGTATGCTGAATATCAAACAGACGATTGCACCGCACCAAATGGCGGGATCTGTCCGATGGTGGTTTCTTAGCAGGAGTCTATCTCGGGTTTTCCCCGGAAAATGTTGGTAAAGATACTCTGGTGTGGGCGGCATCATGGGTGGTGGTTGTTTTGGGAGGAAGGTACGGGTGGCCGGAGATGGGGTGGCGGCTCGGGATTGTGATGAAGGTGTAGAATAGAGTGATGGTGATTCCGGTGGCGGTGGATGCATCATCTTTAAAGAAGGAAAAAAACCACTAAATGAAGGAATGGATTATGAGATATGAACACTATGAATGATTAGAAAATGGAGTTTTAAGAAGGTGGGATTAAAGTAAAGTGGAAACTAAAAGGGGAAAGTAGGCTATTTGGGGTGGGGACATGTTTTTGTCCCGAGTTCGATTTAACAAATTTAATTGGTTTATCGTATTACGTCAGTATTATAACAAATTTGATTGGTTTACTGTATTATGTCAGTGTTATAATAAATTTGCTTGGTTTACTGTATTATGTCAGTGTTATAACAAATTTGCTTGGTTTACTATATTATGTCAGTATTATAACAAATTTAATTGGTTTACTGTATTATGTTAGTATTATATCGGTCTTTTAAGAAAATGACATGTGTGAGTTAGATGTAGGGTTGTGATGGAATGAAAGTGTGTGATGCTTGGTGGCTAAGAAATTGGAATGGAGAGAAGGGGGCAAAAGAAAGCAAATTATTGGGAGCTACTATTATTGTTTGAATCTACATAAAGTAGAAAAAGGGGTTCCCTTTGATTAAGGTGAATGGAAAAGGGGCAAAGATCCAAACCTTACTTGGTTTGTCTGGGTCGGGTCAAAGATCCATATCTTACACACCAACGTCGGTTGGCGAGCAAGTGGGGCTAGGGTTACGACTGGTGATTCACGTTATACGATGAGCGATGATGGATGACTGTCGTTTGGATATTTGGAAGGAAAATCATGTCACTGGTGTAAGATATTCTGAAACTTTAAAATTAGTAGACGCCAGAACTGTAAAGTAAACCAATAATACAATAATAAAGTAAAGAAAAATGAAATGGATTGATTATTTTGGTTTTAGGTGGGGCCCGATTCATAAATATGTGACGTTAAACTATTAAACTACCGTAACAGAATGAACTGATAACCAAATTTACAAATGGATGAAACCATGTGTTCTTCCATGATTCCTTGTATATTCCACCACTTGAACTTCCCTGCAACAAGATTCATCTTCTTGTACAATGTATTTAATATATTTTCAAATGATCAATCATGATTACATGTTTAAATATATAAAAAAAAGTTAAATTACACTTCTTTTATTAAATAAATTAAATTCAATAATTATTGGAGACGATAAACAATATAAAGAATAATTTGGTTGTGAAAATATTAATCCTTTAATTATTGATTATTTATACTGTATAAATTGATTAAAGATAAAGTGATGTGATTAATATTTTCTTCAATAATTGTTAAATATAATATTATACTTTTATATTACCTTGTTTATTTTATTTTTCTGTTATTGCAATCTATCCAACTAAATGAACTCTTTTTATTTTTAATTATTTCGAAATAAATTGAACACTTTATTTTTATAAAAGTTTTATTTGAACGTAATTTATCTAATTTTTTACTCATAACTAAAATTTATTGATAGTTTAATATAATTAGATTTTATTAAATCGTTATGTCTCGTCAGATATTGTATTTTTTTTATAACATGTTAGATATAAATTAAACTATCAAACAATAAAAACATGTTAACTTTAGTTGAAGCGATTAATTGCTCAACGGGTTTTTTAAAACTTGCCCCATCTTAGTTTGAGAAAAAAAAATTATAACCATTTGATTTAGCTTGATTTTTAAATTCAACTATTTGATAAAACATAACTGATTGATTTAAACTTGATAAAATATAAATCATCTGTTAGTAAAACATATAACTTAAAGTAAAGACGAATCATATTTAGATCACGTTTTATATTATATAATTTAAGTTTGTGTAATGTGAACATACATGTTATAATGACTTTATCTTAAGAAATAAAAAGAAATTGGTCCTAACGAATTAAAAAATGTTGCAATTTTATGTAAAAAGAAATTGCTTAAAACGAAAATGAAAATACAATATTATATCATATGATATGTATGTATATGTGTGTCGGTGTGTATGTATCCCTCTCGAGTGTGGGCTAGACACTTATCAAAGCCCAAGAAATAGGAGTCAATTTTTTGACTTATTAGTAAATCGCATTTAAGCATATATTATAAAAATTCAATGATTAAAATCTGGTTGGAAAATATGTTTTAGGCATTGTCCGACAAAAATAAGTTAGCTTATAAGCTGATTATAAGCTATCTTATGTGCATTCAAACGATTACTCAAAAAATAAGCTAGCTTATAGATCAGCTTATAAGTTAGCTTATCGATAAGCTACTTGGAGTAGCTTATGAGAAACTTTGCCCCTAACTAATATTATTTATTTATTTTCAACATGCCCTTTTTGGTCATTTCACATGCTCATAAGCTAGTTTTTGCCAAACATAACTTATTTATCTGGTAGCTTATCAGCTACCAGCTAGCTTATAAATCATCAGCTACCTTATAAGTCATACGTAAGTTAGCTTACCAGCTAGTTTTCCAAACATAGCCTTTAAGGGCCCGTTTGGTTGGAGGGATTTGAAGGGATTTGGAGGGATTGAGATTTCAATCCAATCCATTGTATTGGGGATAGTTCTCAAATTACTGACATGACGACTTATTTGACTGCAGTGTTTGGCATAAATATTAAGATATAGTACAGTATAATTTCAAGAAAATCACCAGAGTTCGCACTGGGAATGACTTATTTGAAATCTCAATCACTCCAAATCCCTTCAAATCCCTCCAACCAAACGGGCCCTTAGTGGTTAGTTTTGTTAAGATTGATTTTAAATTGTACGTTACATGGCAATATTATCATAATTAGGGCTGGCAATAGGTCGACCTGGGTTGGGTTCGGATTCAACCCATTTATTAAACAGGTCGAAAATCTCAACCCAACCCAACCCATTTAATTAAATGGGTTGAGATTTTCAACCCAACCCAACCTGCAACTTAAATGGGTTCAACCTGGGTTCGACCTGTTTACAAAATTTCAACTCAACCTGTTAAATAAATGGGTTCAACCTGGGTTGACCCATTTAATTTTTACAATGCATAAAACAAAATCTGGGTTGACCCATTTAATTTCAACCCAATCTGTTAAATAATTGAACGACAGAACGAGCCGACGAGAGTCACGAGATAAAGAGATGACACCGGCGAGAGAAAGAGACGACAGTCGCCGTCCGCCGGAGGATAACGAGAGCAGAGACGCCGGAGGAAGACGAGAGCAGATAGAGCAAACTAGGGTTTTCCTATTTAGATTCACTTTCTTTAACACTAATTTTTAAAAAATATATTTTAAAAATAAAATAAAATATATTAAGTAAAATCAGGTTATTAATGAGTTGTAAATAGATTACTGATGGGTTAAAAACATGTTATAAATGGGTTACAAACAGGTTGTAAATGGGTTGAAAACAGGTCAAAAATAGGTTAGAAATTTTAACCCAACCCAACCCATTTATTAAATGGGTTAGACGGGTTGACCCATTTATTAAATGGGTTAAATGGGTTGAAAATCTCAACCCAACCTGCTACTAATGGGTTGGGTTCGGATTGAGTTGACGAGTTGGGTCACTTTTTGCCATAATTGAGTTTGATTTGAATTCATAAGTATGATGATGATAAGTAACGAATTTAGTCTAATTTGTGTGTGGGAATCTAGAGTTAATTGGGTATTCGAGCAATTTATAAATATTTTTTTCAATCTTTTTATTATGTAATGAGAATGATATCTTAGATCATATTCACCTTGATACTATCATCCATAATTTTGTGTCTAATAAAGTTCTAATAAAATTGTTCTTTATTATAATGATAATTATTTTTTATTAACGTATCATGCCTATAAAAATGTTAGGATTAATTTTTATGTATATGACGGTTCATTCAAACGTTGTAAATTCAATCAATCAGATATCAACGCTATAATTAAAAAAAACAGAAGAATTTAATAAGTAGGTTACAAATGGTGCAATGATAGGGGTAATATGTGGCATGTTGGCCTTTCATTTTCCTTTAATATGTGAATGGCCCATTTAAAGTGGTTTAATGTTAGTAGTTATCTATTCTAAAAGGAATTTAAAGAGGCTTACACTTGTCATTATTTTCCTTTCGTCCAAATTTCTTGTTCTCGAAGGACGTTGAGTCAGATTACTTGGTATCCGACGTACAAAATCTTTAACTATCACTACTTGACTGTTTCAACGACGTATGTTTCTAAGTATCGACACATGCAAATATATGATGGATGACTAAACAAACACACTGAATAGAGTTGTTGGATAATAGTGATCATGTAATTACGACCAGATTTAGAATGTAAATATCATGAATTCAGTTATATATTTGATACTATTACGGTCATCGTTATGTACTTTTATCTTTATTATTTGTAATGTTTTTATGTTAAAACATGTGTTAACGACATGTTCTAATTAAACATGTTATATTGTAATTTGACTATTAAATTAGTTTTTAAAATTAATTTGATAAATTCAAATTGAATTTAAAACTTAAAATATAAATATAATTTTAGTTTATTAAAATTGGTATCAGATAACAAATAAAATAAAAATACAACAATCTTTTAATTATCAAAAAGTAAAAAGAAATAGAGAGTAGTGCCTTATGAAATACAGATAGGAAATACAGAGATCATTGAAGAAACCCCATTGTTTCGAAGCTGTAAGAAGCTTATTGAGCTCAGAGGAATACGCTGAAGATTCAGAAGCGGTTTCAAATAAACTATGAAGATCAATGACCGGTACAGATGGAGTCAACGACGTCGTATCATGAGAGAGGGATTCGTGATGATTTTGGTGAGTGGTTGCTTTGCAAGTACTTACCGGAAATCCGATCCTTTCAAGATCGGCAATTGGAACTGGTAAATTAATTTAATTAATTTTGGGATTAGATTTTGTTTGTTCAATTGTTGTTGTTTTTTTTTGGATGTTTTTTAAGGTTGGTTAGCTGAATTCTTTGTTTTTGTTTTATGAAATATAGGCGTTTGGTTTTTGGAGAAGAATCGATCTTTATTCATAAAAACATACAACCATGAAGTGAACAGCCCTTTTGAGTTTGAGCTGGGGCTGTTCACGACTGCTTCATGGTTGTATGTTTTTGAGTAATGAAAATACTCGAACTCAAACTCAAGTAATACTAGTTTTTGATCCAAACAGATGGTAATACGAAACCCAATTTTCAAGCTCGAACTCGAAATTCGTTTCAAGCTCTTGATTGTACCAAAAGAAGAAGAAAAAAACGAACAAAACACCAAATGAAAACAGAAAAAGAAAAAAAAAACTTACAAAAAATGCAAAATTTAATGAAAGTAGATGAGACCTACTCGGAGTACAAAATTAAAGACTCTGTACTTTCATCTTTCATGTTCTATCAAATGGTAAAAGACCTTTAATATGATATCTCCATCGATTTCCTATGTCCTGCAAAACCCATATTCAACAAAGGTAAGGGATAAAAAAAATTCATTTTTTTTGTTCTCAAAGATTTTAATTTGAAAACAAGAAATTCTATCATTCCATTTTGTTCCCCAATATGTTATTTTATCATAATGAAAAAATCCGTCAATTTTGAATGACGATTACGTCTATTCTTGTTCTGATTTAGCTTCAACTTGGCAATCTGGCAGTTAAAAAATGGCTGTTGGACCAATGTTGTTCGTGGAGTCACCACTGATTGGAGATCTTTGCGCCTTGGCTTTCTCCACCTGTTTCGCACTCTCTTTGCTTCGTATTTTTGAAGAAACTGCAAAAAGAAGGGTTTTTGACCCGGTGGGTGGGTCTACTTTAAATACTGTCTTTTGTAGTTGTATATCACTTAGATAATTTTATTATCCTAGATGGTGTTTGGGAATCACTTTTCAAATACTGTCTTTTGCGGTCTACTATACCTTAGCTTTACACGAAATCTATACCAGGATTGTAATATCCCACATTGGTTGGGAAGGAGAACAAGAGTTGCCTTATAAGGAACTTGAATACCTCCCTTATCAGACACGTTTTAAAACCGTGAGTCCTGGTGTGGACAAAGCGGACAATATCCTGTACGGTTGGTCTGAGATGTTACAGGGATAATCTTAAAAATTCATACACGAAACAAATCAATGATCTAGTGTATTTTTTTTCTTCATTAGAAACTGAACAGGAAGCTTGTGCATATAACCATTGGACTGGCATTCATGTTATGTTGGCCTCTTTTCAGGTATAAAATTTACATGACAAAGGAAAAGGACATTTTTGTCATTTTAAATGTCATTTTCGTGCATGATGATTTGAGTTATTCTCATATTATTATTATTGCAGTTCAGGCAGTCAAGGAGCAGTTGTAGCAGCTCTTGTCCCTATTGTGAACATAGTGAAAATGCTTCTCATAGGACTTGGAATAATGAAAGATGAAGCCACTGTCAAATCTATGACCAGATTTGGAGACTACAGGTACTTGTAACTATTTAACACATTATTGTATTATATATGGACTCATTCAGCTGGTCTTCATGGATTCAGCTTCTCTATACTCGTTGAGATCTGTCTACATCTTATCCTTCCCAGAAGGGATTTATGAATCAATGATTGATTCAGACGTAAAAACAAACAGTCTAACTGATTCAAACTTCAGCACCACCTCTTATAATCAGAAGTGAAAAATTAGACTTCAGACTTAAGCACTTCTTAAAAAACAAACGCTACCTTACACATTTTTTGACTCATATAAATCTGATTTTGTTGTAGTGTCTCTAGATTGGATATTGTATTTCTATTTCCAAAGTTCACTAGGTTTATTACCTTATTTATTATGTACCAGGGAACTTATTAAGGGACCGTTATACTATGCTTTTACCATCACTTTCGCTAGTATAATCTACTGGCGGACGTCCCCAATTGCCATTGCTGCAATATGCAATCTTTCTGCTGGAGACGGTAATAGTTCTACTTGAAATTAACAGTATCTTTTTTTTTTTTTTTTTTGAAAGACAACAATTTTATTAAAACTAGCAAGGTGCTAGAAAACAGTTACATAACAGAAATAACCTGCAGGGGGTTTTGCAGCCACCCCGCCCAATTAATATTTCCCTTCTTACTTATACACTGCATCCAGAGGAACGAATGTGTAACTATACTATCCCATATCAACGCCTTTTTAGGTTTCATTGCTCCAAAAAACGTCCCACTTCGAAAATTCCATATCGACCTTTAACGGTATCTATTAGATATACAATTGCTCATTAGTTCTCTAAAACATAATAATATTCGTATTTCGAACCAAATGCTTGCTCCAGGATTTGCCGACATCATTGGGAGGCGGTTTGGAAAGCGGAAACTCCCATATAATTGCGATAAATCGTTTGCTGGATCCATAGCCATGGCAATTGCTGGTTTCATTGCGTCACTTGGGTAATCTTTTAATTAATCGTTTTTCAACTTAATTGTCTGCTTAGATGTTTCTTTAACATCTAGTTACGAGCAACAAATTAAAATCGGGTTTATAAAAACACTAAAAATGTAAGTATCCTAATAGATTGCTATATATGATTTAGGTTTATATCATTAAACAATTGTGAGTAAACGCATTGGAATAAGTTTTTAGAACTCTTTTCGGGTGGTTTATTAGGTTTTTAGGACACTTTTTAAATAAAGCCTCCTATTAATTTGTCGGTCACATTTTTTGGAAAAATGTCTGTAAAAATACGCATTTATAGTAAAAAAAAGTTAATACGACACTTTGTTTTATATTGTCCTAAAAACCTTGTTAAAGCAGCCACAAACGTTTTATAGCTAGGATTACTAGAAGGGTACTCGTGCAATGCAGCGAGATACATTTCGATTTAAATCTTTCATTTTATTCTTTGTATTTGTCGAAGTTATAATATGATTTTATGTGGTTTTGAGAAAATGTTTTAATTTTTGAATAAAATATAAATTTTCAGATATCATAAATTTTTTGAAAAAAATATATCGAGTCTCAAATTAACTATTTAAAAGTTTTTGCTTTTTGTGTAATTTCTTTAATTCAGTTCTTTTATTATAATTTAATTTAGGTTTAATAACGAAGTAATTTATTTTTTATTTAATAATATAATTTTTTTATAAAGATAATAATTAACTATTCTGTTATAACTCAATGATTGTCCTAATCATATTTTAGATATTTTTATATTTAAAATGAGATGTTTATACACGAATTCAGACATGGAACTTTAACAAGTTATACTAATGCACAATTTACTTGTGATCTTGAATTTTAAGTAATATGCATGAATAAACAATACAATCAATATTTCATGCATAAAAAATGGTTTTTAAGAGTTTTTATCAAATTTTTTATAATATAGTATAAATTGCAATGTTTTTATACAAGACGTGCAATTGTTCGACCAAATAAAAATTCAGTCAACTATGATGATTAGACATTTTTAATGTTCTCTAAACTCAATTTATTATAGTGGCTTCAAGTCCCTTCCGTTTTATAAGGCACTGAAAAGTGAAAAGAAACTATGCACACCTTGATAGCACCCTTAAATGGTACTCATCATCTAAAAAGTATAGTTTTATGTATTACGCTTCTTGTAAACTTCTGATGGAATGCGTGTGATAAATATAGGTTCATGTATTATTTCTCGGTGTTTGGATTTGTTGAGAAATTTGCAAATGGTGATTGGCTTCTTTATCGTGTCACTTTTGAGTGCTTTGGTTGAGTCGCACCCGATAAGCACCAAGTTTGACGACAACCTCATGGTGCCTCTAGCCATTGTGTTGGTAGGAACTTTGGTATTCTAAAACCATAATTCTGATAAGCATTCTTGTAACATGTGAGGTCAATTGTATTCCTTTGTATCAATAAAACTTGTCTCTATTATTGTACGTAATATTGTTTTTAGGGCCCACTCTCTTTTGGCCTTTAAACTACTTGTCAATACGCGTTTTGTAGCGAAGGGAAAGGGGCAAAGATCCAAACCTTACTTGGTTTGTTCGAGTCGGGTCCGCGGGTCAGGTTAAAGATCCATATTTTATCCACCAACGTCGGTAGGCGATGATGGGGGACTGTCGTCTGTCGTTTGGGGATTTGGAAGGAAAATCGTGTCACTGGTAGAAGGTCTTCTGAAACTTTAAAATTAATAGAAACCAGAACCGTAAAGTAATCAATTATACAATATGACGTGAAAAAATGAAATGGATTCATTTTTTTGGTTTTAGGTGGGGCCTGATTCATAAATATATGATGTTAAACTATTAAATTACTATAATAAAATAAACTGATAACCAGATTTAAACTTCCATGGTTCCACCACTTGAACTTCCCTGCAACAAGATTCGTCTTTTATTTTAATATATTTTCAAATGATCAATCATGATTACATATTTACATGTTTAATAAAAAAAAAGTTAAATTACACTTATTTTATCAAATAAATCAATTTCTATAATTATTGGAGACGATAAACAATATAAAGAATAATTTGGTTGTGAAAATATTAATCATTTGATTATTGATTATTTATACTATATAAATTGATTAAAGATAAAGTGATGTGATTAATATTTTCTTGAATGATTGTTAAATATAATATTATATTTTTATATTACGTTGTTTATTTTATTTTTTGTTATTGCAATCTATCTAACTAAATGAACTCTTTTTATTTTTAATTATCTTAAAATAAATTTAACACTTTATCTTTATAAAAGTTTTATTTATGGTTTAATATAATTGGATTTTGTTATATCGTCGTATGATCAAATATTGTATTTATTTTTTAGCACGTTGGACATAAATTAAACTGTCAAGTGTTAAATAATAAAAATGAGTTAAATTTAGTTGAAGCGATCAATTGTTTAGTCATGTTTTTTAAAACACAACCTCATCTTAGTTTGGGAAAAAAATTGTAACCACTTGATTTGGTTTGATTTATAGATTCAACTATTTAACAAAATAAAACTGATCGAGTTGATTTAAATTGATAAAAATATGAATCATCTATTATTAAAACAAGCCGATTCATCTTTAGATCACTTCCTATATTATATAGTTTAATTTTGTGTAATAACATTTCTTTAAGAATTTTTACCAAATTTGTTAAAACTTTTTTTTACAACATATTGTGCCTATAAAAATGTTAGGCTTAATTTTCTATGTACGATGGTTTATTTAAACCTTATAAATTCAATCGATCGGATATCAAAACTATAATTACAAAATAGAAGAATTTAATAAGTAGGTTACAAATGGTGCAATGATAGGGGTAAATATGGCATGTTGGCCTTTCATTTTCCTTTAATATGTGAGTGGCCCATTTAAAGTGGTTTGATGTTAGTAGTTACCTATTCTAAAAGGAACTGAAAGAGGCTTACACTTGTCATTATTTTCCTCTCGTCCAAATTTTGTGTTCTCGAAGGACGTTGAGTCAGATTACTTGGCATCCGCCGTACAAATCTTTAACTATCACTACTTCACTGTTTCAACGACATGTGTTTCTAAGTATCGACACATGTAAATATATGATGGATGACTACACAAACACACTGAATAGAGTTGTTGGGTAACAGTGATCATGTAATTACGACCAGATTTAGAATGTAAATATCATGAATTCAGTTATATATTTGATACTATATATGATGGATGACTAAACCAACACCTGTTTGTAAACTTTTATTATTTTTAGTATATGTATAGATATATTTTATGTATGTATAGATGGATGGGAGGTTGCTTGTGGAATTGGGATGGTTGGATGGATGACCCACACAAATGGATTCTTTTCTTGTCCATTTGCATAATATTCATCCAAACCCAAGTTGCAATTATTTTATTACCCTAAAGATTCCATCATTTGCCCCACATTTCATTTTTTCTTCTATATTGTTTCAACAAGTCATAGATATTTGTTTGCACTCTACTAACATTCATTAGCCAATGGGGTTAATAATACAAAACCAGTCTCCATCATCCATTATAATATATACATATTTATGTATGTATATGTAGTCGGTTCATACATAAAATAAGTTTAAAAACGTAATCATTAAAGGTGTGTTTGCTTATTGCTATGTAGTACATGACGAGATATAACAGAACAAGAATTTGTTGTTCGTATTTGACATATAAGACAGGATATAACTAAGCAAAAACAAGATTTTATTCTTTTGTCTCACCATAATAGGTAAAATAAAAATCAGGTAGATGAAACAATAGAAGTAAATTACAATATTAAATCAATATCTTAAAACTTTTCACAATTCTTTCTTCTACATATTTCATTCTCGTCTGTCCAATTCTGCAGTGACGGACCAAGATCTTTTTCGAGCGGGGATATCTCTAAACTAGATCAAAGGCCCATAAAATGTGTTTTAACCAAATTCCACCTTTTTAAAGATTTTACAAGTTTTTTTTTATTGATTTCAAATGATTTTTTCGGTCTTTGGTGATTTCGAGAGACGTTTCCGGTTTTTTAGTCGATGTTCCTTATATTTTCTAATATCCCAGAGTACCACTCAAAATTTAGCAAATACACCTTAAACAACTCAAAAAAAACCCTACTTGCAAAAATAAATCGATCAGATACATGATGTATTTACACTTTTCACTTTAGAAAATTACTTACGACCCCCTTTTGCTTTTATTTTTTCCAAAAATACCCACCAAACCTCTAACCCTTTTCCTTTGATGTATTGAATCTTTGAGATACTTTGCTTCCAAAGGACCTAAAACACAACAAAGATCTTCCTTCCTCTCCCATCACATTATCCTGATATAAAATTAAATAAATAAAAAACTTATAATAGATGTGACCCAATAAGGGGGAGAAGGAGATGCATTCAATATTTTAGGTTAAAAAGATTGACAAATAATAAGTTTAAAAATGGCAGAAAAGCAGTGACGATAGTCGACACCAACCCTTAAATCATTTCTCCTTTCCTCCCATTGGCTTAACTACTAAAGATTTTCAAGAAATCCATCCCAAAAATAAGTCGAATTTTACTTATTCTTTTAATAGTTTTCACAGATTATGGGAAGAAAGAGGTACAGTTGGTAACATATTGTAATAAAGTTTATGAAGGAGAAGAAGAACCTTAAACGACAACCTGGGAAAACACGGAGAGTTGGGAATTCTGGATTGTTTCCATGAAATCACGAACGCGATTGCTTTCGCGAGGATGACAACTGACTCTGCTTATCGCGTTGATACCACTTCACGACTTGCACAATGGCGTATCGACAATTTGGCTTCTTGTACTTACCGGAAATCCGATCCTTTCAAGATCGGCAATTGGAACTGGTAAATTAATTTTGGGATTAGATTTTGTTTGTTCAATTATTGTTGTTTTTTTAAGGTTGGTTTTAGTTGAATTCTTTGTTTTTGTTTTATGAAATATATAGGCGTTTGGTTTTGGAGAAGAATCGATCTTTATTCATAAAATTATATCCAGAGATGACGAGTTTTACGAAAGATAACCCTCCGATTGCTTCTTTTGTTATTCGGGTGGTTTCTTCATTGGGAGGTCGTAAGGCCTTGGTTCATCCAGGTATCTTTTCTTTTATGGTCAAAGTTTCAGTCCAACCAAGATTCACAAATTTATGGGCATTATTGGTTACCAGATTCTCTAAAATACAGGGCCTTGTGGTTAAGAAACCCACGTTTAACAAATATATATATATATATATATATATATATATATAGAAAATTGATGTTTCATTCTCTATTTTGTTCCAACAGATTCTCTATATTGTTACTAAAATGGAGAAAATAAGAGCCTAAGTTTAAAGAATTCTCAAAAAAGTTTGATATGAGGGGATAGAAATAGTTTTTTATTCATTCTTACCAATGGAATTGAATTATTATTAGTTTATATAAAGTTTTTTAAAAAGTGTAGTGGGATGGCAAAATTATATAATATTTTGATAATATGATTAATGTTCAAATCTTTAAAATAGAGAATCTGTTGTGTTGGAGTTTGAATGATTATTCTTGCGGGGATTTTAACTTTTGATTCTCTGTTTTAGAGAAATCATAGAGACTCTATTGGAGTTTGAATGTAATTTTTTTTAAAGATTTAACTTTTGTTTCTCTATTTTAGAGAAATTACAGAAGAATATGCTAGAGTTGAATGTAATTTTTTATAGTGATTTTAACTTTTGGTTATCATATAAATTATAGAGAATCTATTGGAAATGGTCAATGTTGTGATTTGTAGGTTGAATTCGATAACCATCTCTCTAGCATTTTCATTTCGCTTTTTTACTATGTGATTGCAGAAATTATAGATAAGCCGCTTAAAAGCAGCGAGGATTTTGTATGGGCGCTTGAGGTTCCACTAGCAGGGAAATTTATCATCGATCTTGAATTTCTTGATCTTAAGACTGCATCTCCGAACGTAATTCAACCATATATCTCTTCAGAAATTTTAACCTTTTGTGTTATGTTTATTGTTTCATTACTTAGAAGGATTATTACTTTAAACCTATCATTAAATTCAACATTTAATTGTTGGTTGGTGAACCCGAAAGTTATGACTTCAGCATCTAAATGTGTTGTGTTAGTTGACAAGCTAGAATTTTTTGGTCCAGTTTTTATTAAGGTTTGGTCACGGGTCGATTTCATGTGCTCCTACTATTTACCAATAAATGTTGCTTATATAACTCACTTGCTAGAAAACCAAGGTCAAATGGTTCTCTTAAATGGCTAATCTTAAAGGCCATGTTTGGTAACCATAAGGTAGCTTGTTTTATGAGCTTATTGAAAAAGTTAATTTTTCAACATGTCTTTTTAGATCATTTTTATCATCATCTAGCTTATCAGCTAGTTTTTACCAAACATGAATGATTTGACAGCAAACAACTAACTTATCAGCTAGTTTTTACCAAATATGACTTGTTTTTCAGCTAACAACTAGTTTTCCAGCCAACAACTAGCTTATCAGCTAGTTTTTACCAAACATGATTGTTTGTCGGCTAGCAACTAGTTTTTCAGCCAACAACTAGCTTATCAGCTAGTTTTTACCAAAAATGATTGGTTTGTCGGCTAACAACTTGTTTTTCGGCCAACAACCAGCTTATCAGCTAGTTTTTACCAAACATGATTGGTTTGTCCGCTAACAACTAGTTTTTCAGCCAACAACTAGCTCATTAGCTAGTTTTTACCAAAAATGATTGGTTTGTCAGCTAACAACTAGTTTTTCGGTCAACAACCAGCTTATCAGCTAGTTTTTACCAAATATGACTGGTATGTCAGCCAACAACTAGCTTATCAGCTAGTTTGATAGACATAGCCTAAGGTCGAATATACTGATATTTCAACTTCGAAGTAGATAGGATAATTGAGATGAAATGTTAAATTATACAACTTTTGTATAAAAGTTACCTTTTTGATATGACATAATGCAACAGGGTGGTGAATATTGCTCGGTTTGGACCGAAGGGTCTACACAAAAGGACTCACGAGCAACAGCGCTTTCTTCCCTTGGCAGAATGTTATCAGAAAGTATTCACACAGACATCATCATCAATGCTTCCGGTGGGAGCATTGGGGCCCACCGTGCTGTCCTTGCTGCACGGTCACCAGTCTTTCGAAGCATGTTCTCCCATGACCTAAAAGAAAAAGAAATGTCTGCCATAAATATATCCGATATGTCCATTGAATCTTGTCAAGCTTTTCTAAGTTACATATATGGTAACATCATAGATCAAGATTTTCTGACTCACAGACTTGACCTTCTAAGAGCAGCTGATAAATATGATGTTACGGATTTAAAAGAAGCGTGCCATGAAAGTCTTCTAGAAGATATCGATACCAATAATGTTCTCGAGAGGCTTCAAAACGCTTCTCTGTACTGTTTACCAAAGTTGAAGATTTGCTGTATGCAGTATCTTGTGAGATTTGGTAAGATATTTGACATTTTAGAGGAATTCGATGCATTTATAAAGTCTGCAGATAGGGAACTAATAGGAGAAGTCTTCAATGAAGTTCTTTCTGTCTGGAAAGGTTTCTAATTCCTTTGCTCAACCTGAAAATATATAGATATATATATATGTAGTGTTTATTAAGTTAATTATTTGTTGCATATATTGGATTTATGAAACTGGACGTGCCTCAAGATTTGTTTTGTACATAATTTGTTGTCATGCAATTTGTATACATGTGCAAAATAGCTTTGCTCAATGAAAAGAATATACGTAAATTGTGTTTGAATCTAACCTTGTCGCTAATTTTTTCTTTCCTGTTTGCATATCTTGTTCTGTTCCATGATTGATTTATTAAGATTTTTCAAACAGAAGGCTGAAATACTTGGCTTAATAAGTTAACATGATTCTTGAATTACTAGTGGCACGTAGGAATTAGCTTACCTTAGCTTAATGAAGTAAGTCATGGCTGCAAAACAGGTGTTCCAATGAGTTTGGATAACTTCCAGATTGTTATCGAGTTCTTAGATTCAATGATATATAGTTATATATATATATATATATATATATACCTGTAATCCTTTCAGGGCCTGGGTTTTTCCTCTGCAGCTTCTCTTCTTTCATGGGAGAGAGATAGGGAGATAGGTGTCATTAGGAATATAAAGCATATTTAAGCATATAAAGAGGAATATTATGTAGTACCTTTTTTCCTTAAAGAAAGCATATTCCTTGGAGACTTTGGTCCAAGCTGATTTCCCAGGATGCAATAGAAGAATGAACCTTCATCAACCATTCTGTGTACTAGCTGAATCACAAATGATTTTGGTGGATTTTGTTTTCTAAAGAGATGGTTTTCGTGTCGTGTTATTTGCCATTTTGTTCTTCATTCGTCCGAAAGTTATTGCAACATTTTTTGTTGCCAGCGTTGCTGCAACTTAATTCGAGTTTCTTAAGATTATTAATACAACAATACTTCTTATATTGGATATTTTAACAAATTGACCATAGACAATTATAAAGTACAAACATTTGAGGTTGCAGAAACACAGATTCTGCCAAAAAAAACAGTCCCAACCCTCTTACTTCCTCATGTGAAGCAGAAAAGAACCCCTACCCCTTGTCTTCCTCCCGTCTTCCTCTTTGCCATTGACTGAAGGGGGTTGATGCAAAATACATAAATTCATAGCTGGATAGAAGTTCACTGGAAGTTCAAACTTAGGTGTCAGAATCTTTAACCCACCATCAACATAGTTAATTGATACCCTCCCGAGAACAGTTTCTGGGGCCCGGGGGTAACTTCAGTTTGGTATGCAAATATAAATAAATGTGAACTGACCACTGGAAGTGAATGATTTGATCATGGCATCGGACATTGGCAATGAAGTAAACCATACACCACCAGCTAGGTTGGTACCTAATGATTTTGACACCATATGTGTGTGTTTGTTTTCTGATCAGAAGAAAAAATAAATTAAACATTCATTTTTATCGGCTGTAAATCACTGGAATTAGCTCAGAAACTGGCCATTATAGTTTTAACTTTTAGATGGAGAATGTGAAGAGTGTTCTTGCCCTGTACTCGGTTCGATTCACTAATCGATTATCATAACCAATAGCCTTTCTAAAATTGCTGCTTTGGATGTTCATTGATGCTAAGGTGCTCCCTTACAAGACCCTAGATTGGTAGCACACACTCAAGTCTGTGTTCTTGAAAGATAAGGTGAATGGTTGTGCAAGTAGATATCTGAAGTTTTTTGAACTTTTGATCTTTATGCTAGTTTTTAATTTGATGTTTGAATAGGGATTTGGTTCTATCAATTGTTTCAGCTGTGTATATAAGGGTGTGAATGCTGAATCATGGGGACTCATCTCATCTCTCTGTTGGACTTTGGCTAGCAGAACCAAAAAGCATTCCATTGAACACAAATTATGAATAATATTGGTGACTGATATATCACATGCATTGGTTCTTTATGGGCTCCAATGGTGTGCAATGATGAAGGGTGCATGTGACCTCATGTCTCTCCATCTCTATTTAAATCTTTGATATGTTTTTTTATTCCACATTGCAATTAAAGATTCCTTACAGTGTCATAAGTTTCTTATAAACAATTATAACAGCTGAAACAATTATGAGAAGACACATGGACATAAATGGCAGAGACAAATTTCGAAATTCATAAAGAACCGGAAGCTAAAACAACATTGCACAATTAACTTCAGGACCATTACGTTTCCCTTAATGCCCGAATCGTTGTTAATATTCACAATTCAACAGTGATAAGATCAATACGTACTCCTGATGAGCTGATTCCAATACAATACAATTTTGATTATCACAACAGGTTTAAATTTGAACTTCTGCGTCTGTTTTACTTTTTTTTTGTTTTGTTAGAGAAAGGTTGATTAAGATATTTAACAAAAACACGCTGTTTGAATACAAATCAATTTCGGAATCGTGTATGATTCATTCAATGTTTAATTATGGAATGTAAATAAACATTATACACAGCAAGAAGGCAGAATATAGAAATAAGTAAATAATATTCATATTACTAAAACACTGTTGTTGTTGCTTGAAATCAAAGGAACAAGCATTACGAACAAATCCCTAGTGGAAAACTAACCACTAAGGGGAGGAGCAGCGTAAACGAAGAACGGCCTACCGGCGGGATGATCGGAAACCGATTGAGATGATGGAGAATTATAAGAATAATGCAGTTCATTGTCGACCTTATGGAAAGCTTTGCCGAAAACACCAAATCCAAATAACATACCGATTGCGATAACAACAAGGATCAAGCAGGTACACATCATGCATATCTTCCCACAACACATGTTGAATTGAATTCTGCGAGATCTGAGATGAAGAATTGAAGAAAAATGGCAGCGGAGGAATCGGAATCGTATGGGGTTTTAGAGGAGGGGTGGTTGCAGGTTGCGTAGTGGTGGTGATAGTGGAGCGGTTCACTGCACGCTTTGTTTTCTATGTGACACTTTTAAGATAAAATGGTCCTTTCATTCATCCACCCTTCGATTTGATGATTGTTTCGCTTTATATTCAAAAATATTATAAAATCACAGATTCTTTAAAATTTAATGATCAAAATCTTTTAAGAAAATAAATCATATTTAAGTTTGCTAAGTTTTTTATTTTAAAGAGTATAATATTAATTATTTATATTATTTATATCCGGAGGGTTTTGAATTCAAACAAACTTTACAAACTAATCATATCCGTTCATCTAATATAATAAATATTTGATTTTATTTTATTTCTTAATTAAGAGTCATGATAATAATTAATAAATTTATTATTTTTCATATATATCTCAACCATAATTAATGCATTATGATAATTGTTTATAAATATCTTAATTGTTTCCAAATATAATGATTTGCAAAGTTTTTTTTTGAAAGTATATAATATTTATATACAGCAAATGAAATAAATAAACTCACACATCATCCTCACGTATGGTGAGTTTTGAACCATTAACCTCCTAAAAAGTCAAAGACTCACATACCCTTTTGGTTATGGTTTGCAAAGTTTGTTTAAATTCTCGAGTTTGTAATTGAAACCTCCCCTATTTATATCTATATTATGTTATAAAACATGTGATATGATCATCTTAAAAACAACTTTTTAAGTATTATGTGCTGCTATGTAATGTTAATGTACTTAATTTTCAAATTTACAGTTTCTCAATGCTTCGGTACAAGTTATTAAAACATATATTTATACTATATTATAAAGCATTTAATACAAACTCTTAAAAATCATTTTTGTTACATCATGATGCAGATTACTTAAAATAAGATTATAAGTAATTGTGCATAAGTACAATTTATTAAAATCTCATATTTGAATTTGTGTAACTAACTGCAGATAAATATAATCAAATACAAGATAAATATATAATTTTAAATATAAATAATCTAAACTTTAAATAGAATAATCATTGGATTCTAACATGTTTATAAGAAAATTATATTATTAATCCCAAGACAAATTCTTTATTAATCTAAATTGAATGTATAATTAAACAACTTACATAAAAAAACAAGAGCTTTTGAATAGTTAATTCTATATTAATATTAATATTTATTTTAATTTTTTATAAGATCTTCATATTTATATTTTATTCAAACATAAAAATATTATCGCATTTTAAAATCACATAAAACCATATTATAACATCGACAAAAACAAATAATCAAATGAAACACTAAAATCAAGATTTTTCTTATTGTATTATGCGTATACCCTTTTAACCCTTCAAAATGCTAACAACATATCATTCTAAAACGCTAATAAGATATTTTGATAACCTTCGTCTTCATCACTTTTTATCCATATCCCTAACCTTCATCCATATCCTAATATCTATCAATTTCAATAGATTTATAGATGAATATCTGTTGTTTTTTATTTTCGTTTTTTAGGATACGCAAAAACTTCCAAGGTTTGTCTATTTAGCAATATTTTCAAAACTCTCAAGAGATAATATTTGGTCAAGAAATTTTAATTTTTAAATTTCATCTCAACTATATATTTCTTTTATTAGGTTGAAATATATAGTTGAGATAAAATATTAGTTCTCAGAAGATGATCAATTCCAATGTTTTAAATAACTCGTTATGACGTCAAAGTCTGGATTGTTGTCACGTTAACCCCTATGGGTTCAATATAAGACCTGATTTGTATCGTAACGTGTTATGACGCGTTATGACATGTTATACTGAGTTATTTTGTAATGTATGAAATTACTTTAATATATAATTAGTGCGATAAATAATAATTATATAAAAGACCTAAGCCTTAAATAAACATAAGTAACATAAAAAAACTAAAACCTTAAATAGATAAATACTTATTGACATTCCTGTACACAAAAAGTCGAACATGAAGTATTTAAAAATTGAAAAAAGTAGTGAGTAAGATTCAAGAGATTTAATCTCGACTTTGCACTCTTGATATAAATTTCAATAAGGTTTATATATATGGTATCAATGATTCTTCTTTCTTTTTTAATTTTGTTATGTTATATGAATTTAAGTCGTTCTAAATATATCATTCAAAATACTAACACATACATACAAATGTGGGTGAGTGTCCGTGTGTGTATTATATATATACCGCATTAGGACACCCATTGAAAAACATTGTGATTTCGCTTTAACTCTTAAGACTTAGGGCTTAACCTTATCGTCACGTCTCACCTTACATCATTTAAAACCTTGATTTCCAACATAAGATGATAATAGTTGTTGCCATTTGTTTGTATCTTTTACAATAATCATTTAAAACAACATTAAAGGATGAAAATATACTGCTACAAGTGGGAGTGGGAGCTATTGAAGCCAATGGAGGAGTGGTTATTTTCTTCGGTGGGATTTGAAAGTTCGTTCCCTAAACATAAATAAGATATAGTTGGCATTTTGATACAAATTTTTTCCCAACTTTGGATAGTTTATTAAATATATCTTTATATTTTATAAAAGTTTTTTAAAGTATATATTTTATAAATGTTACATTCTTAAAATTGAAGAATTTCACTTAGGCATTGTTTGACAAAAATAAGGTGACTTATAAGTCATCTTATAAGTTACGTTATATTTAGGTAGATGTTTGGCAAACTAAATTATGACTTATAAGTTAACTTATAAGCTAACTTATTGATAAATTAGTTGGGAGTGACTTATTGAACTTTTTATCATTTTCTTCCGATTATACCCCTTCTTAATATTAATTATTATTATTTTGAAGCTACTTTTTGGTCATTTTACATGTTTATAAGCTACTTTTTGTCAAACTTGACTTATTCATCAACAACCTTATAAGTCATCAATTATCTTTTAAGTCATAAGTTACCTTATCAGTTATAAGCTAACTTTACCAAACATAATCTTAAAGTGATTAATATATAATGTGATATACTTATTGAGGTGTGGTCACGTGCCCAAGTAGTCCATGAATGATTGGTGCCCAATAAATCACATGCACTACTAACCTTTTTGTTTGGTTTAAGGAGGTTCATAATGATCATTTGTTTATATTATGAAATATAATCAAACATTATCCATGATCTAATTATTACATTATACATTTATTCAAAGAAGGTAAACAATTTTTATATATTCCAATAAAATATAAAATACAATTTATTTATTTTTGAAAGGCCAATAATTTATTAGAAACAAACTAACAAATAAACAAAGTTTTTGTAAGACGCAAAACCATCTCGAGTGCAAACCCAGAAAAACAAAACCAACTAAACCCAAATCTCACAGCAACCAGAACCACCCAAAAACAAATCAAAACAGCCAACCAAAGTACACGCCTAATAAAAATGTGACAACGAAACAATGAAACGGAAGCCCCAGTTCAAGAAGAATCCATGAAACGAAACAATTAAAAAATGTGACAACGAAAAATGTGTCAAAACGGCCAACCAAAAGCCAAAACTAAGAACCAAGAAGAAGCCAATGAGAGAACACCTCAAACAATGAAACATAAGCCCCAATTCAAGAGTCACGAAAAGCACCATGCAAGGAGGGTCAAGAGGCCTATCCGTCAAACCCTTGACCCCCACACCATTCCGCCTATGACATATTAAAGACCTTTGCGCGATTTGGGAATCTGATGGAATGAAAGACGCTTAATTGTAAATAGACGATCGATTTGGTCGCATGGCCCATTAGAGAATATACGATTTATTTCGGTAGCTCCAAACCAAGTGAAGAGTGATCCAGGAGATAGTTTCCCACAAGTGGCACTTCGAGCTCAGGATGATAGGAGAGACTGTATCATTCATCAAAACGTTGAATGTAAAGTATGGTGAAAACCGAAAAGTTCAAACCCCACCAATTAAAGACATCACTCATTAATTTAAAATTATGTGAGCACTTGAAGAAACAATGCTCGATACTCTCAATTTCCTCACCGCAACACATGCAAAGAGTAAAGTGGAGGTCCAAGCCTTTAGAATAAAGGATCGCCCGAATTGAAACTCTTTCCAAATTAAGCTGCCAAAAAAAGATGCAAATTTTCCCTGAAATAAGTGAACTCCATTAAGTTTGAACAACATTCCCGGGTACATGCAAGAGTTTGTTTTCATTGAGTTTGAAATTATATTTTGATTTTTTGTTTAACAACAATGAATAGCACATACCTCGATAATAAAATATAATATGACATGGGCAACAAATAGCGTAGTAGAATGTAATAGAGTTGATTAGCAAGCTATTAGTTAAGTAAAAACATAACTCTGATTATAAATATAAATAAATTATCGTTAAATATACATAATAACACACATTAAATATATTTCATGAAGTTTAAGCTGAACATTAAAAGTTAGACACTACTAATTAATAAAGATTAATCAATGTCCATAACTAACCTTAATTTAGCTAATACATAGATGTATTACGTATCAACTAAATATTAATTAAACAACATATCTATCTAAAATTGTATTGTTTTCTTGTCGACATGAAAGTATTAGTTACTAAACTACTTGCATTTCAAACAAAATTTTCAAAATTGAAAAATAAGGATTTTGGAGGTTTTAGTATGTTTTATTTCAAAATAAATATTGTAAAAGTTTATCCAAAATAAAGAAATTAGTAGAGGGTTTAAAAATATCCGAATTTAGACAATCTTTCAAAATATATCGTAAAAAAACATATTTTTATTTATCTATTTCAAGTGTAAAAATGTGGTCTCACGAAAACATATTGATATTATGTGACCCCAACCCTAAGGTTGAATGTATTATTATTGTATGTAAAATTTATTGATCTTATGGGGGTGTTTGGGATTGCTTATAAAAACAACTTATTGACTTATTTTGGTGTGACGCTGGTAATAAGCACACTTGGGTGTTTGGATAAACAACTTATACCAATGTCAAATCGATAATATTTTTTTTTTGAGAAGTTATCAAAAGTTAAAACATTAAGTTGTATCAAATAAACAAACCCAAACACCTCCTATAAATTTTAATGATATAATTAACACCGAAATCCATAAATAAAAATGAAATTTGGTCTACATGTGGTTTGTCAAAAGTAACATTTTTAGTCCCTACAATTTATAAGATGGTCTTCATGGTTTGTAAAAACGTCCAAATTTGACCCATCTCTAATGGTTATTAAAAAAATCCGTTAGATAATTGACATTTTCGTCATTTTATCAATTCATTTGTTTTCTCAACCAAAATTTATTTTATGATTTTGGTCCATGTTATTTTTGATTATGTACGACCGCAAAAATTTGACAAAATGACGAAATAATGTCCTTTAATTAACGATCTTTTTTTTTTAACAATCGTTAGATATAGGAACAGAACCTAGATATTTTTGCAAATCACTATGGACATGTTGTATTCTAAAACCACATAGATAAAAAGTGTTATTTTTGACAAACCATAAGAACCAAATTTATAGTTTACTCAACAAAAAACCATCAAAGTAAAATGTAATTATTTTTGAAAATGTTAACTTTTTTTTCTCGTTTCAGAGAAATTATACCTAATCGAAACCGAAGAAGAATCGTATGAGAAGAAAAGTTAACGTGAGAAGTGTAAGAAGATATCTGGACCATTGATTCATGTTCACCAATGAATTGCGACTTAGAAGGAATTGATCTAATATATCTCATTAGTGTTGACATTAAATTAAGATCGATCAAATGGTTAAGATCACTTCTTACACTTCTCACTATACTTTCTTTCTCACTGGAACGCAAGCCATCGAATCCTTTGGAAAATGTTAAAAGTATTGATAATCATAGGGACTGTTATGGTCATTTTCTAAAATCGAAGGACTAAAATTGTGTGTTTTAAAAAATTCCAATCACGAAAGAAATTAGGAAATTCATCATCGTCTTCTTCATGTTCCATGGGCTTGGTCTCCCAAAAGTCATACTCTCCACCTCCCATAATCACACTCAACAACAGCGCACACATAGAACACAGTGTTCTACGAAATCCAAATCCTTTTTGCGCTTTTCAATCGATACCCCTAATCCCTAAACCCCTTTCCAATAATTTCAATTTTCAGATCTCAAACCTGCAAATTCAATCGAATCCACAAATTCTTACTGGTTGTGTTGATTTCATGGCTTCCCCTGGAAACCAGAACCAACAACCAGGTGGAGGACCATTTGATGTTCAACGATTCTTCAACCCTTCTTCTTCACCAC
Source organism: Silybum marianum (assembly GCA_036898165.1). NCBI lineage: Eukaryota > Viridiplantae > Streptophyta > Magnoliopsida > Asterales > Asteraceae > Silybum > Silybum marianum. The sequence goes on along the minus strand of CM072533.1, from coordinate 411,456 downwards.
CACCAATTTCATCAAACCCTAACACCACCTTCCAAAACCCTAACCTTCCTTATCCTCCACCATCTTCTGCCGCCTCGTATCCACCACCCACCGTCAGCGGCGCACCTTACTCATACCCTCCACAAACTAACCCTCTATACCACCCTCAATTTCATATCCCACCACCGCCTTTTCATCCTCAACAACAACAACAACCCGATAACCCCATGCCTTCCTCTAACCTGCAACATCAGCGATCCGTTCCGTATCCTACACCTCCTCTTCAACCTCCTAGCCCTAATAGCAACCCTAACCCTAACCATGGGGCTCGTCTAATGGCTCTTTTAAGCTCTCCACCGCCTACCACGCTTGATAATTCGTCTCAATCGTCTATGCCTTTGGCTCAACCTACTAATCCTATGCTTCCGTCGTCGTTGGTTCCTCCATTGCATTCTGGGTCCGGTCCGTTGAGGATGCCTAGCAGTAAGCTTCCAAAAGGTCGTCATTTGGCCGGTGATCGTGTTGTATATGATATTGATGTTAGGTTTCCTGGAGAGGTTCAGCCTCAACTCGAGGTCACCCCCATTACCAAGTATGGGTCTGATCCTGGTCTTGTTGTTGGACGTCAGATTGCTGTTAACAAGACTTATATATGTTATGGTTTGAAACTGGGAGCGATTAGGGTTCTTAATATAAACACTGCTTTGAGATCACTGCTTAAAGGTCTAGCTCAGGTTTGTTACTTTTTTTTCTTCTTCCAGGTTTAGTAGATTATGATATTTTTACTTTCTTTGCAATTAGGGTGTGTGTAGATGTAAAGTCTATCCTTTTATTTTCTTGATTTGGGTTTGGTTTTTTATCCATTCCTAATTGCAGCCACATGTGACATCAGATCTCTGGTTATAATTTGCAATGCTTGGCTGTTCAGTGTCATTAAGTTTGAGTGGTTTTGTGTGTTAGTCTTGAGTGGTTGAAGTCATATCACATCTTTGTTTTCATCATCAACATTTCGCTAGATACAAATTATCTGTCTTGATGGTTCCTGGATCTTGTTGAGTTGCCTATTTCAAATTGATAGACAGTTGGATTAGTACAATCACGCTTCTTGAATTCTCACTGATTCAATTAACCATATTTATCCTTCTCAGAGGGTTACTGATATGGTTTTCTTCGCGGAGGATGTTCATCTACTAGCTAGGTACCAATTTACTTGTTGCTTATGACTTGTGTTGTTTTGTTTTGTTTTTTGGGTTATAACAAAGTGATCCTGTGCAGTGCAAGCATAGATGGACGAGTATATGTATGGAAGATCACAGAAGGCACAGATGAAGATGATAAACCACAAATTACTGGGAAGATAGTTATTGCGATCCAGATTGTAGGAGAGGGGGAATCTGTTCATCCCCGAGTTTGTTGGCACTGTCATAAACAAGTAAATCTTTTTCCCAATATTTAATGTCAATTTCTTAGATTCTTTTGTTTAAGTGCTTCTACTTTTGGTATCATCCTGGTAATTTTTTTGTAGAAGTTGTATTGAAGAAAACTTTGGTTGATGGATGTTTTTATATTTTGCAGGAAGTGCTTGTTGTTGGAATCGGAAAACGTGTTCTCAGAATTGATACTACAAAGGTTGGGAGAGGTGAAGTGTATTCTGCAGAGGAACCTTTGAAATGTCCTGTTGATAAGTTGATCAATGGAGTTCAGTTTGTTGGTAATCATGATGGGGAAGTGACAGATCTATCAATGTGCCAATGGATGACTACTCGTTTGGTTTCTGCCTCTGTAGATGGAACGGTTAGTGACCTTCTTAATATTCATGAAATGTTCTTTTGGCAAATACATGTAATGATCTATAACTGTATCTATAATCACTTGGCATTGCATTATTGTCTGCATCACATATAATCCTAAACTTCCCCTTAGAGGCCAGCTAAAGACTATCCTTATCAATACCTCATTTTAAACAAAACATGTACCCAAGCTTATAGGTTGGGAAGGTTTTTGGTTTGGATGTTTTTTCGTAGATGGAAGTAGCATGTTTTTTTTAATTTGGAGGGACAATTTTTGAAAAAAACTTGGCTTTCTGCATAAACCTCCCCCTAGAAGGTTATTGAATAAGCCACTACCAAACGGTCATGTATAGTTGACCGAATAAGCTGCATGTCTCATCAAGTGCATTATATGACTTCTTAAACACCCAAGTGGGCTTGGTGTAAATAAGATAGTTGCACTACTAGATAAACCAATTTGGATTTTATTTTTATTAAAAAAGGAGTATTTCTTGCTGGATGATGTAAAACATAAGTAGATGGAAAGAAAGCAAGGTATGTTTTTTGAGAGTGACTTGGATAAGGTAATTAAGTTTTATTATGTTAACAATTTAATTTTATACTAGTTATGTTTGTTTGATCACATTTCTTCATAGTATCTGGTTTGTTTGATCTCATTTCTTCATAGTATCTGGCCCTATATTTTTCTCTTACATAAGCATTAAGCTACCGAAGGTGAAGACAATGAAAAAACATAGCTCCAGCCTCCATTTGTATGTAAAAGGTTTCAGGTGCTGTTTTCAAATTGATTTGACGAATTTGTTCTTATGTTAATTAATTTCCATAGAGTTGTATGTGTTATGTTCTTAACAAATAAATTTGGGCTTCTTTTGTGGTGATTCGATTTGGGAGCACACACCGTGGGCTAGTTTGTGTGATTTTCATAATGATGTGGAGTGCAGGCATGTGAACAATTGGCACTATTTTCATTTAGATATTCTTTTTAGTTCAACAAAAACACCATATTTTAGATTTTATATGTATTTTTTAATAGTTATTTCCATATATTTTTGATCCAATTGCCTTGTATAATTATCATTGAACCTATGAAATTTAAGCCTACACGAGGTTGAGGTACACGATTAAGGACTTCTTTTCGTTTATATTATTTCTTGTGGAATTGTGGTTATACCTTTAACTGTTAAATGTCAACATTATTACCTAAATGAGCTGTTCTTTCTCGACCTACTTTTTTGTTAAACAGATAAAGATTTGGGAAGATCGTAAGTCCGCACCGATTGCAGTGTTGAGGCCGCATGATGGCTTGCCAGTCAACTCTGTTACATTTTTGACTGCTCCTCATCGTCCAGATCACATCATACTTATCACCGGGGTATGTGCTTTTCATATTTCTCCTACTTTCTGTAAGTTCATCTGTGAACCATGGAATAATCAGTATGGTTGGATACACAGTATTTATCCGTAGCATTTTATTTTTTTCCTATAAATTTTGACCGTTTGTGTTATGATATGATTTGAATGGTTGAAATATGCCAAAGAATCTGACTTAAGAGGCTGTTTGGTTGGTTTTGGATTAAGTTCTGTCCGAATAAAGTTGTTCGTGTGGATTAATCTGTCTATATAGATTGTAAAGGTTTTTGTTTGGGAGGGTTTCTTCATGGATGGAAGGAACGTTTTTTAATTGGATGGATATGCTTTGAAAAACTTGGCTTTCTGGGTAAAGCTTCCGCCTAGAATCTTACCGAATAAGCCACTTTCTATATCATTAAGTGACTACCAAACAGTCATGTATAGCTACCAAATATGCTCTGAGTCCCATTAATCTGCTAACAAACAGACCCTTAGATAGAAGATTGTGGAAGGATGCCATTCATGTTTGATGTACTCGAGCATAGGGATGGGTTTCCCTTTACTAGAATTGGACTGGTCTGCAATTCAGCCCGTTTTTGTTGTTGGCTTTATTGAACTTTGTCTTAATTAGTTCTGTTCTTTAAAACTTCTTTTATATGCTTCTGATGGATGCAATATATATATATATATATCATTCTGATTTTTGATGATGATCACAGGGTCCTCTGAATCGGGAAGTGAAAATATGGGCCTCAGACAGTGAAGAAGGATGGTTGCTTCCAAGTGATGCTGATTCATGGCGCTGTTTGCAGACATTAGAATTGAAGAGTTCATCTGAGGCTAGAGTTGAAGATGCATTCTTTAATCAAGTGGTTGCATTATCCCAAGCGGGTCTTCTCTTACTAGCAAACGCCAAGAAAAATGCTATATATGTTGTACACTTGGAATATGGTCCCAATCCAGAAGCCACACACATGGATTACGTTGCTGAATTTACAGTTACTATGCCAATACTGAGTTTTACAGGCACTAGTGACTTATTACCACACGGAGACCAGATTGTTCAGGTTTACTGTGTTCAGACACAGGCCATTCAGCAATACGCTTTGGACTTATCCCAGTGCTTACCACCCCCAATTGATAGTGCTGCATATGAGAAATTCGATACAAATGTTTTACGTGATGCACCAAATGCTGAAGGTTCCGAACCTTCTGGAAGTAAGACTGAAATACCGTTGGCTGCATCGGTACCAACCTCTGATGGTGCCATTTTGAGACAGCTGTCGAACTCTCCTTTGGTTGAAGCCTCCACGTCGAAAGAATTTTCTGCACCGACTATTGAATCTAAATCCAATCCAGCTCCCATCACTATTGATACAGCTATTTCTGGTGTTGCATCATCCTCAGTTGCATCGAGTCCAACATTATCTCGAAAACTTTCTGATTTGAAAAGTCCAGCCGGTGGCCTTGAATCTAGTGCACAACTAAGTAATCATGGTGAGCAGAAAATTATTGAATATTCAGTCGACACCTCTAATTTGACCTCGTTGGCTAATGATTCAATAACTGATGAAAATAAAGCATTAAAAGAGGACGGCTCCCCTGTCACTGTTCATGGTACTAAGTTTAAGCATCCAACTCATTTGGTAACACCGGCTGAATTGATGGCTACATCATCCTCAGAAATAAGTCATGTTTCTGAACAGAAGAATGATGTCGATCCAATTGTTCAGGATGTGATTGTGAACTCTGATGTACAAAATGTTGAGGTGGAGGTTAAGGTTGTTGGTGAAACGGGAAAAAGTCAAAATGTTGAACCCGTTTCTCAAGGAGAGCTTCATGGGTTTTCTTCACAGGCATCGGATTTTGGACTTGAGATGGGTAGAGATCGTCGAATGTTGCCAGGGGAAACTTATATTGTTAATGAGTCCAAGCACATTGATGGGTCGGGAGAGAACAAAACAGCGGGTCAAAGTCAAACCTCAGGTGGGCAAGATGAAGTTGTAGATGCGAAAATTGATCTTTCGGGACAGGTTGAGACGGCAATTCCGGCAACCGGTCACTCCCCGGCTTCTGCTACCTCAGCCAAAGGGAAAAAACATAAGGGAAAGAATACTCAAGTATCAAGCCCCTCTTCTCCTTCCCCGAGTGTTTTCAATTCAACCGATTCTTCTAATGAAGCAGGAGTCAGTTCAAGATCTCCTTCAGCTGAAGCCATACTTTCACAGATTCAATCTATGCAAGAAGCCATAACTCAGGTTAATATCTATCAATATTAACAAATGTTTTATTTTATACGAGTTGGGGCAGGTTTTAGACATCTCTGGTTTCAATTGGTTGCATCTTCTGAAGGATGATTTTAAAAGATTATCATGAGTTTAGGGGTTGTTTGGTTGATTTTTCATAAAGTTTTGTATGGATAAAACTGTCTGTATAGATTGAGAAGGTTTTTGTTTGGGAGGGTTTTTTGAAAGGAGCGTTTTTTTGATTGCGAGGGGTATGTTAGAATTATTTTTGGCTTTCTGCATAAAGCTCCCTCTAGAAGCTTACTGAATAAGCCACTTTCTATATCATTAAGCAACTACCAAACAATTGTGTATAGCTGACCGAATAAGCTGTAAGGGGCTGTTTGTTGGTTTTCCATCAAGTCCTCTATGGATAAAACTGTCTGTTTGGATTAATCTGTCTATATAGATTGAAAAGGGTTTTGTTTGGGAGTTGTTTTGTTCAATTTTCATAAATGGAAGGAGTGTTTTTTTTTAATTTAGAGGGTTGGTTTGGAAAAACTTGGCTTGTTGCCAATATAAGTTCTTGTTCACTGATGTTACTTTACTAGCTATTGTCTAAAGAAGGTTAATTTTGGATCGTCTAATTACAGGTTTTAATCAATCAAAAGGAAATCCAAAAGCAGATTCCAGCAATTGTCGCGGTGCCAGTTACAAAGGAAGGTCGTAGAATCGAAGCAGCCATAGGAAAAAGCATGGAGAAAACTTACAAAATGAATGCCGATGCTCTTTGGGCTCGAACTCAAGAAGAATTCGCAAAACAGGAAAAAGCAAACCGAGATCGCAATCAACAAATTTCTGTTTTGGTAACAAATGGCTACAAGGACTTGCTTGCAGCAATGGAAAAAATGTTGAAGAAGGAAACATCTGCACTCATGTCAGCTGTGGCTCGTGCAGTTACTCCAGTTATTGAGAAAACAGTATCTACGGCAATCTCGGAGGCTTTCCAGGTTGCTGAATCTGAACAGCTAGGTTCTTTATTTGCGTATTAAAATAATGGAAGTCTAATTAAAATTTTAATGCAGAGAGGTGTTGCTGATAAGTCTGTAAACCAATTGGAGAAGTCGATTAATTCCAAGCTTGAAGCTAGTGTTGCTAGGCAAATTCAAACCCAGTTTCAAACTTCTGGCAAACAAGCTCTACAGGTATCCATGATTCATTTGATCTTTCTGCGCTAATTTGTTGGCTATATTTTGTTCCTAAGTACTGATATCTACTGTAGTTTTTGAGTTGATCCAAGCGTTTTATAGCACTTAATTTTGTCCTTCCATCTGGTTGGTTTTCTATTAAGTCTTGTATGGATAAAGTTGTCTGTGTAGATTTATCTGTTTGTATGAATTGGGATGGTTTTTTCATAGATGGAAGGAGCGTGGTTTTAATTGGGAGGGGCAGGTTCGGAATTTTTATTGGCTTTCTGCATAAAGCCCTCCTAAAACACAAGTTTCTTTCTATATCATGAAGCCACTACCAAACTTTCATGTATAGCTGACTGAATAAGCTGCGAGTCCCTTAAGCTGCTAACAAAAGGCCCCTAGGCATGCTAATTACAGGGCAATACTTGATTAAATTTCAGCTATGCGTTCTATTCTGACCGTCATCTGTGACTGTATACTCTATTATAGACATTGTAGCAAGCATATGCGGTTAAACCTTATTTTTTTACCCGGTATCTCATTCTGTTATATGTTTTTTTTTCTGTATCTTAAATTCTAAATTCTGTTATATGGATCTTGTAACTATGATTTATGTGAGCTTTCAAAGGCAAATGGCTGACATTAGTCTGACCCGATGAGACCTATATTCTAAATATTTTGGATATGTTGATCTAAACGTCCAATCTTTTTTACAGGAAGCACTGAAGTTGAGTATGGAGGCCTCGGTTGTTCCTGCCTTTGAGATGTCTTGTAAGGCCATGTTTGATCAAGTTGATGCTACTTTTCAGAAGGGAATGGTTGAACATACAAGTGCAGCTCAGCAGCAAATTGAGTCAGCACATTCTCCTCTGGCAATTGCTTTGAGGGTAAGGAATTATGACCACTAATGGCCAGCTGGACCTTTCTTATTCTTCATTTTGGCTTTTTTGGTTGGTTTTCTGTTAAGTCCTTTATGGATATAGTTGTCTGTGTGGATTAATTTGTCTACATTTATTGGGAAAGTTTTTGTTTGGGAGAGCTTTTTCATAGATTGAAGGAGTGTGTTTTTTAATTGGAAGGGGTGGGTGGAAAAAACTTGGTTTTCTACATAAAGCTTTCCCCTAGAAGCTTAATGGATGAGACACTTTCTAATTTCTATATCATTAAGTCACTACGAAACAGTTACTTATAGCTGACACTATAAGCTGTGAGTCCCATTAAGCTCATTAAGCTTCTAACAAGCATGCCCTTAGTGATTTGCATATTATTAACATGTTTTTCTTTTGGTGATATGCTGATTTTTCCAGGATGCTATCAATTCAGCATCATCTGTGACTCAAACCTTGAGTGGTGAATTGGCTGATGGTCAAAGGAAGTTGGTAGCTCTGGCACTTGCAGGGGCGAATTCGGAAACAGGGAATTCGTTGATGACCCAAATAAGTAACGGACCTATAGGCAGTTTCCACGAGAAGGTCAGTGTAGCTCTTTTGTTATGTTTTCTGCAATGATTGTGATAACTAATGATGATATCCTTAATTAGTTATATATCTATACTTATTTCTGCAATAGATTGAGGCACCCTTGGATCCAACAAAAGAGCTATCTAGGTTGGTATACGAGCACAAATACGAGGAGGCTTTCACTTCTGCTCTGCAAAGAAGTGATGTTTGGATTGTGTCCTGGTTATGCTCTCAGGTATGCTTTCTCTGCAAAATCCTATGATTCTTTTTGTCACACACACTAGGTCCCTCAAAGGGGACTTACACACACACACATATATATATATATATTTATGTGTGTATATATGTATATATATATATAGGGTCACGTTCATGGGAAAACACCCCCAAAAAAATGAAAAACTGAGGAACACCCTGGTAACCTTTTATCTGGACAATATGCACTTGCATACAAATTACAAAACAGTTACCAAGGTGTTCCTCAGTTTTTCATTTTATTCGTTATGAACATGGTTTTAGATTAGCAAACAAAATGAAATCAGAAATTTCTTAGACTATGTGACCACTAAAGAATTGCTTATATATATGCTTACTAAAAGGCTGACTTTTAGATAGATGGCTAAGATATGGTTTGTTAGAATTAGATGGTTTTAAATGAATCGGTCCCTATATCAGTATGTGTGTATATATATATAGAGGATATTTTTGGATTAAAGTCAAATTTATAATCGCAAGTAATATGCAAAAAAGTAAATGAGGATTGAAGACTTGCCAAGAAGGAAATAAGTCAATAACATATTTCTAATGACCGTCCCAAGTGTTGCAATCCTTTTTAGTACGGATTGGGAGGAGGGGTAGCATTTTGCTCAAAATAGTTTTAACACATTGAAGAGGTTGATTTATGTTACTAATATTTGAGCAAAAAGGTTAACTTTACTATCATTATGTAAATTTCTTTTTGGGTCAACAATCTTTACCGAATCGTATCCTTCTCTAATGGGGTTGAATCTTTATTTTGATTGTTGTCACTGTAGGTTGACCTACAGGGGTTATTAACAAGCAATCCTCTGCCATTAAGTCAAGGAGTACTGCTATCTTTGCTACAGCAATTGGCGTGCGATATTGGGAACGAGCCAGCAAAGAAACTGGGATGGATGATGGATGTAGTGGTGGCCATTAAGCCAACAGACGGAATGATAGCAATGCACGTAAGGCCAATATTCGAACAAGTGCAGTCTATACTAAATCATCAAGTAAGCATTCCGACTACAAAGGTATCGGAGTTATCGATCATAAGGGTTATCATGAAACTCATCAATTCCACACTCAGGACCCTGTAAGTAATTGATGATATGATGATGCATTTCAAAACAAGAGGACTGCTTGTACAAAAAAAGTCTTAGAATTTTTGTAATGGGGTGGGACTTTTATATTTGTTAGGTGAGTTTGAGGGTTTATTCTTATTGCTTTCTTATTATTATGTTGCATGGTTTTTTTTAGGTGAAAAATTGTACATTTGTTTCTTTTTTGTATCCAGTCTTTCCTTTCTTGTAGAGGTTGTCTGTATGTGGTGGTGTTTTTATTTAATCCAAAGTTTTGAGATGTTCTTTTACATGTGTTCGATCAACTATTTTGGATTTTTTTTTGTTAACTGTGGGTGTCTGTAACAGTTTGTGTGACGGCCGGGAAAATCTCTAATGGCTTTGCAGGACTTGAACCGGTGAGTTTTCTTGATAGCTGAGCTAATCATTATGTTAGATTTTGGGCATGGCTGTTGTGGTTTTTCGTTTACCGATTTGTTTTCATGCACTTTGTAGTAGTATTTATGGAAATAACCGTTCTATGTATTAGGGTAGATGCAATGTCTATCTATATAACTGCATATCTATATGAGGTAACGGGTTGGTTTGATTTGGTTTACTTTATTTGATCAAGGTTTAATATTCATCTTTTTAAAGTTGGTTTACTTTATTTGATCAAGGTTTAATTTTCATCTTTTTAAAGTACAACATCTTGAATTCTTGATAGATTAGGGTTATGACATTGTTACAACTAAATTACTTTATTAATCTTTTTGTTCAAAATAAGAGGTTGTTTATTCAAATGCTTACACTTTAAGCATTTATCAGTAAGATTCCAACACCATCACTTCATTTTATCCAATAAAATTCTAGTCTAATCAAACGGCGTTGTATGTAACAATTTACCTGATAAACACTAATCATGTGGAAATCGTCACCCACCCTCACTTATTGAATAAGACTCGATATTGCTTTCGTCCTTACCGAGTAAGATTTTTGGTTTTGCTATGTTCATCTGACAAGGTAAGTGACCTAGTAAATGTCGGATAAATGACCTCTAAATGTATATTTTCTTTTCTATTTTAGGTTAAGATGGACAAAATGTTATTCGTAAGGTAAATTTGTCTTTCAATTAATTAAAAAGTGCACCAATCAAACGTTTAGAATTTCGTAATTTCACCAAATTGGTTTAGAAAAATATGAATACTTTATAAGTTTGTATGGCATTAATCACGCCTTTTATTTTAGATTTATTGTAAAAAAATGTACCTATCACAAACCCGATGATTAAAGAAGAAAGGGGATTAGTGGATGTAATTACCTCATCTAATATACAACGAGCTTTTTCCTTTTTTTTTTTGGTTTTATATTTGGACAATTATATGGTCACAAAAAAGAATCTACCAACACTGATCGGTCTCCCACCGGCGGGTCGTGTAAACCCCCCGCCTCATTCCGCCAGCCGTGTACGGCACCGACCAACGTCCTAATCCAGTGTTCAGTTTCCGATCATACATCGCTCGTTCCGCCGGATCATACAATGTAGCGTAAGCATTATGGATCTCGATAAAATTTGATTCATGATGTTGCTTGAGATCGGAAGCATCGGGATGGTAAAGCTTCGCCAAATTCCGGTACGCCGTCTTGATCTCGATCGGAGAAGCGTTACGATTGACTCGTAGAACTTCGTAAAAACTGGAATCAACAGACTCAGTTACGGCATGAAATAAGCCGTTACACGCTTTGTGACGCCGGAAAGACACTTTTCCGGTGGAAGTGAGTGGTGGTGGTGGTGATGATGATCGTGCATCATTCAGTAGGCCGAGAGACGTTCCCCCGAGCGAGATGGATAGGGTTCCGATCATTCTGAGTTATAGAGGATGTAGAAATTGGGAAATTTGAATCGAGTTTTAGGTTTTAGGAGGCAGTGTTTATATATAGTAAAAAGGAAAAGACGATGGTGAGGTGGGGGTCACTTTCTGGTTGCGTGTTGGGAGATGATTGTGTTGTTTCTAGAAGGGTGGGGGTGGGGTGGAGTGCACCAGACCAGGGTCCACAGTTATGAGAACCCAGAGGCGTGAATCGAGCCGAGGGTTTGGAAGTGGGTCCGTGAATTTTTGGTGTACCAGAAGAGATAGGGCTTCTAGAAAGGATTCCTTCAAAAGGATGTTTATGGCTTGTGGCATTCACTTCACGATACTTGAATTAATCTGTTTTTGTATGTTTTATGTATTATATACAGGCATGGGACCGTGAATAACAGTTAAGGTATAAAGCGTAAAAATGGATCTAGACCCTTAGATCATCTTGAATCTCAAACCCACCAATGATTTGCGTTTCATATCTGATGCATCACGGTGCATCTCATCCTAATATACATCCAAGGGTAAAGATCGATCCCTTCTTACGTTTCTCACCTTAACTCTCCTTCTAATCAGAACCAAAAAACAAATATGGTCATGTGTGATTTAGTTCAACCCTATACATATAGGCATAGTATTGTGGGGGAAGAAAGTTAATGCCAGAAGCATAAGAGGAGATCTGACCCTTGATCACTTTTAATCTCATACTCACCCATGAATTACCCTTTAGAATAGAGTTTATCCGGTACATCTCGGTACATTTCATCCTAACGTGCATCCAAAGAGTGGAGATCTCTTCTTCCACTTCTCACTTTAACTCTTATTCTTACTTAAATCACAATCATATAATATATATATATATATATATATATAAAGGGTAAGTTCACTTTGTTGTGTACCTAAGGATAGATTATAGCACGTCATGTGTTTCAGACATTTATCCATCATATCAAGATCAATGATGTAAACAATTATCATAGTAAAAAGTTCACGTTAATTGTTTAATTATGATGACAAATGGAGTCACGTGTCGCATCCTTGTTTGTCTCTTTATTCACAATGGAAATCTGGTTTGTAACTTAACTTTCTTCTATGTAAAAACTTTACAAAAGACAAATATGGTCCATGTGTGATTTAGTTCAACCAATCTCGCCATTGATTTTGTGTATTTTGTAATTTTTAGGTAGTTACCAAATCAGTAGCATATGAGGTTGAGAGTAAATTTCAGAACTGATTTAATCCACATCGTTGACATTGATTTGATAATCTACATGGACAGTTGAAATTGGTTTGTACATTTGATTTGGCCTTTAATATTATGGAGGTTTAAATAAGAAGACCTTCATTTAAAAAAATTCTGAGAGTATCTTTATTGTACGAACAACTTGGCCAACGACTTAGTTCATGCCAAAGGTTGGCCTGCAACCTAGTTAATCCGAACGTCGGTCATTGACCTAATTAACATATGATTATCTATAATAAAAATGTTCTCACATGCTTATAAATGAAGCTGTTTTGTTTAAATCATTTCCGACCCATACATATAATATAATTACTCTTTGTAACAAAAAAAGAGTTTGTATGGGTAAAACTTTTTACGAAATAAAATTAAAATTTGGAAACTAATTGATCTGATATAACTCTTTTTAATTGTTTGTTTGTTGATGATGGTACTAGAAGATATTTATGAATCAACTTATAATGAAATGTCCAAGCTATATATATCTACTTTGAAGGATAGAACAAATATTTCTAAGGAATTATCAAACCTACAAAATGTTACATGTAAAATAAGACTTAATTTAAACACCTTTTAAAAAACAAACCAATCATGCATATTAATTATCATAACAAAAAACGTAATTTACTCTATGGTCTATCTTATATATTTTTAAAAGTTACCATAAGAAACGGCTATTATTTTACTTTATCCATAAACATGCAAGTACTATGATCTCAAATACACCAATTCAAATATAACCACTTGTCATCATTCAATCGATACACCTCCCATAAATCTTGCCACGTGTCCCCTCACCATTCAACTTAACCAATTACACATTCTTTCCTTCATAATTTTCATTCTTATCACAAACCCATAACCCTCCAACTTTATATACCATCAAATTTTCCAATCAAAATTCAAAACAAAAAAAAACACCATAGAAATCATCAAACATGGCGGATCAGTCTCAAACACACATGGCACTCCGGCACCAGCACCGGCACCGGCAACTCAGCGTCAAGACCATCTTATTCGCAACCGTCGCCGGAATTACAATCGGAGGACCTCTTCTTGGCTTAATGGCTTTCAGTTTCTTAACAACAATGACTCTCTTTGTTGTCACTTCTCCACTTCTCATCATCTTCAGCCCTCTTCTCATGGGGGCCACCTTTATCTTAGCAGCAACTTTAATGGGTCTCGGGGCCGCCGGAGTGATGGCAATCGCCGGTCTATCGGCGTTGGGTTGGGCTCTCCGATCAGTTAAAACCAATGGTCTGAACCTGACACAGAAATTGGTGGAATCCGGCGAGAAACTGAAAGAGAAAGTTGTGGAGTCAGGAGAGAACGTAATGGATACCGGAAAAGATTGGGCTAACCACCTGAAACAGCCGGTGGAGAAGGAGAACTCACCGGAGGATATAATAGTTACCGGATCAGGTTCTGATGCTAGTGCTAGTCAGCTGAAACAGCCGGTGGAGAACTCACCGGAGAATAAAACGGCCAAAGAAACCGGAAAAGATCTGAAACAGGCGGTGGAGAACTCAACGGAGAAAAATAGAGCTTATTAGTAGTTTAATTAATAAAACAATGAATGGATGAATGAATAATAAGTGTAGTTTTTTTGGTATGAAATAAAAAATATGGATTTGTTTTGATCCCACATCGATGGTGAGTGAAGAATGGAAGGTGGAATGGTGGGTATAAAAGGTGAAGGTGGGTAATGTGGGAAAGTACTTACCTGGACGGGGTCAATGGGTGGTCAAGATGGCCCATGGCCTAGTTTGGTGACTTCCATTGCACTTTGGAAGGGCTCCAGTCTAAGGTCGGCCCAAGTGGTCGAACCTACGTCATAATTTGTGACAGTTGAGGCCTGCGTTCGCGCGGCCTCTGCCCAATTATTAAACCAAAATTTTCTAGCCGGTTGATCCCTTACCCGACCTGTGCTATTTTTCAAAGTTTTAAGAAAACCATGTATTAATTTAGTATTTATACATTAATTGGGACGGAAGGAGTATAATTTTTATGCAAGATTTTTTTTCTCGTGTACAAATTAATTATAGAATTGATATGTAATTTTTATGTAAGATTTTTTTTTCTCGTGTACAAATTAATTATAGAATTGATATGTAAAATTTTGTACAACGTATAGTTATAGTTGCTACCAATGGTTGATACTGATCGTGTACTAACTTCAAATTACATATATGAATTTGTTATTATATTTGTTATTATATTTAAATTTTATCTTTATTTTACATATTTGATGTTTAAAGTTTTTTATTGAAAAAGTAAAACTTATAAATATTTAAATAAAATAGTGAAAATTACAGACTTTAAAATTTAATATGTAAAAAACTCAAAAACTAATACATAACTAAATAAGTACACATTTGATGTTTAAAGTTTTTTATTGAAAAAATAAAACTTATAAACATCTAATTAAAATACTTAAAGTTATAAATTTTAAAATTTAATATATAAAAGACTCGAAAACTAATAAATAACTAAATAAGTTAGTATCATTGTAATATTATGGTGTGCCACTTTTAATATTGTATACCAACTAAGTTTATATACTTAGTATACTACTAGTCTACAACTAACTAATTGTAATTAATAAATTAACTTGATTGTAATTTAATTGCTACGAGTGATACACATATTGATTTAATTTGGTAATACTAGCACAATAGCATCACTACTAGAATATAAGATTTTAACTATATTTTCTTTTAAATGTAAAATTTGATATGTTATAATTTATTACTGGTATGAGGGTATCTTTGCTGAAGTGATCTGGTGTCAAAACTCAAAAATTGATATTTCATGTATCTATTTAAAATGGTATTAGGATTTCATATTTATACAACAAAAACATTCTCATTTTTTGTTTGAATGGTAATTTTTACGTTTACACGTTGTCTATTTCTCAATAATTCATTTTTACTACCAATTAACATTAACAATTTTAGCATGCGAATGGGTGGGTGGGGGTTAGGCGTTTTACCAAAAATTAGGTTAATTTGTTTCGTTTATGTTTTATTATCAATTTTTTGAATGCGACACAAATGTTACTGAAAAGGTCTATTTTTCACGTTTTTTCTTTTCTATTATCTATGTATTTTTCATTTTCATGAATAGAATAATATGTCAAGTTCAAGATCATACAAGTTTTTTTTGGTTAACTGCGGGTGTTCGTGTCAATTTATACGCACTTCGACTAATTCGAGAGCAACTAGAAAAATTCCTAGTGGCCTTGTTGGACTCGAGCTGGTGGCCTTTGATGACCAAACCTTATTGCCAGTTGAGCTAATATCACAAGGTATGATTTTTTTTACTTTTCTTTTTTTTTACTTTTCTTACACAACGTAAATCCAAAATCCCAACCAATTAGATTGTGGCATACTGTTAAGGCTCAGGGGATTCAGTGGAACATCTTTTCTAGGCTGGCCGAATCTAGACGTTACCAAAGCCTTTGTAGTCGTGAAACTTCATCCAGAATGATTCCAGACCATCGGTGGTCCTCTAGGAGATTTAAGGATTGTTTGGTTGGTTTTTCAAGTCATGTATGGATGAAGTTTTTTGTGTAGATTAATCTGTCTATATAGATTAAGAGAGTTTTTGTTGTGAGAGTTTTTTCTTAAATGAAAGGAACATGTTTTTTATTGAGATTGGCAAGTTTAAAAAAAAACTTGGCTTTCTGCATAAAGCTCTCTAAAAACTTATTTAATAAACCACTTTCTAATATAATTGACCGAATAATATACGGGTCCCAGTAACTTAATATTAAGCTACTGGCCTACTACCAGATAGACTTTTTGAAAAATAAAAAAGATCCAAAATCCCATAGTCATGGGAATGGGTATCATTTTTGGCCGGCATATCCTATGATTATGCGATGATATATATATATGATATATTATATATCATATAATTCCAAATCTTTGCATTTTAAAAAGCTTTGGTTCAGAGCCTATATACTATCTTTATCACTTATTTTCTTCTACCCACGTTAAATACATCCAAAAATATCACAAGACAATTATTAGTTTTAATTTGCTAAAAATTTCCAACATGTTTTCAAGAAAAATGGACCCAAATGAGAACGAAAGGAAACCGAGAATCTGGTCACAGTTGCTAAACGATGGTAGCAAACATCTCGACGAATCTTAACTCTAACGAAAACGAAAACAAAAACCCTATTAATTAAATTAACTACTTCAGTTTACTCGAAAACACACATGATGTCTTAAAGATCGATGGCAGTCGAAGATGATCATGAACTCATCATCAATGGAGGTTCTACGACCTATGATGACAACGATAAGACGATAAGAACGGGTAAAAAAAACCAATCTTTTTTTGTGAAATTTTAGAGATTTACTTTAAATCTTCAATGGGTCTGAAAAAAAAGGATCTTTTTTGATTTTCTTGATTCTTGAAACCAGGTACGTTATGGAGCACGATCGCGCATATTATAACTGCGGTGATTGGATCCGGCGTGCTGTCGCTCGCGTGGAGTACGGCGCAGCTCGGTTGGATCGGAGGGCCGGTTGCGTTATTTTGTTTTGCGTTTGTAACGTATATATCTTCGTCTCTTTTATCGGATTGTTACAGGTCTCCTGATCCCGTTACCGGAACTAGAAACCGTTCGTATACGGATGCCGTTAGAGTTATCCTTGGTACTTGTAACTTTTGAAACTTTTGGTTTTTCGCTCTTTAAAATTTGGTTTTTTTGTTTTTGTTTTTGGTTAAGTGATGATGGCGGGTTCCGGTTTCAGGTGAAAAACAGGCATGGATATGTGGTTTACTTCAGTATGTGAGTTTTTACGGAACTGGGATTGCTTACGTGGTGACAACCGCAACTTGTATGAGGTAATCTTAAGAGCCTGTGAGCTTAACAGGACTCGCAACTTATTCAGTCAGTTATACATAACTGTTTGGTAGTGGATTAATGATATAGAAAATGACTTATTGAGTAAGATTCTAGGAGGAGCTTTATGCAGAAAGCCAAATTTTTTTTCCAAACTGCCCCTAATTAGAAAACATGCTTGTTTCATCTATAAAAATCCCTTCTAAACAAAAAACTTTTCCAATCTATATAGACAGATTAATCAATATAGACAACTTTATTCGTATAAGACTTTTTGAAAAACCAACCAAACAGCCCTTTACGGGATTCACTTATGTGGTGACAACAGCGACTTGTATGAGGTAATCTTAGAGCCTGTTTGATAGCTGCTTAATGAGCTTAATGAGACTCACAGTTATTCAGTCAGCTAATCATGGCTGTTGGTACCGGCTTAATGATATAGAAAGTGGCTTATTCAGTAAACTTCTAGGAAGAGCTTTATGCAAAAAGCCAAAAAAAATTCCAAACCTGCCATTCCAATTAAAAAACACGCTCCTTTCATCTATGAAAAAAACCCTCCAAAACAAAAGCTTTCTCAATCTATATAGACAGATTAATCAACACAGACAACTTTATTCATATAAGATTTTTTGAAAAAACCAACCAAACAACCTTTTACTGATGCTTATATTTGAATCTGGGTCATTTATTAATATCGAGTTTATGATCTGAATTTCTTTCAGCGCGATTCGGAAATCCAATTGTTACCATAAAGAAGGACGCGATGCTAGTTGTGAATACAATGGCAAGATTTACATGTTGCTATTTGGAGTCGTACAGATCGTTATGTCTCAGATACCGGATTTCCATAGCATGGTGTTGGTGTCGGTTGTTGCGGCTATTATGTCGTTTTGTTACGCTTCCATTGGTTTTGGGCTCGGTTTGGCAAAAGCCGTTGGTACGACTGCCTTTTGTATTATTCGATTTCCTTTTGTTTTTTTTCAGGCCAACCGGTGTGATATTGGATCACTTGAAAACTGCAGAAAATGGGAAGATAGCTGGGAGCATTAGAGGAGTCCCAGCTGCTAGTTTATCTCAGAAGTTATGGATATCTTTTCAAGCACTCGGAGACATTGCTTTCGCGTATCCGTATGCTCTTATTCTCTTAGAAATTCAGGTTAGAAGTTTGTTATGTGCACGATTACGCTATTTGTTGTACATACAAAAGGACAGGTTCAACCGCGAGAACCATCTATTCATACTGAATATACCTATATATTCATTATGAATATATAGGACAGGTTCAAGGGAAAACGCTAAAAAAAAGAAAACTAAAGAACACCTTGGGAGCCCTCCATCTTGACGGTACGCACAAATGCATACCGGTAATTTGTCACATGCATTTGTGCATATGCACTAATACATATGTAATTATAGAAGCATTGGTGCATAGAAAAAAAAACAGCTTTAATCGCTTGTAGGGTGTTCTTCAATATTTTTTTTTAGTGTTTTCCCTTGAACCTCCCTCTATTCCAATATATTCATAGGTGCAAGATCGTGTGAGAAGTAGAGTTAAGGTGATAAGCCTAATAAGAGATCTGAACCCTTGATCACGTTTAATCTCAAACCCATCCATGAATTGCGCTTCATACGGGGATTAATCCGGTGCACTGCGGCGCATCTTATCTCGGTGCATTTCATCCTAATGTGCATCCAAGGGTGAAGATCCCTTCTTACGCTTCTCACTTTTAACTCTCCTACTCACCGGAACCCAACCCTGTATTCATAATGAATATACCTATATATTCATTATGAATAATTCATGAACAGCTAGATTCGCATGGCTTCTAAATGAATTTTCCCTTACATTTTCGTATGGTTTCATAAATTCTTTTGTTCGTTATAAAAAGGATACGTTGAAGTCACCACCAGCGGAGAACAAGGTGACGAAAAGGGCTTCAGCGATTGCAATTCTTGTGACGAGTTTTTTCTACCTTGGATGCGGATGCTTCGGATATGCAGCGTTTGGGAACGATACGCCGGGAAATCTATTAACGGGATTCGGGTTTTACGAGCCTTACTGGCTTGTTGACTTTGCTAATGTGTGCATTATAATACATCTAATTGGAGGATATCAAGTAAAACCTTCATTACTTCACAAGAACAAGCCATTTCATTCCATTTTGACTTTTAAGGTCAAATCTAGCTATGACTTTTCAAATTGAAATTGATATGGGTTTTATCAAGATTTTTGGACCAAAATTTGAACACAAATATTACTTGCTTTTAATGTTTGATTAAAACATTAGGGATTCATCAAAAAGAATTGAAATCTTTAGTTTCCAGTTTGACCTTCAAAGTCAAACTGTTTAGTTTTGCAAGAGCATTTTGACTTTTTAAAAGTCAAAAACATGATTTTTGAAATTGAATTTACGTTGATTTTATCAAAATTTTCCAAACGAAATTTCCTCAAAGATATAACACATATACATAAGTAAATAATGGAATCTTGAAAAATTCTTGTTGACCTTAAAAGTCAAACTATTTCTTTTGCTGGCACACTCACTCATATGTTAAAAGAATAACTAACATAAACCCTTTTCAAAAGCTATACAGCCAGCCAGTATTCGCATTTGTTGAAAGAAGGTTAACAGAAAAGTTCCCCAATAATGGATTTTTGAACAGATTCCATGACTTAAAGCTGCCATTTTTGCCGGTTTTGAGGTTGAATCTTTTCCGGCTAATTTTCCGATCAGCATACGTGGCATCGACGACCGGAATCGCGTTGGTGTTCCCATACTTCAATGAGATATTGGGAGTTTTAGGAGCATTGAATCTGTGGCCGTTAGCGATATATTTTCCGGTGGAGATGTATATAGTGCAGAAAAAGATGGAAACTTGGAGCAGAAAATGGGTGATTCTTGAAACATTCAGTGGGGTTTTAATGGTGGTTTCAGTGGTGGCTCTGATTGGGTCAGTTGCTGGACTTATTGAAGCAAAGATGAAGTAATCCCCTGATGTACCCAAATCTTGGTAGCTATTAATTGTTGTATTCCAATTCGATTACATTGTATACAATTGAATCTTGTGGTGAATTTTTAGAGTAAATTACATTTTCAGTCCCTGTGGTTTACACTTTTCACCGACAGTGGCCCCAAATCAAAATAAATACAAGGTTGGGGCCCCTGGTCCACGTTTTCACACTTATTGAGTCCCTTCTTCTAACAAAATCAGTTAACCGGTTAACCCAGTTAACCGGTTAATCCAGTTAATCTTTGGGAACGATACACCAAGGAAACCTCTTGAGTGGATTCGGTTTTGAAAGTACATTATTGAAACAAGAAAAAAAAATTAAAAAATAGTAGAAAAAGTGAAATCTATAAAAGTAGATTGTTATATTATGCATTTAACGTGAATCTACTCAAATCCGAAAACTAATAAAAGAAAAGAAAGCAAACAATTGTTTGAACTATCATATGTGAAATTGGCGCCTTTCAAAGAATGATGTCTAAATAGTAAATACAACCTTATTTTTTTGTCTTTATTACTATTAATGGTAATAATGATCCACTAAGAAAAATATTAAGAATACCCAATTATAATTTCTTTAAAGATTCCTGTTTTAAGAGTTGATTTGAGTTGACCAAGATTCCACTTTTATTATAATCTACAAATTTGTTTGAAACTGTAACTTTGGAAAACGATGTTTTTGACCAAATTTGCAGAATTAAATGATGAAACAACCCCACAAACTCAAATTAAATACTCCCAAGATTAATTTATCACAAGTTTCAGAATCTGAATTAAGAACTCATGAACATGATCGGAGGAGGAGGAGATGATTATGAGGAGGAAGAAACTCCAATATTGTTGCATAGTAAGCACACTGGTTTAATTCGATTGTAGTTTCATCTTTAATTTCTTGTTTTCTGTTAATCAAAACTCATAATCCAATACCCTTTTGATGAATTGCAAGAAACATATGAGTTAATTGAAGACCCTTTTTTGATTTTGATAGATGTAACAGTTGACCATGAAGTTTCTGCCATTGATGATCATAAGAAAACAGTAAGAACAGGTGAAATCTAAACACCCTTTTTGTTGTGTTACTTAAAAATTCAAATTTGAAAAGATAACAATATTAACAGATTAATTTCCTTTTTGAGTCATCAGGTACTATATGGAGTGCAATTGCTCATATAATCACTGCTGTTATTGGATCGGGTGTACTTTCGCTTGCTTGGAGTGTGTCACAACTCGGTTGGATTGGAGGACCCGTTGCATTGATCTGCTTTGCGTTGGTAACCTACGTGTCTTCATCGTTACTTTCGGATTGTTATAGATCTCCTGATCCCGATACTGGAACTAGAAATCGATCTTATATAGATGCAGTTAGAGTTATTCTTGGTACTACCTCCCTTTAAAAAGTTTCTAAATTTAGCTACTTTTAGTTTTCATATTTTTTGCAAGAATTTAGGGGCTGTTTGTTTACCTAAATTTAGCTACTTCTAGTTCCCATATTCTTGGTACTATTAAGAGGCTGCCTCTGCATCGCTAAGAGGTAAATCCTGTTTGGAAAAAAAAGATCTGTCTCTTAATGGTTCTAAAACCCATTTTGTATCTTGGGCCTCCTTTAACCATTCGGAACCCTGATTTCATTCTGAACAAGTACCAAACAACTTATATATAATTTTGTACTGTATCATAAGAGCCTCTTAATCATTCAGCACCAAACCATCCAGCAACCGCAAAAACAGCCCCTAAGTGGAACCTTGTTAGATTATTTTCCAAAAGAGCTCTTGAGGATTGAAGGGAGATTCTATCATATGTTGGGAAGAAACAAGTCTAAGCAGATGTGAGACTCTAACACGCCCTTCTAGAATGTTGAGCGGAGGCTAGACTTGACACTTTGGGGCAATTTGTACTCGTCTAGCCTCCTCTCAACACCCTGGAACAGTCTGCACCCTTCTAGCCTCTATTGGAGGGGGCACGTTAGAGTCTCACATCAGCTAGACTTGGATCATTTTCCCTTAATGTATGGAACCTCCCTTCTCTCCTCGATGGCGCTTTTGGAAAGTAATCTAATGGGGTTTCACATTTTCAAGTTTCTGTTATTTGGTCAACAAAATTTTGATAGTACTCCAGGTGAAAAACAGGCATGGTTATGTGGTTTGCTTCAATATTTGAACTTCTATGGGACTGGTGTTGCTTATGTGGTTACAACTTCAACTTGTATGAGGTATTCCCACCATTTTTAGGTACTTTTCTTTTAGAAATCATTCCAGTAAAACAGATAGTAAGTTCTTTCACAATCTAACCATAAGACTCTGGTTGAGTGGAAAACCACAAAAAAATGGAAAACTGAAGAATACCCTAATAACCATTCATTTGTCCAGTATGCACATGTGCATGAAATGGTGTTTCTTGATTCTTATGTTGATGTATATATATATATATATATATATATATAACAGGGCAATTCAGAAATCAGATTGTTACCACAAAGAAGGGCATGAAGCTTCTTGTGAATATGAGGGAAATCTTTATATGTTTTTATTTGGAGTTATACAGATTCTTATGTCACAAATACCTGATTTCCATAGCATGGTGTGGATGTCTGTTATTGCTGCCATCATGTCCTTTTGTTACTCCACAATCGGTTTTGGACTTGGTGTAGCTAAAGTAATCGGTATGTATGCATTAATAGTTCATAAGTTATGTTGTCGAATTCCATTCAGACAGTTTCTAACGAACGTCTTTTTGTAACCGCAGAGAATGGTAAAATAGATGGTAGCATCACAGGAGTCCCAACTATTAGTGTACCCCTGAAGATATGCTTAATTTTTCAAGCACTTGGTGATATAGCTTTTTCTTATCCATATTCCGTAGTTCTTGAAATACAGGTCAGCAATCTATTTGAAAAAGATATTATCTGCTTTGTCCACACATCTAGACACAGTTTTAAAAACGCGTTTGGTAGAGAAGGTATCCAGTCTTTTAGGCAACCTCTAGTTCCCCTCCCCAATGGGATTTTACAATCCACTCCAAATAACTGTAATAGATATTGTCCGCTTTGTACACACTTAGACTCGCAATTTTAAAAACGCATCTAGTAGAGGAGGTATCTAACTCTCTTCAACCAATGTGGGATCTTACAGTGAATCTTTCTCTAAAAAAAGTCATTGAGGAGAGAAAGAACGTTGCAACATATATCAGAGAAAATATGTCTAACTGTTTGGTTGGTTTTCCATTGTCCTGAATGGGTAAAGTTATTTGTGTGGATTAATATGTCTGTATAGATTAGAAATGTTTTTGTTTGGGATCATAGATGGAAGGAGTGTGTTTCTTAATTAGGAGGGGCAGGTTTAAAAAAACCCTCGCTTTCTACATAAAGCTCCCCCTACTGAATAAGCCACTTTTCATATCAGTAAGCCACTACCAAACAATCATGTATAGTTGACCAAATAAGTTGTGTGTCCTTATTAAGCTCATTAAGTTGCTAACAAACAAGCCCCAAGTCTAGCTGATATAGGACTCTGGCCAAATACTGGTATTATTCGAGTGATGCTTGTTTTTTTTTTTTGTGTTTTAAGGATACCCTGAAGTCACCCCCATCGGCAAACAAGACTATGAAAAGGGCTTCGGCTATTGCAATTACAATTACATCCTTCTTCTACCTCGGGTGTGCATGCTTCGGATATGCGGCCTTTGGGAACGATACACCTGGAAACCTCTTGACTGGATTCGGTTTTTATGAGCCTTACTGGCTCATCGACTTTGCTAACGCTTGCATAATAGTACATCTAATCGGAGGATACCAAGTAAGAGACAGATTCATTTGAGAACTGTAAATATTTTTGACCACTAAGAGTTAAGACCGACTAATACAAACCAACATCCTTTTTTTTTTGGTAATAAAAGCTCTACAGTCAGCAGGTATTCGCATATGCAGAAAGATGGTTAACCGGGAAGTACCCAGAAAGCGGATTTCTTAAGGAATTCTACGGCTTAAAGGTGCCATTTTTGCCGGATTTTCAGCTGAATCTATTCAGACTAAGCTTCAGAACATCATATGTTGTATCAACAACTGTAATTGCAATGGTGTTCCCATACTTCAATGAAATATTGGGTCTTTTAGGGGGTTTGAGTCTATGGCCATTGACAATATATTTTCCAGTGGAAATGTATATAGTTCAAAAAAAGGTAGAATCTTGGAGCAGAAAATGGGTGGTTTTGCAAATCTTGAACAGTCTTGTGATGGTGGTATCAGCAATGGCTTTAATTGGGTCTATTGCAGGACTCATAGAAGCAAAAATGAGCTAATCTATGGACCAACAATCGCCATTGTTACTTTCAAAGAAGGACCAACTATGGTGTACAGATACACATGATTTATTGGGGAATTTGGGTTTGTAAAGACACTATTCAAATACTATATTTCGTCACTGTAAATGCTTGGGTTTGCATGAAATTAGAACCGGGATAATCTAGAAAATTCATACACGAATTAAGGCACAAATTCGTGTGTGTGTGTGGGTATATATATTGATTACAAACCAATCAATTCTTGCAAACCGTACAAGCTGTGATTCATTGAATAAAATTGTTTCATGAAAACGTTTAATATGATGAAATTGTTTCATATAATTATTTTCTTCATGAAATTATTTCATATATTTTAGTTTCTATGAAAATGAAATTGTTTCGTGAAATTCTCATATATTGTAACAGCCACTTTAATTTAATAAAAAAAAAATATATAGGAGCTGTCAATTACTAATTCAAAAAAAAACAAGGAAAAGAGTTGTTGTCAATAAAAAAAGAATATAAAAAAAAGGGGCTATAAAATAAATTATTTTAAGTACTAAAAACAAAAAAAAAAAGGAAATTTGGAAAAGGGGTGGAAAAAAAGTGGAATGGCGGCTTGAGGTGTTCTAAGGTGGCATGTGGTGCTTGGGAGGAGGCCACATCGTAGGGTGACTAACGCTTGTTCCAAGCTCCTCAACCTTTGGTATAAATAGGAGCCTTATGCTTTGTTTTTGGCCGATTTTAGTACAACTTCCGTGAGAAAAAAACACACACGCACAACCATCTTTTTTTGTTGAGATAGGGAAAGAGAGCAAAAGTCAAGAAGAGAAGAGTATAGCTAAAACGGTGATTCCTGCTTTGATTTTGGTTATCTTAACTTTTGTGACACATACTAAAATTCGAGTGTTTTATCATGACTTTTACTTGGACTTTTGAAATAAAAACATGCCTCATACATGTTAACTATGTGACTTTATGTTATAGTTCATGTAATTCACTAAAACTTAAAGTAAATATGGTTCACCGATGATTTCACTATCAAAGAGGCTAGAACATGTCTTTCTCGATTAAACGGGGTTTGACAAGCGTGTAAATCATCGAGGCGGTAATACCGTGGTTGGGGGTCATAGAAATGATCCCGGACTCTTGACGAGGGTCCTAAATAATACCGGACGGGAGTGACATCCACCGGTGGAAATTGGACTTTAATTTTGATTACATGAATATGTTAGCATGTGTTTTCTATTTGGAATGAAATTTGTAAATTGACTTTTATATGCATCTAACATTTTAGAGCATGTAATCACTAAACAATTCAAATTGTTTAAAAGTTAGTATGTATCGCGAGATTAAAGATTTGGGGGCTTTGATGGCAATAAAAGATAGATCAAGGGAGCTATCGTATCATACGACATTTAGTCGACTTTTGGTTCGGTTTGTATTATATGGTTTTGATATTAGATAGTGTCTTAGTATATGTATTAGGACTTTAGATTGTGTGTTGTAACTATGATCCATCGGAATGGCTTTATACAAATAAGATTATGTTGTATTCAAACGTTTCCGCTTCAACTTAAATGTATTTTATGTATTTATATATAATTAGTTGTAAAATGAAAAGAAAGGATGTTCGTAACACCCTTTGTTGGGTCTCGGTTTAAAAAAAAAGTATAAGGAAAAAGGGGTTGTTACAAGCTTGGTATCAGAGCCAACTTTTTGAGGGATTTGAAACTTTTCAAACTCGAAGTCTATATAGAAATTTGAAAATTGATGGATCAAGTTATGTGTTAGGATGGAGGAGGGACCAAATGAACAAGAGGGTAGAGTGAAATGACGAATATATAGTGAAAACGAGTACATTCGGTACATCCGGGGGTACATTCGGGGGGGTGTCTAGGGGCATCTAGGAAAGGCATCCAAAGAAATTTGTCTAAGGGGTACATCCAGGGGCGTCCGGGGGGTGTCTAAGGGGGCATCTAGGGGATGTTTAGTGAGTTTTGTGCTCTTGTTTTAAGTTCTAACATGGTATAAAATATTTGGAAGTATGTTTTATGAATACTAAAGTGTGTGCAAGTATCAAATAACTAAAGATAAAGGTATAGTCGTCATCTAATTACCGCATAACTAACTTAGACATGTGTAACAGGTATGTCATCTTCTTCGAAACGAGATCCTAGTATGGACATTGATGACCCTACTATGACGCGAGATGTGGAAATAGTTGAACCCCCACAACCACAAGTGAATGTAATTAGTGATGACGAAGGTGAAGAAAATAATAACCACGGAATAAATGAAGAAGTAGCCGGGAGATGGTGGTTTAGTTGATCAAAGAAACCATTATCGCCGTCTTAGTCTTTGGATGGACCGTGAATTATACATAAAGGACAGGGGATTTAAGACAATTTTGAAAGATAAAGCACAGTACGCAAAAGACATGACAAAGGAGATTGCTATTGGTGTATATACTTATATACCTAGTTTAGTGGAATGGATATTTCATCTACCTAGTTTTCGCACCCATCTCTATGCGAAAACCCATATGATGTCATATTGGAAGTGGGTAAGACTCAAGTATATTCGAGCCATCAACTAGGGTGCGAAATTTGAAGGTTTTTGGTATGACTTCAAGTTGGTTTTTGTGAAAATATTAACTATGGGCTTGTATTTTTGGAGATGTCTTTGTATATACAAGCCATAGATAGGCTAGGGCATCTCGGTGTGTAAAAAAAAATGAGGTGTGCTCTATGTAAATATCTTTTGTAACACTATGAAAGACATCACCTCAATGAATGTAATCACCTACTGATGTAAGATATATATGTATGTAAAAGAAAGGTTGTATGATTGGATGTTTGTGTTTTTGGAATAACTTGTTATGTACTGTATTACAATATGCCTATACAGATTAATATATATATATATATATATACTTAGAAAGAATTGATTAACGTAAGGTAATGTGTATATATTGCTATATACAATTTCAGGAAATGGCATCTCAAATTCAACAAACTTACCAAAGAGGAAAAGGATTAGAGGGAACAGAAACAAGTAGCACCGAACTAGAGATGTTGAAAGATAACAATAGAACTGAAAGTACAAACAAGAACAATGATTTAGAAACACTCTTAAAGAATGTTCTACCTGCAATATTAAAAGAAAACAGGGAAGAGACGGCTCGTTTAATAAATACTCCAAAAGAACCAGGTGCAAGGGTAGAACCAAATAACATACTCTCTAAAGAAGTCAATTATAAAACTTTTATGAGCACCAAACCAACCACATTCAAAGGTGAACCTGGACCCCATAAAGCCATGGATTGGTTAAGCGGAGTAGAAAACAACTTTGAAACATGCCAGTGTTTGGAAATGCAAAAGGTAAGGTATGCAACTACCTTACTTCAGGGAGATGCATTGCACTGGTGGAACTCGGTAAAGGCTATAAAAAGTACCGAGGAGACTACACCTTTGTTATGGGACCAATTCAAAGAAATATTTCTGAATGAATATTGCTCAACTATAGACCGTAAGCGCATGGAACAAGAGTTCCTTCAGTTTAGGCAAGGAAACCTATCAGTACAAGAATATGTGTCTCAATTCATAAAGAAGTCCAGATTTGCTGAACATCAGGTAGCAACAGAAGCAAGAAAAATAGATTGTTTCGTTGCAGGATTAAGAGACGAAATTCGAAGGTTTGTACTAGCTGCACTACCAAAAACATTTCAGAAAGCGGTCAACATCGCCAAAGTAGTCGAGAAGGATATGATACTTACATATCGGAGTTCTTTCCAATCAAAACGAAAAGAACAAAGTGTTACTCAGAATTGGAATAAGAAACCAAAGCTTGGGGTTCAAAATTTTGTTAACATAAATCAAAAGAAACCTTGTGAGCATTGTGGTAAGAATCACCCTGGTGAGTGTTGGGCAAAGACTGGAGCATGTTTCCGGTGTGGGAAGCAAGGGCATTTGAAAAGAGATTGTCCTCAAGGTAATGGGGCTCAAAATAGAAACCAACCTCAACATGAGGTTAACAAGAATATCAAAGAAGGTAATAGGGGAAAAGCAAAAACTCGAGCCTTTCAAATGACAAAAAAGGATGCGAACGAAATACCGGATGTAGTAACAGGTACGCACCTTATCAATAATCAACCTGCTCGAATTTTATTTGATTGTGGTGCAAGTAGATCTTATATGTCCCTTCCATTTTCTCAAAAGTTGAAAGTAGACAGTAAGGAATTAAAACCAGGCTTTGAAGTCGAACTAGCTGACGGCAGCCATACTAGAATCAACCAAATATGTAGAGATTGCACGATAGAAATTGATGGACATCAGATGCCCATTGACTTAATACCCATGACTTTAGGTGAATTCGAGGTGATAGTAGGAATGGATTGGTTGTGGAAACACCATGCCAAGATAATTTGTGATCAAAAGAAACTTGAAATTAGAACTTCTGGCGGGAAAACAATAGTAATAAAAGGGGACAATCAGGAAACCAAGATGATGCTAGTAAGTTCGGCAAGAGCACAACGTTGTATAAGGAAAGGGTGCCCAATATTCTTAGCATATGTCATCGGTGAAAGGGAATCAAAAATAATAGAAGCAAAAGATGTACCGGTTGTACAAGAGTATCTAGATGTGTTTCCAGATGATTTGCAGGGTTGCCTCCTGACAGACAAGTACGATTTGGGATTGACTTAGTGCACAGGAACCGTACCAATAGCCAAAACCCCATATCGATTAGCTCCATACGAAATGCAAGAGCGAGAAGTCAATTGCGGGGAGTTACTCGATAAAGGTTTCATCAGAAAGTACATCACAGGGGAGCACCAATCCTCTTCGTCAAGAAAAAGACGGGTCGATGCGCATGTGTATCGACTACGAAATTAAATAAGCAAACGATGAAAAATAGATATCCCTCCCTAGAATCGATGATTTGTTCGACCAGCTGCAAGGAGCCAAGTGCTTCTCAAAAATCGATTTGAGGTCGGGATATCATCAATTAAACGTTAAGAGTGAAGATGTTCCTAAAACGGCATTCGAACAAGATATGGCCATTATGAATTTTTGGTCATGCCGTTTGGGTTGACAAATGCACCGAAATTTGCCTTTATGGACTTGATGAATCGAGTATGTAAACCATATCTCGACAAGTTTGTGATTGTGTTCATAGATGACATTCTCATCTATTCCAAGAATGAGGGTGAACATCGAAAACATTTACATGCAATGCGAGTACGGTTAAGGCAAGAGAAGTTGTATGCCAAATTTTCAAAGTGTGAATTTTGGCTCAAGGAAGTTCAATTTCTCGGGCATGTGGTTAATGAGCAAGGAATACAGGTAGATCTGCTAAGGTGAGTGCCGTTATGAAATGGGAAGCTCTAAAAGTGTGTTTGAGATACGAAGCTTTTTAGGATTAGCGAGGATATTACCGTAGGTTTTATCAGGACTTCTCTAAAATAGCATCTCCAATAACGGCATTGACAAGAAAAGGTAAAAAGTTTGAATGGGGAAAAGAGCAAGAACAAGCTTTTCACGCTTTAAAAGAAAAGCTAAGTAGTGCACCCATTCTGTCATTACCAGAGGGGACGGAAGGATTTATAGTATACAACGATGCTTCGAGATTAGGACTAGGATGTGTACTAATGCAATACGACAAAGTGATAGCCTATGCATCAAGGCAACTAAAGGAAAATGAGAAGAGATATCCAACACATGATTTAGAACTCGCTGCAGTTGTATTTGCACTAAAGATGCGGAGACATTACCTATATGGTACTCATTGCATCATTTATACGACCACAAGAGTTTGCAATACTTGTTTAGTCAAAAGGACTTAAACATGAGACAACAACGATGGATGGAACTACTTAAAGACTATGATTGTGAAATTCGATACCATCCTGGCAAAGCAAATGTGGTAGCTGATGCATTGAGCAGAAAGGAACGTGAGAAGCCGATACGAGTTAAAGCATTAAGAATAGATGTGATGCCTGAATTCTTAGTAAGAATAAAAGAAGCTCAGACTAGTGCACTTACCGAAGAACATATTAAGAAAGAGCGTATGGTAGGACAGGCGAAATTCCTAGAAACTGATAACAAGGAATGTAGAAGATTTCATGGAAGATTGTGGATTCCATTGGTAAGCGGTCATCGTGAGGTTTTGTTATGTGACGCTCATAAGTCCAAATACTCCATTCACCGGGCATGGATAAGATGTATAGAGATTTGAAGTTACTATCTTGGTGGCCGGAATGAAAAAGGATGTTAGGAGTTTTGTTGAGAAATGTATGACTTGCCTTCAAGTAAAGGTGAGCATCGAAACCTTTTGGAGGATTACAACCATTAGAGATCCCAATGTGGAAATGGGATCACATCACGATGGATTTTGTGATGAAATTACCTCGAACCAAGAAAGGTAATGATTCCATTTGGGTAATCGTTGATAGGTTAACCAAATCAGCTCACTTCGCCAATGAAAGAAAGTCACACGGTAGAACGACTTGCAAAAATGTATGTTGATGAAATAGTCTCAAGACACGGGGTACCTTTGTCAATAATATCGAGATAGGGATAGCCGATTTAGATCTAGATTAGGAGAAGTTCTCGAAAAGAAATGGGGTCAAAACTAAACTTAAGTACGGCCTATCATCCACAAGCCGACGGGCAAAGTGAACGAACCATTAGAACGTTAGAAGACATGCTTAGGGCGTGCGTAATTGATTTAGGTGGTAATTGGGATGACCACACCCCTAATAGAATTCTCGTATAATAATAGTTATCACGCAAGTCTAAAAGCGCTCCATATGAAGTCTTGTATGGTAGAAAGTGTCGAACCCCGAGTATGTTGGAATAATTTCGAAAACAAAGGAATGACGGGACCGAGTTGATTCAACAAACTTCGGAAAAAGTAACGCAAATCCGTGAAAGGCTACAAGCGACTCGGGACCGACGGAAAAGCTATGCAAATAAAAGACGAAAGCATATAGAATTTCAAGTAGGGGATCGGGTTATGCTCGAGTTGCTTTCCGTGGAAAGGATTGATTAGATTTGGAAGACGGGGAAAGTTGAGTCCTCGTTATATAGGTCCACTTTCGAATAATTCAAAGGGTTGGAAAAGTGGCTTATCGGTTAGAGCGCCGGATGAGCTACAAAAGATACATAGTACATTCCATGTATCCCGAACTTGAGGAAGTGTACGGCCGATGAAGAAATGAAGGTGCCGTTAGAAGATATTCAAGTGAATGAGAAGGCTGGCATATGTGGAACAACCGGAAAAGATAGTTGATCATGCAATCCGAAGATTGAGGAATAAAGAGGTTCCACTTGGTTAAAGTACGGTGGAAATATCACAAAGGTCGCAATGCCACTTGGGAAAATGAGAAGGAAATGAGAGCGAAGTTTCCCTATCTATTCTAAGGGAAGTAGATTCCGAGGACGGAATCTCTTGTAAGGAGGAAGATTTGTAACGACCACTTTAATTTAATAAAAAAAAAATATATAGGAGGCATCAATTACTAATTCAAAAAAAAACAAGGAAAAGAGTTGTTGTCAATAAAAAAAGAATATAAAAAAAAGGGGCTATAAAATAAATTATTTTAAGTACTAAAAACAAAAAAAAAAGGGGCTGGAAAAGGGGGGAAAAAAAGGGCCGGAATGGCGGCTTGAGGTGTTCTAAGGTGGCATGTGGTGCTTGGGAGGAGGCCACGTCATAGGAGTGACTAACGCTTGTTCCAAGCTCCTCAACCTTTGGTATAAATAGGAGCCTTATGCTTTGTTTTTGGTGATTTTAGTACAACTTCTGAGAAAAAAAACACACACGCACAACCATCTTTTGTTGAGATAGGGAAAGAGAGCAAAAGTCAAGAAGAGAAGAGTATAGCTAAAACGGTGATTTCTGCTTTGATTTTGGTTATCTTAACTGTGACACATACTAAAATTCGGTGTTTTATCATGACTTTTACTTGGACTTTTGAAATAAAAACATGCCTCATACATGTTAACTATGTGACTTTATGTTATAGTTCATGTAATTCACTAAAACTTAAAGTAAATATGGTTCACCGATGATTTCACTATCAAAGAGGCTAGAACATGTCTTTCTCGATTAAACGGGGTTTGACAAGCGTGTAAATCATCGAGGCGGTAATACCGTGGTTGGGGGTCATAGAAATGATCCCGGACTCTTGACGAGGGTCCTAAATAATACCGGACAGGAGTGACATCCACCGGTGGAAATTGGACTTTAATTTTGATTACATGAATATGTTAGCATGTGTTTTCTATTTGGAATGAGGCTGTAAATTGACTTTTATATGCATCTAACATTTAGAGCATGTAATCACTAAACAATTCAAATTGTTTAAAAGTTAGTATGTATCGCAGATTAAAGATTTGGGGGCTTTGATGGCAATAAAAGATAGATCAAGGGAGCTATCGTATCATACGACATTTAGTCGACTTTTGGTTCGGTTTGTATTATATGGTTTTGATATTAGATAGTGTCTTAGTATATGTATTAGGACTTTAGATTGTGTGTTGTAACTATGATCCATCGGAATGGCTTTATACAAATAAGATTATGTTGTATTCAAACGTTTCCGCTTCACTTAAATGTATTTTATGTATTTATATATAATTAGTTGTAAAATGAAAAGAAAGGATGTTCGTAACACCCTTTGTTGGGTCTCGGTTTAAAAAAAAAGTATAAGGAAAAAGGGGTTGTTACATATATATATATATATATATATATATATATATAGAGAGAGAGAGAGAGGGGGGTGGGAGGACGAAACCTATTTGCTAGAATACAAGAATGTACAAAATCATATATGATTTTGTACTAAATCACCCATGATTACGGGGGACTTTTTCATGCCACTTAAGTGGCCCCAAAAGTCATCCGTTACCCGTTAGTGCAAAATCATATATGATTTTGTATTGTTCTCTTATTTCCTTATATGTACCATTCTCATATGAACCCACCCATATATATATATATATATATATTCACCAGATCACGTTTTATATATTTATATGAGAAATCGACGGTTACGGATAGTTAAAATATAATTGTATGACAGTTATAACCGTTAACGAATAAGGTTTGGCACTAATTATATCAGAATTAGATGCAACATCCAAAACTCTGGTTCCACAGTCCAGATTCCATGATCCGGAACTCTGGTTCCACAGTCCAGAGCTCCGATTGCTCTATATCAGACTTTGATCGGATGGTCCAAAACTCTATGGTCCAAAACTTTGATTGGATGGTCCAAAACTCCGGTTCCAATGTATAGTGCTCAATTGCTCTATCTCTAACTCAGACTTGGTCAACTGAAATTCATTCAAATCATCCGGAAACTAAAAGTCTCTCAAATCCAACTCTTCTTAAAATCCATAAACCACCGCCAAGGGATGCCCCTTGGGGCCCACTAGGGGTGTTGCCCCCCTTCTCGCAGCGATCTAAAGTGATAGGGGTAACATGCACCTCCTAAGTCACTTTGTTTGCCTTTCCACCTTAATTGATCTCCAGTAAATTACAACCACACCAGATGTTCGATTACACTAAAATCACCAACATGATATACTAAATCTGATTGTAAGCGAATGTAAATATTAATAAGCATGGCTTATTTTATGTCTCATATGCCATTATGAAAAATTGATGTCTTCTTCTTCTTCTACTACTTGTTTGAGAAAAAATTACAGTTTCTATTGGACTACTTATCAAATTTACTTGCTTGTAGTACTTCTATTTGTTCTTCAATATAAATCAGGCAAAATATGATGATGAAGATGATGTATCTGCCAAAACCTGCAAAAGTATTTAAACTAGGATTTTAGAAACTTATTTATGGTTTATTTTTTTCGTATTGCATAGAAAAGAAAGAGAGAATTATATAATCTTGCCTCGAGTTGTTCTTCAGTGAATGAATCTTTCTGAACGCTCCAAGTATCTGCATGGGTGCGGCGAAACTCTGCAACTGCTTTTGTGACGGTGGTTTTAACTGGGGAGGGTTCTCCAACAAAACGGGCCAATAAGGTAGCATGCTCAGGTAGCCAACTAAAACAAAAAATAACGACAATTAATTGATTATTCTAGAGAAACCAAACGAGCCCAGTATTTACCACCTGGAGTGGGAGTTGTTTATGTAAAGATTACTATAAAAAAAGCTTTTTGTTAAGAGGTACCTGGGCATATCATAAGGAACCGACAGCACACAAGCAACCAGAGCAAGAACACGACCATGTATGGAGGCGATGGAAGGACCAGTACTTGAATTTCTGCAGTTTACAATAAAAAAAATGGAGAGTTATTAATTATATACCGAGGAATAGAGTACGTAACAATTAAAACACATTGGATCAAATATATATATATATAGAGAGAGAGAGAGAGAGAGGAAGGTTCAAATGAGAACTTTGAATTTTTAAAGAAATAAAGGGACACTTGTGGATCACATATGATGTGGGTCCTATATAATATTAAATCATTTCTGATTTAATATTAAATCATTAAATCGGAAATGATTTAATATTATGTGGGACCCACATCATATGTGGTCCACAATTTGTTCCTATTAAGGAGGGGTGGTTCTCATTTGATCCCTCCCCTATATATATATATAGAGAGAGAGAGAGAGACAGAGAGGGAGGTTCAGAGGAAAACCTCAAAAAAATGCATAAATGCATATAGAGTCAGGTTCAAGGGAAAACGCAAAAATGCATTTGTGCATACCGTACAGATGGAGGGGCCCAGGGTGTTCTTTCAGTTTTCCTTTTTTTGAGGTTTTCCCCTGAACATGAACCTGGCCCTATATATATATATTATATATACATATATATGAGAGAGAGAGGGGGAGAGAGACTCGAGTTCAGGGGAAAACCACAAAAAAGTGGAAAACTGGGGAACACTCTAATAACCATTCATTTGTCTCGTATGCACATATGCCAAAAGGTGATTGAAAATGTTTCTTGGTTTATATTCACGTGTGCATGCCGGGCAAATTGCTTTTATGCACATCCATGCTAGACAAATGAATGTTTAGTAGGATGTTCCTTAGTTTTCCATTCTTTTTGGTTCTCCCCTGGACCTAACCCTATATACATACTTACATATATAGAGGGAGGATCAAACGAGAATGCTAACTATTTAAGAGAAGACAAAAATGGCCAAATCACGTGCAAACTCACATGTGATTTTACATTAACGGTCAAAAAAGGTACGCGGGCGACTTTGGCCGCGTCTTCAGGTCCCGAGGAAAAATCCCGAGAATCACATGTGATTTGACCGTTATCTTATTCTCTTAAATATGTACCATTCTCGTTTGAACCAGACTCTACATATATATATATATACATGTATACATGGTTGGTAGAACTCAAAATAATAAATTAATAAATCCTAAGACCACAAGGGATACCTCTGCTTTCTTCTCTTCTGAAGCTTCAAAGCCTCGCTGTAAGCTCTCTCACGGAAATCCTTTGATAGTTCTCCATCCTCACCCTTCATTAAGCCAGCTAAAACCGCTGCTGCATGTTCCCTTACCTGTACCAAAAGACAAAAGTCGCAATTTTCAATGGTGTCAATAATCCCTCTAATAGAAGATTCAGTAGGAGTTCAAAAAGCTTCAAAATATTGTACATATGTAGCAATTACTTGTAAGCTTCAAAATTTAAGAAATCATTAATTACTATTTACTAAGCAATATCTAATGCTTAATAAATTGCTTCAAGACTTTAACTGAAATACTTTATAACTTCCCACATAAGGTTCAACAATGCATAGCCTCATTTTAGAAAGAGAGGTTATAATTAGACTATAAGAAATGAAGAAATAATTCATATTTAGGAACGAGAAAAAGCCAGAAACTTGCCTCCACTTGATTATCTGTAAGTAGTTTCTCAACGGTTTTCCAGATTTTCTGTTTCTCATCATTCGAGAGGATAAAAGTGTGCCTATGAGAATTAAGAGCACATCATGATTAAAGATGTTTCCATGGGAATATAACCAACACAAAATACTATGAAGGATGTCATAAGAGAAACAAATAACTGTAACATTCCAGGCCAACTGTACCAAATATTCTCACACTAACATACGATCCTTTATATATATATATATATATATGTAAAGCATTCTAAAAAATATCTGCATACCTGTACATAAAGCTCCGCAGAAAAGTTAATGTCGCAGATCTGGTCCGCCAGTTAGGATCTTCTGCTGAAGAAAGAAGAATTGAAACCGCCTTTCGGAGATGATCATTTGTGAATATTCTCCATTTCAACAACTCGAAAGCTGCCTTGGCCAATATTGACAAATCTTTGTTCGAAGTTTCCTTCAATACAACAACAATAACTCGTAAAAAAAGTTCGAAAACTTATATACCATCATCATAAAGCAAACAGTATGATATAAGAAGTCCAATGCTAGTTTAATTCGAGAAAATATGATAAAGTAACAATATTTTCCAAATTATCGACTATTTTGATGAAAATGGTTATTAAAGATTCTCACCTGTAAGGAGATCACGGGGTGAAGAAAACCCACAAGAACATCTAGCAGGAATGCGGATCTCCCGGACTTCATTAACGAGATAACAAAATGGAACAACTACACATAAAAAGAGAGAAGATTTTAATACGTTTGAAAAGCTAGAACGATGAAATAAAGACAATTCCACTAATAAGTACCGTTTCCATCCATTGAACATCATCTGGTGAGTTGCTATCTGAACCAGAAAGTGAGTTTGTTTCTGTTAAGTTCTCCAAATTGTCTGAAGGATTGGCGTTCTGAATTGCCACCACGAGTTCAGATGCTCTTTCTTGTAAAAGCTGATCCCAACTCTTTCCATTTTTTCCATTTATCAGGCTATTTCCTTCCTCGGGTATATTGAAGGATGCATGTAGTCGGATATTTGAGCACAACACAGAAAGGGCAATAGCGATTGCTTCCCGAACCTATTGAAGTGTACATCAACAACAAGTGCAGAGATTTTTATAAAGACACTTTTTTGAATAACGTCATATGAAAATAGAAATAGGACGAATTATTTCAAAATGTGTCCTAAAAACTTGTTAAGACGCCAAAAAGCGTCCTATCAACTTATTGTAACACCTTTACAATTGTTTGGTGCTATAAAGTTATGTCCTCTTAAGCAGTCTATTAGGACCTTTAGGGCCTGTTTATTAGCAGCTTAATGGGACTCGCAGCTTATTCACTCAGCTATACATAACTGTTTGGTAGTGGCTTATGATATTAAAAGTGGCTTATTCGGTAAGCTTCTAGGGGGGAGCTTTATGCAGAAAGTCAAGGTTTTCCAAACCTATCGGTTCCAATTAAAAAACATGCTCCTTCCATCTATTAAAAAACCCTCCCAAACAAAAACCTTCTCGATCTGTATAGATAGATTAATCCACACAGACAACTTTATCCATACAGGACTTAATGGAAAACCAACTAAACAACCCCTTCAATGAAAAACCAACCAAACAGTCCCATAGATATATTTGGCATCCTATAAGACGATTTTGTTGTAGTGAAAATATAAAAAACTATACTTACGTGGGCAGTGGGATGGCTCATTTTATCCAGCAACTCCTGCAGTAATTTATGGTGGAGCTGAATTTCAGACAAAGGCATCCTCGGTGGACAGACCTCTATCAAAGCAGCAGAAAGAAAAGAATACCGCTTAGCAACAACAGTCGTAGTGACTGTTTGAGGTAACGGTTCAATCAGACAATCCAAAATCCTCTGTCTTAATAGAGGTACTTTCATCCCATATTTTCCCTTCCCTGTAACTGCATAACGTATACAAGCAGCCCATTCCGGAATAGATTCAACCGATGGTGCAAGAAGGATATTCTGCAATTGGACCATCATCCAGCCATCCCAAGCTTCAATAAGCCCAATAACGTCAGCATGCAGCAAACCCGCAAAGGCCTCAGCAGCAACACATTGTTTAGATCGCTCTTTAGCGTTTACAAATTCCTCCAACGCACTTTTTAACGATAGTAATACAGGAGAGCCACATTCTTGAACTAATCGCTTAAATATACGAGCAAAACTTGAATAAAAAGTATCACTTCCGAAAAAGGAGATCCAAGTGGGTGTACGAGGCCATGAAGATGAAAAATCGAAATAGAAACGGGTGATTGATTTATCTGCTAAACTTTGAAATGATGAATTTTCATGGCCTCTGGAAGATGAGTTTTCGGTATCACCGATGATATGGACATTAGAAAGGCTGTCGAAAGTCTCGCTAAAGAAACCTTCCTCCTGAAATATACTACTCAAAGTTCCTTCAAGAGAGGATTTGGTATTTTCTTGTAAATCCTGTGAAGCCATGGCTTGTTGCTCTGCTGACAGCTTATAAGGTGATTCTTTAAGTAACATATTTAGAGCAGAGATGGCTAGTATTCTCGTCTGTGGAAGTTGACTTTTCAGATTCTTTAGGAAATGACCTGAAAACCATACACAAAAGTTCATATAATATATAACCAAACCAAACAATAATTTAATAATATATACATACAGGGCAGGTTCTGGGGAAAACCGTAAAAAAATGAAAAACTGAGAAACACCCTGATAATTGTTCATCTGGATGGTATGCACATATTCATACAAGTAACTTGTAAGCAATTTTTCCGGTATGCACGTGCATAACATGCACACGTGCATAAAAAACAAAAAACAACTTCAATTACTTGTATGCACATGTGCATACCGTCCAGATGAATGGTTACCAGGGTGTTCCTCAGTTCTTCATTTTTTGGGGGTTTTTCCCATGAACCTCCCTCTATACACACACAAATATATATATATATATATCGGGTCGGGTTCCGGTGAGAAGGAGAGTTAAGGTGAGAAGCGTAAGAAGGGATCTCCACCCTTGGATGCACATTAGGATGAGATGCACCGGATCAACTCCCTTCTAAAGCGCAATTCATGGGTGGGATGAGATTAAAAGTGATCAAAGGTCCAGATCTCTTCTTATGCTTCTCACCGTAACTCTTCTTCTCACACCATCCTATGCCTATATATATATATATACAGGGTCAGGTTCAGGGGAAAACCGCAAAAACAACAAAAAAACCTGAGGAACACCCTGGTAAGCATTCATTTATATGGTATGGACATGTGCATACAAGTACAATTGAACAGTTACCATCTTCAATTACTTGTATGCACATGTGCATACCGTACAATTGAACAGTTACTAAGGTGTTCCTTAGTTTTTCATTTTTTTTGGGGGGGTTTTCCCCTAAACCTCCCTCTATATATACATATTTCATGTCATATGCTACTGAAGAGGAATTGAGGTGCTGAAAATAGGCCAACTTAATTTCCAAATTTATCAACATCATGGACGAAAAAACTAACCAGCAGCTTCACTGAGAATCTTTGAAGACAAATTGGGTTCGTTTCTAGATGACATAGCCAACAACAATAGAACCCTGTTGGCCATCAAGTTATACCTTTACAAAACAGTTAAAACAAATTTAGTAGATGTTCCATATAATCATCAATAGGAAGTTTGGATATCCATATATGGAAACGATGAATCATCAGATTTTAAGGGGACAGAATTATTACCTCCAATGCAAGTTGGTCGACTCAAAACTCATCGACCCTATCTCAGAAACCAAAGATGCAAAGTCTGTCCCAGAATCGTCTGCCGATTTCTGGAAAATGTTTCTAGAGATACCCGCAAAATAGATGTTGTATTTCACAAAAAGCTGTTAAATGTTGACAAATAGTTGTCATAGAGTTAGTTAGTTAGCAGGCACAATACAGAAAAATAGGGTATTGAATCATCTTAGAACATTTACCGAATTGATAGCTTTTTGGGTTTTCAAGGATTCATGATGAGAACTGCAAGCAGAAACGAAAAAGAAGAGTAAGACAACAACTATAATGATATTATATATCTACATATATATATAGATATATACTTGCCTCAAAAGAATTCCAAGAAGGAAAGACGAGAAAGATTTTGGTTCCTGTATTTAGAGACAAACGGGAAGAAATCATGTAAAGAAAGAAAATTGAGATATAAAAGTTAACTCCTTGCAAAATTTGTAAATAAAAAAGAATACCAATGTGAGATGCTTGAGAACAGTTTGAGTTCCGAGGACAGCACAAGAACCTAAGACTGCATATTCCGGTGAGCCAGGACTTCGCAAATTCTCGGTAAAAGTAAGTACACATTTTGCAATAAGAGATGGCCATCGTTTGATCATTTTCACAAGAGATCTCCCAGCAAGCCTGGAAACCGATACAACATATATAATATATTAAGAGAAAAGATAATGGTTTTCCTTTTGCGAGCAAAAGGGTATTGAAAATATATAAAGAGAGTAAATATGTAGAAAAGAAACTAACGTGCGAACAGTATCATAGCTATGAACAGATAGATTTAGAAGATCATCCATCAAAACATTCACATGGTCTGACGGAGATGTATTTTTACTTGTACGAAACAAATGATACGATGCTTGTGATGTTCTCCATGTATTGTGCATGTATGCTTTATCGATAAGTGCCCACCTTGGCCTGGAATCATATAGAACAAATCAAAATTAGGAAAACAAAAAAAAAATCGTCATTCTGAAGGATGTAAAGGGGTTATAGTTATATATAATAATATAAATAAATAAAACTTGCCTTTTCTTTCCTTTAGAATTAGATGGCACAATAAAGTTAACAGGAGGTTCGATTATGGCAACAGATTCCAATTTCCATGCCTGCCTATGGTTACTCCACTCTTCATATTCAGAACTTCCTGTACAGCAAGTTAGGGAATATTTGTTAGCAGCTTAATGAGCTTAATGGGACTCACAGCTTATTCGGTCAGCTATATATAACTGTTTTGTAGTGGCTTAACGATATAGAAAGTGGCTTATTCAGTAAACTTCTAAGGGGGGCATTATGCAGAAAGTCAAGTTTTTTTTCCGAACCTACACCTCCTAATTAAAAAAATATGCTCCTTCCACCTATGAAAAAACTCTCCCAAATAAAAACCTTCTCAATCTATACAGACATACTAATTCACACAGACAGCTTTATCCAAACAGCACTTACCATAGTTCCCCAAAGCCTCGATAATACGAATGAGGAGTAGCAATAGAATGCTGTCATCTGATTTCTTCTCAAGCAAGTATCTGCAAGTACCCAAAGGTTTATATATAAATAAATAAAACTGATAGAAAAAAGAGAAACATGATAATTGGAGAACGGATTTACTTGGAGGCTATATGGACGATATTAGCAGTTTTTTCCCGCATTCCAGTGCTACCAACACTTGCCCCCGTTGCTCCAGCGATTAAGAAAGGCGGGTTTTCAACCTTACCATTCCTAAAGCACGGTATGAAATCGGGCAAACATGACAAAACACCTTGCAATGAAGAGTCGATGCGCAAAAGCGTCACTTTCAAGTGATCTTTCTCGTTTCCTGTGTAACATAACCAATGGGAAGTCATTAAGTTGCAACCATAACTAAGAGCTACAAGATGTCCGGACTTACTCTTGACCTATATATATATATAGGGTCAGGTTCAGGGGAAAACCGCAAAAAATGAAAAACTGTGGAACACCCCAGTAATCCTTCATCTCAACATATGCACATGTGCGTACAAGTAATTTGTAAGCAATTCGACAGGTATGCACATGTGCATAACATGCACACGTGCATAAAAACTAAGAGACACCTTCAAATCTTCAATTACTTATATGCACATGTGCATACTGCCCAGATGAATGATTACCAGGGTGTTCCTCAGTATTTCATTTTTTATGGGTTTTCCGTGGACCTCCCTCTATATATATATACACACAAAAAAAACAAGAAATTCTTACGGAGATGAGTTTCAGGTATACCTGGATCAGAGTGAATGTTATCTTGAGATATTTTCAGAAGCTCATCTAAAGCTGAATCCAGATGGAGGTTTAAGAGATCATTGGCAAATTGAATTTCTTCATCACTAGGGATATGCCACTTTGGACCCGTAAATGCTTCATCACTTGAAAAATCTTTAATACTTATCCATTCCTCCAGTGGGGTCAAAGAATGGCGTGAAACAGACCTATAAAGCCAAAAAAGCACAACCCCCTTAATATCGACACATTTACGTTGTAATTAGAGACTGATTTACAGAAGTTACAAAATTATCATGATCATCATTATTAACATTATTATCATCATTGTTGCTACTGTTATTGTTATTTATCATTATGCAACCACCAGAAGAAACATACTTGTACTGATCAACGGGATAATAGAGAACTAGACTTCCAAGGAGGGAGCGAAGGACTTGATCACCAGCTATGTTAACCTGTCAATTTATGGAAGGCGCAATAAATTAGGTCCAAAAACATTATATCCAAGAACTACAACAAATGGGCAATGGGCATCTAAAGAAATATAGGGGAAAATGGACATGTTCGGCCATTGTTGCATTTGCAAGGTTCAATTGTTGTTTGAAGTTATATAAACTATTTATGTATAATATTTGAATCATCGTATAGCAATGCCACTCAGTTCATTAACCATCAAAGACAATGAAAAGAGATTTACAAACCTTCCAAGATGGCGATTCAAAGGCAGAATGTATAGCCTCCTTAAATTGATCCTTGTAATGAAGAAGTGAAGGACCTCCATAACTGATTGCAATTGACAACACCTTCAACTGGTAATCAATCGATGTTTCAAGGGCTGGAGAAAGTGTCGCTCTTGCCTACAATATATTAGAGATATTATCATATTAACAGAAGATGCATGTCAAAACATATAGGCAATGTTTGGCAAAAATAAGCTAGCTTATTTTCGGTGTACATGTTTGGAAAACCATAAGCTAGCTTATAAGTTAGCTTATAAGCTAGCTTATTGAAACACTACTTGGAGTAGCGTTTTGGGAGCTTATTGTCATTTTTTCCATTTATAACCCTCATTAATATTAACTATTAATTATTTTTTTATTTTTCAGTATGCCCTTTTGGTCATGTTACATTCCTATACACTAGTTTTGCCAAACATGATTTTTTCATCAGCTAGCTTATCAGCTACCCGCTAGCTTATCAGCTAGTTTGCCAAACATAGCCATAATAAATGACTTAAAAAGAATCTCAAGAGATGAACCTTATTCGAAGATGGGGTCGTGAAATTCCCACTTCCGCCAAAACCCGTCAGAGGAATTCCTTTCAAAGATGATATAACTGAAGATAGAAGAGGTTCAACGAGGTGATTAACAGCCAGTTCTGGATTTGAATGAATGCAAGCACAACAAAGGAGCCCAACTTCAGCAATAGCTCCAGGTAGAATATTGGTCTTCAGAAACTTGGAAACTTTTTTAATAGCCTGTTCAGTATAAATAAAAAAATCTTAACGACTTATTGAATAAGCTAACTCGAAATAATGGAACAATTTCGTTCAATATGAGACAATAGATTGAACCTGGTTGTACAGGGATCTTGAAAGTCTTCCAAATAATATTTCCAACATGCAGAAATATTGAGGACCATCCTCAACAAGGAACGTTCCAGATGTTGCGGGTGAATGAACATCTTCATTTCTGCACAACACACCATTATTTTATTTTCCAATTAATTGGCCGTATGGAAGCTAACAGAAATAGAAAAAGATGCAACTTTTGTTTCCTATACAAAATACCACTTGTAACATCCCAGGCCAACCGTACCAGATATTGTCTGCTTTGTCCACACACCTGGACTCACGGTTTTAAAACACGTCTGATAGAGGAGGTATTCAGTCCCTTATAAGGCAACTTTCATTCCCCTCACCAACCAATGTGGGATCTTACAATCCACCCCCCCCCCCCGGGAGCCCAGCGTCCTCACTGGCATCCTAGTCCGGTTCCTGGCTCTGATACCACTTGTAATATCCCAGGCCAACCGTACCAGATATTGTTTGTTGTGTCCACACACCTGGACTCGCAGTTTTAAAACACGTCTAATAGAGGAGGTATCCAGTCCCTTATAAGACAACTTTCATTCCCCTCCCCAACCAATGTGGGATC
Organism: Silybum marianum; assembly: GCA_036898165.1. Classification (NCBI taxonomy): domain Eukaryota; kingdom Viridiplantae; phylum Streptophyta; class Magnoliopsida; order Asterales; family Asteraceae; genus Silybum; species Silybum marianum. The sequence continues at coordinate 366,872 of CM072533.1, read as the reverse complement.
TTATAATCCTTCTGGGACCAAACTTGCTAAATTCCAAATTAGAGGGAGTAAACATGTAAAAAAAAGAAAAAAAGGGAGGGTATTGCATCTTGATGATACTTACAAAACACTACTAGGTTCCAAGTGTTGTAACAAAGAAAATAGGCGACATAAGAACTCGTCAAGCCATTCTGAAAAGCGTTCTGCGGGCATGAATGACAAACCATCGGTATCATCATCCAACGTTGCCATCTGGAATTGGCAAATCGGTTAGATAATAAAACATTTCTTCAAAAGTGACACAATTTAATAATTCAAATTAATATTTGTGGTTACATTGGAAAATATGGAGCCAATCAGTTGCATAGTTGCTAGGGTCTTGGGTGGATCATTCGCATCCATCCCAAGCAAGGCATTGGTCAGCGATATCATCAGAAGATCACTGAACATATCAGCATCATTAACATCATCTGTTTCCATTGATGAAGCAGATAACGACATAAAAAATAGTGATCGTCCAGAAAAAGCCACTGACGTGACGGCTGTCTTCAACTGATGGGTTGCTGTCATCTAAACCAGATAGAAATGCAAGAAGAGTAAGTGGAATCAGTTGCAAAATCACGTGCTTAATGAGTCAGAAAAAATATCTAGATGATACAGCAATCTCGGATGAAAATTCGTTATGTCACTAACCGTTTCTAAAGCCATATGGAATCGAGAAACCAAAAAGGGCAGAACCAATGACGGTTCTACATAAGACAAAATGGACGTTGCAGCAGCAACTGTTTCAGAAAGGTGTTCATTTTTGCTGTATTGACCACGATCAATTAACTTCAGAACAGTACTGACAAAAGATTGCCTTTCTGATTGTCCTAGACAAAATTCAATCTGTTTATCCGGCTTCCTGAACCAACAATTCCACACTCATAAGAAATCATATAGTTATATATATAGGGTCAGGTTCACGGAAAAACCGCAAAAAAATGATAAACTGATAAACACCCTGGTAACAGTTCATCCGGACAGTATGCACATGTGCATACAAGTAATTTGTAAGCAATTTGTCCGGTATGCACACGTGCATAAAAACCAAGAAACAACTTCAATTTACTTGTATGCACATGTGCATGTCGTCCAGATAAATGGTTACCAGGGTGTTTCTCAGATTTTCATTTATTTGGGGGTTTTCCCCTGAACTTCCCTCCCTCTCTCTCTCTCTGTGTAGATATATATATATATATATATATATATTTATTTTAAGAGAGAGAAAGAATGGCGAAAGTGGGTAAAAACTATGGCATGACGGTTCTTACTCTTTCTCTCGTTGTAATCGTTTCTGGAATGTATATACCAAGTGAAACAAAAACCTCTCTAACGAGTATGTCCAACGACCGCCATTAGAAGGATGGTAATATCTGTGAGAAATATCCAAACATGTGAATATACATCATAACCACAAATGTCGTTAAAGATTGCAAGTAACAAAATCTAGAAAACAAACTGTTCTAAGAGGTTGACCAATTTCTCAAAGTGTTGTTGCGCCAAGCTACCAGGCTTTAATAGATAAACCTGCAGCATATAAAACGTAGGATAGAGATATAGATCCATCAGGAACCAAATATGAATTTAAAAAAATGCAGTTTTATAAATTAGCATATCAATCTTACAATTGATTTTGCAATGGCCTTGGATGGAGTGTGTGATCTATTGGAAAACAGGAATCTTGTATTTCTTGGGACATCGATAGAGAAGGGGTATGATCCGCCTCCACTAGCCACTGGCACCTGTAGAAGTGGGTGATATTATATATATATATATACATATATATATATTCAAGAAGTAAATATGCACGACAAAGTAACAAACTTTAATCGAACATCATTGATTTGTTCCTAAAGATATAATATATCACTTGAGAGAACGAATGTCTTGTCCATTTAACTGTTGTTGAAACATTGTTATATTTTATTAACTAAGAGCCAACACTAAATATTGGACGATATCTGCTGAAACAGAAAGTACAAGTTTTCTAGATTGTAAACCAGTAATTATTAAAAGAGCAAAGTGATGATTCCTACAAGACAGTGTGGACCTGTTTGTTAGCAGCTTAATGAGCTTAATAGGACTCATGGCTTATTCGGTCAGCTATACATGACTGTTTGGTAGTGGCTTAATGATATAGAAAGTGGTCTATTCAGTAAGCTTCTAGGGGTGTGCTTAATGCAGAAAGCCGTGGTTTTTTTTCCAACCTGCCCCTCCCAATTAAAAAACATGCTCCTTCCATCTATGAAAAAACCCTCCCAAACAAAAACCTTCCCAATCTATACAGATAGATTAATCCACACATACAGGTTTATCCATAAAGGACTTAATGGAGAACCAATCAAACAGCCCTACCTCAAACATGTTCAAGAATCGACCGAATATCTCAGGTAAAAGATCCTCCCAGTCTTTGGATTTGTAGTTCTTAATAACACGAGCCATAATAGCTGCCCATTGGCTGTTCCAAAACTGGCAATTTGGTATAGAATCCCACTGAAGAATACATGTATTGATCCATTCACTGTCATGAGAAGAAAGGTGATTAATTTATTTCACTAATTAATTGCAAAAAAAGATTAATTTATTTCACTAATTAATTACCGTGAATAAAAGTCTTCGTTATCCAGGTTTGTAGGGAGGAAGAGTCTCACAAATCCAGAACCTTCAAAAGCTGAGTTATGCCATGGATTTTCAAGTAGGGATCTGCAAATTGTTTTCAGGAAATTTGTTGACAAAAAGATTATTATATATTATCATCATCATTACCAACCAACCGGAAACTAAAAACGTCAGAAATTTACCTAAACTCAGACCATATCTCATGGGCGGAACCTGGTGGGAAGAACCGGCGGCAGGAACGAACAAGGGAAGTGACTGTCTCGAAATGTCTTTGTCTTACCCTCCATCCCTCTGGTCCTGTATTCCTGTAGCAGATATGTGATAAAAACTCATGATTACCATAAAAAAAAAGAGGGAATTGACCAAAATAGCCAATCCCATCAACCAAAGTCACTTTTTAGCCACTTTTCAAAGCCTCTTCTCAAAATAGCCAAAGTTTACGCAGAAATTTGCTTTCTGAAAAGAAATAAAGGGGAAAAAACGCAGAAATTTGAATCTTTACACAGAAAGTGGAAAGTTTAGGCAGAAAGGGGTTTCTGCGTTAAGGTTTATTTTTAAATCTTTTTTTGGCCAAAATCAATTTTTACGCATAATGCGTAAGGATTCTGCGTAACCTATGGCTATTTGGGGAAGTGGGTTCCTGACATGGCTAAAAAGTCAATTTCTCTTAAAAAATGCAACAACATCACTGTAATTTATCCAGATCAACTACCAACTGATTTCTTATATTTTGATCCATATAATCATATATATAATAATAAAGCAAGCTGTTCAGCAGGAAACCCCTGGTAAAAATCGTTGGCACCATCATGAATAACAAGAATCGTATACCGAGTAAATCATGAATAATAGTACCTTGTAAAGTGTGTTTGAATCAAATTATCATAGAAAGGGCGCCAGTCGACTTTCAAAGTCAACTTTTTGCGAAATTTATTCAGCAAACTCACGAGAACATTTCCCCATCTCACCTAACCAAATACAAGTGATTCCAATTTTCAGTATCGTGGTAGACAGTAAATTGAATACATACACATCGAAGAAAGGAGAAAAATTGAGACACGAAAGAACACCTGAGCGTAAAGCTTGTCTTGTGATGCATGAAAAACTTGCAGCCCGAATTCCACAAGAGAAGCCACATCTTCCAATGACACTTCACTCTTCGCCTTTATGAACCTGCATGATTGGTAATAATGAATATCTTGCGGTTTGAAAAGCTGATTCCATCCAGCCAAAGCAAGTGAACAATCATCCAAATTTTTATCACATGCAAATATCTCAAAATAAGGGTCTGTTTGTTAGCAGCTTAATGAGCTTAATGGGACGCACAGCTTATTTAGTCAGCTATACATGACTGTTTGATGGTGGTTAAATAATATAGAAAGTGGATTATTTAGTAAGCTTCTAGGGTGAGTTTTATGCAGAAAGCCAAGTTTTTTTCCAAACCTGCCATTCCCAATTAAAAAAGATGTTCAGTCCATCTATAAAAAACCCTTCCAAACAAAAACTTCCTCAATCTATACAGACAGATTAATCCACATGTACAACTTTATCCATATAGGACTTAATGGAAAACCAACCAAACAGCCCCATCCTCTAGCCCCCTGCCCCCAATTGAAGTCCTACAACTGCTTTAATCCACCGCCCCCCTCCAAGAACTTCTTCCTGTATGAGGTCATCCCCCCAGAAAGTACTAATGTTTCCAAAAGTAATACTAGAAATAGTTATTAGGGATATTCAATCAGTATAAAACTACATAAAAGTAAAATAAGAAAACGAAGATGAAGATGAAGCTTCTGCTCTTAATGATCTGTTGCAGTAAAACCTATAGTTCATTTATAGAATGCCTGTACATGGTTCATTTATTTCAGCAAATAAATAAGGAATCTTGCCAATGATCCTTCGCTTCTCACCTTTAGGTACCTGCTTAATCAATATCAGATAAGGAATATCTTGCCAACTAAAAGGGATGGTTCCCTTAGGGAAAAAGTTAAAAAGAAGAAAAAGAACCCACCACACATTCAAGATTTTGATCACATGCAAACTACAACATCATAAACAAATGATGCCTCAAGATATCCATGATGGCACATTTGAGGGTGTTAATCTCTAGCTACACTTCCTAATATCCTCAGGGCAACAAATACCCACACATTAAATATCTTTATATATATATATAGGGTCTGGTTAAAGGGGAAAACCGCAAAAAAATGAAAAACTAAAGATCACCTGGCAACCGTTCATCTTGACGGTTGCACATGTGCATACAAGTCACTTGTAAGCAATTTGTCCGGCATGCACATGTGCACATACATAAAAAAACCAAGAAACACCTTCAATTACTTGTATGCATATGTGCATACTATACAGACGAATGACCCTCAGTTTTTCATTTTTTGGGGGGTTTCCCCTGAACCTCCCTCTAGTTTAATCCCCCATGACACATCCTAAAATGCTAACAGGTACGACAAACAAAAGATGATGCCTTTTGAACTTGTTGGATGAGATTTAATACACATTACTGCTCAAATATGTTTGTTTGCTTAAATTACAATAAAGAAAGCTAGAACGTAAAGAAAAGATTAATAATTTAACTGTTCATAGTAATAATAGTTAACCTGTCAGGGTAAAACCTCAAGAACACATCAAGATTTCACTAAATTAACTCCAAAAAATTCAAGATTTCACTAAACCATCCATCAATTTCAACAAACGAATACTCCAGGCATCAATGATCAAACAACCAAGTAAATTTTTTTAAAAATAAATTAACAGTAAAATTAAGTGTAAACAAGCATAAAAACAAGCGATCGTTGTTACTGGCATACGTATGCACATAAAATACAGCGAATTAATACTATAAATAAAGAAAGAAAGAATTGGAGCTCACAGGTCAATGACTGATATCCATTTGAGAGTGGAGTAGACAGATTCTGGATCATCGACAAGATACGATTCTTTGACAGAAGATAGAACACCGGCGAAGGATTCTTTCTCTTTCTTGGTGGCGTCGGCCACCGGAGGTGGAAGCCAAGCGTTATACCGATGCATTTCTTAACTTTGGGTATATATGTATATGTATATGAATTGTATGTATATCTCAACGGGTGGGTGGGTGTCTATATATAGAGAGAAAGGGGTGGTCTTTTTCTTTCTTTCTTTCTGGGCAAGACAAAGATTAGAGCAAATGGGTAAGGAAGAGAACGGGTGACCGGCAACCCAAGTCGGCGGTGAAAGGAACTTGATGTGAAGTTGATTTGTTTGCAACAAACAAACGTTCTTATAAATTATTAGTATATAATTATAATGCTTTATGTTTTTAATAGGGAAGACCGTGGACTTGGGGTTCGGTTTTCTTGATCCCTCATGGGAAAATATAAAATATCTCCACATTTTCATTTTTTTTATCAAATATTTATTTGATTTATGTTCGTTGGATAAATACTTATTCATTATAAAAAGTCACAAATTAAAGCTTGTTGAATTTGTTTTTCGCATCAGTTATGCGGTTCTATGCTTAGTTTTCGATTGATGATTTGGTTTCGTTTACGGTTTTTTCTTTTTCTTCAAGTACTTGTATTCATGATTAAGAAAGAGGAAAGATCGATGATGACGTAACCTACAACATAAAGACAATAAGACTACAGTGGAGGGCATGCAAGAGAGATGTTGTGTGACAAGAATGTTTTATCAAAACTAAAAAAACATTTTTTATTGGTTAATCATCAGATCAACTATGTCGTGTTAATTACACTGTTGGACAACAAGAAAGTCCATGAAAAAAAGTTAAGAGTTTGCAGAAAGAAGGAGGATGCTTAGATGAACTTGTGGTCAGACCATGTTAGACAAGATACATAATGCAGTATTCTGAGCATAGTTGGGAGTTGCACATATCATGGATAAATTTGAGATAATGTAGATTGTAGTACTAGTAGTTTAAACACGTTCATAGGAGACATATGACTCCACCTGCGAGGAGGGTAAGAAGCATATAGTCGATGTAAAGGAAGACAGATAAGTTGAGGAGGATGTGAGATGAACAACTGATTATGGATATGACGACTTTAGACATTTTGAATGAAATAATCGTCGATAATAAGTTACTGGAGACACAAAACTAGGGTAGCTGACCAAATGTAAAGAGCATAAACAGTTTAAGGGAATTGGATAGGGCGAGGGTAGGATTGATACGATAACAAGGCTTGTATGTTTATACTTTTCTTCCTTCATTTTGTTTGTAGTGTATATACTTTTATTTCTTCTACTCCTATATTTTTTTCCTATCTCCTAGTTTTTGTTTTTCTTTTCATTTCAATCCATACCGTTGCATAAGTTAAAAGTTTAAGCAATATAACCATTCGACTCGTTAAGAAAAAAAAATGTTTGTATATATTTCACTCTTACACCCTATTTCGAGTGGAATATAATGCGGTTTTTTTATTTGGTTCGAGTTGGTGTTGTTTTCAATGAATTATAAACAAATGTGTCATGAAGTGACATAAATTCATAAATAAAGGGGGTATTTTGCATCTTTCAAAAAAAGGGGGTTGAATATGAACAAATATTAGGCACGTAAATTGTGAAAGTTGGTAACAGAGGAAACGGAAGAGAAAGGCATCAAGAAACCTATAATAATACCATACAACATCATATACATATTGATTTGATCGGTTCCAGCGCACCCAGATCATCTCTGTTTCATTCTTTGGGATATTTTCTTTTTCATTCAAGAAAATTCCCAATTTCCGCCGATCAATTTCAATCTTTCCACGATTATGTTATAGGGTTTCTGGTATGATTTCTATTGATTTTGTTTTTTTTTCCTATCGAATCAAACTTTTTTATTTAAACGAAGCAATCGTGTTATACGATAGCCATGAGATTTGTATTGCTGGACTGATCGATATATGATTGGTTTTTCAACTGGCATTTTTGAAATTTGCCATTTTGAATGTACTAATCATTAAATTTTGTTGCATTTGTAATTAGAGTTAGATTAAGTATGCTAAGTTTGTAGATAACTTGAGTCTATAATTAAGATAATTATTTATGTGTCTACATATTCGACAAAAATTTGATCACTATAGATAGTTTCTTGATCATGGGTTTTAGGAATTTAATGGAAGTGAGGGAAGATATTAGATACGATTTTGTTTGCCATTTTTGGTGATTACATAACCCACATTGTTACTTTTTGTCTTTTGTATACAGATTAGACATTCAAGAAGTTCAAGATCCCTCTTTGTATTTACACATTTTATCATCTTTAGTTGAATGAACTAACCAAACCAAACCAAACCAAACCAAACCAAACCGACCCCATAATCCTACTCGAAAGTAGGGGGTTGGGAGGGGATGTATGCACACCTTAGTGCCTGTATGTTAGCAGCTTCATGAGCTTAATGGACTCGCAACCTATTCGGTCACTGTTTGGTAGTGGTTTAAATATATAGAAAGTGGCTTATTCAGTAAGCTTCTGGAGGGGAGCTTTATGCAAAAAGCGAAGTTTTTTCCGAACCTGCCCATTGCAATTAATAAAATACGCTTATTCTATCATGAAAGAATCCCTCCCAAACAAAAACCTTCCCTATCTATACAGACATATTAATCCACACAGACAGTGTTATCCATACAGGACTTGATGGAAAACCAACCAAACATCCCCTCTAGTCCTCCCTCTCCAAGTACACCTATCAGAGGTCATGTCCTCAGAAATGTCTAAGGCCGCCATGACATGAACTGAGATGAGGAAATTGGAAGTTAAAGATTGTATTTTTAACATAGGTAGTCCGATTTCCTATGAATGAGTTTGAAGCCCTAGTCTTCTTATTTTAGTGCTCTTCTGACGTTTTACTTTATGCAGTATACCATATGATGCTTTATTTATGTAATCATGGTGGTCGGTTGCTTGGTACGTGGAGTTGTTCTTATGGTAACTTTGGGTTTTTGTGGGTGTGCTGACAGATATCTTCCTGCACTCTAGCCACTGCTGAGTCTCTACCCTTCTGCACCTGGCTAAAATGTCAGGTGAGTTGCATGCTGCACCGTTAAGGGTGCGTTTGGTATCCAGACAGGACAGAACAGTTGTTCAATGTTTGGTAAGACATAACTAGACATAACAGAACAGATAAAATAACCAATTTACCCCTAATGAATTGTTTATATATTTTGATTAATTATGTAATTTTGTTAAACTATAATAAAATAAATATCTTTTTGAACAAAATATATCATTAGAAAGTTTTTATCAAGACCATTAAAATGACACCAAAATAAAAAGTTGATGTAGTTTCCAACTTTTATTTTACACCTTTTCTATATTATCTTTTTGTTACTAATATTTAATAAATTACATAAATTAATCAAAATATAGAAGCCGTATAAAAATAATATTCGAGTATAGTAATGTGAAAGTTTAAAGAGCATATACAATAAATAAATTTAAAGAATGAATAAAATGTAAAGAGGAAGCCTTATTTGATGTTTTAGAAGAGAATTAGGTTTTATTTTGAGGTTATATTGGCAAAACATAAATCTGTTCCACCTTGGTCCATGGGGTAGGGGTGGAACATGGAACAACGATCTCTGTTTTGTTTTGTCTTGTCCTGTCCAGTGTACTGAAAGCATCCTAAGTAACATTGTTTTATCATTTATGCACATGACCATAGAAATTTTATTTTTTTTTATCAAGAAAATAACAGTATTGGGCTGTTTCTTTTTTGTTCTTTTTTTGGTGTATCAGGCCTAGAAGGAAATGAGGCTTTGGATGAAACAGGAGAAAGGAAGTCGGATCTTGAGAATTCTGAAGATGAGATACGACTATCCAGAATGAGATCCCTAAAGAAGAAGGCAATGAATGCATCTAACAAGTTTACCCACTCGCTCAAGAGAAGGCGAAAGCGGAAAGTTAATTCCAAGATTCCTTCAGTTCCCATAGAAGATGTACGTGATGCAAATGAGGAGAGAGCTGTCTGTAAATTACGGAAAAAGCTTCTTGATAATAACTTACTGCCAGCTAGACATGATGACTATCATACCTTGTTGAGGCGAGCTAATTCTTTCAGTTTAAAATCATTATTATATCTGAGCCATTATATCAATGTTTATTTCTTTCAGTTAAAAGGATAACTGTTCAAGAAAGTAGATTTCAGATGCCAAAATCTGTGTGAATTTTTTTGTTTCCATTTAAATATAAACAGAATGTATTTGGTTTTATAAGTTTTGTTTAACTTGTCCGTTTGTTCTTTTAGGTTCTTGAAGGCGAGGGATTTTGACATTGAAAGAACAACCCACATGTGGGAAGAAATGCTAAATTGGCGAAAAGAGTTTGGAGCAGATACAATCTTGGAGGTAGTAACAATCATTCCGAACTTAGGGGCTGTTTGGTTGGTTTTCCATTAAGTTTTGTATGGATAAAGCTGTATGTGTGTGTATTAATCTGTTCGTATAGATTCAGAAAAGTTTTTGTTTGGAAGGATTCCTGTTTTTAAAGAGGCATGTTTGTAAAAAACTTGGCTTTCTGCATAAAGCTCCCCCCTAGAAGCTTACTGAATAAGCCACTACCAAACAGTCATGTGTAGCTGAATGAATAAGCTGTGACTCCCATTAAGCTCATTAAGCTGCTAACAAACAGACCCTTAGTACGAACCGACAACATTTATGCATTTGAAGTTTACATGAATATCTTGCTTACATATATTAATATAAACCACCCTCAGGATTACGAATTTACAGAGCTGGAAGAAGTCTTGCAGCAGTATCCACAAGGGTACCATGGAGTCGATAGGGAAGGAAGACCCGTTTATATTGAAAGGCTTGGCATGGCACACCCTAGTAAGCTTATGCAAACTACGTCAGTTGATCGTTACCTGAAATACCACGTCCAACAGTTTGAAAGGGCTTTTAATGAAAAGTTCCCTGCTTGTTCAATTGCTGCAAAAAGACAAATTTGTTCAACTACAACAATATTGGATGTGCAAGGCCTGGTATGTGAACCACTTGATTTAATACTCGTTACACTTGATGTATTATCTGTTTTGACAAATTGTGTACGCCAATAATATAGCTGTACTAGTTGATGGCTGAAAATATCAGAGTTGACAGTGATTAAGGGGTTGTTTGGCAGTTGCTGAATGGTTTGGTGCAGAATGATTAAGTAGTCAGAATGATTAAAAGGCTCTTATGATATGGTGCAAAATAAAATATAATTATTTGGTAATTGTTCAGGATGTAGTTAGGGCGCTTAATGGTTAAGGGAGGTCCATGATACAAAATGATTCAGAGGGTTTTGGAACCATTAAGAGGCAGACCTATTTTTTACCAAATAGAATTCACCTTTTAACGATACAGAGGCTCCCTCTTAATGGAACCGTTAAGAGGTAAACAAACAGCCCCTAACACCGTGTTCTCGATTTTTGGAAGGAAAGGAAAGGAAAGCAAAGAAAGGGAAGGAAAAGAAAAGAAAGTGAAAGAAAGGAAAAGAAAGCAATTTTTTTATTTGTGTTCTTGAGAGTTGATGGAAAGAAAGGAAAGTGAAGAAAATTAAGGAAAGAAAATAAATTTTCATGTTCTTGAGTGGGAGAGAAAGGAAAGGAAAGATGTCATTTAAATATACCCTTATTTATTTTATAGTGGAATGTCATTGATGGGTATATCATATATGTGTAATTTTTATAAATATTTTTAGTTGTTATGACTTCTTTTCTTTCCTTTCCTTTCATTCCCTTTCCTCCCACATTTGGGAGGAAAATCAACATTATTTTCCTTCCCTTTCCCTCCTTAAAAAAACTCTACAACACAAGAATTTTTTTCTTTCCGTCCTACTTTCCTTCTTAAAAGAAAGACTCGAGAACACACCATAAGTGTGGGGAGGGGACAGAAGGGGGGGGGGGATATATTGTCGTTAGAGGTTTATGAGAGTTATGGGCCATTTACCAAAACACTTGCCCATTAAGCACTTACCGGTAAGATTCAACACTATCACTTATCTTACCGGGTAAGAGTAAGACTTTAGTCCATCAAAACGGCGTCAATATGCAACAATTTACCTATTAAGCACTAACTGGGTAAGAGTCGTCGGCCTCACTTACCGAATAAGACTCTTAGGGGCCGTTTACCAAACGCTTACCCGGGTAAGTGCTTACCAAGTCATGTTACCTTACCAGAGGAATATGAAAGTACCAAAAATCTTACCCGGTAAGAACAAAGACATGGAAAGCAAGGACCAAGAATATTACCCGGGTAAGTGATTGCGGCGACTCTTATCACAGTAAGCGCTTATCGGGTAAATTGTTGCATACGATGCCGTTTTGGTGGACTAAAAATTTTACCCGGTAAAGTAGTGATAGTGTTGAATTTTGCCAGTAAGCACTTACCCGGGTAAGATTTGGTAAACAGCCCCTTAGTCCTTGCCATCGCTCTTACTGGGTAAGAATCTTGGTCCTTGCCATGTTCATCCGATTAGGTAATCTGACTTGGTAAGCGCTTACCGGGTAAGCACATGTAACACAATTAACCGTTCACTATAACGTAATATACAGGGTTTAAAGAATTTCACTCCAACTGCTGCAAGTATTCTTGGAGCTGTGACAAAGGTTGACAGTAACTACTATCCAGAGGTAAATAACTCCTATTCCTTTAGTAGACTTTTCAAATCAACAGAGGTGTTTGCGATAATGGATTTCCGCATTTACCAGTAGACACTACATCACATGTTCGTCATCAATGCTAGTGCAACCTTTAAGAAATATTTGTGGCCTGCTGCTCAGAAGTTTCTAGATGCAAAGACAATTCCAAAAATTCAGGTAACAGAAATGTGTTAATTATTTATATCTTTATATCTAACTTTCTTTACGGAAGTTCCACTCATGTTCTCTCGTATTGTAGGTGCTTGAACCCAAATCATTGAGAAAACTACATGAAGCCATCGACCCAAGGTTTGTTTGTTTTGAATTCATTTGTTCTATATCCATTTATAAAAAAAGCATCTGATTCTTGATCAATATTTTAGTCAATTGCCCAACTTTCTCGGTGGTTCTTGCTCTTGTGCTTCTGAGGGTGGCTGCCTTAGGTCTAACATGGGTCCGTGGAATGACCCTGAAATAATGAAGGTGTGTATTTATTTTTAGAGGATTCATTTTGTACTCTCTTTCTCTCATTAGTATATAACTTATTCCTTAAAATACCTCCTAGATTCTATTTAAGGGTGCGTTTGGTACACTGGATAGGAAAAACCAGTATAGAATAGGGATCATTGTTCCATGTTTGGCGGAGCTTTTATGTGGAACAGACAATGCCAGAGTGGAACAAAGTGAAACAAACATGTTCCACCCCCACGCGGTGGAACAAGGTTGAAGAGACCTATATTTTATCAATATAACCTCAAAATAAAATATAATTCTCTTCTAAAACATCAAATACGCCTCCCTTTTTACATTTTATTCATTGTTTAAATTTTATTTATCGTACATTATGCTCTTTAAACTTTCACTGTACCGTCCTCAAAATATTAATTTTACACGGTTTCTATATTCTGATTAATTTATGTAATTTATTAATAATAAATTAAAAAATAATATAAAAAAGGTATAAAATAAAAATTGGAAACTACAATTTTTTTAAATTTTTGTGTCATTTTAACGAGTCTTTACAAAAAATTTCTAATGATACATTTTGTTATAAAAATGTTTATTTTTTTATAACTTAATAAATTACATAAATTAATCAAAATATATAAACAACTCATTAGGAGTAAATTGGCCATTGTTTATTTTGCAGGTTGTAAATAATGCAGAAGCCACATTTGCAAGGGAAATCACCAGACTTTCTAGTGATCAACAGAAAATCGACACTTCTGTTCAAATACAACCTCTGAAGGCAAGTATTCAAGTCAAGTTTTTAGAATATCTATTGTCATCCGGGATCTCTTATCGTATAGTTACTTCTATTTTCAGGGCAGAAGGGATACATCAACCTTTGAATCAGGATCAGATGCTGATGACCAATGTCTAACTAGCCCAAATAATTCTAGGAGTCCAGAATTGGCATCACCTAGTGACGAAGTAAGTCTTAAAATTTCGCTAAATATATGCAACCAGCCATTTCTCTTTTATTTTCTTTCACAAATAGTAAAATTTGGATCTAATTTGGATAACTTACATTCATACTTGCATGTTATGGTTATCAACATACATATATAGTTACATACATACACACTTATAATCCATATTATGACATCACATAGTTCTAGCATCGCTTATGATTATTATGTCTATTTTGATCTGCGAATACTTATTGGCATGAGTTGTAACTTATGCAGGCCGTGGCATCTGATTCACCAGTTTATCATAGTTGTGATGATGATTTCAGTCCACGTGAAGAAACTATTGCTGCTGATCGAGGTCGGGAAATTTCTCGCAGTCGGTCTCCTACACCAGACAGTCAGGAAATTACTTCTGGTGTGGATTTACACGTTTCAGAAGGTAATTTTTATAAGATGTTACTACACATCCATAAGCTCGAACTTTACAACTTTTGTTCAGTTTAAAAGAACCCTTTTTACTAGATTTAAGGGCCTGTTTGTTAGCAGCTTAATGAGCTTAATGGGACTCGCAACTTATTTGGTTAGCTATACATGACTGTTTGGTAGTTGCTTAATGATATATAAAGTGGCTTATTCAGTAAGCTTCTAGGGGGAGCTTTATGCAGAAAGCTAAGTTTTTTCCAAACCTGCCCTACCGATTAAAGAACACGCTCCTTTCATCTTATGAAAAAAACCCTCCCAAACAAAAACCTTCCCAATCTATACAAGACGGATTAATCAATACGACAGCTTTACCCATAGCTGTTTGGTTGGTTTTCCATTAAGTCACGTGTGGATAAAGCTGTCTGTGTTGATTACTCAGTCTGTATAGATGGGGAATATTTTTGTTTGGGAGGGTATTTTCATAGTGAAAGGAGCATGTTTTTTAACTGGAAGAACTTGGCTGTCTGCATAAAGCTCCCTCCTTGAAGCTTACTGAATAAGTCACTTCCCATATAATTAAGCCACTACCAAACAGTCGTTTATAGCTGACCGAATAAGAAGCGAGTCCTATTAAGCTCATTAAGCTGCAAACAAACAGACCCTTAATGGAAAACCAAACAGCCCCTTAAACTGCTTTTATGAATCCAGTTGTTGAACACCATTCAACAACTGGATTCATAAGGAGCCTGCTTTCTTGGTTTTTATGAAGAAATGTGGGGTTAATTTTCATCGTTTTTGTTTTAGGTACTGTATGTATACGGTTGTTGAACACCATTCAGGAAAAGGTTGTGAAGAGGGGCTTCAATTATATAGCAAGACCAGTGGTCTCATTGGCGACAAAACTGATAACACTCATTTGCAGCCTACCCGTTGAATATTGGAGAAAATTAAACATCATATGTCCCTCTAACGCAGTGGGACCCAGTGATTCGGCCTCTCATACGGAGGGTCTCAGAGAAGATCAGATCCGTCCGTGTTTGGAGCGTCTACAAAAACTTGAAAGAACGCTGGAAGAACTTAAAAAGAAACCTGCCCAAATTCCTGTAGAAAAAGAGCAGATGTTGGAACATTCTTTAGATAGGATCAAGTCAGTAGAACTTGATCTTCATAAAACTAAGAAAGTAGGTTCCTTTTACATTCTTATATACTTTTCTTGATGATTGCTATTGATTTTCTTGATTTGAGCTCCTTTTACCAACCATTGCACACAGGTATTACATGCCACTGTGGTGAAGCAACTTGAGATTTCAGAATTGATGGAAAGGCTGCAGCAGTACAAGTTCTGTGTAAGTTATTTTATCTCAGTTTTTTCGGTTCATTAGGGTGTGTTTAGTACACTGAACAAGACATAACAAAATAGGGATCACTGTTCCATGTTAAACAGGACTTTTATGTGGGACCCACAGGAACAGACGTGCTCCACCCCTACCCCATGGAACAAGGTGGAACAAGTCTGTATTTCACCGGTATACTCCTAAAATAAAACTTAATTCTCTTCCAAAACATCAAATATGTCTCACCTTTATATTTTAACCATTCTTTAAATTTTATTTATTGTATTCTATTCACTTTAAACTTTCACTTTACTGTCATCCAAATATTATTTTTATACATTTTCTATATTTTGGTTAATTTATGTAATTTTTTAAATATTAATAACATAGAAAAGGTATAAAATAAAAATTGGAAATTAATAAACTTCATATTTTGATGTCATTTTAATCGCACTGAAGAAAACTTTCAAATGATATATTTTGTTATAAAAAAATATGGTTTATCATAAATTACGTAAGTTAATCAAAATATAGAAAAGATATAACTAACTCATTATGGGTAAATTGGTCATTTTACCAGTTCTGTCATGTCTAGTCCAGTCATGTCTTACCAAACGGTGAATGGTTGTCTTATTCTATCCGGTCAGGGTACCAAGCACACCTTAGGGTGCATTTTTGTCCTATTCAACATTCCAATCTAACACCAAATGCAGGGCACCGAGTTTTTTCTCTTTTTGTTTTGTTAGTACTATCCGTGTATCAAATACACCCTTAACAGTTTTTTTAAAGTAAATAATATTTATATACAACAAATGAAACAAATAAATTCACACTCTCCTCACATTTGGTGAGGTTTGAATCACTGACCTCCTAGGATGAAGCAAAAGACTTGCATACCGCTACGCCAAAAGCTCTTTGGTCACACCCTTAACTCTTAAGAGCTAAGAACAGTATCTTTAAAATTTGGAACTTTAGATGGATTTGCATTACAATTTCTGATGTAGTATATGTTTTGCAGCGACGACCGATGTGTTGAAAGTTGGTGTAGAGAGGAGAAACTGGAAAGAGGTGAATGTTAGAGACAATGAGCACCCTTTTTTCTGTTCTCTATTATGCTAATTGTGTCTGAGGAGGTATAGTAAAGTTACAATCAAAGGGTTATATTATGTTGAGTGAATAATAATAATAATCATAATAAATAATAATAATAAAGTTTCTTGAAATGAGATGTGAATACATATATATATATATATATATGCTTCAAAAAGATTGTTTGGTTTGTTGTCATGTGTTCTATCCATAAAAAGATAGCATATTCCATGTGAATGAATCTCTACACTTTTAAACAGAAAAGAAAAACTCCCACTTTACAACCCAAATCCCAAAATCAGCAAAAAGAAAAGAAAAAGGTGGTTGCTTTTCTTGAATCAAATCTCTTTTTTGAGTATTTTATGAATAAAATCTCAATAAGACTTCCAATTTGGTGTATTCTATTTCGTACCATCTTCTATAAAAAAAAAATACTCTATAGTCTATACAAAGTACTTGCAGACATTTGTGTTTCAATTTTTCTGAAAATTTCAGAACTTTTTACCATTTAAAAATCCAAACTATTCAATCAAAAAATTCTGATTTGATGATATATTTTCATTGCACAATTTAAACGATACCCATTACCATTTCTTAAAGCAGGATACAAATATTTGGTGATTTCAAATCACAATTCAAGAAGTATTACATTTAAATAAGATTTTTTCTTTAAAAAGGATAGATTTTATAAAATTCTCATCCAGGTAAAATCATAAAATATTGATTTTTTTCATCATTTTTTATTTTCACTGACATTTTGAAAGAAAACAAGGCCAAATATTCCTTAAAAGTAGGTACGCACTAGAACATCTTCGATAAAAAAAATTTAAAAAGAGAAAGAAATTGAGATTTTAGGTATTTTGATTAAATTTTTGTTCCAATAAATTCTTCATAATAAAAAAAATTAAAACAAATATCTAATTTCCAAAATTATTTTTATTTCTCCGAATTTGAACAACTCCAAAAAATAATTACCATAAAAGAAATATTTTTTATATTTCCATTAATAATAAACCTTAGAATTAAATATGTAATAGAAAAAAAAATATCAAATATATAAAATATTTTAATAATACAATTAATATTATAAAAAATATAGAGCTTAACTTTTAAAATTTGAATTTTGATTTATTTTGAAGAATGTTCTTGGTAATTTGTAGATGAGAAATATGCTACAAATATGCAAACACAAATCAGCATCTGAACCCAAATACTTATACTAATTTACTACTACTAAACACCATCTTCTCTGCCATTTCGACATCAATCAAAACCCTAATCATCATCATCTTCTGCTATTGCTATGAGGATCACAATTCGCTTCCTTCTGCTGCTGCTTCTTCTATCCTCCTGCTGTTTCTCATCTCCAATTTCCCTTTCAGGTTCGTCAATTAGGGTTTTCCCACATTCCAATTCCAATTCCAATTCCAATTCCATCACCTTCTTAATCTTTATCGCATGTTTGTTAAATGTTTATGGTGTGTGTGTGTGTGTGTATACCAGATAATGTCTCTCAACCTTCAATTGGACGAAACCTTCTCCAGGAGAGCAAACGTATCTTTTCTCATCTACTAAATTTCAATTCACATATATATATATATAGATATAGATATCACTCTGTTTCCATTTACTACATTCAAGAAATCTTGACTGTTTATATGTGATCTTGGTTTATTTCAATATATGCAGCATGCCCATTAAACTTGGAAACTATGAATTACACAATCATAACTAGCCGTTGCAAAGGACCAAAATACCCTGCTGATCTTTGTTGTCAAGCTTTCAAAGATTTTGCCTGTCCTTATGCTGACGAATTGGATGACTTGTCAAACGAGTGTGCGACAATAATGTTCAGCTACATCAACGGCTATGGGAATTATCCACCTGCTCTTTTTGCTAATTTGTGTCATGGTGACAATGTTGGCATAGCTTGTGACGCACTACCACCAGGGGCGGCAGATGCTTCTAGCGACACCCCGACTATCTGTAATCCATCCTTGCTGCTAATTCTAGCCATAGGATTACTCATCTTGTTGTTCTAGATTGTGTTGACATATATATAATATTTATTTATTTATATATCAGTAGACAACTGTATCTACAGGATTCATGATCTTGTTTCTAGCAATTCAAGGCTCAAGATTTATGTTTTAGATTGTGTTGATATATATGGTATATAAAAATGCACATGTGCATAAGTAATCATGTGCTTGGAAACCAGAAAACATCTTCAATTACTTGTATGCACATGTGCATATCATACATATCATACAGATGAATGTGTTATCTAGTTTTTCAATTTTTTTGCGGTTTTCCCCTGAATACGACCCTATATATATATATATAGGATTGGCTTCCGGTGAGAAGGAGAGTTAAACGTGAGAAGTGTAAGAAGGGATCTCCACCCTTGGATGCACGTTAGGATGAGATGCACCAAGATAAGATGCACTGCGATGCACCGAATCAATCCCCGTATGAAGTGCAATTCATGGGTGGCTTTGAGATTAAAGGTGATCAAGGGTCCAGATCCCTTCTTATGCTTCTCACCTTTAACTCTCCTTCTCACACGATTCTGCGTATATATATATATAGGTGGAGGTTTAAACGAGAGCATCTTCATTTTACGAAAACACACAGTGTATGATGTATCTTGTGTGCGGCACATGGATCAATGATTTTAATGCTGCAGAGAAAGGATTTTCCATACCTGTTGATGATGGAGAACAAGAAGGCATAGACATTCATCAGAAAGATTGGGACAACCCCTGAATCCTGAATTCCTGATACTGCATCAAAGTAAGAAAGAAATAACAAATAAAATAGTACACCAGAACTCGGTTCTAATATTTCATTGCACAATGTCAAAGCTTATTCATTTGTCTGTGATTCCTACGAAATCTGCGGTTTTACTTCATCTTTATAACACAAAAGTTTTTCACAGCCTATATCGGGTATATATAATTACACACAATGTACAAAACCAGACAATATAACACGACCCCTATCACATACAACCCTCGAAAGATCATTAGCATACTCGACTATGAGGTTCACCATAAGAGGGTTCGTTTGGACTTTGACCAAGATTCCTCTGTGATGCACCAGGAATATGGAAAGGTGCTCAACTGCACAAATAAAAAAAATGTAGATGTTATTTAGAGAAGACGGTCGATGAAATTTGGTTAAAAATGACATGACTAGAAAATTAATGTAGAAACAAGGACCACAATGTTTTTAAGACAAAGTGTGTGTCAGCCGTCAAGGCCGTCCCAATCTTTTTGGACGCCATGTTACACCAGTACTAAAACTAGATCATCTGAAATGTTTAAAATGACAAAATCAAAAGAATATCAAAGAGTCATCTTTGTTTTGATTAGCAAATTCTAAAATCAAATAGTTGCTTTTGATTTTGATTTTGAAATGAGTTAGATAGGCCTTCATTGAGATTGATTCACAGGTCTATATAAAGCAAAGCCTCAAACAAAAGTAAAACCTGTTCAAAAACCCATATTAACATACTAATAGATGATCCTGGTGTGTCATATGGTAAACCAAATGGTTGGCAATTAGAAGAAGGGGCTGTTTGTTAACCTCTTAACAGTTCCATTAAGAGACAACTTCTGAATCATTAAGAGGTGAATCCTATTTAGTTAAAAATAAGTGTACCTATTAATGGTTCCAGAACCCTCTAAATCATTTTGTATCCTAGACCTATTTTAACCATTCAGAGCCCTAATTTTATTTTGAACAATTACCAAACAATTATATTTTACGTTGTACTATATCATAAGAGCCTCTTAATCATTCTGTACCAAACCATTCAGCAACTGCCAAACAACTCCGAAATTTGTTTTTAAGGAGGTCAGAGGAGGGGGCACAAGAGAACGGTAAGTTAAGAACTTACATTGCTGACAAGCTTTGCTCCATACCATGCAGAATCTGCACCATAAGGAGACGAGATAACACGCAAGCCACTGGAGAAGGAGGGAGGGAGAAGATCATGTAGTTCCTTATTTAATCTTTCTACAAGATGGAGAAACAGTTCAAACATCAAGATTCAGCTAATAAACTAAGACTATAAGACATGAATCATTAGATTTATATTATATATAAAATAGTAATTTATACCTGCTAAACCTGGTAAACATGCAGTGCCCCCAGCCAAGACAACGGTGTTGAACCAAGTATGATCGGTTGTCATTTTGGCAGCACGACAACGGTCAACACATTGCGCCACCGCCTGATGCAGACCCATTGCATGCCTGTACCAAAAAGGGCAAATATAACTTGATAAACAATAATGGAAGAACAATAGAAATATGTGAATGATGTAGAGATGAAATGTTCAAGGCTACATGCACATACATCCCTACAATTTGTGGTTGGAATAGGATCTCTCCTGTTTGGAAACGCTCTTGCTTAAGAGTAAACCAACCCTCAGAAGCAACTTCGTATGATGCTTCGGTATCCTTACGTAATTCAGCCTCATAGTCCAAAGCAACATAACAAAGGTTCTGCATGTGAATTGAACAAAACCAAAATTATAGTTCAGTAAAACATGTTTATTTTTTATAGTTCTATGTCCATCAACCTGTAAAGTAGTCTGTGAAATGTCATCAATACCTCTTTCAACGAGCGCACTGTGTATAATGAAGAAATGTGTAGATTTCTCTGCCGCAATTGCTCTCTGAGGTATTCGGTAAGTTTTACAGCTCCAACACCCATGGATACCACGCCCACTTTATGCATTACTTTACCATGTAAAACTGGAAACAATAGCACAAACCTTATATACCAAAAGGGTTCAAATTTCAAAAGGGACCTCAAACTTGGTCACCCACATAGATGAAATTTTATTTTGCATTTAGCACCCGGGATATAAAGCCTATAATATGATTTCTGTCTAATATGCCTAAGGTAAGAGGATGAAAGTCCCAACTGATAACGTACTTGGAACAACAGAAGTTTGATGAAAACCGATATTGACAAGAATTCCTGATGTTCTTCTTGCTGAAAACAATGCTAAAGTTGCCTGCACATCATATGACGACAACATTAGGGGAGTAACGTATAAAAATACAGACTTTATTTTGTCAATTATGTGTACCTATCGCTTGTATTTCCACTTTGGATTTTAATTGTTTCTATATATATGTTATTGTGATGGAACAGGGAGTAGTCCCATTTTGACATTGTATGCAGATCAATAACAAATACTTCCCTATAACAAGTAGCAGGCTGTAATTCAAATAGACAAGTCTAATTCATGTTAACCCACACCAAAATTTAGCCCTCTTTTTCCAAAAAAGAAAAAAAAATAGCCCTACTTTTTTTTTGTGGTCTTCTCATCTTTCCTTACTATCAGCTAAATTGGAAATAAGATATCTTTAACTTAGAGGTTTTGGTTGGTTTTCCATTAAGTTCTGTATGGATAAAGTTGTTTGTGTGGATTAATCCGTATGTATAGATTGGAAAGGTTTTTGTTTGGAGAGGATGTTCTTTTATAGATGGAAGGAGCAGGTTTGGAAAAAACTTATGTTTCTGTATAAAGCTCCCTTCTAAAAGTTTACTGAATAAGCCACTTTCTATATCATGAAGCGACTAACAAACAGTCATGATAGCTGAGCGAATAAGCAGCGAGTCGCATTAAACTCATTAAGCTGCTAACAAACGGGCCCTTAACCTCAGTGGAAAATAAGGAGCACATCAAATTTGAAGGTTAAGAAATGAACAAGAAATAAGTACTTACTCATACCTGGCTGACTGCACAAACAGCAGGAACCTTCATTCCGAACAATGCCGAGTAGATGGCTTCTTCGAGCTCGCTTCTAAAAGCTTTAGCAGCTCCAGTATCTAACGCAAATTTAGAGAACATTAAAGAATCCGATCATTTAGTATCAAGGCATATTCTTTTTCCTTCAGGGATCATAAACATTAAAAGGGACTATGAAATGAAATCTATGTGAATCAATCTGCATAAAAGCAAAAATAGATTGCAACCCTGGTGATACCTTCATAATGAGAGATTGGAATTGAGACAATAATTGGCTGTGTAGATGATTTCAAGTGCATCCTGCACGAATCAAGTCGTAACTACGAGAAATCTTTCAGAATAAGATGACGGGAAAGTAAAAGGCACCTATATCTATGGTGCCAAGTAAGTGTAGAGATCTGCTGCAAATTTAATCAACAATGAAAAACCTGCTATAGATTGTCGCAAAAAAGTGACGAAGCCTAGCATACAATGGAGACTCAATGTTACCAAATTCCTACACATGAAGTCAAACTTTTAGAATAGTCAATGAAGTGCAACAACAAATACAAATCAGAATAAAATGTTATGCTTAGATCATGATGTTTAAATCATCCACTAAAGCAATCACTTACCACAAATGTTGCCGATCGCCCAGATGGAGAATCATACTTGCTCCAACCAAATTTGCAATAGCCAGCACCACCTTTAAACCAAATAATTTACAATGGACATCAAGGCAACAACAATTAACTGATATGGTAATATCAGCAGATGTAACGGAAGCATACACCTGTAGCACATCTTTTAGACTAATTAACGGTTGAATTTCATAAGCCCATAAAAAAGGGAACCGACTTTTTGACTCCCAAAAATTACAACATAGGACCATCTTAGTAAATGTAGCAAGAATCATACCATTATCTTTCTCATGCAGAAAAAATTAACTAACAAGGAGCACTAAAATACTCCCTTTGTCCCAAAATAAGTGTCTAAATTACTATTTTAGTTTATCCCAAAATATGTGTCTACTTTCTCGAAAGTAGATGTCTACTTTCCCGTTATACCCTTAATTATGAGATGGGGAACATTTCTCTCTCCATAATTAAGAGTAAAATTGTCTTTTTATTAGCAAAGAGTGTAATAATTACACATTACTAAAACCGTGTGCCTTTTTCATTGTGGACATGTATTGTGGGACGGAGGGAGTATAAGAACTATGGCAGGAAGCAAGAAAGATCCCCGAAGTTGGCATGCAGCATTTGGTAGAAAAATGTACACACACCGTCAATGATAATAGCTCCAGGCACTTGTGCTCGTTCACCATAAATATGCATAAAGGATTGCATCTGACGAGGATATGTTCTACAATCACAATTCAACTATGTTAGGAGACAGAAAGGGTATCTAGGAGACAGAAAGGGTATCTAGGATGTGTTTGTTAGCAGCTTATTTGGATAGCTATACATGACAGTTTGGTGGTGGCTTAATGATATAGAAAGTGTCTTATTCAAGCTTATAAGGGCAGCTTTATGCAGAAAAGCCAAGTTTTTTACAAACCTATTAGACATATGTAGCTGCTAACAAAAAGGCCCTAAGTAACAAACAATTGAAAGTTCATAAAGATAATTGAATGATTAAACTAACAAAAAGAAGCATACCGAAGAGGAAAACCAGATCGTAAGTTAGTTTCAGCAAAGAAAATAGAGTCCCATGGATCCTGCTGATTCTGGAGAAAGTATATCCACAACATGTTATCGGAGACCATAAATTTCCACGATTTGCAAACAGAGGTGAGTCTAGCCGCTTCTTTAGGTCCGAGAAGCTTGAGTATTTGCATAAATATATCCAAAGGCAATCGATCAAATGCACCAGTAGATGATGAACAGATGATAATCTGATCGGATATGGATCCATGAGCTGGAGCTCTGTTGTAGTCCAAATTGTTTAACGAATTTATACTAGAATCACTCGAATACCAACCATTAGAAACCGATTCCCAAACCTTCTTCAACAGCTGCGCCATCGGAACTGATTACTAGTTCTCCGGCGAGGTTTTAATGAGACGATTTCCCGTTTGGGTCATTTTTGGTAAAGAAAAGTTGTTGGCACTTTGGATGTTGTTAATTGCGTTATATGTCCCTTGACTTAAGATCGAGGTACACTTATAGTCCTTATAGAGTAATAAGTGTTATTTTGAGTCCTTGTATTTATAATTTTATCCTAATTTAGTTTATCATATCTTTAAACTTTTGTTTAATGTTATAACATTCAAAATTGAAATTAATCCAAGAGGAAGTTACATGTTTCGTCCCTGTAGTTTTATGCTTTTAACGAACCTTGTCCTTTTCTTTTTGAAAATTTTAACGAATTGTGTCTTTGTGGTTACATTTTTACAATGAGTTGAGTCCTTAATGAAACCATAGGGACTCAGGTCGTTGATTTATTTAGGAACCTGACTCATTAAAAAACTGCAACCACATGGATGTAATTCATTTAAAAAACGCAACCATGAGGACATGTTTTGTTGAATTTTTAAAAAATGGATAATAACCGTTAAAAACACATAACCACTTAGACGAAAAATCTTAAACCAATATAGAAATTAGCACCCTTTGTGGTAGGTATCATGTGAGATTAACATCATCTCGGTCAAGTATACCAAATATTGTCTACTTTGTATCCAGTCACATCAGTCAACATGGATATCAATTAAACTGATATCAACTTCGGTTGGTATTGACATATCAAGTATGTAAACTTGTTTGGTATAAATACTATAATTTATGTACCGTGATGTTGTCATATTGTACCAACTTTTATATAGTTACTTATTAGTTAATGATAAGTATTTAATTAACTATAACCACTCTGAATTTCCCCTTTTCTAATTCTAATTTGTATGTTACTGTATTGCACCGTCTTTCTAGTTTAGATAATATTTTGTTACATGTTTGAAACGTTGTTTGATATGTGAAAATCCCAGAAAACACGACCTTTGAAACTTTGCACTCGAACAAAAAAGTCAAATAGTTAAGGTTCCAAACGAACAACTTGAAATCTAATTCGATTCGAGATGTTGATTCTAAAATCCAAAAGTGGGAAGTTTGAAAATTGAAAGCATCAACTTCTTTCTAGGGAGCTTCAAGAACTATGCATCTATGCAACCCTCCAAAGATCATTAGATTTTGACCCGGGTGAAGCACCAAGACTCTTGAAAGGAGCTCAACTGCACCATAAAACGAAGTGTACATGTTAAGGAATCTGATGATTAAAATTGAAATGGTTAAACATTTAATGTACAAAAAAGGGACATCACAATCTATTTGACCAAATGTGCGTATATAGTAAACCAAACTATCCCAGTATGGGCACAAAAATAGGGTATGGGGATACGAGGGGGCAATTCAAGGAAGAACTGATTAGTTTGTGGAAACTGTAAGAACCAATCTTAACCACAAATCAATGGGTATTTTAGGAAACTTCTAATTTGATAGTTTTGATTAAATTTTTAAGAAATGGGCATTTTAGGTATTTTAAACTCTCCTCTCTCCATCCACAGTGATACAATTATGTGATACCATTATGATACCCTCAGTGTGCTACACAAATACATATAAGATGCATTGTGATAACCACTGTACTACTCATTGTGTAACTCACTATGATACCCAATATTACCAATTTACCCTTTATGCTATTTTAGTAAATAACATTAATTATTTAAAATGATTGGTCCACATTAGTTCTTATAGTTTTCACAAACTAGTAAGTTCTTATTTGATTAGTCCCCGGGGTATGAAATACGCAAACTTCATCTCTACCCCAAAGTTTTAGTGAAGACACCTAGAATCACTAAATTAGAGGGCATTGGGGGAGAGTATATAAGAACTTACGTTACCGACCATCTTTGCCCCATGCCATGCAGCATCTGCACCATATGGGGAGGGAATAACACGGATTCCATGGGAGATGGAGGGGGGTAGAAGATCGTGTAGTTCCTTCTCTAATCTTTCTGCAAGTTGGAAGATAGTTCAAACATCAAGAATTAGATGTGTCTATTATTACTACATAAAAATACGAATGTATACCTGCTAGTCCTGGTAAATTTGCAGTGCCACCAGCCAAGACAATGGTTTTGTACCAATTACGATTGGTCTTCTTCGGTTTGACATATTGGCAATGGTCAACGCAACTGGCCACCACATGATGTAGACCCTTTACATTCCTGCACCATAAAGATTAAAAAAAAATGACTTGAAAACCATAATGGAAAAACAAAATCACAATGACAAATAATGTAGAGATTATAGGTAAAGGGTATGTCTACATACTTTCCTGCAATATATGGCTTGAATAGAATCTCCCCTGTTTGGAAACGCTCTTGCTTAAGAGTATACAAACCCTCAGAACCAACTTTGTATGATGCTTCTGTATCCTTACGAAATTCAGCCCAATAGTCCAAAGCCACATAACAAAGATTCTACATGCAAATTAAACCAGACAAATATGATTTGCTCAATTGGGTGATCTTTTATCCATTTAGTCGTTGAAGGGAGTGATGATGTTGAAGCTTATTAAGCAACATTTATAAAAATTCTAGTTAGATGTTCTCATGCTAAGTGAGAAATGCATGGTGTAAACCCCCCATAGCCCAATAACCACTAAATCAACTTAAAGTTCCTAAAGTAAAACAGTCTATGGAATGTGATTAATAATACCTCCTTCAATGTGCGTGCAGTGTATAATGAAGAAACTTGTATATTTCTCCGCCGCAGTCGCCTCCTAAGGTATCTGGTAAGATGTAAGCCTCCAACTTTCATAGAAACCACTAAAGGCCATGAGTGATAGTTTACAACTGAAAACATGAAACAAACCGCATATATTAAAAGGATTCAAACCAAACTTGATTCATACATATATGAAAATTTATTTGCAATTGGTTTAACATAACATGAGCCCAGTATATATGAGTAAGGATCATGTGATAAATTCTCATTTTCATGAGAAGGTGAGAAAAGGTGAAGGTGCCTTTTATATTGTTCTCACGGAAACGGGAAACCCAACCCCAGTATATAGAGCTCGTAACATGATGTTTGTCTATTAATTCTTATTGCATAAAGTAAGAGGAAGAAAGTTGCAAAAGATAACATACTTGGAATAACTTGTGTTTCACGAAAACCAATATTGACAAGAATTCCGCATGTTCTTCTTGATGCAAACAAAGCTAGAGTTGGCTACACATTATGCAACAGCCACATTAGGGGAATAAAAGATTGTGATGGAACAAAATGTAGTCCTTTTGACATTTTAAGCAGACCAATAACAAATACTTCATTTCAGTAACTAGCAAATGGCAACCGTAATTGGAAATAGACAAGTCATAAAACCATGTTAACCCACACCACGATTCAGCACCGTTTTTTGAACTTTACTCGTCTTCCCTTGTTATCCAACTAAATTGGAAATAAGGTTTTTTCTAACTTGATCTGAATGCACAATAAAGAGGAATGAACAGGAAGTAAGTACTTAGTTATACCTGGCTGACTAAACAAGCAGTAGGAACTCTCATGCTAACCAATGCTTTGGATGCTGCATCCATAAATTGCTGACTATGAACTTCAGCACCTGAAACAGATTCAGAGAATTGACATTTAATTATTTGATAACTTTAGTTTCGAGGCGTCTATTTTCTAAGAACTCCCTAGCTTCTTTTGATGTTCGGGGTTCACAAACATTAGAGGAAATGTCATAAATTACAATATATGTGAATTAATATGCATAAAAAATGATAGCTTTGGCGATATCTAGGGGTGTAAGCAGGGTAAGTATGGAGCACCATTATACAAATTGGAGTATCTACATCCAAATTGAAACCCAACATCTGTACATAGCAAATACTATTCACTATTCAGAAATGCATTCTTCTTTTTTATATGAAAGGAGTACAACAAAGAATAAGTATAATTGGATATAATTTGTTTTTGTTGGTTGGTTGGGGATGGAGACTTGCAGACATTATTGAGAGCATACCACCATAATGACCGATCGGGGTTGTGAGAATAACCGGCTGCTTGGATGGTTTCACGCGCATGCTGCATGTGATTCAAGTTGTAACCATGAGAAATCTTTTATATTCAAATGAAGGAAAGAGAAAAGGCCCCTAAACTTAAGGTACCAAGCAAGTGCTTCAAAATTAAATAACAATTAAAACCTGCTATAAACCGTCTCAATAAAATGACGAACTCTATCATCCAATGGAGACTCTGTGTCACCAAATTCCTACACAATACAAATGAACTCGGACTTTTAGAAAAATGTAAACGAAGTGCAATAGTATACTTAAATTTGAATCAAGTTTTATGCTTATATTATGATGTCTTATATCGTCTACTAAAGCAATCACTTACCACAAATGTTGCCAACCGGAGAGATGGAGAATCATACTTGCTCCAACCAATTTTGCAATAACCAGCACCAACTTAAGCCAAGGATAACAATACAAAATTATTTACAATGAACACCAAGACAACAAAAATCAACTGACATTATCATAATAGTTGCAATAGTAGAGACATGCATATCTTTTGGATTAATTAACTATTAAACGGACTTTATGAATCCCAAAAGTTATAGCAGTTGCAAACATAGTACGAATCATAGCATTCCATCTCTATGCAAAAGAATTAGCTAAAATAGAAGCAGTAAATACAATACAAACTATAGACAAAACAAGAAAGAAAATGCTCGAGGTGAAATGGCGGCATTTGGTACAAAAAATACACATACCGTCAATGATAATAGCTCCAGGGGATTGTTGTCGTTGACCATATATATGCATAAATGATAGCATCTGACGACGAGGATTTGCTCTACAATCACAATTCACATTAGGGGAAATGAGCATGTTTTTTAATTGGTCTGAAGGGCGTGTTTGGAAAAAACTTGACTTTCTTCATAAAGCTCCCCCTAAAAGCTTACTGAATAAGCCACTTCCTATAGCATTAAGTCACTATCAATCAGTCATGTACAGCTGACCAAATAAGCTGTGATCCACATTAAGCTGCTAACAAACATGACCTAAGAGTATCTAAAAACTGATACAGTGTCAAAGAACTAGAACATGAACCGTTTCATGGTTATTATTTAGGGCCTGTTTGGTTGGTTTCTATTAAGTCCTAAAGCTGACCGTACGGATTAATAGATTATACTAGTTTACCCAAACCCCTTTCTAATCAAAATTGAATTAAACGAATTTGAAATAGCCTCTATGAATCACTTATATAAACATACAAAGGTACTGAAATTTCATAATTATAAACAAAAAAAGAATAGACCAACTAAAAATGTAGTACCTATGAGGAAAACGAGATCGTATTTTAGTTTCAGCAAAGAAATTAGAGAGGCCATCCTGATGGTTCTTGAGATAGTACATCCATAATGTGTTATCGAAGACTATTAGTTTCCACGATTTGCAAACGGCGGCTACCCTAGCGGCGTCTTTGGGTTCGAGAAGGTGGAGTATGTGAATAAATATGTCTATAGGCAGCCGGTGAACTTCATCGGTGGCAGTGGATGAAGAACAAACGATGGTCTGATCACTGGTCGTGTTGTAAAGCCAGTCGCGAACCCTCTTCAACAGTTGCGACATCGGAACCGGCAACCAGTTCACCGTCTAGGTTTTGCCGTAATGGGGTGGAGCTATTTTATTCCTATTTAACTTAAACAGGAAATGAGTAAATGAAACGGATAATTAACCGCCTTTTTTTAATAGAAAAAAATATTTTTGTTCTTTAAACTTCTCCATCTTTATTATCGTATTTTCATGTAAATTTGAATTTTTTTTAGTTTATAGATTCTCTAAAACTTAATGGTAAAAGAAAGAAATAATTATTTTATTAAATTAATATGATTAAATTTTTATTATTTTATATTAAGTTTTTCTTAAAAAATGAATTGAAATGAGAAATTAAATAGTATAATATCAATATAACTTGTGTTAAAATCTCTAAAATAAAAAATCTGTTGAAGTTAAATGTAATTCTTTTTAGAGATTTTAACTCTTAAGAGGTGTTTGGTTCACATAATGGAATTCAATAAAATTGAAATTTATCAAAGAAATTTAACTTTAAAAGAAATGAAATGGAATTTGACCATGTGTTTTGTTGATAGGAATTGAAATGAAATCTAGTAGAAGAATATAAATATGCATCTACCGGGAGTGTGGGGGTGTGGGGGTGGGGTGACAATTGTGACGAGAACATTAGTGGTGTAGTGGTGGGTAGATGGGGTGGGGTGGGTGGCAACTATGACGGCAAAAAATAGTGGGATGGTGGTAGCAGTAGCAGTGGGTGAATGGCGGTGGTAGGATGATAATATTAATTGACGGTGGTGGTCGTGACGACGATGTGGTGGCGGATATGTTGCCGGCAAGGGTGGTGCTAGGAGAAGGTGATGGTTAAATTTATTTTTATCTTTCTAAAAGAAAATTATAAATTATGTTACATTTGCAATGAATTGGAAATCAAAGTCCTTCACGTATGCTAAAAAATGATCAAATTTCTTAACTGTGGAATTCGATAGAATCCGATGACCGCGAACCAAACAATTAGTTCTCTATTTTAAAAAAAAATATTTTTTTTGTTAAAGATGCTCTAAACAATTTTTAAAATTCTATAAAATGAAAATTAAAGGGTTGTTTGGTTTGCAAGATTGTTTTTTAGGGATTTGGATTTTGATTGAAATGAATTTGAAATCGTGTTTGTCTTGTAGGATTTGGAATGAAATTAGATTCCATAATTTATAAATAATTCATAAAAATAATTAAATTACATTTTTATTACTCAATTACTACAAAACAAATATTTTTAACAATTTTAAAACAATATTTCATACAATTCTATGAAGGGTTTTTCCTTTTACACCCTACTCTACTTCCCAAATGCACCTTACTCTATCTTATTTATCTATCTTGATTGGTAACACACTAACTCTTATGTTTATTTATCAATTTTAATTGAAGGCCATATATATATATATATTAGGGTTTAATATATAGAGTATGGTGTAAAAGGTAACACCCTTCTATGAAATCCTGAGCATCCTTAAGGATTTCAAAATTCCATGTTTATATGATTTCAAATCCAGTCAATCCAACAAACCAAACATAGTATAATTCCGTGTTTATATGTTTAGAATGAATTTGAAATTCATATAGCGCACCCTAATCTTTTAGGGTTTTTTTTTAAATAAAATTATGAAGGAAAGGAAAAAATCAAATGTGTTTTCTTAAAAAGAAATTAAGAGAGAAAATGAAAGGAAACAAACGTAAAAAAATCATAAGTTTCTGTAAAAAAAAGGAAAGAATTTTTTATTTTATTTATTATGTTCTTGAATTAGAAAAAAATTAATGAAAGGAAAAAATTGTGCTTTTGGATAGAAAATAAAGAAAAAGAATGATGTATTTTAATAAATATACTTTTAAATAATATATCATTTATAGCGAAAGATTAAGTAATTTTATAATTTAAATAAATTTTGAATAATTTTAATTTATTTCTTTTTTTAATCTTTTTTTAAATGTGAAAAAAATTTGAAAGAAAATTTATCATTATTTTTCTTCCATTTTTTGTTCCCTTTCTAAAAAAGTTTAAAGAAAATAAGCTTTTTTTTTCATTCCTCCCATTTTCCTTTCCTTCGTAAAAGAAAAGTTTCGAAAAAAAAAATTATTAAAATTATAAAACTACCCAACATATCATCTATAGTTAATGTGTATCAGTCTATGTATATATCATAATCATCTATAGTGTATCTATGATTGCATGTATAGTTGTATACTCTATACAAATTTCATTGACATTTATGATCTTGTTTATTGAGATATTAACCTGTTAGTTATTAAAAAATGAAAAAAAATCAAATTTGACTTTTCTAGACAGAATTTTCAACAGACGATCAATTTATAGTATATTGGAAACTTGACCATCGAGTTATCTGTTTGGAAAACCATTTATATGTAATGGATAAATAGTGGCCCAAGATGTAATTGTGCACCCATATATATCATGACACCGGCCGGACTTGTCAAAAAGTATTCCCATTGATAAACCACATTAATATTCTCGTCGGTAATCATACAGTGATTGTATCGACATTCCATAGATCAACATTTTATTTTTAAAGGATTGCCATCGTGTAGTGATGCTTAACGGGTTGAGATGGGTTAAAAATGTTCATACCATGCAATTGAATTGGGTTATTTAAATGTTGCAAGCAGCCCAACTTATGAATTATGTTATTTGTCCCTGGACTTATCATCAAAGTGCATTTATAGAACCTAATGAAATAACAACATTTATTTGGGTTACCGCATTTGTTATTTTTTTATTCCTTGAAAGAATTGTAAGATTTATATTTCTTGTGACAATAAAAGATTAAGTTAGGCCTTGTTTGTTTTTTCACAAAAAGCTCTTAATAGTCTCTGCCTGGTTTGTTATTCAGCATGTTTGTTTTTTCCAACTTTTCAGAGACACTTATGTCTTGTTGTTCTTTTATCTGATAAGAGGCACACTAACCTCTTATTTGCCTCTTATTGTTCTCCAAACTATCAGCAACGACGTTTCTCAACCGATTAACCTTAATCGATCATTTCTCTAAATTGATCCTCACCAAATAGATCATTTATCTCTCTCAAATGATGTATTTTAATAGGATTTAAATGTGTTAAATACCGTTAATAACATATTTTCATTTAAATGAATGCTAATTATATAATTTATACGTAAATTTTGTAACGATGATGAATAAATATATGAAATTGTATAAATTAATCTATAAATTTAACAATATAATTTTTAATGGGTAAAATAAACAATTTAAACAAATTCAGACATTTATCAGTTTACAAAAACAAACAGTTGTATTGATTCACATTTCAGACTTCAGTAGCACCTCTTATTATTCAGAAGTAAAATAAGATTTCAGACTTCAACGCCTCTTAAAACACAAACACCACCTTAGTAAATGAAACAAAACCAATTGAAAAATACGAGTTTGTAATACTTTGCTTGTTTCAAGGATGAAGTTACATATCTTTGAATGGGTATCACAACGAATATGTCCTCTCTGATGCAGTTTTGTATGTGGTCATTTTAATCATGGATACTTGGATATTAAGTTTGATGGTCAAGGCAATGATTATTGTCTTTGATGTTTTTGGTTTATATTTCACAATAACATGACATAATTCAATGACATTTGATATTTTTTGTAATAATGTAAAAATAATATTTTAGTTTATATTACCATCAATGAAATTTTTATTGGACCCTCCTTTCTAGAAAATCTTGGCTTAAAGGGATGTTTTCTATCAAGTATGGAGGTTTTCTTATACTATAAACTCTCCCCTTACTTTAAATCTAAGCATTGTTAAGAATATGGCTTTTTTGATTTGCCAAAGAAAAGTAAAACATATAGTAGAAATAAAAAACAAGGGTTTAAAATAAATTTTAAAAAAGAAAAAGCAAACATCTTCATTAAAACATTTAGGGTTCTAAGAGATAAAAATAAATAAATTACGTAGATGCCGACCAGGAGAGCAAAATGAGAAATCAAAAGCCGTTAACTTTTTGGGATATCATTAAATACAATCACCTGGTAACTATTGGTCAACAAAATTGAATATCTATTTGAGAAAAGAGTGATTAGGAAAAAACCGAAGAAAAAAGAAACAATTGCCTTACTTTTCTTTATTATGACGATCAAACTCAATTTCATCTGTATCTAATTAAAGAAGTAATAGTCTATAATAACATTCACGTAATTTAAACTATTTCTCTAATATACTTTTGTTCGTTATTTTTTCAGTTTACATGAATTGTTCATATGATTTAAATGCCGAGTTAAAATCATATATTTCGGATTTAAAGGAAATACAATAAAGAGAATTATTTGTTTGATGTATTTTTTTTTTCTTCTTCATGTTTTTCAAAGAAAATAATAAAAGATGGAACCATCAAAAGTCCACATCAGAATAAAGCAAAAGAAACCTTAAATATTCTAAATATAAGACGGATAGGTTTGACCGATAATAACCCACAAAAATTAATCTTTTAATTAATTAATTTTCATTTTTCTTTTTTAAAATAATGACATTGAGTGTAAACTCCATTTTGGTGATGAAAGTTTGGATCTTTTTATTAATTTATAAATTAAAAAGTAAAAAAAGATTATTTTAAAGAAGGTAGGTTTGATGATATTATTAATCACGGTATCCAATAAAGAAGGGTTCATCGTTCTTGTGTATATTTCATAAATAAATAAAAAAAACTGAAATAAATCTACAGTCAGTGAGTCACGCTGTTTAAATTTTTTCTATTTAATCGAAATTTTCTTCACCTCTTAGTGTTATTGTGTATGATTACATATATAATCGAATCTTGGTTAACCTCCGATTAAAAATGTCGGCCCCTCATCTCTCATACGGCCCAAAAACGGCCGTCTTTACCAATGGTTACGGTACACCCACGACCTCTTACCCTTCACCAGAGGCTTCTTATGAAGAAATCACTCAAAACCCTCAATTTTTCTTGGAAAAACTTCAAATATTTCACTCGGTTTTCGGTACCAAGTTCAAGTAAGTACACATACATTATTTACTGTCTACCCTTTTTATATTTTAATCATATTTTGTTGTTGCATTTTTGTTTCAAAGATTTCTTTGAATTTCTAGTTTCACCCTTCTTCCCAATCTTCAATCTTTTTTCTTGAAATGATGAGGGATTTTTCTGGGGTTTTGATCTTTTGTTATTGTAGTTACTTTCATGGTTAACTGTACTTGCAATTTATGTGTGTATTTCTGTGATGATTTGAGAAAGGCTTTTGTAATTTAATTTGGGGAAATCAGTGTCAAAATTTGGGAAAACCAAATTGGCTGGGTTTTGAAGGATGAGATTTAGGTGAATTTGATTTTGGTATTGTTACTGGAGTGTTATAGGATATAAATTTGCAGTTTTAGACCATTATTTGGTTTGATCTTCTTAAAAGAGTTTTAAGAATGTGAAAGTCCCATTACACTATCAATTAGTATAAATGTAAAGTTGAAGAGTAGCTTTTAGTGTTTTGATGTGTAAATCATCAATATTTTATCTGAAATTAAGTAGGATAAGCTGTAAACTAATGTGTTGATAGAATTTATTAAGAGTTGAAACCCTTGGATTCTTGGACATGTGAACTACTTATACCAAATGTCAATCTTTGGCTTAAAGATTTTCTTTTGGTTTAAGTTTGATATGATGATATATTGAATATTGATATCCTATGATCAAGCTGTCTCAAGCAGGTTCTTCTTGTTTTTCTTTATATAATTGTTTCTAATCCACCCGTCATGAATGGGCACTACACTCATATTATGTGTTCTTCTGATGGTTAATTTTGACACTAGTTATTTAAAATACAATTTACAAACTCTCTGGTGTCACTGGTTCGAGCTTGGCCATTTATGTAACCTGCCTTGTTAAAGTCATAATGACATGAAATTGGGTAGGGTTGGTCTACACTTATAATACAGAAAGCTCGATCTTAAGGGAACAAGGGTAAATCCATCTGTCTCGGGTGAAATTCAAACATAACTAAAGGCAAGTTCTTTGTATTGAAATATATCAGATGGGATACATTTCATTAAGATGTGTGTGTGTGTATACCACAAAAACACCTATAGTATATTGCATTGTAATAGTTCAATATACAATATACTCTCATATTTTCCAACTGAGACTACCCCCCGCAAGTTAGATGAAACTGGTTATTTAGTAACTATATGCACATCCAGTATAGCAAATTCTTGTTAGACTGCAAGTTAACATTTGATATTTTGTATTGTCAAAATAGACTGTGGATGATGATGGCGATGAACAACGATCTTTTTGTCATAAATTAGTTGGGGATGGCTAAAAATGAACCCCATATCTGTGTCACCTCCCCCCCCCCAAAAAAAAAAGGAGGAAAAAACCACCTACGGGTGGATATACTGGGCTTGTTTTGTTTGGAAAGCAACTCATTTTGGAATGGACCAAATCGGAACCATAACTTTCTTGAAAGATTGTTCTGCTTTTGCTGCTGTTGTCTGTTCTGTCATGCTGTAAACTTTTGCACCATATGTAGCTTCTTTTCAAGATTGAGATCAAGGAAGTTGTGTATATATGAAGCTCATGTTATATTCTTCTGTTATTCAGCTTAATTGTTAAATTTTTTGGTCAGTTTTATAATGAAGAGGGTCTAGTTTCATGCTAGTGATGCTTCATTTAGATTCAAAAAATAATTAAAATCATTTAATTCAGGCTGCAAAGGTGTAGTTTGAGAAAAAAAGCTATATTATTTGAGTTCGTATCTGCGTAAATCAAATATTTTCATGTACTACTCAAAACGGGTATCATCCGTACCCGCTCAATTTGCATACGGTGATACGGATATTAAACGTTAAAGAATAAATTTGATAACCACAATCTATAGTTTCATCTTCTACCACCAAGTAATCATGAACTTATTCTTCCTTAAAAGTTCATGGTATGTTGAGTTCTTAACTTTTTTGCTTACATAGGATCCCGATAATCGGAGGGAAGTCGTTAGATCTACACCGGCTGTTTATAGAGGTCACATCACGAGGTGGCATTGAAAAGGTATGATTTTTATTTATATACCAGAACAAACAACGCAAAGATTCAGAATCTTTTTCTTTCTTAGTGAATTCGCAAGTGGAATAATGAATCATAATTTCTCATAACAAAATAAAACTAAAAAGTCTGAATTGGCCCATTTGCAAAAAAATGGTAAAACAAACAAATTATCGGACTTTTTTTATAACAAAATATAACTCGACATTCATTTTCTGTCAAGTTGTTTTACAGATTGTGAGTGATCGAAGATGGAAAGAAGTGATGGCTGTCTTCAAATTTGGTCCTACAATAACCAACGCGTCTTTTGTCTTGCGAAAATACTATCTCTCGTTGCTTTATCATTTTGAGCAGGTTTATTACTTTCGAAAGAAGACCCCCACTATCGTTCCTGCTGGTACTTCATTCTTGAACATTTTTTTTTATCTTTATGTTTCTTTAAATTTTATTTAACATTTAAAAGGTTTATGATTTTATTTGCCCTTCTTGACAGATGCTACAAACAGGCTCTCGGATGGATCTGGTTCTGTTAAGAACCTGTTTTCTGGTCAGGTTACTATGTGATTTCATGTATTTGTTCTGTCCCATTAAATTGCAACTTTTTTATCTTTCGTAAATGACTATCAATGGAATTTCTTAAATACCCATCAAAAATGAAAAAATAGGCGAAAGTTATGAATTCCTTGTAATATTGGCAGTGGGCAAATAAGTAATTTTGGACTAGAAAGCCACGGTAGAAAGAAATGTTGCAATTTTTTTGGGACATCGAATAACACCATGTTCTCGAATTTGAGAAGAAAAGAAAGGAAAGGAAAGGAAATGGGAGGGAAGATATTGGAATTGAAAGAGAGTTTTTTTTTTGTATCTGTGTTCTTGAAATGGAAGGGAAGGAATGAAAAAGAAACAAATTTTCATGTTCTTGAACCGCAGAGCAATGAAAAGAAAGATGTCATTTTTACAAATATACCCTTTATATTTGTATTTGTCACTTTTTCTTATGAGGGTATTTTTGTCATAAAGAATGCAATGGGAAAAAAGGTTTTTGTATGTGTTCTTGAAACAGAAGGGAATGAATGAAAAAGGAACAATTTTTCATGTTTCTTGAGCCGAAGAAATGAAAGGAAAGATGTCATTTTTACAAATATACCCTTTATATTTGTTTTTCTCACCTTTTCTTATGAGGGTATGATTGTCATAAAGAATGGAATGGGAAGAAAGTTTTTTTATTTGTTTTCTTGAAATGGAAGGGAAGGAATGAAGAGGAAACAAATTTTCATGTTCTTGAACCGGAGAGAAATGAAAGGAAAGATGTCATTTTTACGAATATACCCTTTATATTTGTTTTTCTCACCTTTTTATGAGGGTATTTTTGTCATAAAAGATCGTAGAATCCTTACTGATCTTCTTTCCATCCATTTCTTCCCACATTTGGGAAGAAACATAGATGATATTTTCATTTCCTTTTCCTCCTAAAAAGTTAAGAGAACACACGTTTTTTTTTGTTTTCCGCTCATTTCCTTTCTTTTTTCCTTCCAAAAAAGGGTTTCTAGAAAACGCTCGATGTGTTGATAGTGTGTCATTGAAACAAAGGATATTTGTCTTTTTTATTGCAGGAAGACGAATGGTTGAGGTTGGTGGACAAGTAACTGGAACCATTGATAAAAGATTCGATCATGGTTATGTAGTTAGTGTGGATTTGGGATCCGAGAAGCTTTCAGGCTTTTTGTATCATCTTCCATCCGATTCTCCGGCTCCTTCTCATGGGACCCACAATATGTATCAGCTTGCACTAAGGGAACCTTCACCTGAGCCAGATACGAGTGGCTATGATGTGTTTTTCACCGAGCATTATATCAGGTTAAAGCCTTTGTACCACGGGCAGGAGAATGTTATCCGTAAAAGAATTCAAGTTTTATGGAGCACTTTGACAGAAGAGGAGAAACAGGTAAATACCCTTATTCATTTGTCTAATTGTACTAATAGACTGCTTTATAGGACTTGAGTTTATAGGACTAGACAGTTGTACTAATAGACACTTTGAAATAAAGTGTTATATTAGCTTTTTTTACAGAAATATCTTATGAACACCATCTTTTTATATGGTACTTAATGTCATAAAAGACTAATATAACGATTTATTTTAAAACTAGCATCTCCAATGGAGTGACTTGTAAGAATCTCTTTTTTGCACTTTTTTGGTCTGTCATTGCCAACTCAGCAATATGAGAATAGCATAAGACTACAACGGAAGAATAATATGGATATAAAAATCAAAAAATCTATAAAAAAACTAATAATACGTGATTTCATACAAAATTCAAGGCTCTTGTACAAGAACTCCAAGTATGTGGTGACTTGTAAGATTTATCTGATTCTCTCCAATGGTAGTTCTTATAAGTCACTACACTTTTTACTTAAAGAACCTTCCATTAGAGATGTTGTAGATGCCCAAAAGTTTCTTGTCAACTTATTGCAACACATTTACATATGACGCACTATAACATCCCAGAACAACCATATCAGATATTGTTCGCTTTGTCCATACACCTGGACTAACGGTTTTAAAACGTGTCTGATAAAGGAGGTATCCCAGTCCCTTATAAGGCGACTTTCATTCCCCTCCCCAACCAGTGTGGGATCTTACATGCACAATTGTCAGACAGTCTATTAGGACACTTAAACATTTCCGACTTTTATAAAGCTGATTTTGTTGCAGCTATTCTGCTTTTTTCACTAATTTTCGTTTATGATCAAAAGATGTGTATCAGAAACTTGAGTAAACCAATGTTTTGAAGAAAAGTTCTTTTGTGTTGTAGGTTTATCAGGAAAAGGGATCAAGAGGCAAGGAAAGATAGATTTACTTCAAAGACTCAAGACTCGCATCGGCTAGTGCTAGTAGGCTGCGGGCAATCTCTTCTTCTCCTCTCATTTGTAGTAGACTCTTGGTTTGTTGTTGTACTTTGTCTTTGTTTCCGGTATGTTGTAGTTTAGATTGCTTGGAGAAAGAGTTTGTTTTCTCCAATCACGATGTGCGAAATTTGCCAAAAAAATCGTGGGTTTTTTTGTTTAAATTTTTTAACATCGCATCACTGACTGAATCTTGAATTCTTGATTTTGATACGAGCAAGGCTGAACTCGTTGGCACAATAGGTGTGTGTTGGGTGGTTCACACAATCTTCTTGTGATCGAGTCAAATGTGTTAAAGACTGTTCATGTGTGACTTGAGCCGGTTTGCATTTTGTAGACCAGCACTAAATGCAAACCAGCTCAAATCATGAGACCATTTGACACATCAACGAAATGGGGATTTTGTGGTCATATTTGCTTTTTAGACCCCTTCTAAATGCAAACGTAAGTTTGGTCTAAAACAAAAGTCCATGTACTTGGTCTTCAATCTTGGTTCAAGTCAATTGTCAATTTGTCATTGTGAAATTGGGTCAAACCTCTAGAATTTCTTGAACTTTGACCACCGCCCCTTGTGGTCACAATGGTTATCTTTATTTTCTTCAAGTTTTTTTGGGGAAAGATAATTTTTTTTTTTAACTTTCTTATAAAAAATAATTTCTATTTAATATAAATTATTTAGAAAGAGAATAAATTCCAAAAATAAGTACAATTGTTAGAAAAGAAAGCAATCCCATGTCACATGATATCCAAGGTTTTTGAATGCTTTTTGTGGGTTTAAATTTAAACAAACAAATGCAAATAATAATTTCTACATCACTCTCATCACATGACAATCTTTAAAAACATATTGTTTTTGCCTTTTCTTTTATTACCTACAATTACAAACACACACTATAAATAAATAAAAAAATTATTAATTATTTGACATAAAAGATTCTTAAAAATTAAAAATAATTTAGGTTGGTTTAATGGGTCTGTTAACGAACCCAACTCAGTACAAAGGCTTATTTGACATAAAACACATCCTTTTGTCTTACTAAAACGTAATTGTTAATGACATAAATGAATGAATTCAACTTATTTTATACTTTGTAGGATGTAAATTTTTTTGTATGTTATCATATTAAATGTAAATTTTTATATCTAATCTACATAATAGAGTTTTTTTAATTAAATTATGTATCAAATAGAAAATTGTTGTATTTTAGGACCAACTCTTAAAAAATATGCATTTACATTGACAATGTATTAATTTTTATAGAAATTTAATGCCAACCATATTAAATGAAGAGTTTTTGTAACTTCTTATGCTTCATAAATTCCAATTTCTTCTTACATAGAATATGTCAACAATATAACTTTTGGATACCAAGAGATTGAATTCATAACTTGTCATCAATACTTGTTATAAAAACCAAAGAAAAAGAAACCGAAAGAACACAAATGTCTAAACTCACTGTTCTTGTCCATCCATTCCTGATGCGACATCAAATGGACTGATAATCAAAGTTATGTTGAAACGAACAAGACATTATAGAAATAAATTTGACTTATATGTTTAATTTATTCGTTTTAAATGTATTTGACGTGTTAGTTGACTTTTTTTTAATCCTAATTAAAATTTATTATAAATTTTCTATAAATAATCCCATAACCATAAGAAATAGATGATCACATAAATTATAGTTATTACAAAGTGATTGATAATTTTTCTATAAAAGATGTAAATGCAATCAATGGAGGCATATTTTTTTATTTATAAGAAGCGATTTTAAACAATAAAAACACATTTAAATATTATTTTATCATATGTTATCTATTTTTCGTTTATAAAAATGTTATATATATCTTTTTGAAACATATTAGGTAAAATTGTAAAGGGTAAAAATGGAAAAGGAAAAAAGGGAATCAAAATGAAACTTAAAATTGGCGTGTGAGAGAAGGATAGTAATTAAAATGACTTAATTAAGACAATTAATTAAGGCATTTATTAAAAGGATGAGTATTATGATCACAACCGTTGGATCATGACAATCATCAATCAAGCTAATTGATCAAATAAGACCTCACTTCCATACTAGTTATGACTTTAAATATCAAATATATAACTTTTAGTCCATATGTTTATAGTCTTCATACAAGTTTAGTCCATTGATTATTTTTTGTTAAGTTTAGTTCATTGGTTTATAGTCTTTAGATAAGCTTAGTCCATCGATTATTTTTTGGTGTTGTCGTGGTCGTCATCCTCTTTAATCTATTTGATAGAAAATGATCTAAACTGTGAATTAAGACAC
The DNA here is from genome assembly GCA_036898165.1 of Silybum marianum. Lineage (NCBI taxonomy): Eukaryota > Viridiplantae > Streptophyta > Magnoliopsida > Asterales > Asteraceae > Silybum > Silybum marianum. The sequence continues at coordinate 324,726 of CM072533.1, read as the reverse complement.
ACACATACATTTGTATTACATGTGATTTGGTCATTTTATTGTTTGTTGCACCCCCAAACTATCTCTCTTTCTCTTCCTAGTTAACTGTTGTAAGTTGTAACTATAAAATTAATCACATCAATTAGATCTATTAATGTTGTATTTTCAGCACTCATTTTATGAAGGAAAGAAAAGAAAGGGAAAACTGAGAAAAAAAATTGTGTTCTTGATTTTTTTTTTTATGAGAGAAAGGAAGGAAAATAAAGCCTAGTTTCCTTCCACAACTTTCCTCTTAAACGTGGGAGAAAAGAAAAGAAGAGAAAAAGAAAAAAACTAAAATTAAAATCATTTAAAAATTTATCAAAAATCAAGATTAAAAAGTTACCCGGTCTTCCATTTTAAATGATATAAATGACATCTCTTTTTTCCTTTCTCTCTTGTTCAATTTTTTTTTCCTTCGTTTTTCTTCCAAGAACATAAATAAATAAAATTAATTTGCTTTACTTTCTTTTCTCTTTTTTTTTTCTTTTTTTTCCTTGCTTTTCTCTTTGAATTCAATAACACAAAGGAATTGATAAAGTGATATTTAAAATTTTCATTTAGGGGTTCTCCTAGATGTCACACACATCCACTCTCTCTATATTAATGTGCTATCCTTTAACTTTTAATCTTGTTTTGATTTGTTTTTGTAATTTTTATTGTAACTTTGTAATACAATTATCAAAATTTGATTTTACAAATGCATGTATGTAAATATTTAAAATTGAAATTATTTTGATCCGATATCTAAATTAAAGTAAAATAGCTAACTAATAAATCGTTTTCTAAAATTCGAATATCATCAATAGAGATATATAAGGATGTGGAAAATAAATTCAAAAATCAAATTGTGATGATCTATTGAGATAATTAGGGGGGAAATGGTTGAATTTGATTGGATGTTTGACTCCAATTACTAAACTAATTTGACCAAAATTAGGAAACTGTTTGGAGATAATAATCCATCAATTACAACAAGAGAAATTCAAGGGAATCATCAACTCACCTCTTCCATTTCTTTTTTATTATATATAGAAATTATTTCATTTCAATAATTCTGTTAAATTTATTGTGTATACATATATGTATGTATCTTTACTTTACTATAAACTATATGATTGAATTTTTTAAATATCTTATTAACAATTCTTTAGTAATATACATATAATCTTTTAGCTTTCAAGTTTATATGTAAGTATTGTATATATGTAACTTTTTAAAACTTTTAAAACTCAATATTGTTAACTAATAACTAATTAATAAATATGTTTGAATACTTGATAAGTACGGGATCATGTGAGAAGAAAAGTTAAGGTGAGAAGCGTAAGAAATGATGTGAAACCTTGATCATTTTTAATCTCACACTCATTCATGAATTATGCTACTTACAAGACTTGATCTGGTGCTTCTCGGTGCATCTCATTAGTGTCGGTCTTCATTTAAGACTAATCCAAGGGTCCAGATCCCTTCTTATGTGTCTTACCATAACTTCTCTTCTCATCTAAACTCAAGCCATACTTGATAATCATTGCGTCTAATACAACATAATACTCAATTATTACTTTTACAAAAAAATAGCACTCATATTTATAACTGAAATAAATTATTTCAACCAGCAATGTAATTATGTAAATATGTTCTCCTATCATTTGTAATTGCTAGTTTGTTCAAAAAATTAAAGATTTTTCTTATAATAAGATGTATTTGATATTCTTTGTTTATAATAAAATATTATATCCTACTATAATACAAATACTATATATATATATACATACATACATATTCTTTGTTCATTTAATTTTTCAATAATCCCTTTAGCATATTAATTAAAAAAAGTTAAGAGCCGTTTATCAAATGCTTAATCAGGTAACCGATTATCAAGTCACATAATTATCCTACCGAATAAATATGACAAGTATCAATAATTTTAACTGGTAAGAACGAAAACAATGACCAAAAGTCTTACAGGGTTAGTGAGAACCGCACTTTTACCATAGTTAGCGCTTACCGGGTAAATCATTCTTTTTATTATTATGATAAAAAGAATTACCAAATTCTCTTTTGGCTAATTATCAATATTCTTCTAAAATCATTTATTTAGAATAAAACGATACATTTTTAATTGAATCGAGATATCAAAGATATTGGGTTGTTTTAATTGGAAAATAATTTATATCTTAAACCTTATATATGATACATAAATCTAAATAAATAAAAAATATAAGATTTACTTAGATATATAGAAACAACACTAAACATATTTAGCCCCTATACTATATGAAAGTTTTCTATTTTAACCTTTAACTATGACTTTAGTCAAATTGTATACAAGTCTTACATTATGCATTTATTGGACGTATTTTTCATTTTCCAAGAATGGAAATGTTTCAATCTAAAACAAATATACCACTCTTTATGTGATAATTGATAAACACACATAATATTTTTCTTGAAAATAAACAATAAAAAAGAATCTTACGAAAAAAGAAATATGTTATGTGTATCTTATATTAAGAAAAAAGAAAGATATTATGTATATCTCATAAATTGCAATATCTGATTTATTGTTTGATTTTGAAATGTATGAACTTAAGTGTACAAACTCTATCTTTGTTATTCATACTGAATGTATTCACTACTTATACCGAATGCGAGAAGTGTCACGCTCCTCTTTGTCGTCAGATGCATAATGAAAAATGAGTTTTTATTTGAATTTTCCTCTCTCTCAATATTTGATAAATTAACTAGTTGATAACATAACTGTTGTTTAATAAGCTTGTTGTTAGTTAACAAATAACCCTTTTTAATCAATAACAAATTTTCAATAAAAGATTACCATAAACCTTAGTTAATAACAAGTAACTAGTTTTACATAATTTTTTTAAAGAAAAAGTTAACATAAAAACTTTTCAAAAACATAAATGTTGCAAGTTTTTAAGATACAATACATAATTTTGCATTTTCATTCTTCCCTTATATTGAGTTTTTTTTTCCTTTTCTACTGAAGAATGGGTTTTGTGTTTGATTAAGAACAATAATTTGCTTACAATAGATAAAATCAACTACTTTGATTAAGAACAATAATTTGCTTACAATAGATAAAATCAACTACTTTAATTAATCACAAATGTAAGCCTCAAGGAATGTAGTATAAAATATCATCTATTTCATATTCAAATTTAGACACCGGTGGTCGTGTGGGGATTAATCGATGCAATTAAGCTGACCCGGAATTTCATGATTACCAAAAAAAAAAATATTTTTTTGGCAAATTTAGCTTCAATCTTTTTCTTTTTAATTAACAATTGTACATCATTTAATTAACGTTGACTTAAAATATGCAAAAAATATTTTATTTTTTTACTTTTCAATATACAGCTACATTCTCTTTATAAAAATGATCACTAGTCAAATATTGCCTTTTAAGAAAAACAACACAATCCCCTCCAACTAAAAGAGCATCAAAAGAATATCAAATTTATTTGGCTAAATGTTAAACTATTACAAATGTGAAAAGGAATATAGTAGACTATTACAGGGACTGAATTCGTTCATCATGAAATTAAAAGGGCTAATTCGTATTAACACTAAATTGCAGTATAGGAGGAGCGACTTTTAAGTAACAATATTTTTGGTTTGAGGTGGGTAGTCAAGCAATTTAATTAAATTCTTAAGACGTGTGTGTATATATAATATATATACGTATATATATATATATTTACATATATATATATATATCTTTCTATGAGGAAGGAGTTAGAGAGATATTAGTGTGTGTGTGTGTGAGAGAGAGAGAGAGAAAGAGAAAGAGAGAAACCGGAATAAGAGGGAAGCGGAGGACGAACGTGATGGTCAATTTCTCTCAACACACATACATGGCAGTTGAGAATCGACTCAAGACCTTTGTTTTCTTTCTTCTTCATTCTCTTTTCTCACTTCCCAGATCTTCCAGCTGATTCTTGGAGCTGGGTTTCAAAGATTATTTCACACACACACACATATATATATATATAAAAGCAGTTGTATCGATTCTTAGAGAGAGAGAGAAAGAATTAAAAAAGAAAGAATATCCCCTTTTTTTGCTATGAAATCGTCTCTTCGTTTTATGTTCTTTCTTCGATCGTTATCTTGTGTTGGTTACGGTTTAGGGTTTTCTTCACTCTTCATTTGATCTTCTACAGTTTTCTGTCACAGCTGGTGAGTGTTTGTTTTTGATTGATTGATTGATTGATAGATGGAGAGAATAATCATGGAGGATGAAGATCGTCAAGAAGATGATACAATGATCGGAATCGGATCGCCTTTGAGTGAAGGAAAGATGGTGATAAAGCTCAAGATTCCGAAGCTGACGACGGCCGCGGCGGCGGCGGCCATGGAAGGTGAAAGATCGTCGTCGGAAGATGTGATCGGAAACTTGAGCTCGAAGAAAGAAGGAAAAAGGGTTTGTTTGGAATGTAAAAAGGAGTTCAGCTCAGGGAAAGCATTGGGTGGTCATATGAGGATTCATGTTCAATCTGCTAATCGAAACACCTTTCTGAAACCCTCGAAAACAACTAAGTTTAAGAAAGATTTCAACAATGGCGATGATAATGGAAGAAAAAAACCTAATTATAAAAAGAGTGTGAATGGTGAAGGTAAACCCATATGTTCTCTTTGTGGTAAGATTTTTCCATCCATGAAATCACTTTTTGGTCATATGAGGTGTCATCCTGAACGTCTATGGCGAGGTATTGTACCACCACCTGACACCCCCACCCCCACCACAACCGCCGCCGTATTCCGCCATACCTCATCTCCTTCTTCTTCTTCTTCATCGTCTTTTTCTGAAAATGGATTGAATTTTAATTATGAACAAGGTAGCAATATTAACGTTGACGATGATGGCGATCAGGTGGTTGTTGATTTGACCAAGTTTGTACGGGGGTGGACGGTCACTGAACGGAGAGGCCGTCGGTCGTTGAAAGCTGCTGATGAAGATGAGGTTTTACGGGAAGCGGTGGAGGATCTTATGAGCTTAGCTCATAGTGGTCCATCTATGGCGGATTCCGATTTTATCCAACGGCAGTTACAGCCGGAGGTGTTTGAAGGTACCAATAGTAGTTCTCCGACGAATAAAGATGATCAAATCGACGAGAAGTCGCCATCGATCGATCTTCGTGAAAAGGATAGTAGCATCATCGGATTGATAACGGAATTTGGGAAAAGAAAAGAAGAAATCGAAGGGAAATTACCGGTGGCGAAAGTGGAGATTGTTGATGGTACTGGTGGTGGTGGTGGTGGTATGAATATGATGATCAAGAATTTCTCCGATAACGAATCCGATAGCCGGAATACCAATGAACAGATGATGATTAGCTGCAAATATAAGAAGAATCCTTTTAATAATCCAAACAAGATCAAGAAAAGGAAGAAGATGAAGCTGATGATGGAATTGGAACAGGGATTTACACAAGAGATGGTTGGCGGCGGAGGAAGCGGAGGTCCGCCACCACCGCCGCCGCTGGTGACGTCGGAACAGCCGGAAAGTAAGTACAAATGCAGCACCTGCAACAAATCGTTTACCAGCCATCAAGCACTTGGTGGGCATAGGTCTAGCCACAACAAATCCAAGATTACACCAATTGATCAAGAAGATGATTACGACAGCTCTGTAATGAATCAAACCAGCGATAACGTGGAGATCAAGGAGGTTGAATTTGCCGGTGATGCTACGGCGACGGCGCCGGCGAGTAGTGTGTTATTACACCAATGCAAGATTTGTGACAAGATTTTTCCAACAGGACAAGCTTTAGGTGGGCACAAGAGGTGTCATTGGAATGGAGCCATTGAAGCACAAGCTCCTTCGAGTCAGGTTACTTCCACCGGAGAAGCAGGTAGTCAGACCGGCGGTGGTGGTGCTCGCCGGAGAATTCTTGATTTTGATCTGAATGAGGTTCCTACAGCTGCAATGATGGAAGATGAAGGTGGAAATGGAGGAAATGCAACTGGGTATGCTTCTTCATCATACAATTCAAATATGGGTTAGTTCTTTTTAGTGATTTTATGAAGCTTTTTTTCATTAGAATTGGTAGTAAAAAATACAGAAGAAATAAACTTCTGTTTTTCATGAAAAAATTGGTTACTTTTTTGAAGTGTTGAGAAAGATTATGTGTTGAATTTTGTTCATGGTGGAGTTGATGACATGCAAAAGTCTTGAGGGAAAGTTCCAAAATGACCTTATATTTTTGTTGGGTAGTGGGGATGATGATGATGATGATGATGATGATGATGATGGCATGATGTCATCTGCAAATGTACTAGGAATATATTGAAGAAGTTGAACTAGGATTTATCAAATCAATCACCACCTGTCTCAGTTTTCTGTGATTTTTGATCTTTAACTTTCTGCAAAGATTTTGTGATGTTCAATGTACCATATACCCCATCTATCTATCTATCTAACTTCCATTTCTTTTTTGATTTTAAAGAAAATCTTTTTCTTTTTTTGTGTGGAAAAAGATTATAATTCAATAAATTAAGCAAATACCCAATTGAACTTATGTTGAAAAAGTCTGAATGAGCTAGCTGATTTCAAGATTCCATTATAGATAAATGTTTCCACTTTGTGGTGATACATGTTTCAAGTATATAGAATGAAAATAGGTGGTATTTCTTTCAGTTCAAGTAAAACCTTTGTGTTTAAGGACATAAATCTTTGTGAAGAAAAAGAAAAGAATATTGTTGAAAGGTAGATAATAAATAATGGGTGAATGTAAGTAGGAAATATAGTTGGAAGTTGTGAGGTAACCAACCTAAAAGGTGGGGTAGTGGAAGAAGTCAAAGAAAGAAAGAAACCCATTCTTGTGGAGTAGAAACAAAATTACTAGAATACCCCAATCATCAATCTTGTTTTTTTTATATAGTTTCTTGCAAGAATCAAGAGAACTTGAGAATGGATGGTCTCTCTCTTTTTTCTGTTGTAGGAAGGCATTGTTTCTTGGTGACCAAGTTTTATGTAAAAGACACACCTAATACCTACACAATCCAAATCTAATACTAATATTTATGGTTTGAATAGATAAGAAATAAACTTTTAAAAAAATCATTTGAAACAGTATAATTTGGTTAAAGAAGACATGATACAATTTTATGGGTTTTTGATTAGTGTATCCACTTAATAAAAATCATGAGTCCTTTGCAGAATCTATTTTTGATACAAGATGTATAAAAAAGTTATATAGATAAAAGATCGTTTTAGTCATAAATCAAAAGGAAATGCTATCTTTAAAAAATATAAATGGATATGTCACCTTTTTAATCTTAAAAAGTAGAATGACATGGGGATTAGAAAAGTCTCCATACAAGTTGTACAAAAATAAAGGGCATGGCCATTAAGAATTTGAACAAGTTTTTGGTATATCAAAAATTCCATACACTTGAACCACTTCTAAAAGTGGTACTTGAAAATAGGTCAAAACAAATACATTTTAAAAAAGGTCTATTTTCAATTTCAAAAAACAAAGTATGGGTTTTGTGTTGTATACGTTAAACTTGTTTTTAGGTTAACATAAGATGAGAAGACAATCAAAGGACAAAACAAAAGCACTCTGCAACATAATGTGGCATAAAGGTTCATTTTGTGTTTGTAGACTAACTTTTTTTTACTACTTTTTCAAGACTTGTTGTTTAGCAATTTAATAAGTTTAATAAAACCATGAGCTTGTTTGGTCAGTTATACATCATTGTTTGGTAGTAACGTAATGATATAAAGTGATTCATTATGCATAAAACTCTCCTTAGAAACTTACCGAATAAGTTATTTTCTATATCATTAACGCTGTGTTCTCGAATTTGGAGAGAAAGGAAAGGATGGAAAAGAAAGGGAAGGAAAAGAAAGGAAAGGAAAATAAAAAAATTATTTGTGTTCTCGAAAGTGAAGTAAAAGAAAGAAAAGGAAAGCAAAGAAAATAATTTTCATGTTCTTAAAGAGGGGAGAAAGGAAAGGAAAACTGTCATTTTTACTAGTATGCCCTTAAAATTAATATAATATAGGATGAAAAACTGGATAGTTTTGTAATTTTATTAATTTTTTTAAATAATTTTAACTTTTTTCTTTCCTTTCCTTCCCTTTCCTCCCACATTTGGGAGGAATGGGAGGAAAGGTTTGGAAGGAAAATAAGCTTTAGTTTCCCTCCCTTTCCTTTCCTTTCTCTCCTAAAAAAGTTTCGAGAACACGAGGTTTTTTCACTTTCCTCCGCTTTTCCTCGCTTTCCTTTCTTTCGTTAAATGAGTTTCGAGAACACAGCGTAAAACATTACCAAACAATCATGCATAGCTGATCAAATAAGCTTACAGTCTCATTAAACTCATTAAGTTGCTAATAAACATGAACTAAGAAACATATATGAATAACCACCACCTTATATATCATCCTATATCTTACCCTCTTCCTCATTCATATACTATATCCCCTGTATAAAAAGGTATGAGTAAGATACACCATTTTTATTTTTGTGTTTGAAATATATTAGATCATTCATATTCCTCTAATTCAATTAAAAACATTCTATTAATGTAATTTGATTTGTCATTATTGTTCTAGTGTGTGTTTGTATAAGTATATGTGTTAAATTATAAGTTTTAGTTGAACATTTTATTTTTAACCACATATTAAATATTTTAAATAAATAATAAAATAATTCTACAAAAAAATTAACAAATTAATAAAATAGAATACATATTTAAACTGGGCCCTATATCCATTACAAACACAATTCCAACATTCTCAAATTTGACAAGGTGTTTGATATTGCCATGTCATATTGCAATTGTATCATTCTATTAAAGGGATTGTTATTTACTTGCAATTTATTTAAGATTATGATATCTCATATTCTTTTCATGAGATTGTTTTATGCTTATAATTTTATATAATATTCCCCAATAAAACTAGATAGTGTGAATCCAATATAAAAGTTGCATGTCAAGTTAGGAACAATAGAATTGATCATTGTAGCTTTGAGTCGAGACTAATCCAACTTTCTGTCCAACAAGTCTAACATAATAAATTTAAACCTGTTTTTACAAGCTTGATAACGTGTTCATACTCTCCCATTTTGAAAGAAGTTATTTCGAAAACAGATCGATGAAACATTTTATACTTTGAAAACAAGCAGCCACGGGCTAAACTTACTCATGGATTAACGATACTAAAAGATATTGTACAATAAAAATAAACACATAAATTATGTAAAACCATTCAATCATACATAATTTTTTCTCAACTTAAAATGTAAAGCAATAACAATATATAATGTTTAAGAGAAAAAAATATAGTTTCACAAGGAGTATGAACATTTTCTTTCATAGGATTTACCAATCTCCAAAGTCAAGGATTCTTCAACAAATAAATATATCACCACTTGATATTTTACAAATCAAGATTCAAGACATATTGTATAACATATTGCATATAATATATATTTGAAAGATGATTGGTACTCAATAGAGTGATTCCAACCTAAAGCCGCCAAGTGAACTATAATAATTTTCTAATAAGACATACTGTTAGAATTTTTCTTCGTACCCCTGCCCTCATTTATTTTAGAGTAAACTACGATTTTGGTCCCTGTGGTTTACCATTTATAACAATTTTGGTCCCTGTGGTTTAAAAACTGCTTTTTAGTCCCTGGGTTTCATTTTGCTTCTATTTTGGTCCTTACGTCTAACAGAGTTAACGGAGCCGTTAAAAAAGTTTTTAAATTTTTACATATTTAATCCTTGTGTTATATAAATTTTAAATATTTAATCCTAAATTTCATTTATTGTATTACTAACTATAATTTGGCACTTACATATATATATATATATATTATCATTTTTGTTTTTCCTTCTTTAATATATATTAATACCATAAATATGTTATTTTTTAAATATATTTTGATACTTTTTTATATATTTATAATTACTAAAAATAAATTACTTTTTTAATATTTTAATTAATAACTCTTTTTATTATTTAATCAAATTTTTAATATTTATTTAAAAGCAATTGATTTTTTATTAATTTTTTTTAAAACTGATTGGTTTAAAATGAGGAAAAAAATTGTGATTCGTTAAAATTATTGATAATGAGTGATATTTTTTTTTTCAAAATTTTATATTTATTTTAAATTGTCATTTGAAAAAGTTTTAAATAGAATTCGAGAAAAAGATATTTTATTTATACCCAATCGGTTGTTTTTATTAAATGCATTTTTTCAGATGCTAATTTAAAATAAATATAAAACTTTGAAAAAAACTCATCACTTATTTATCAATAATTTTAATGATTCGTAATTTTTTTTCTCATTTTAAACCAATCTGTTTATAAAAGAAGTTTAATAGTAATACCAACCGGTTTTAAATAAATAAATAAAACTTCGATTAAACGATAAAAAGAGTTATTAATTCAAATGATAATTTTTTATAAAACTTTGAAAAAAAACATCACTTATTTATCAATAATTTTAATAATTCACAATTTTTTTTCATTTTAAACCAATTCATTTTTTTTAAATTAACTAAAAAATCAACCGTTTTTAAATAAATTACAAAACTTTGATTAAATAATAAAAAGAGTTATTAATTAAAAATATTAAAAAAGTTATTTATTTTAGTAATGATAAGTAAATAAAAAAAGTATCAAAATATATATAAAAAAATAACATGTATATAGTATTAAAATATATTAAAGAGGAAAAACAAAAATGATTATAAATGTCAAATTTTAGTTAGTAATATAATAAATGAAATTTATGATTAAATATTTAAAATTTATATAACACAAGGACTAAAGATGTAAATTTTCAAAACTTTTTTAACAGCTCCGTTAACTCTGTTAGATGTAAGGACTGAAATGGAAGGAAAATGAAACCACAGGGACCAAAAAAGCAGTTTTTAAACCACAGGGACCAAAATCGTTATAAATTGTAAACCACAAGGACCAAAATCGTAGTTTACTCTTTATTTTAATAGGCTAACCTGTCTACCCATATCCACCCATTTTTTTTAGTATGGTAGTTTAAATCCGTATTCTATCAGATCGTCCTGTCTATTAACAACTTAAGACACAAAAGAAGTCATAGGAATCAACTGGTTTTCATACTAAAAAACTACCAAGATAAAGGTTGGTCCGTGAAACTAGAAAAACCTTGCTAAGTGGCCGTTTACTCAAACACTTATCCGATAAGCATTTATCTGTAAGATTTAACACAATCACTTACACAAGATTTTAGTCCCATCAAAACGGCATTGTATGCGATAATTTACCTGGTAAGCGCTAACTAGGTAAAGTCGTTACCCTCACTTGGGTAAGATTATCGGTACTTGTCATGTTCATCCAATAATGCAATGTAACTTGATTAGCATTCACAGGCTAAAAACGACCCCTGACCCGCATGAAATGAAACTCAAGAAACAAACACAAAAAAGTGCAAGCAGAGGCTGCTTCCATCCAAATCCGTACTTTCCAAGAATCGCAAAACCAAATTTCAAGATTAGGCCAAGCAATCGATAGAAAGAAGATAGTTTCACTTCCTATTATCATCATTCATCATATTCTAAAAGCAAATTAACAGACAAAAATGATTCATGAAACCCACCCCCTTACAAAACAACATCACATATTTTAACCAAAAAAAAGGTCGAATGTTACAACCGCTTACGACTACGTGGGTACAACCTCCACTTTATGGGACGAAAATTGCAGGTAAAAGGTTACAAGCAATAGTATCAACTGGATCATAAAATATGAAGTAAATTTACATACCCTATTTCCCAGTTTCTTTACGTCTTCTTTTGTCTCCAATTTTGAATTCAAAGCCTGATTCTTTGCTGATATTTCTATGTTCTTTTGACGTAAATTAAGTTTGATTTCATGCAACCGGCTTTTGTTTGTTGTGGTTATTACAACATATTCCACCTGAGCTTGGATCGTTTTCTTCAACAGATCCTCGAGCTTCTTGTTAGCTTCTCCAGAAGCCAAGGTGGATTCTGGTTCTGAAATCTTGGAATCATCTTTCCCAACTTCCTTCAATCTCTGCACTTCTGCCATGCACAAACAGATCTCATAAGCAATAGGAATCAATCATTTGTCAATGGATGCAGATAAATTTGATCACTTTTAATAAAGAAAACATGATGAACATTAGTCTTGGTAGCAGAAGTCAGGTGCAGAGGCCTACTCGTTCCAAGGTGCAAGATGCAGACAGTTAATTCAAACGAAATAAAACACGTTTCAGTCTTTATATATCGGGAATGTAAGCCCCAGGGCATGTTAGTTAGCAGCTTAATGAGCTTAATGAGACTCACAGCTTATTCGGTCAGCTATATACAATTGTTTGGTAGTGGCTATTCAGTAAGCTTTTTGGTGGGAGCTTTATGCAGAAAGAAGTTTCTTCCAAACCTGTCTCTCCCAATTAAAAAACACGAACTAACGCACCTTCCATCTATGAAAAAACCCTCACAAACACCTCCCCCATCTATACAGATAGATTAATCCACACAGACAGCTTTATTCATACAGGACTTAAAGGAAAACCAACCAAACAGCCCCTCAGTCAAATATGGATAGATGATGGGTAGAAATACTTGGTAAAATAATGGGATATCATAACTATCTCATCCTAAACCTACATGCTATATAAAGAAGCTACCATTAGAGCTAAAACACAGGCCACTGACAGAATAAACTAATAGAATGCATATCTTCTTGAAAATAGGTAACAATTGAATACAAAAAACTCAATGATCGAGTTACCATCAGAAATTATTTGAAATGAATGAAGATTAAAAAGTAGAATGATTCCAGTATTATTGAAAAAACAAAGTGCAGAGGTCAACAAGCTACCTCTAACAAGTTTCTCCTGAACAGAATTGAGTCCTGTGAGAGATTTTGCAACAATATCATCCAGGTCCACAGAGTTCTCAGCCGCTACCTCTGCTTGTGAAACATCTCCAAATTCAGCATAACTTATGAATTCAGCAGTTCCCGCATCTTCGTTTAAATGTTCATCATTCATGAACCTGCCACCACTCTGTTTACCTTTCGATGCTATAGAGCTAGTGCCCTGCACAAAGACAAAGTTGGAGCTTCGAGAGTCAGATCCGATGCTCGAATGAGAGTTTTCCATCTCCATTTTGAATCCCCTAGCCTTCTTGCTGGTTCCAATTACACCATTCCTCTGACGATCACCAGATACAATGGAAATGCCCGAATTTCTCCCATTTAAACTAATTATCTCATGTTTCTTTCTTGGAGCACCAGCTGCAGTCGAAGACCTGCTACTATGATCCTCACTGTTATCCGAATCTTCCCTAGTACCAAAATCAGGTCGACCTCCCAATTCAGAATCATCGTAAAGGATATTACTAACTGGAGAATTACCATTAAAATTCACCGTAGTATTTAACGATGAGAAAGAACCATCACTCTCTGACAAATCCCCATTTTTTCTACCATCTAAGTTACTACCTGTTTTCTTAACAAGTTCCCTAGGTTTCCTTCTCCATTTTCTCAATTCCTGCAGCTTAATGACAGCCCCTTCAGAAGACATCACAGTCTCGGAAGGTGACATCCCCATGGTTTATAACCTTACCATTAACAGATTATCATCCATCGAATGTAGTGAAGAACATTCACTTCCTAAATTCTACTGATTGTGTAATTATATAAACGAGAAACAAAAAGACAAAAAAAAAACGATCGAAATCCCTAGCCGATAATTCAGATCAAGATCGATATGAAAATTGAAACAACAATCATCATCTCCGTTTGTTGGAAACTGAATCAGGGGGGGAGATGTTAACTTTTGTGAAGGAAATTAAATCTGAAAATTTTCCAATTGGGTAGTAATTGGATTGGATTGAAGTGAACAGCAATGGCGTTATCTTTCAGTTCCAGAAGATGTTAACTGAAAAATTGGGGTGATTAAATAAGTGAAGAAAAAGTGTAAATAAGAAGAAAAGGAGAGTTGAACGTACCTTAGTTTCCATAAGAGAAGCTTAAATGATGCTGAATTGGAAGAACTGGAACCCTAAATTTGGAATGGATATGGAAATGGAAGTTGTAGCCATTTGGAAAAACGTATAGTTAGAAAATAATTATTGTATAAATAAATATAAATATTCGAACGTGGAGAGTGGGCATAGCGCAGGTATAAGTAGTGGGCCAAGTGTATCGACAATAACCGTCACGCTGGAAGTCACGTGACGTGGGTCCTACTTACTCCTATACTTTATGCCTCGTCATCATACTAACACAAGTAAATTACAATTTTCATCCTTAGGATTTGTAAAAAATGCGATTTTAGTCCCTTCTGTCAGGTATCCGTCCCATGTACCAAACGCACCCTAAATTATAAAGTATAAGAACGAAAAAAATGCAAAATTATTAATAAACATAGGGACAAAAATTGTAACTTATTCTATGTTAATACTAATTTAGTACTTTCTCCCAAAACAAATGTAAAAAATGCACAATAATTTAATTAAAATGTATGATTACACGTTTTTAATTAAAAGCTTGAGATAATAGTTAATTTTTTGTTTGGTAAATCTTAATTGCACACATACCTAAAATGTTCGTATAACCTCTCTCGAGCTGGAATATAGACAAAGAAGTAAAAATGGGAAACGGGAAATAGCAGTGGACTATAAAAACCTCTTTTAAGAAAGAATGGTATACATAATACAGTGGTATATGTAGAATTTCAATTCGACATAAGTCTTTTAACACTTGAGTTATTTGAAATGAAAGAATGAGTGTTCATGAAACTACTACAAATGGCCATGGGAAATGAAACTATTGCCAAGGTCATCTTATAAACCAAAACTAAAGGTATCTAGAACGTTGACAAATAAACTGATCTTATTGAGGTCGTGTCCTTCCCAAAAAAAGAAGGGAATGGACCACAATACAGGACCATTTGCCTAACTTTGAATTCCTGGTTAAGAAAATGTGAGTCATTGATGTGCCATTCGTTCAGAATAAGAAAACACTATATTGTCCTTGAAAAATATATATATATTTCTATTTTATTGTTAGGCTTATCTTTCTGATACATAAAAGAAAATACGAAATAAACAATAAATACAATAAAATAATACCTTTTTTTTAACAGATTTATCTTAAGCATACAATTGTTTCAAGGCACCTATGTTCGAAATTAAAACAAAATTTCAAGCCTTGACTTTTCCAAAATTTGAAATAAAATCATAATTGATTAGTTTAACATTTATAGTATTATCTCTTTATTCAACATCATCTTAGAACACATAAAAAGACACTTCGTTCATAACTTCGTCCAAAAGTTTAGCTTCGAGTCAAAAGTTTAGCTTCGAGTCAGTGACTCAGTGTGGATTAGAAAAAGTAATGTCTTTTTAGAGAGTTAAAATATTTTAAAAGATTAAAATATATTTACACAATACTTAGGAAGACAACCTAGATAATGATACATTTAGACCACCTTTTAGGATTTATTTTCCCAAAAGTTCTTTAGAGTAAAAGATGTCTATATAGGATTTAGTTTTCAAAGCTTTGTAAACCGATTATTACACTGAAGATTGATCAAAAAGCCGCCACCTTCAACATTCGTTTTTTGTTGGTCAAGAAAAGAGTGATAGTTTTGACGACCTATAAGACATATTGTGATGTTATCAATTTTAAGTTCAATGTTCAAACAAGACAACTAATATAAAAAACTCTTTACAAACATAAAAACGCATTATAATACAAAACTATTGGTTTATATTATATAGTATCCTAGCTATGTATTAAAGTTCACTAGTTTGTATCAAGCTTCTTATCAGCTCTTCAAAATTCATTTTCTTACATTTGATAATCTTACTCTTCGCTAAAAAATTGTAAAAATAAAACTTTTTCACAAGCAACAGGTCTTATGAAACATCTGTATTCATGGGTAACAGGAAGGATTGTGTATATCTTACCATACTCATATCTCATTACCCTATTTTATGCAAGATTTACCATCTTCATTTATTTTGATTTGATTTATCAATATAAGAAGGTCGAGTAAAATACAAATTCTAACGATCAAACTAAGTCGAAAGGAAATTCGTAAGGCCATAAGGTGGAGGGGAACAAGAGGGCATCAAATGACACTGGTATCTTTCATCTCCAATTCTCAGTTAGTATAGGGGAGTACTATAATTCAGGGTCAAAAAAATTTGAATCATGAATTATATATATGAATCAGTAAGAAATATATACATACATACATACATGATAGATACAACAATTGAGAGATTTTCATAATCTATATATGCATGGGTGGATGTAGTGCTAAAAAGGAGTGGGGAAACTTACCCTTAGTCCCCCAGTCAAGAGTTAAAAAAAATTAGATATGTTAAAAAATAAATCAAAAATGCTAAACTTACCTTTAGTTCCCTCGGTAAATATTTTTCGAGAGACCCCATCTTGTCGGCGATTGCCAAAAACACTAAAAAAATTCTTTTGAAATCAACCGAAAAAGTTCTTCGAAATCAATAAAAACACTAAAAAAATTCTCGAAATCAACTAAAAGACTTTAAAAATCTCCTGAAACACGTCGGGTGACTTTACACACCTTTAGTTACTTTAATGATGACCCCACTGAATAAAAATCTTGGATCCACCACTGTATATATATATATATATATATGAATCAACATACCTCTTGGTTCTTGGGTTATTACTTATTATGTAACCTAATAGGTTGAAACTAAAGATCTCTTAGCTAAAGCCACTTTATGTTATGGAATGTGATCTTAATATTTAAAAGCATAAAACAAAAGGTTTTAGGTTCAATTCCATTTGGATGCACATTCATTTCTTAAAGATAATAAATACTAGCTCTGATATAATTAATATAGAACAATAAATATATAATACCCATTGATTTGAACTAACCAGGGGCGAAACACGAAAATTGAAGTTAAGGGGCCGAAATATAATATTAAAAATATTCAAGATCAAATAATGCGCATGCAAACTTTTTTTTCTATGATCTATTATTAAATTTTAGAAAAAATATTAGTTAATATAGACTAAAACATAGAACGCTAAACTTTTAAAACCATTTTATAAGATTGAATGTATAGGACCAAAAAACAAAAACATTATATTTAAAGACGTTGTAATAAGTTTATAAGATGATTTTGTGCGTCTTAACAAATTTTTTTAGGACATTTTAAATAAATAAAATGTCGATTTAGCAATTTTATAGGATTAAAAAATGTCATATAAAAAGATAAGTTCATATAATACTTTTGAGTGGTCTATAAATTTATTTACATCTTTAAATAAGAGGTTTTATTTTTTGGTCGTATAAAATAGTATATTAAGATCCTTAAAATTGATAAGATCCTAAATAATCTATTAAGATCTTTAGAAATTGATGAGATCCTAAATCAATTTTATATAGTGATAAATTTATTACTATGTTTTTAGATTTTTATAAATTAATAAAAAGAATTTTTAGATTAACAATGTATACTAACTTAAACATCATCTTTTTTATATTAATTTAGATTAACAATTAACCTTATACACTAACTTAAACATTATTTTTTTAATATTTTTTAAATTTAATATATAGTAAATGGGAAATAAAATTAATGGAAAAGTTTAAATTTAATCCATATAGTAAATGGGAAGAAAAAATTAATGGAAATGGAAAAATGGGCATTATGGGATTTGATCCCATGACCTAGAGGACAGGGCCCGGAGTTTTTAACCAACCAAGCTATGCTTAACATGTGATTTTAAATGATAATAAATGGTATTTGAGCAAAAACAACGAGGAGGCCATGGCCGCCATATGCCACCATGGTGTTCCGCCCATGGACCTAACAAAGATATGAGTTATGAGACGTTAAGAGTTGGTATATACGCCTATGCAAGAAAATATATATGAGAGTTAAAAATTAGTTGGAAATCCATTGTCAACAAGCATTTACATGGCTATGGAAAGACGTAATATAATTGGTTTCAATCAGACTGTCTTTTCTTGAAATATATATCAATAAGAGAAACATTTAGTTGAAAACGAACTAAATCAAAAAAATGTGGTTAAACAAATATGGAATTAAATAGTGGGGTGTTTTTAAGAAATGAAATTGATGGAAAGAAATGCCAAAAACAAGAAGTAAATGAAAAGGTGGTGTTAAAAAGAGGTCAGAATATATTCTTTTTTCCAGATAAGCATAATCATATCATTAAAGAAGGAACATGCAAATTACTACCAGAACATGGCTGCCTCTATCAATCCATATTCATTTCAAAGGCCCCCTCTCCCTATAAACTTGTCTAAAAACTTTTTATGCAATCATAATTATATATATATATATATATATATATATATAGAGAGAGAGAGAGAGAGAGATAGTACTAACTATGCAAGTATCCAACAGCTAGCAAACTATGATGAAGTGTTTGAATAAGTTTTAAGTTATTGATAGAAAAAGAGATTTGGAAGTTCCTTATAAGTTTTAAGTAGTGAGCTATCAATAACTTCTAATATGATTTTAAGTTATTTGGCCCGTCATTTGCTTTGGAGTGTCTTTTTAATTTGAAATGATTGTATAAAGCTCCCGTTAGAACGATACGTATTATATTATTAAACTAATTAAGATGCTAAGAAAGTGACCTGTGGATCTAGTTTAAGGGGCAAAAGAGTAATTTGAATGATGAGGGGATGGGGACATGGGGGTGCGGTGCTTATATTGGGGGGGTGTATTAAATGAAAGAGGGAAGTCTTATTGGAATGGTATCAATTATTCAAGCAAACAAACAGACGGTGGACTGGCCCCTGGTTCAGAGTTCCATGGCACCAAATAGTGACTGTCATGTTAGATGACGAACGTATATTTACAAGATTGCCCTTTGCTTGAGGGAATCAAGAAAATATTATATTTTGAATCAATGTTCTAATAGTAAGTGATATTTATTTAAAAGATTCTTCAAAAAATATATTTTTATACATTAAATTATAATTATATGTTTTGGTAGATTTTGAATAGTAAACTGCACAACATATAAAAAAAAGAAAGGTCTTTAACACAAGAAAATAATATTCTGCATGATTATTTTACATGGATTGTAAACACTCTACAGCTTCTTTTTAAGCCACTTGTGAAAATCTATATTTTATGCTTAAAACCCCTTTTTGGATCTACCCCCACAAACTCAACTGCTCCATGTTGATATACATACATATATATATATATATATATATATATATTTATATATATATATATATATAGAGAGAGAGAGAGAGAGAGATCTGTATTATTGTTAAGGTGATGTTGTGCTCCAATGATCTCAAACAGATACTGGTGTATGTGATGTCAAAAAAGTGTTGATTTCTTAAGGTCAGTTAACAGTGAAAAGCATAATGTGTTGTACTTCTGACTCATTAAGCCCCACAAATGATGCATTCTTCTTCATGCTCATCATGTCTGCTGAGTGCTGAATCAGTCTTCAATCACAGAAAAAACAGCTTTACATCATTTCTTTTGAGCACAAACACTAGAATCCAAGTTTCTTTCTTGATTCCCATTTCTGGTCAATAGTTTCTTCTTCAACCCATTTTCTTGAATGTGATATTGTGATTTCTTGAAACTGTTCTTTGAACATGAATGAAGAACAAGATTCACAATCATCATCATCCAACAAGATTTCTAAAGAAATCTCAGCCATTGATGCCACTGTTCACCTCACCATCAAGATACCAAATTTGGCATATAACTCCAGAAAAGATTTCTTGACCACCACCGTTGTTCCTACTACATCTTCTTCATATAACTCTCCATCATCTTCAGCTTTTGTTTCAGCCCTCCAATCACCTTACATATCTCCAAGAGCCACCGGAGATGACTCAAATCATCCACCCACCGCCACCGCCACCACCACACCCACTACATTTACTCAACCTTCCACTCCTGTATCCTATTCTGGGTCTCACTCCGATGACATTCCGAGCACTTCCTACACTCCCCCATCGGAAAGATTCGATTTTTCCGATGCCACCAAGATCAAGATTTCCGATAATGGTACTATTAACACAACTGCACCTCGTATTTCATTCTCGTTTCCGGTTCCTCGGATCTCTTTGGCAAAAGGGTCTGTATCACCGGCTTCTAGTGCCAAACTGAGGAGCTGTGATGTTTATATAGGATATCATGGGCAAAACCCGAACTTGATTCGATTCTGCAAATGGGTCAAGTCGGATCTTGAACTTCAAGGGATTGCTTGCTTTGTTGCAGACAGAGCCAAATATTCAGATTCTCAGAGCCATGAGATTGCTGATAGGGTGATTTGTTCAGTCACATTTGGGGTTGTGGTTGTCACCAAGTTTAGTCTTTTGGATTATCTCACTTGTGAAGAAATCAGATTTTTTGCTCAAAAGAAGAATCTGATTCCGATTTTCTTTGACACCAATCTTGATGAAGTTACCAATCTTGTTGCTAGAAATTCAGATGGTAAAGATTGTAAAGAGGCGATTGATGGGTTGATGAAATCTAATGAGTTTAAGTTGGAAGCAAATGAAGGGAATTGGAGAAGTTGTGTAGCTAGATCAGTTTGGATTTTAAGGGGAAAGTTTGGTAGGATGAGCTATTTCAATAAAGATATCGAAAATATCGATGAAATGCCGTTTCCGAAGAACAGATTTTTCGTTGGTAGAGAAAAGGAGCTTTCGGAGATCGAAAGTGTGTTTTTTGGAGAAAAGGAAAGCTCCATTGGTGTCATCAATGGAGGAACAACATCTGAAGGACTTGCAGATGAAGAAAGTGAAGCTTGGATTGAACCAAGAAGTTCATTGAAGAGGTCAAAATTCAAGAAAAACAAGAGCTTTGGAAGTAAGGTGGTGTGCATCAATGGCGGATCTGGAATGGGGAAGACAGAGGTGGCATTGGAGTTTGCTCATAGATATTCACAAAGATACAAGATGGTTATTTGGGTAGGTGGAGAAGCTCAGCATTTAAGGCAAAATCTTTTAAATTTGTCTATAAATTTGGGGTTAGATGTAAGTGCAGATGCTGAGAAAGAAAGAGGGAGGATTAGAACCTTTGAAGAACAAGAAACCGAAGCTTTTCGAAGAGTAAAACGAGAGTTGTTTCGCGAAATGCCGTATCTGTTAATCATAGATAATCTTGAAACCGAAAAAGAATGGTGGGAAGGGAAAGATCTACGCGATCTGATACCAAGAAATACCGGATCTTCACATGTGATTATCACAACAAAGCTTTCGAAAGTAATGAACTTTGAACCAATGCAACTTCAACCATTATCGTTATCCGATGCAATGCTGTTAATGAGAGGGAGACGAAGGAACGAATACCCATCTCAAGAAGTCGAAATTCTTGAAAAATTCGATCAGAAATTAAGGAGGTCGAGTTTCGGGTTATGGGTGATTGGTTGTTTGCTGTCTGAACTCACAATATCGCCTTCGGTTCTCTTTCAGTCAATCAACGAGATCCTTTTAGACGATGGTTCATCTCATTCAGACGAACCCTTTTGGGGAAACAATCGGTTTCTGCTTAAAGTTTTGATCTTTTGCATAACGATTCTACACGAAGCCAATGGAACTAAGAATCATCTCGCGTTCAAGATGCTTCTTGCCGGATCTTGGTTCGCCCCATCTCCCATTTCAGCAAATCTACTAGCTTCTGCAGCTACCCATATGAATCCATCCATAAACCGAATCAAGAAATGGGCAAAATGTATGAATTCGAGTTTCTTTTGTTGTTCGAGTTTCATAAACAGCCAGAAATGGAAAAGCGAAGAGGATTCAGCTCTTGTTTTAGTTAAGCTCGGTCTAGCTAAAAGAAGCAACAGATCACCCGGATGTTGGATCTTGATTCACCCGATAACTCAGATTTTCGCGAAACGAAAAGGGGGTTTAGTCGCGGCTAAATCAACCATTCACGCCATAAGAAAGATCGGTAACCCGATGTTGAATTCAGACCATCTTTGGGCTTCAGCTTTTCTAGTATTCGGGTTCAAATCCACACCACCATTTGTCCAACTAAAACCACTAGAAATGGTTCAATTCATCAAAAAGACAGCGATCCCTTTAGCGATTCGAGCATTTACAACATTTTCAAGATGTAATTCGGCCTTGGAGTTATTGAAAGTGTGCACAAATGTTCTTGAAGAAGTGGAGAAATCATTTGTGTCACAAATACAAGATTGGTGCCATGGATCTTTATGTTGGAAGAAGAAGAAGTTGAAAAAGGAGAGAATAGATGAGTATGTATGGCAAGATGTGACCCTTTTAAAGGCTACATTGTTGGAGACTCGAGCTATATTGTTAATGAGAGGTGGACATTTTGATCACGGTGAAGAGCTTTGTCGAACGTGTATTAGTATAAGGACCGTGATGCTTGGTCATAATCATGCGCAAACTTTGGCCGCTCAAGAAACGTTGTCGAAATTAGTAAGAATGAGGAGTAAGATATGAATGAATCCTTATCAAAAGATATGTACATTGATCAAGTTTTTACATTGTGTTAGTAGGAATTTCTGTTTTTTGGATCTTGTTAATGAATAGATACAACCATATAATTAATCCTAAATCCAATAAACTCGACCAAGCGATGGTGAACGTGGTGGTCTTGATGATTTGTCGTCGTAAGATATACGTCTTGAGCCGTGACTTCTAAGGCTCGAGGCTTGGCTTCGTGGCCAAGCCACACCACTCCTTGTTGATTGGGTAAGAGTCATTCTTTCTAACTTACCAGATAAGATTATTGGTTCTTACTATATTTTTTAGCTCTTACCATTTGTCGCGTTCATTAGGTAAACTGAGTAAGTGACATATGGTAATCGTCCATTTAATGTATTAATTGTGTTTTTTAATTTTTTTGAACAAAATAATAGAATATATTTTGGAAATTATAACTTTATAATAAAATGGGTTTTTGAAATTTGTTAAAGTGTTAGAAATATTTTAATGATATCACATTAATCTTTGAAACTTGGAAATGAAAACATTGTTTATGTCTTTGGGCTCATTTTAGTCATTGTTAACTTCTATAATAGGTATGTTATATATTTTTTTTAATTTGAAGAACTTTTTTAGAGGAAAATTTAGTATAACGATTGTTGTTTACCCTTTTGAATTCCTAAAATAACAGAATTATTAAAAAATACTTAAAAACTTTCAGTTACAAGAAATAAAGACAAATTAAATATGGCATTTGAATTATTGATTTCCCCATGGTATTGGTAGGATACAGAATATATCGTAAAGGAAGAAGCCTTCTTCATTCCAACACATTCCCAAATCCTAACTACCAATTACATTTAATTATTTTTATGGCACTTTTTTTTATGATAATAGTTTTCATTTTTCAAACGATTTCAAATGCAAAAGAAGCATTCAATTTTCAATTTTTTATTTGTGTTATTTCTTACACTACAACAAAAATTATTTTATAACATGCCTAAAATGAAAAAGAATCTTAAAATAATACTTTATATGACACAGGTTTATAAGACCAAACCAAAAATTGTTCTATCTAAAAGCATTGCAATAGATTTATAGGACGCTTTTAGACGTTTTAACAAGTTTTTACGACACTGTATCCTATTAGTTATTTTATAGGACACTTTTGAAAAATACCCTAGAAACAAAAGTGTCCTATAAAAATATAGGTTTATAGGACACTTTTCAAAAGTGTCATAAACAAAAGTGTCCTACAAAAATATAGGTTTATAGGACATTTTTCAAAAGTGTCCTATAAACAAAAGTATCCTATAAAAATATAGGTTTATAGACACTTTTCAAAAGTGTCATATGAAATAGTTAATAAAACACTTTTTTTTAAAGTATCATATAAAAAACTTGTTAAAACGCCTAAAAACGTTCTATAAACCTATTGTAACGTTTTTAAATATGACGTTTTATGGTTTGATTCTATAAACTTGTATCCTATAATGTATTTTTTTAGGACGTTTTTTTATTTTGGACAGCGTATAATATCATTTTTATTGTAGTGATAAGTATTAATCTTTTAAGTTAACAAAAATTAAGTAACTGTATTCTACACACGATATCATTTCATGTGAGATCAGTCAACAATTCAAATCCCTTTGTTTTTTTCTTAATTTTTTTGGATAAAAACTGCAAAAAGAAACCACTTGCTTGTTGCAAACCCAGCAACATATATTATCTTTCTTGAAGTAGTAGTTTTTACAAATTAATAATGAGTTTATTTCATATTATGTCCATTAATTACTTTCTGCCCGGGACTACCTGTATTAATAGATATATATTCTTTTAATTCTCATTACATTAGTATGTGATAACATTTAAAAACATTGTTTAATTAATTAATTAATTATAAAGGGATGTATTCATGTATGCATGCATGATATCTCATGGTGTCAAACCATGCAATATAATATTAATAGGTTTTAAAGTAAGGTTTAATTTGGCCTTTGCATATAAGAAAAAAACTAGTCAAAACACAGTCTCTCTTGTTTTTGAACAAGTAAGTAATTAAGGAAACAAAACCATGTGAAAATTAAAACTCATCTGTAATAATGGGATATGGAGGCCATTGGAAATCCCACAGAGTTTGACTCATGTAACATGCTTGAACCTCCAAATGGATGATGATGATGATGATGATGATGACCATGGTTTCTTCTCATACCATCATCAGCTTCATTTTCAGATGAATCATCAATTACTATTACCTTCTTGCTGCCTTCATTCTCCATGTTATTATCAATAATCGGCCTCAAATCACCAAGATTACTTGACTTGTTTGACGGGTGGACATTAAAATGTCGAAAATTGGAGCCATTTTGATGATGGTTAAAGATTACAGGTTGCTGATGATCACAAGGATAACCATATGAAGATACACGATATTGATCATCGTCATCCGTCTTCGCCACCACAGTCAAGTTTTTCCCCATAAGCCTTAGAACAGGTGTTGAAGAAGGACTAACAACAGATTCAAAATCGCGGTAAAATGGTAACTTTACCAAAGGCGGTTTAACAGTTTCAGGTGGTGGTGGTAACTTCGGGTACTCGGGTCTCCTGTTGGACTCAAAAGCTAGTTCCGTTTCATGGTGATATGAAGGAAGATTCTTAGAGAACACACTCTCCTTTCTAGAACAAACACAAGGCTGCTGCTCATCATTCTTGAAGCCTGTGAAGATTGCATGATCAACTGATCTCAAATTACTGGCATTCACATCTGAAGATTTCTGATCTACAACATTTGTGAAGCTTATTAAGTTGGTAGCAAATCCTACAGATAACTTGTGATCATCAGATCTTGTAGCAGATCTTGCCAAACTGGAACTTGAGATTGTTGAAATGGGAGAATCCAACATATCATGATGATGATGATGATGATGATGATATTGTTGTTCTTGATCACTTGATTGAAACCTACTTGTGGTTGTAAGTGATGAATTGGCTTGAACTTCTTCAGAAACCATATCATCTTCATCTCCACCAGGGCTAAGAGGTAGGAAGGATCCGGGTGGTCCAGGAATTGGTATTGGATCGATCTCGAGAAAATAATTACCTTCCTTTCCGATATCATCCATACATTCCTCTTCACCTTTATCCCCGATGATCATAATGTTATTCATGTCAAATTTGTTATCTAATCCACTCACCATCTTTGAAAACTCCATGAAACTTCTTCCATGAACATGATCAGAATGAGATTGGATTTCATCAGTTCTTGCAGATCCGACGTGATCAATAATCTCAAGTTCTTCTGAGGAATACCCATTTGAAGTACTCTTGGAAGTAATGGATTTCTTTTTCTTGGCTACTTCAACAACATTTACAATCTCAAAAGACAAATTCTCACTTGTGTTATCCTCTTCTATTCGTGATTTCTGTTTCGAAGAATCTTGATGAGATGGACCCATGACAGCATTTTCTTTCGATAAGGAATCAACACAAGATTTCTTGATCAGAGCTGAAAATTTCCTTTTCGGGTTTGCTGACGATGGATTATCTTGCAAAGATGAGAACTTGCCACCATTTGAACTAATTATACCCAGAGGATCTTCATAACTGTCCTGCAAAAGGGAGCCTTCTTTTGGCTTTGTCAACATTCGTGACCGCCTTTTCTTTGTAAGATGAGTTCGTTTAGAACACGCCCACGGTGGCCTTGTAATCGCCAAATCATCCATTTGCTTATGATCTCGAGCTTTCATGACTTTTTCATCTTCTTTATCCTGACTTTCTTCAATGACAACATCTTCTTCTTGGCCACCTATTGCCTGTTTATGAATGATCTAAAATTCATATATACTTCTATTAATTGTTCCTATTTCTATAAAATCTAAAGATCCTATAATCATAATCAAACAGAAAAAAGAAACTGTAACTAGTAATTAAAGAACTCAAAATAAGAATCTAACCTCAGAAACAGGATGATGAGGCTTTAAAGAACAGAACTTTTTGCTGTTCGGGTTAAGTTTAAAACTTTTGTCGCGATTTTTCTGCTTCTTTTTCTTCTTCTCCGCGATAATTTTACTCCCTTTTCCTCCTTTTTGCAACTTCCGAGTCTCAAGATGATCGAAAGTAGCGACTTTTGGCATCGACAAGATACGGACTTTTGTGCCATTTGTGTCAATATAAACGGTACCATCATGGTGATCAGTAACCTCAGGAACGAAAGTTGATTCTTGTTTCTTTTCTTGTGCTTGAAACTCGAGTTCTTGATCTGGGAAATTGGAATTAGTAGCCCAGCTTGTACCGTTTCTTCTATCGAGCTCTTCCACAGTACAACATGGAGCAGTTTTATATATATCCACCATTAACCTTGTCTTCCTAGGTTTGATCCTATGTTTAACGATTATCTTTTTGGGATTTGTAGTCCATTTCATACTCGATTCCTCAGATAAACAGCGATCAATGTGAGCGTTTAAGGTGGTGTTTGAAGAGGATGAGAAAGTCTTGCAAACTGGGCAAACTTTAGAAGCTAACATGGTCTCTGAGATAATTAAATTGTTCGGTGTCACCTCTTGCTGATCAACTCGTTCAACACCCGATTTTAATTTCATAACCAACTTGTATTTCTTAACCGTGGTTAAGTTAGTCGTGTTCAAAGTCTTCTGAGATGAAACTGCAGGGTGGGACTTCTTTGATTTTGTGTGAGCCAAGTCTTTTTCGATACTAGCTGTTAATTTTCCATCAGAAATGGTTACGATTTCTTCATCGGGTAAACGATTTTCAATAGCACATCTGGTACCAGATGGATTATTGATCAGTAGATCAAGAGACTGGAAAGGTGGCAATATGTTCTTCACACCATTTTGCAAGCAAAGTTGCAAATTTTCTTGAGAAAAAGGCCAATTAGAGGCGATATCCTTGGACCGAGAACCGAAAACATAATCTCTGCAACATAATCAAACCATAATCATCAGGGGTTTAAAACAATCAACATAAGAATCTTTATATCATATGCAGACAACAAGAAGCAAACCCCATGAAACCCAGAACAAAATTTACCAAGATATAGGTGATAAAATCATATCTATAAAGATGTAAGAATGAAGAACATGGATTGGGCAAAAATGTCAAACAAAAAAAGAAGCATGTTAATTGGTAAGAATAGAATCAAAGGCCAGATCTTTTTTCATGAAATCCAAGCCAAGTACTTACTCCAAGTGGTCAAAGAGAGCCTGAATCACAAAAATCACCCATTAACAGTGCTTCTTACAGTGGGATCTGATAACAGTAAAAATATGTCTTGAAATAAATTACAGTTATGAAAGTGAAGTAATTTATAGATAAGATCAATTTGTTCTTCACCTTATAGAGAAATTGGGAAGTGGGTTTTTGGTGTCATCAAGAAGAATAGCATCTATAGGCTTCTTCAGTAGATCTATGGCTGAAACAGAAGCAGGAGCTTTCTCACCATTATTGATGTTGAGTTCATGAGAAACTTGTTTTTGTTGATGATGATGATGATTTTGATAATCAGATGATGAAGGATCTGGTGGTGGATGATCATCAATGGATATCATCTGCTACAGATTATATTCTGTCTTCTTGTGCTGCCTTTATAACAGTTCCTCTCTCTTTAGAACTTGAAATTAAGCATTCTAAAATTATCCCACTAAAAGCATGCTTAGTGAGAGAGATAACTCCAAGTTAGAGCAACCTGCAGCAAAACATGTGAAGATGATGAAAAGGAATAGAGATCAAAGAGCCAAAAGTACCAGTAGTAGATTCTAGACCTCTCTAGATAAGACCATATTTTATGTGATCTTGAAGGCATCACAGAAAACTGTTTTTATTTATAATTTTTTTATTTATGTAAATCCGATTGAACAAGGAAAGAACCAGAATAGTTGGGAAAAGATCAACATCCACAAGTTAAAGGTTTGAACTTTAAGATGAAAAAAGAACATCAATAACTGTTATTTTATGTGGATATATATTATGGTTTTTAACCAAATTTAAAAACTGAATCTTGATAATTAACCACAACCCATTAGCATTAACATAATCCTAGAACAAAAAAAGATGGAATTCAAAGACTTGAAAATCAAGATGGGGGTTTTAAAGATTTGAACTTTTTCTTCAAGAATCATTCAGATTGTGATTAAGCAGACGATAAAGTCAAGATCCCCACACCATAACTTTAATTGGATGTGAAAACAGGAAGTTTTAGAGGAAATTTTAGAGCCAGATTGCTTGCTGGATCTTTGGGTCATGTTAGTGAACAGTAGAAGACAACAATTTAAAAATCAATCAAAAAGCAAGCAGCGTATTGAGTAATTGAAAGATCAACTAGTAATTTCAAAAGAGAAACCTCAAGAATCATGGTGAAGAGATCATAAAATCATGAACAAAAAAGCTTTCAACTGGGACTCAAATTTCACTTAAAACCCCCATTTTTATTTTTTATTTTTTGAAACAAAGAATTTATTTCAGATACACAAAAAGATTGAAATCTTGAATTACCTCCTAGATGAAAATTGAAATAGATTGTGGAGAGAAAATCTTTGAAAAGAAGTGCAGGAAGCAAAGCTTTAGCAGAAGAAAACAATTTAAGAAAAGAAATTGGAAGATGGATGATTAATTAATTAATTAATTCAAACCTATGAATGAAGCTTTGTTGGGTAAGAGAGGATAAGGGAGAAAGAAGGATTTAATTTGATGATGGTGGAGTAGAAGGAAACAGCAGCACATGAAAAGGAGTATTCATCTGTGCATCAAAAAGCAAGTTTCTACCACAGATTCATCATTCATACGTGAATACATGTGTTCTTGTTTCAGAGAGAGAGAGAGAGAGAGAGAGAGAGAGAGAGAGAGAGAGAATGAATGTATGTTTCAGAGAGAGAGAGAGAGAGAGAGAGAAGGGTGTTATGGGGAGTCTACAAAGCTGTCTAATCTTATACCTGCCCTACAACGCATTATTTTCTTTCTTTATTTATTGGTGATTTTGATCATGGGTGGTGCGAAATCCCACTTCTGCCCTTTTTTCCGTACCCATTTTACAGGTCACACCTCTCAAACATAAATATAAAATAATCCAATGATTTTTCATTTTTACTTTTTTTTAACTATCTACATATTTCTATTTACAAATTAGTCAAGAAACCATTTAACAAAATAATACCGTGTGATGTATTGAGATGAAAAATGGGATTACAACAAAGATAAATTTAGACAGCCCAAGGAGACACGTCACACACAAAAGGCAAGCAAAAGTCACAGCTTGTCACTGTAAGAAAAAGTTCTTACCGTGTTAAATTACGATTTATTTACTCAAACCAAATAAAAAATAAAATAATTTAGAATATGAATCGGTTTATAATTAGATGTAAAATAGTTTAAGAAATAAATTTTGATATAGGATGGTCATAAACCTTTGAAAAAAAGCCCTAAAAACACATTTTTAGTGTTTATTATTAATAACAAACAAAACCAAATCATGCAAAAGGATGCAAGAATTTCAACAAAATAATTTATGGCATTTTTAATGTCAAGAAAATATCTAAATTTAATATTATATATACATGTATATGGATATAATTATTTGTGTTGAATATTATATTTTAAGCATGAAAAGAAGGATACAAATTTGACCAAAGAGATAAAAATAAAAAATAAAAAAAAAAGTTGTCGAAGCAAAGATGCCATCACACCTCAAAACTTAATTCTTTTGTCCTCCAATAAAATATTGCAAAGGTTTGATTTTATTAGGGAAATCTATTGTATAAAGATGTTTATCAATCATATTTGTTCCATTATAATCATAATTCAACCAAATATTAAAGTACTATTAATTATTACGTATTAGTTGTCATTTTATGATGTATATATCTGAGGTGTTTGTTTCAAACCACATATAAATAATGAAGTCGAAAAGCATTTATCAATCTCATTTGATTTTTCGTCAACAATATTGGTGTCCTATCATATCAATTGTTCATGGTCGCGGGTCAGGTTGTCTATGTTCCATAATCATAATTAAAATCACATATGATCTGACTGTTTTTTTTTTGTTTTCTTATTTTGATCATGTTCTCATTTGATTCTTCCTTTTTGTGTTTGTAAATCCATATATATGTATCTCATTTTTTGAAAACTGCATTACTCACTTCAAAAGATAGTCTCGTATGATTGTTTCACGATAACCAATCTACATAGGTCATAACAGTTTTGAAGGTAATGTTTGGTTGGACAAAATCAGATAAAATTAAAATGACATTTTTTTTGTTGACTCGGTTTTATCGACTTGTTTAGATTCAAAATAGGGGCAATTGGAGTTTGTTAAAATGAAAAGACAAAACTACAAATGTACAAACTCATTTGATTAAGACTTATCTATTGTTATTGCTATCATCATCATCATCATCATCATCATCATTCTATTATAAATAATAAATAGTAATTGTAATAATGTATATCATGCATTTTGTATTTGTAAACCAAAAAAAGAAATTATAAAAATATCTGTAAAGAAGAATAATGGTATTCATGATTGTTTACATTCCAGTTTGTTTGAAACGAAAATTAACACAAAATTTCATTACATTTTATTTTGTTGTCTGTTAAACAAATATATGATCAAACTAGCTTTATTTTTATTTGGAACTCTCAAATAATTTCATTTTCAAAATCCCAACTTCAATAAGTCAGTAGCTTTTTAAATTAAAAGGTGACTAAATTTGCATTTCCAAAACTCTATGGGGCCTAACTGATTTTTATAGAAACTTATGTAATTGCAATCCCTGTTGAAGTTACATTTTAAAGAGTTCAAGGGTTAGTTTAAACATCCTGAATACTAATTTAATTAATAATAAAATTAATTAATAAGAAAATGGAAGTCAATGGAGCTCCAAATATACCCGGCTTTCGGACTCAAGTATTGGCTGGCTGGCTCACATCCATCCCACGCCAGCCAAGCCAACAATGTTTCAACACATTTGACTTTTAAACAAAAATCGTTTCATTTTTTTCAAGTCCTTTTTTGATGTAATGCAAGTCATACCTATCATTTGACATAGGATTTAACATTTAATTTGAATTTATCAAGCTTCAATTTTGTATTTTAACAAGTTTCAGTACACATGTTATAACTAGTGTTGTTTTAGATCATACAAAATTTGACAGAATTGTATAATGAAATCTGCATTTAATTTATCACGTGATTTTTCTCTCAATTCTTGCTAATTTAATGTTGTGTTTGTCTTCGATTACCTGTTAGCCATGTGACATGCTATAGCCTGACCTGATGTACGATTTATGTAAGGTGTTTTATGATAATTTTTTGTACCTTTTTAGTCGAAGAGGGACCAATCTATTTAAAATTAGGTGACATCTTTTCCCACTACTTGAAAACCTTGAAGTGATGGTATGTGCTAGCTACCATATTCTTCCAAATAGGTGTGTCCTTGTTTTTTTTTTTTTTTTTAGTGTTTTACCATTTTGTTTTTAATATATAACACACCTTAAAAATTTAATATTGTTAGACTCCTTAAGTAATAATAAAGAAAATATTGTGTATATTATATTACCCAAACATAATATATAAATGGGAGTTTTAAATACAAATCATATATACGAAACAGTAGAGATATTTATGAAAAATGTTTATAATTCATTTATTATAATTGAAATATTTATGAAATATGATAAAATTCATTTATTATAATAGATTATGAAACAATCGAAATATTTACAGAATCAAACATTCATTAGATTAGATAGACGATAAATATTGATTTGTGTAAACTTTAACATTTACATGATCAATCACAAGAATGGTGCCTCAATAGTTTGAGTTTGACTCCAAAGGTCATAAGTACCTCGGAGTCCAAAGTTGGAATCCAGAGAGGATTAAAAATTCACGGAGGTTCAAAAGTCGTGACTCCGGGCTACCTTGGTAGTCGCCCTGGGATTAGTCAGACTCGTATAGCGGGTTGAATATCCAGATTAATAAAAAAACATTTACATGATCTATATTTGAAACTTATTAGATACACTGGCGTAAGTTATGTCTTAAAAAACATTATGGCATCGCTATAACTCTTAAAGCTTAAGGTTTGATCTTACTGTCACACTACACCTCTCTCACGTTATATAGAACTTTGTTTATAATCTGGCCATAAATTGAATTTCAAATGTCTTACTAGAAGTTTAGATAAATTTCCATTCAACCCCTTGCTTTGACATTTCATTCCATTTTAGTCCAGGTTTAACAACATATATTTACATATTTCACTTCCACATGAAATGATGAGAGTTTTCATCAACTTTCTTTTTCTTCACAAAAACTGCTCTTGAAAAGGATGAACAAATGGTTTTATAATTTCTAAATCACATGACACACTCACAAAAGATAATATAAACCTAAAACTATAATGTAATCCACCATTTCTTCTTCATTTGCATAAAAAACCAACCAGTTACTTGACTTTTTAACTCTACCCAAACAAACAAAAATTTCATCCCATCCTATCCCACAAGTGTTTGTTTTCAGATGAAGGCGGTCCGTCCTCCCCTCCGACTATGCCTATCATATGCAACGTTGATTTTATCAACTAGATCGTTCATCGTGCTGCAACACAACAAAAGAGAAACAAACAATAATTACCATCAAACAATCTATCTTACAGTTTAAAGATACAAATATCAGCATGTACATCCTAATTCTTAAAACAGATGATGCCCAAACATTCATTTATTACCAATTTCTTATTCAGTCAAATCAAGTTATTGAAAACAGAGACAAAAACTGAAGAGTTTGCACATGCAAGGCTTTAGGGACTGTTTGGTTGGTTTTTCATTAAGGGGGTGTTTACTTGTGGCTTAATTAAAAACACATTAGCTTATTCGCATAGCTTGATAGGCTCACTTGTCAGCATTCAGTCATAAAACTTTATTTCTCTGTAGAAAAGAAAAGAACTTCACTTTCTCTGGTTTCCTTCCCACATCGCGGCTTGAAGACCCACCATTAGGGTTTTTTTCAAATCACATTCATCAATCAAGATTTTTTTGGTTTTGTCCTTAGAGAAACTACAAATCATATTCATCAATCAAGATTTAGGGAAAACCTACTGTTAGGGTTTTTCATTTCCAGAAATTGAATAGCAAAAAGGGATATGGATCGTGAGGATGAGTTGAAGAAGCAGAATGCAAGATTAACAGAAGCAATCGGCAAAAAGCAAATGTTTGAAGAGGCTTGTTGCTTCTCTTTCTCATCGTAAATCAGTAATTTTTACGATTACAAAAATTTGAATACCCTGCTGCTTCTCCTTTTCTTCGTAAATCAATAATTTTAACAAGTTCCATATCCCTTTTTCCTATTAAATTAGATTTCTGCTCCACCGTTTTTTGGTAAACTTATAAATTTTGAGATTTAATTTTTTAATTTTTTTCCTTGTATAAATTGATGATAAATTTGCTAAACTGTTAGATTTTTGGCTTTGGGATCTTGATTGAATTGTTTTTTTTTTGATTGAATTGGTACAAACAAAAATTGGTTCAAACAATGGCAAGATTGATTTGCAATGCACATGGGTAAAACAGTCATTTTTATTGTTCAGATTGTTGATTAAGATAGAAGAGTAAACAACAGCACCAATTTATCCAGAAAGATAAATTTATCCAGATAGACAAATTTATCCATACAGGACTAAATGGAAAACTTTGTAAACAGCCCCTAAGTCCTGCATGGATAAAGATGTTTGTGTGCATTAATTTGTCTATATAGATTGGGAAAGTTTTTGTTTAGGAGGATTTTTTTCATAGATGAAATGAGCATGTGTTTAATTGGGAGCGGCAGGTTACAGAAAAAAAAAACTTGACTTTCTGCATAAAGCTCCCCCCTAGAAGCTTACTGAATAAGCCACTTTCTATATCATTAAGCCACTACCAAACAGTCATGTATAGCTGACTGAATAAATTGTGTGTCTCATAAAGCTCATTAAGCTGCTAACAAACAGACCCTTAGAGGAGCATACCTTGAGCAATCGGTGAACATCGCCAGGTAACTAATTAATAACGTGTCATTGTATTCCTACAAAACAACAGAACGATGCATTCATCAGACAAAAACGTATAAATGCGACATTATATTCAAAGTTTCAAACCACATAACCTCACAAGCTTGTAATGAAATTAAATTTATAAAAGCTCTCACCATTAAGAAGTCATCCTGAAATTTCTCCGACTCTATAGCTGGTAATCTCCTCAAGAGACTAGAGACTTGTCTCAGCAAAGAATTCTCATAAGGAATTTCACCTGCATAAGAGATTAAAATATTCTCAGCGTCTTCTTTTTCCAAGCACAAGTGAAATAAAAGTTTCCCGACAAAATGGAGAATTAACAATTGGCATATGGTGCTGTAATATGTTGGATTATTAATAGAGCTGAGTGTAGGTTATCAAATATAATTATTTACATGAGGAAAGGAAGAGATTTTCCCAAATAACACAAGTGAAAGATGCAATACCAATACCAACTTCAAAAATATACTTTAAATTCTTTTATGATCCCATTTTGTACATGGATACATGATTTGGAACAAGAAAGCTACCTTTTTGCATAGCATTAAGATAGTGATGAAGCACTCGGATTCTGCTATTAAGCATCTTGATAGCACTATGTATGCCTGTCAAGTGAGCAGCCACTACAGAATATAGATAAAATGATTAGTGGTCTTCAAATTGCTGAACAAGAAACTGAAAATGCGTAAGATATAGAACATAGTTCCAATCATGACTGGAAAAACCTCAGGACTCACATTGAGTAGCAGCAGAACCTCCATCAGATGGTTTAAGGTGTGCAACATGGTCAACAGATATTCTTTCGGCTTCTACTGTCTGGAGCAATCAGGGAAAATATTTCGAAAACTATTAATTCATGTATAATTCAAAAAGGTAAAATTAAAAAAAACAAGCATTTATGCCGAACCTCTATAGTGTAGCTTGAGCGTACAAAAATAAGTTGCGGAATCCCATCAATGACGTGCAACTCTTGAGTTGGCATAATTCCATAGCAGAAAAAGATGAAGCATCAGTGTAAATTCTAAAATGATATGCATGAAAGTGTTAGACATCCAGTAACTTAGGATTCAAATAATTTTCTATTCTTTCTTTTTGCATATGC
Source organism: Silybum marianum (assembly GCA_036898165.1). Lineage (NCBI taxonomy): Eukaryota > Viridiplantae > Streptophyta > Magnoliopsida > Asterales > Asteraceae > Silybum > Silybum marianum. The sequence continues at coordinate 289,075 of CM072533.1, read as the reverse complement.
ATCAATGCACCTGCATATTTATAGGGTTGGGCTCCGGTGAGATGTAAGAAGACCTGACCTCTACTGCAAAGATGAAGACTTTGGATTTTTTAAAAGGTGTATGTATACCTATGCCTATGGGATGTGGCTTTACACTTTATGGTTCTACAATCTGAAGTTTATAGTTTGGACATTGCCTACACCTGGCCAAAGATTTCAGTTTTTTTGATGCAAATCAACTTCTCTTCTTGTAAGAATAGAAAAATGGCTTCCCAAAAGAAGACTTGTTAATTCCTACTAGGATCAGTTAGTTCCAACAGTTCCTCAAAGTTTCGTTAATGATCAATAATTACTTGAGATGGAAAAACATGCTTACTTGTACTTGTACATTAATTACACAGTGAAATAAATAAGGGATTAGCATCTAACTTAATAACATGAAAATGTAAATGAAGTGCAAATTTTGCGAGTTTACAAGAAAGAGTGACTTAATAGATTTTTAAGTCATTGTAGACATAATTATCCATTTGTGATAGCAATGACAAAATGTCATTTTAAATGCTGAATTCATGGGCCAAGAATAGAATTTTGGAAACAAAATAAGAGTTCATTAGCCTTTTTGTATTTATTTTTGCACTCTCCTATGGCGAATTTGAAACATGTGTCTCCTATGATCTACATACCTTTTATCCTTCAACATCTATTTTTAAATAATGCATCTTCTAGGCTTCTAGCAAGCAATTCTCCCTTCTTTACAAAAATAGATTACTTCTCGTTTCCTTAACATGTAGAATTACACATAAACAAAAATACATACAGAGATTTAACATGTTGCATCAAATAATTCAAATTATCATGCATTCATATATGTATTGAATAGTCCACAATCACAATCACAAGCAAAGCAAAAATGTATCTAGGTATTTATGACTGATACTAACTAGCACTTTAGCTCTACATAAAATAAGTAGAAATATGAAGTCAAGTTGAGGTTTCAAGCAATAATTTACGTAAACAAGTATCAGTCACAAACTCACAATATGATTGATAGAACGTAAAACCATGACAAAAACAGAGTAATCTAGTCCCAATGTTTCCATGAGACATTAGCCATGTACTAGAAATATTCTGAGACACATCTAGAGATAAGGAAGTCAAAAATAGATATAAATACAGAAATGTGATCATCACCATGCAAAGTAGCATTCCTATGAAGTATCCTAGTCATTTTCTTTACTATATCATAATACATGTAGAGAACAGATAAAGAGAAAGTGTAATCCATAATGTGACACATCTTCATTGTGTTTGTGCCCAAGATGTGTCTGAAACAGCTGGTTCGCCTGTTGAGCTGTTTGAGCTTGATAGCTTATCAGCCAATCACATAGGAAAATTTTCTTCATGTCCCCAATTATAGTTTTACTTCAAATTGTTGCAATAAAATTTTAAGTTCCATCATTGGTTCACACAAGTTATACAATCATGTTGTGACTAAACAGCTGATTATCAAGGAATGACAAGTGTTTGACCAACACCTGAACACAACTCAATAGATTATCTTAGCACCTTAGACCGTCAACTTTTCATCTTGTTTCAAATGGGTCATTTGCAGTATCATAATTCAAGATGACCGAGCATGTTTACAGATATTAGTCTGTCACCTACTAAGAAAAATGGTAGCCTGCCACCCTTTATAACTTCTACGTGAAACCAAGAACATAAATAATTGCCAAGAACAACTTAAAGACAAACATGATTGCTACTAGGAGACAGATTTGTTACATAATAATAACATTATCGGCAAAGATATATATCTATTACTAGACTTATACATAACCACTAAAATAGGAGTATAACGGCAATAATAATTGCATACGATACTATCAGAAAGACAGAATCTGTGGATACTCATATACAAAGCATTAGGGAGTTACAATGTTAGGAAACATACCACTCTCATAAATTGTTACTGGGAGATCCTTTTGCGCATGATTGATCGAGGGATTCAAAAGAACATACACGGGGCTTTCATTGATATCCATCAACTGTTACAAATTAACCATAATCATCATTTTTAAATAACGGTATATTACATAGGAGAAAAACAATGTATGCTTCATCATTAGCCCAATTTGACAAAACAAGAAGTCCATTTAATCAATTTGTGTCACAGATTGTCCAATAAAATATTCAAATATCGGAAGGTGTATGTGGCGTGCTGGACTTCACACACATTCTGAATTGGAACATTCTTAAATGCATTAATTAAAGAATATTTGGTAATAACTATTTGCCATGATACATCACTGTTAAAGGAGTTTTGGTTAAAACTTCTTTACTAAATACATGTAATCAGAACCTATAGGATCCAAGATGCATATGTTGACATGTACAACTCTGATAACAACCAACACAAGTAGGTCAATTTTGAAGCAAGAGAGATACGAAAACTTAAGTAAGGAGTTTCGGGGAAAAAAGAACTTAATGAATAAGAATGTCTGATCAATTTATTAGCTTTGTTTCCTCTTCTTCAAGTTGCAAGCCATGAGTTAATGAATTCCGTACTCAAAAGGAAAGATCATTTGACATATTGATGATCAACCCTCTATACAAATAAAATGCATCAAATGTTATAATATTTCACACATTTGGAATTTAGCTTTAAAGAATAGTGCTTACAGCTTTGTGTATGTGCATATCTGATTCTTCTGCATCTGCGCCTGTAGAATACCACCCAAGGATGTAGAAGTTGGGAAACACTTTCTTATCTGTTCCATACACAAAACCACATGTTGATTAATCGTATAGAAAATCCCTCATCACCGATTGCCTTATGAAAGCAAAAACCCCTAACATAAAATTAAAGGAGAAACCCTAGAATTCGATAGCCTATGGAAAACAAAAAAAAAAAAAAAAAAAAAACTTTGGCATTTATATGTATGAGAATATGCATATAAACAAACAAGTGCATAATAGAATGTTAAAGAGTTGAATTTGAACTGACAGAGTTCTTGTTTCTTCTCGAGGAAGGTTCGATCGAGGGAATGGGTGGAAGGATCATAGAGAAGCTCAAAGCTGTTGAAGATCTCGACGGTACGTCCTCTTTGAACTCCAATAACGCAACCAAAGACCCTAGAAGAAGGAGAATTGGAAGAGGCGGAGGTGGCGTCACCACCACCACCGTTGGCGGTGGGGGGTTGAGATTGAGACTTGACACGTGTATGATGATCCGATATGTTGACGATGACGAGTGGATGAAGCTTGAAGGTTAGTCCGCTACTGGATGATGCCATTTGAGTAGTAGTAGTAGTAGTAGTAGTTGAATCTTTGAGTGCCGCCAGAGCTCTGTATGTTCTCCGATGGAGGAATGGATACGGAACGGAGGAGATGATTTTCTTTTTTTGCCGTCGATGGGGTTTTATGTTTTAACCAGGCCCAGCCTCTTATCATTGCATTACAATAACTAAAAATGTTTTCAGTTTTTGTATAAAATGATTAAAAATTTATATTTTTATTTTTTTGGATAAAAATTGATTATCGGCAATAACAACTAAAAAATATCAATATGAAACACAATTTTTTTACTTACTTAATAAGGTTAGTCGGCATCTGAAATTGAACCATGTATTTGTAATTTTGTATTGCCATCTATTTATTTACCAACTGATCTACGAATTAAAATCATATTTATAAAATAATAATTAAGAATTGTCATTTTTTATTTTTTTATAAAAGATGAGTTGATTTACTGATGTGTTAAGAATTATTTGATTTATTATTTTTTAAAGGAGGAGTTAAAAATACTATTTCGAAATCCTTTTTTAATAAGAACAATTTTAATAGGCATAAAAAAATTATATAAGTTTTTTTTGCTTCAACAAATATTTTAAACTCTTATTTCGATATTTAAATGTGAAAATGTCATTAGTTGGGCGGTTCCGTTCTATTTGCCCCAAAAAAATTTCTTTTTTAACTTTAATTATAGTCCTTTTATTCTGATGGGTTGGGCCAATATTGATTAGCATTTGGGCTGCTAATAATCTATGGGCTTGGACATGTGGGATCAGCATTCAACACTCCTGACTCAATCAGCTTATTAGTTATTAGTGTTTGTGATTATCTGATATTGGAATATTATTGATCCCTTTATGTACTGAAATTTATGTTTTTTATTATATAAAAATATAAAAAGTTAATTTTAATATTAATGTGTGAAGAGGAATTCACGGATAAAGATGCCTTTAACAATGGGTGCCGTATTGCCATTAACCTCCCTCATCTTTTAATCACCGTTTTCTTTTATTTCTTAGTAAATTCCATTTTTCATCCATTGGGTTTGTTCAAAATTACTATTTTCATCCTCATGGTTTCAAAATTGCATTTGTTTGGCTCAAGTACTGGTTGATTATTATTGCAACGGTCAATTAAGCTTAATGATATAGACTATAGAAGACTTATTTGTTATACCATATATCATGACCATGTGTTTGCAACTTATTGATAAAGGCATTAAGCATGTGATATAATCTCTAAGTCGTTTTGTCACCCTCTTCCATTGTTGCCCTCCTAAATCCACTGTTCCTCTAACAAGTATACGTCGTATGTGGTCGCACTGGAGAATCAGTGGAAGGAGGTGGAGGTGGAGGTTGAGGGAGACAGAGAAGAGTGGCACCATGGATCGAGCATATAGCCGACTCTTCTTTGGTTTGTTTCTCATATAACTTCTTATCTTTATGTATTTGGTAGATAGGTTTTTTATATATATGCCGTAAAGATACTTCTAATATGGGGTGTTTTCTTTTAATCGTGGATTTGCTCAAGTTTTTTGTGATCTTTTTTCAATACTAACAAAATTGGAGAGCTGTATTTGAATTGCTCACTTTATTACCATAGTATATATTGAATATCTTCTAAACAATCCTCTCTTAATTTCATTCTTCTATTTCTGTAAGAAGTTCTAGGAACACATGAAGTCAAATGTCATATATTTCATTTATTATTATACATTTATAAAACTGAACAATGCATGAAGCATAGTCAAAATCAGTAATATATATATTATACTAATTATTGAAGGATAAATTCATTAACTTAACTTTTGATTGAAATCTTTATTTAAAAGATATTGTTCATTTAACTATACGTGTGGATTAGTTGACTGCGTGTTTTGCAAAATACATATTAAAATAGGATTTAATTTAGTCGATATTATCGGATTGAGTAACCAAAAGAATACTACCGAGATGCACCTGATCAATTCTTTTTTAAAACGCAAATCATGTGTGGAAATGCGATTACAAGCGATCAAGGTTCATATCTCTTCATACAGGGACATTTATTTTTAGAGGTCCTGTTACACCTAAATATATATATATATATATGTGTGTGTGTGTGTGTGTCTATATATATTACAAAGACGATGATGAGAAGCATTACTCTTGTTTTTTGATAGAAATTAGAGAGACACTAAGTTGAACTATAGTTTAACATACACTGATGAACAACCTAAAACAATACAAAAATTCGGCCCTAAAATTTTTCGAAGCCTATTCAAAATCATACATTTAACATGTTAAAAAACGATGTTGAGTGTACATATTAATTAGTTAGTAATTACTCTTATAGTATATATAATTATACCAAATTAATTACATAATAAATTCATTATCTTTCTAGGTGTGACACCATAGATTAGTTAGGTATGGTATACCCAACTACATTCACAATCTTTGCTATCACCATGGTTGTTTTATGTTATGATGTGCATATTTACTGTACGTTTGTGTTACAAAATTAATGTATTGTAACTATAATTTTTTTACATCCAGAACTTTTATTACAAAAAAGAAAAAAAAAACTTACTTTTTTACATTTTCAATTTATTCATCTGAGCCCAAAGATTCTTAGGCAACATCAAAAAAGTGTATTAATATTACCAATGAATCATTTTTTAACTGAATCATGATTATATTGTGCATCAAAAATATAATTAATAAAATATAATTCGACTTTAAGACGTATAAACTTAAGTTATGGATTAAACGCATTCTATATCTATATTGGTAAATACATTCTTATCAATTAATTTTACATTTATAAATATCAATATTAAAATTTACTTTTCAAGTTAATATAAAATAAAATGCTGTGCATATGATATCATCCAAACTTAAATGTGATATAGAAATTTGTATAGAATAAGAAGAGGGGAGTGTTAAAAAAATAGATATTAATTTGTGCGAATAAATATATATATATATATGACCAGCTGTAATGAGGCGACTGTGAGTTGATGTAGCAACAATTAATTCATTAAATTTACATGACAATATTCTCTTCGATTCACAACCCAATCCTACTCCTTTTTTTATGTAATTCCTTTTTGTTCAAATACAATTAAATGTTTCCTAGCTAGCTAGCTTTTATATATGGATGTTTTGTTTGTTGGGTTGGGTTTCCGTAAAAAATAAAATTATGATGAGAAAGGTAAGAATGAATCTCCATCATTGGATGCATATTAGGACGAGATACATCGAGATGAAATACACTAAGATGCATCGGATCAATTCTTGTATCAAAGGTAATTCATGGATGAGTTTGAGATTAAAAGTGATCAACGATCAAGATTCTTTCTTACACTTCTCACCTTAACTTCACTTCTCACGTGATTTCGTATCTATATATAACTCTATATGGAGTAATAATAAAGTTGTCTGTACTGGACAAAATATTTGAATAAAAAATGGGTAAACAAACAAGACATAGGATCACGTGAGAAATGAAGTTAAGGTGAGACGCGTAAGAAGAGATTTTGACCCTTGTTCACTTTTAATTTCAAACTCACCCATAAATCACGCTTGATACGGGGATTGATCTAGTGGCAGAGCTACTTAAGGACCAGAAGGGGCCTGGGCACCCCTTGGGTATTATTTTTTGGGAAAATTATTATTATATCAATTTTAGAAAATCTTATATCCATAATCTCTCCCAAATTACCAGAAGGTCCGTGGATCCATTAAGTGACTCACGAAATGCTTTAAAAAAATGAAAAATGTCTATATGGATCCCGTGAGTCCATTCCATGTGCGTGTGCGTATATGGATTCCGTGAGTCCATTCCATGTGCATGTGTGTATATGGATTTCGTGTGTGTGTGTGTCTATGGATTCCGTGAGTCCATTCCGTGTGTGTGTATATGGAATTTGTGTGTGTGGGGGGGGGGGGGAATGGATTCCATGTGTGTGTGTAAAGATTCGGTGTGTGTGTGTGTGTATATATATATATATATATGGAGTCCGTGTGAGTGTGTGTATGAGTCTGTGAATTCTACTTTTTTAATGCATTCCGTGAGCCACTTAATTGATCCACGGGCTTTTTGGTCATTTTGGTAATTTTTGGAAGATATTTTAGATATTTTGGATATAAGATTTTTTAAAATAGATATAATAATAACTTTCCCTTATTTTTTTTGAATTTTTTTAGAAGTCATCCTTTAATTTAACCCAAACAATGCGTGTTTTTTGTATATTGTTTATTTGGTACCCTGTAAAATTTTACCCACTTAGTTGCCGTTTATCAAATATTTACCCGGGTACACATTTATCAAGCCACGTTACCTCATGGACGGACCTAATGAAGGGAATATGATGGCACGTGCCACCGTATTATTTATCCGCCGAAAGGTTAAAACTTCCACGTTTATGAAAAGTGCAACCATATGATATTCAGAAGTTCAAGAAGATGCAACCGCACTAAATATCAACAAACCAACAAACAATTTTTTTTTATTGAAATCAACCAAAAAATTGAAAAAGTCCACCGAAATCGATAAAAAAAACTTTAAAATATCTCAAAATCAAGTAAAAACTTTAAAAATCCATCGAAATGGTGGAGTTAGGCTAAAAATATATCGAACGTTAGTAAAAACGTGAAGACACGTCGACAAAAATCGTGTTTTTTTGTAATTATTTTTTGTCTATATTATATGGTGACACCGTATAATATATTCATGGGTCCGTCCCTACATTACATTACCAGATGAATATAACAAAAACCACCCAATGATTATCATCTATACCGGAAAAGAATGAAGTATTAATTGGTGCTCCCCCTCATGTAAAATCCTGACTCGGTCCCTGGATTGATCCGATGCATCTCGGTGTATCTTATCTCAAGACATCTCATCCTAATGTGCATCCAATGGTGGATATATATTTTCTTATCTTTCTTACACATAACTTCAATTCTCACCGGAACCCAACCTATGTACGTAGGTAATGTTGATGATGGTGATACTATATATAACATATATATATATATATAAGCGCAAGTGAATTCATGAATAAATTTACTTTGCATGTTTGTATGTATTCATACATATGTATCTGAGGGGTAAAATTCAATAAGTGGGAATTGTGAAGAAAAATGAAAAAGGCGATGGATCTGCAGTTAAATTATGAGTATGAGATTAATTAGTTTTGATGAGTATTGATTAATCTGTGTATATATATATATGGTGGTTGAATTAATTAATTATATGTTAGATTAGATAGACAAAAGAGATGGATGTAGACAGAAGGATGTGTAAGTAAAATTATGAGTAGGGCATGTGCATGGCAGTGCCTGGCCTTACATTAGCTTGCGTGCAAGATCTCACATTTGCTAGTAAACCATCTTATCATTTGTCAGCAACTACTATACTATACTATACCCCCCCCCCTATAATCAATCATACCACCTATATGGCTATATCTATATGTAAGTTTTCATACATACATATGACTCAAGTTAATTTGAGATGAAACAAAAACAAGATTAATAGATAGATAGAAATAGGACAATAACCACCATGTTCTTCTGACCTTAATTCAATAAGGAAACAATATATACTTTCTTTGTCCTAGCTAAAGATATGTAAATCTTTGTTAAAACTGCAACGTTTTTTCAAGAAAAACCTTCATTTGTAAATTTGCATAATATTTAAAGACATTCTTTTTCGTATTGGTTTGTAATAGCATCTTCAATGTTTGTTTGAAAATGGACTGAAAATAGATTGAAGATGACTTAAGCATTGAATTGAATGGTTGAACATGACTTGATTTATAAAGACTTGGGGTTTGTCAAATGTAAGTGTTTGAAGAAAATAATATGAGACAAAAAAAGAAAAAAAAAAGTATTTATGACGGGACCATGATTTACTTTTAAATATTTTAATTTTTTTAAGTCTTTCAAGTTATTTGACCATTGAACATGCTCAAAGTTTTTAGTTTGATGGTCATTAAAAGTGTATTATCCATGTGTTTAATGTTCAAATTATATTGTGTATATATGTTTGATTATTTAAATATAAGAGATATTGTTATATATATATATATTTATATATATATAGATGTACCATATATACACCATAGTTTATATCATGTCCTCCACACTATTAAAATGAAAGCTTTCACCTACAAACATTTTCCTGAAAAATCTGTTGCTAAAGAATGATTCGTCACAGAACCATCACAAAAGTTGGTGGGTAAATTTTTAGTGGGTAAATCAAATCAATGAGAGATTACTTAGAAAATTCATGGGTAATCCGTTGGTATTTTCTTCAAAACGTTGGATTTTAATGGAACTATTAGTATTTCCTGGGTGATCCGTGGTAATCACCCATGGAATTTTCCCTAGGTGATTTTTTGTGGGTGAAACTCATTTTTTTTGTAGAGAAAATTGAATTAGGGTGTATATGCTTACTTTGACTTTCTTTGGGTCTTACTATATACTAATAAACTAGGTTGTTCATAGATTAGAATGTTACCATAGACTAGGGTGTATTTAAAAAACCCTATATTAAATTTACAAGATACCTTGGTTGAAGGATGATAGGAGGAAAGGGACAACTACAATAGAAGGGGGGGAGGGGAGCAAAGCAAAGCAAAGGATCCCCAATTTTCATAGTCTTGTTTAGCAGACAAGAGGCATAATTTTAGGCCTTCTTTCCCAAACTCCCAACGACAACATATATATCAACATCAATTATATATTATTACTATTATTTTACTCTTTTTATTACACCAATACTAGCTATATTATATTATTTATAATTACTTAACTGATATGATTTATGATCTTTTAAAGGAAATCCTTATAAATGAATTTTCATATCATTGTCAAACTACTGTTCTTTCTAAATATAAGTCATTGCAATTTGCATGATTAATTTCTAAATAAAAATAATTATTTTAATATTCATATTTGTCAAAAACTATCCATTTGTTCGTAAATTATAGCTATATCATAAACCAAGGGTGTCTGGAAACAAAACCCGATAATAATTAATTAAACAACCAATAAAGATTAATTAATTGGTTTAATAGACAAAAACCCTAATTAATGATGTACTTCAATCTATTATCCATGAACTTGACAAACCTCCCTCACCCACCATCCACGTTACAATATATTTAGAGGATCTTTAACAAATTTTTTATAATTTTTATGAAATAAAAAATCAAAGGTAAAATTTTTTATTATATTCATCTTTAATAGATTTTTATTTTAAAAATTTTAATATAAATTATACTAATATAATAATCTCTATTTTATCATCCCAATATATTTTAATTTTTTTTAATATATGAATAAAAGTTTAATCTAATGGTGACATGTAATAAAATAATGATTTCTCTCTTACACCATCAAATTTAAAGAATTATCCAAACATGAAAAAAAAATTAAGTTTTTTTTTACTATAAAGAACAAGATAATAAAGGTGTTACAAGAAAAACCATTTTTATTTTATTTTAACAAAAACATGTTTTACTTTTACTTTTTTGAGGGTAAGTGACAGATTTTACCTTTCATCTTAATTATACCCTAGTTTCCAGTGACAAGTCATTCCAGAGTATGTGTTTGGTTTATTTTTTAAAAAATCTGACAAATTGAAATCCATATCGCCATTCGCCAATATTGTATTTCATTGCAATATTGTATGAATCGAATTTCTAAAATTTGTCTAAAGTTGAGGAAAGGATCCAAAATAACTTGGGACGCATAAAAATATCATATTAATGATATATGTGACATTTGATTCATAAAATAAAATTTGTTAGAATTGGAATCTATTAAATAATTTGGAACCGAAAGGATTATAATGTAATTTAATCAAGTTTAACCATACATTTTTTTTATGAAATTTGTCTTTTTAGTTTGTTGAAAATAACTTGAGATTTGTAATAAAATAGTGATCAATATTCTAAATACCATATAATGATAAAATTTGGTGGTAGAGCTCGACGACATGTGGTGGCGGCATGGTAAACGTGACAGTAGTGACAACAACAACAATGATGGTGGTGTCCTGCGATGTCAACAGCGGTTACATCGTCGACAGTGACAATAGTGGTCATGATATCGGCAATGGTGGTGACATCGACAGTGACGACGATGGTGGTGGCGATAATGATAGTGGCAGAGAAGGAGGTGACGATGGTGGCGAAGTTGACAATGCATGCTTGTGGTGTGGCGGCATTGGTTGTGGTGGCAACAACAGTGCTAGCTGGTATGTAGCGATGTAGTAGGTGGGATGAAATTGATTAGAGAAATATAAGGAAGAGTAATCTTTCTTATAAGATACGAGGAAGGAATTGGAATTCCTTAGTAAAACCGAAGTAATTCAAATTTCACCATATGTGGTGTTGGAATTGTGTACTACAACTCAAAGAAAACTATATGCATGAATGGAATTTGGTCTTTAGAATTAACTACTCAATCCAATTCCTTTAGATTCAGTCGGCTTTCAAGGAAAAAATGGAACACTCAGAGAATATATATAAATTAGGTAGAACTGAATTAACCATCCAAATAAAAAATAATATATATATATATATGTGTGTGTGTGTGTGTAGGGTTGAGTTCCGGTGAGAAATATCTCCATCATTGGATGCACCTTAGGACCAGATGCATCGAGATTAGGTACATCGAGATGCACCAGATCAACTCCCTTATAAAGCGCAATTCATGAGTGGGTATGAGATTAAACGTGATCAAGGGCTCAGATCCCTCTTTATGTTCCCACCTTAACTCTTCTTCTTATATCATCTTATGCCTCTATATATATATATAATTAATTATATGCTAATAACATTAATATGCATAGAATACAAAATAAATTAAGTAGAGCACTAAACGACCCGAATGCCAAAACTTTATTTCATTAATTTAATCAACCCCGACTTAATTCCCTAATATACTCCTTTATAATTTCAGTCCACCTTATACTAATTAAGCTATCTGTTGCCTTGCTGGGTCCGGCCAGCAATGGATTAGGTTTACTGAATCTCTAATTAATATATACAATAACTACAGTACTTTATATATGTATATAGGATGTGTCATGTGTTATACATATCTATATATACATATACATATATAAACTCACTATCTCATTTCAGCCCATGGAACAAGAGAGAAGAATTAAAGAATGTCAAGTTTCAAAGACATGCTTGAGTTAGTTTTTGTCTTCCGTTCATGCAAACAACATATATATATATATATATCAAGAATTGCATGTAAGACTATTAAATAACATGCTGTATGTGAGTTCGCTAGGGTTGGATTATTAGGGTTTCCTCATGTATATAGAACTAATTACGCACATATCAAAAAAAATTATGCACATAATATATGTATGTATGTATGTATGTAAGAGTGTCATGTGTGTATGCATAATTAAATACATATATCATGTATGTATAATGTATGTAAGATGTTTATTAAATATATATTGATGATGATATATATGAAGAAGATGTATAGAGTTAATTAATACCATGAAGAAACAGAGAAGAGGGGTTTATTCTGCCACCCCAAGAAGAAAGAATCATTGAGAACCTCAAGATTATAACCTTCAGATGGATAATGAAGTCTCAACAGCAGCTTAGCTTGTGAAAGAGCAAATGGGCTTAATGAAACATTCCGAAATCCAGCAATCCTCATCATCATCTCCCATGATAAAAACCTCTCATGTCTCTCTCTCCTCTTCTCTCCCTCCGCCGTAACTATGTCTGCAATCTCTCTCCCAAACCACACCTGCTCTACCTCCATCCTTTCCCTACTGTTTGGTGGCAACGTAGCTTCCAAAGACTCGAAAATGGCGGTATAATAGCTCAAAGCCTCCTCGAATCTCGATAGAAATAATGGGTGGTTGTGGTTTGCTTCTTTTTCTGCTAAGGTCACCACTCTAGGGTTCATGGATTTGATCTTTCTTAGTAACAAGCAGAGTTTATCTCGGTCGATCAACAGGCGGTGGAGGTAGAGAACGCAATTCACGGCGAGGATTTCGTTTGGGAGGAGAAGAACCGCCGAGAGGTGGTTGATGACGTCGTCGACGGTACTGTTACTGTGGTGGTTGTTGGTTTGATGATCAGGAAGTAAAAGAGGAAAGAATCGGAATCGGAGACCGAGGGAATGAGCGAACTTCGAGAGACGATCTCCGGTTCTACGGAGGATATCGAGATTGGTTCCGGTGGCGGTGATTCGCAGCGTTGGAGGATGGTGACGGTCGGCGATGGCTTGCATCAACGGCGGCCACTGGACGCCGTGCATGATGTCGAAATCGAGTATATGAATGTCGTGAGGTTGATTAGGAGAAGAAGTGAAAGAATGATTTTGATCAATGGCTTCCAAGATGGCTTGATTAGCAGTGAGTTGACTAAATCTTATGAATGGAGTTATTTGATTAAGTGATAAATATGATGATTGTAGAATGGTGTCATCATCATGGTAATTAGAGGAAGAAGAAGAAGAAGAATTGTTAGAAAATTTGATGGGAAAAGGAAAAGGTGTTGGTGGGTGAAGATGGAGGCGGATACGAAGGGAAAGGGCTTTGGTGAAAGTGTGGATTAATCTTTCCGATGAATCGCCGTACGGCGAAGAATTGGCGGAGAGGATGGTGGTGATACGGTGGGCGGCGGCGAAGTCGGAGTTGGAAATCGACTGAGCACAGTTTGAGAGAAGTTGACGTAAGTAGATAGATGGTGATGGTGGGGTGTAGCTACTTAACCTATTGCTCATCATCTCCACTTCTTGATGCTGATGTTGTTGGATCTGGTGGTGGTGGCCGGCGGTTCCTGGCGGTGGCGGTGGTGGTGGTGGTGGCGGTGGTCGTGATTGATCTGTTTGTAAATGAACTTCTTTTTCTTCTTCTTCTTGTTGTTGATCTTGATGATGATGATGATGATTTTGTGAGCAAGATGATGAACCCAACATCTAAAGAAACTTTGCTGGTTGAATGATCTGGAGGTTAGGGTTTTAATATACATATTGCCCTAAATTAAAAACCCTAAAATCTTCAAAACACAGATCCGCCATAACTGTGAGAGACTATTTGCAAACCACCTGAAGAAGGATGATTAGGACAGGGAAGGGTGTGTGGAAGCTCAAGGGATACATATATATATACATGCCCCCACACACATTAATACACCATCGATATATATAGATACATATTGAAATATTTAATATTTACATGAACAAAAGAGTAGCTTAAAGGGAAGTGGTAGCTAGCAGTTTGTATGGTTGCTACAGTATTCCCCAGATATCTACAGTATTTGTTTATAAAGTGTGTACCAATGTCACTATGCATTGTGATAAAATATATATATATCATCTATATCTATCCACAAATATACACACATATAACAATAGATACGATAAGATACATATAAATAGATACAATAAGGAATTAAGGATTGTGGGTATGTTAGAACTAATTTGTAACAATCAAAATGATAATTTTATATAAAGAGAATTAAACAATATATAGGTCTCTTAATTAATTTATCTATAAGAATAAGCACCGATTAAAGAAAATAATTAAAGCACAATAAGAAATGGGGAGTGCTAATGGCACCCCTTAATAGGGGTGTGCAAAGAATTAAATGTACTTTTCTAGCATTGGGATCCTAAAATAGGGTTTTGACAACGATGGTGTGATGAGAATTCACTTTTGTAGCAGTATCATTAGTATACCTTATGGGTGCCATTAGCCTCCCCTTAGAGAACATGTACGCTTTTGTTTTAGATAGTCAAAGAAAATCTTTTATATGGAAGATATCGTGTTCACTTCATTGTTATGGTTTTTTGGATGCATTTTTGAAAATTGTTAAGTACATGATAATTATAACATTTCTTTGGATGAGTATGATAATATATATATACTACATACATACATATATTCTAGTTAGTAGCTAGGTGGAGTTGTATCAAGTTGTTGTACTTAGGAGATCGCTAATACATCATTGTCATCCAGCTAATAAGAAAGTTGATGACTTGATTCAACCTTGTATGTGAGTGACATATATTAGTCTTTTTCTCTTAGCTAGGTATCTATGTCGAACATTAATGGAATATGTATTTATTTTGATTCTAAAAATAGACTATTCAACACAGATGAACTTAATCTCCATTATTGATTCATTTTGCACGACAATGCATTTCATACTATTCTCACCACACAATAAAAAGTCCAATATAGGGACAAATCATATAGTCGGTTATCCAATATGATTTTACAATGTACATCCTAAGTGATTGACTTCTCAAGAATGGGATGACATCAAGACATTGCTTCTCATATAAAGTGTGTCGTAATTTCATGTGTAAAGGCTATATATATATATATATATATATATATATATTAACATCATTGTTATTATGAGAAAGTTAATTTATGACATAATTAATACGACAATGCACATAGCATTCTTATGATGAGTCTATCCGAGCCATATGTATATCTATTTCCTAACATGTATGTATGTTATGTGAAGATTTGACATCCATATGTTAATACACGAGGGAGGTTTAGGGGAAAACGCTAAAAAAAAACCGAAGAACACCCTGAGATCCCGCCATCTGGACGGTATTTTTTTCTATGCATCAATGCATATATATATGCATTAGTGAATATGCACAAATTTATACAAGCGATTGAAGTTTTTTTTTTCTATGCATCAATGCATATATATAAAAAAAAGGGCTTCCAGGGTATTCTTCAGTTTTCTGTTTTTTTGATGTTTTCCCCTGAACCTGGCCCGTTAATACACATACAAGTTTCTATGTAATCTCTTAATTAGCATAACATTCCACTAGGTATATACATTTTAAGAATAATAATTCGTATATGTCTAGAATAGTCCCGAAACTCGTTATATTGTTTTAGGGACAATTATCATACACATATGTCGATCCAGATTTTTTTCCAATAAAAAAAACAAAACAATTTCCATAATATAATACAAAAATAAAAAACTATTATAGTTATTGATTACAATACAAAAGAATAAGATATCAGTTTCAATATTGATACCCGTTTATAGCACAAACTGAATCACATTAATAGGACCTTTAAGGATCATAAAAATGATGTTCTACGATAAAATGTATTATTAGTGGTAGCAGCTAGCAGGTGTCACATGTGTTTAATGTACTATACATATGTTTAAATTTCATGCATTCAGAGCAAAAGAACTATAACTAAGTAGAATAATTAAACTTTTATTTTTTTGTAATTTAAATTTTGAAAATTCATGTCATGGTTATTATTTTTTATTTATTTGGAAAAATGAATGAAGAGAAGAAAAGAAAAGGCATCTCCTTGTGCCATACATAAACAGTTAAAAATAATTGAAACTTTGCTACTTTTTGGATATTTTATTGCTATAAAGTGTAGGGAAAAGAGGAACACTTTTCCAAAAACAGTACACCAAATACACGCAAAGCCTTAAATGCCCCCCCACTCCTTTCTATTTCATTTTTTATTTTCTTTTATAAATTAGTTAATAATTAATATTCACTTATTATATTTAACCCTAAATAAATAAATAATCGTCTTTAAAAATAACAAAAAAGAGTAATTATGCGATTGGTTGATTGAGCCCACGTGCACCTTCTGACCTTTAACCCCTCCCACACGTGTTCTTTCATACCATTATTATTATTATTATTATTATTATTTCCCAACCATCAAACAAAATATTTATTACTATTACCATATTCAACAAAATTACTATATTTATTTATGTATAAAAAACAACCATACCTTTTAGGCTTTTAACATTTCAATTCCATACATAAAACCAAACAAAATACCCTTCAAAAACATGTTTTATGTAATCCGATTTCATATACATAATCCACCAAATTAATGTTTTCTAATCATGTTATATGATCTAATGTACCTCTAGATTGAAATCTAAGATCACGTTTATTTTTTAAGAGGTGATGAAGTCTGAAGTCTGATTTCAGTTCTAAAATTGTTATCAAACGTCTAAACGAATCAGGCATAAGTGGTGATTCAGAGTTTAAAATAAAAAAACAAACAAAGCCTAAATATTGAAAACAACTAGTTGTCGAAACTAAAAGAAAAATAAGTTATTGTACAAAATATTGTCAATGTATTTGAATATATAAAGATACCATCAGGATCTTTGTTAAATAAATCCCATGTAATAATTGTTGATATTTTTGCTTGATAACTCTTTTATATAACTTGGTTGTAGTTTTAACCAAACTTTCTATTAGTCCTTGCAAGAGAGTAATCAACGTTTTGTATATATTTTTTTTGTTGCATATTTCTATAATAAGATGTTAACGCATCATCTTTTTTTTCTCTCACACTATTATTTAATTTATATATACAACCACAGACACATGATCATGTGAAAAGAAGAATTAGGTGCATCTCATGCATCCAACAGTGGAGATTCCTCCTTATGCTTCTCACCTTAACTTTTTTCTCACCAGAACCCAACCATACAACCACATGCATCTCTCTCTCTCTCTCTCTATATATATATATATAGGGTTGAGTTTCAGTGAGAATGAGAGTTATGGTGAGAAACATAAGAAGGGATCTTTACCCTTAGATGCACATTAGAATGAGCTGCACCGAGATGTAACGAATCAACTCCCTTCTAAGACGCAATTCATGGGTGGGTATATATGGGGTTAAAAGTGATCAATGACTCAGATATCTTCTTACGCTTCTCACTTTAACTATTCTTCTCACACGATCCTATGCCTATATATATGTATATATATAAATAGAGGAAAGTTCAAATGTGAACTTATTTTTGGTTGTGAACGTGAGGACGAATCTCAGCCACTTATCCGGTCAATAAAAGCGGCTTTGACCTGGTTCCCCTCCTTTAATAATCTCCACCCTCCCATGAATCGCGTCAATCCTCCGTGATCGCGTCCACCATAACCGAAGATGTGTGGCTGAGATTCGTCCTCACGTTCACAGCCAAAGTTGAGTTCACATTTGAACCTAACCCTATATAAATATATATATATATATATATATATTCACTTTCTACAATTAGTCTGATACATTTACTTATGTTGAAAATCGATTGGAGGAACAGAAATAAAAACATAGATTGATAGCAGATATTTTTTGTACCATCAATATCATTGACATTGATCGATCAGATATTAGTTTTTATTTATAAAAATTATATATATGGATAAGAAAAAGAAATAGTAGAAAACTTGAATAAGATGAATGTTTAGATGGTGAGGATGGAAGGGGAATGTCCTTTTCCTTTCTTCGTATATATTTATCATTTGGAGTGTAAGCATTAAAAAGCTGCTTTGGTTCTTGCATTTTCACTAACTTTCTGCATTCTTGATGTGACCTCCTCTGCTCCTATTAAAGTTTTAAACTACACCCTTTTGATTTTCCCATTTTATTTTTATCCCTCCATCTACTTTTCTTTACCGTATACGTATATGAAAACGAAAGTTATGGTGAGTATCGTAAGAAGGGATCTTCATCCTTGAATCAAAAATAATCTTCTATTATAACTAGATCAACACTAATAAGATACACTTGATCAATTCTCTTCTAAAACACAGTTCATGAGTTATTTTGGGGTTAGAAGTGATCAATGGTCCAAATGTCTTCTTCCATTTATCACCTTAAATCTTGTTCTCACACAATCTTTTGTCTATTTTACGAAAACGTAAGGACATGTTTATCACATGTGATAATACACGTGAGGTCATCCGATGGTTGTGGACGACTTGACCTGCAACCTAAAGTCGTGCCAAAGGTCATTTGCATTCAAATATGTAACATATGTGGTGGATTACAGTATCACATTGAGATACTATTATCAAATGTTATATAAAAATCTTTAAAAAAAATGAGTTATGGACATAGTTATATGTATGTTGTAACATGATTGTATAAAAGGTGGCTAAGTTTGTTGTTTGTATAATTAATTAGATTTTACAATTTTTAGTGAATAGATACATAAGAGAGTGGCAGTAGTTTCTTGTGCTACTTGAAGTTGTCAGTTTAAAAAAGAAGCCAAATGGTAACTAGATGGTGACATTTCATAAACTATAATTTTAATTACTGTTTTTTATATATTCTAAAAGAAGTGGGGCAAAAAAAAGATTTGACCTTTTTTACTGGTCATGATGACATTTTCTAACTGTAACTTGTTGATCATAATGGGTAATTGGGTTTCCAAATAATATACCAATTTAAAGATTTAGCCAATAGCCATGCCCAAATTCATAAACAGTAAAAGAAATGAAGAAAAAACACTGCATTTATCCAATTACTGTTCTACAAACAACTTAACTAACTATCACCAACAAAATTTAGAGTTCTCTTTTCTGCTTAAGAGCAACAGATACAAAAATAACCGAATTCGAACAACTACAAAGAGATATATATACATCCACATGATTCTTGAAAAATGATGTTTAAATGCATTCGATATTTCAAATCTTTGAAGTGGATTTTCTCAAACTGTTTGATCTTTTGTCGATCGACATGAACCTGGGAATGCTTAGCAAACTATTGACACGAGCCACACCTTCAAGAGCTGACCATTCTTCATCTTCAGATGTCGATATGCATTCAGCTAAGCTCCTTTTAGACCCTCCAAGACTCATTTCTGGTAACTTTTCTTTGGCCAATTCAATCTCATTAGCATCTTCTGAATGCTCAAAAACAGGTTGATCAATATTATCTTCTTCATTTGTTGTATTGACCATCTTCACTTTCGCCTCCTGATTTACAAGATCAATATCTGTTTTTTTGGCTTCCTTTTCGACAGTCTTGGGCTTTTGGTCAAGAAATAGGCAAACAGCAGCACAATCGTCGGTTTTGGAAGTTGGGTATTTGAGCTTCCAGGCTCTTGTAGCACAGTCAACAAGAGCTCGGGCTGCAGTTGACCGCCCAGGGGCTGTAGCCACAATGTCCACAGCTTCCTTATTAGAGAGGACATCCCATACCTGTCCCAAAATAACATTATATATCTTTTTAGAACAAACTGGTTAAAAAGATTTTGGTCATCTTAAAAGTTATAACAGAGTTAAAAAAAGGTACCCCATCAGTAGCAAGAATCACAAACTCGTCTCTATCAGTAACACGATGGTAAAAAACATCTGGGACCGAAATTAAACCAAAGTCCTTTAGACAGAAATCGCCAAAAGCTCTAGCCATTGCCAAACCAGGAGAATCACTGTTGGGCAACCATACGCGTGAAACTTCAGGCTCGTCTTGCAATGCAAACACCCTTCCTTTAAATTGCTGGATCCTAGCAGCTTCTCCTGATAACCAACCAACCAAATGATCGTTCATCATGTTAATTTACTCAATAAATCTTTAATCTTTACAGATTTATAAGAACAATTATATTTATACATACTTGGGAGATTAGGTTTCAAGTCAACAGTCAACTGGACAGCAACTAATGAGTTGTCTCCATCTCTGGTTGCCATCACGGCTCTTGAATCACCAACGTTTCCAATTACAAGATCCTCATCCTGAAAGACCATGTCTATTATTCGTGAAAGCACTTTAGATCAATTTGATATCCGACTCGGGTACATAAGTATCTCAACATATGTCTTTGATCTAAGCCCAACAATTAGATTGGGAAAACCTGGTTATATGATCTTATACCAATCGGTCTACTGTTTCAAATTTATTGAGCGGAAAAGAAAAATAAACATAAACTACATGAAAAACTCTGAGGAAGTTACAAAAGATGCATCTTGCTGACAGGTTCTAAACGATGAATGTAACAAAGATTTAAAAAATATAATAAGGTGCAACTGCAGCAATTGACATCACATTCCAATATGTTAAAATCATGCCGTCTTACTTCTTTAGCAACTAGTTCACCTTCCAACCGTTTGTTACAAAAGTTCAGATCTTTATTAGTACATCATCTCTAACAACTAGTTTATAAAAATAAGTTCCAAAAAAATGGTTACAGAAGCCCAATTCCCCCCCCCCAAAAGAATCATAGTATACACCCAAATAGATCATAACATCATTTGTTCTAAATTAAAACCCCCTATTGTTAAAGAATGTATAAATCTCATCAGGCTTGATTCAGATTACTAGAATTTGGTTTCAAAAATGCAGAGTCAGGATGAATGTATCAAGATCAAAGGGAACGAGTGATCGGTGGGTATCAGTGTTTGTTAGCAGCTTAATGACCTTAATGGGACCCACAACTAATCCGGTTTGCTATGCATGACTCTTTGGTAGTGGCTTAATGATATCGAAACTGGTTTATTCTAAGGGGGAAGCTTTATGCAGAAAGCCTAGTTTTTTGCCAAACCTATCATTCCCAATCATAAAACATGCTCATATTGGTATATAAACTTTGCATGACTGCAACAAGATTATTGGCTTAATAATTATATCATTTATTGGAATTGGTATATATATAAAATTTGCAGAAAAGATACCTGCTTGATCAAAGCAACAGCAGTTGCTCCACTGCAGAAACAGTCAATGGAGGGATGGTTCTTCAGTTCCTTATCGATTAACTTGAAAGATTTCAGTAACGACTTTTTAAGTGGTAAATACTTATCCGGGATCGTCTCTTTCTCTTCATTATCCGATTGTTCACACCAATACTCTTCTAATAACTCCTCTTCGGGTATGCTTCCATTGGCATTGCTGTTCTCATTATCACAACTCTGATCGTTATTTATCCACTGAGTGGATAAGAGAACAGGAAGCGAATCTCGAACTTTTCTAGCAACCATATGACCATAAGGACCATGGCCGTCAAATACTCCACAGAAGACTGCATCACTCTTTGAGCTAAATTTCTGTTTAACAAGCATTCCAACATTTTCATAATCACAAAACTAATTCAAAAGATATCGAATTTTATATTAACAAATTACTGAGCCAAGTAAAAACCCATTCCGATTATTCCAATATTTTAGGATTTCTAAATTGTTGTCATCTGAGCATGAAAATGCAACAAAACTTGAAACAATTGGAATTGGGTATTCATTAGGCAAAAAAAACATGTTTTTTAATGCAAATGATCCATCTTTTTAAATTGTTATCAATATGATTGGTGGTGTTAGATGTTAATTGTTACACCCTCTAGGGCATCATTCAGTTCAAATGAAGAACCCACAAAAGGACATAAATTTCCTTAATTGTTGATCATTTTCTTAAACAAAAACCCTAATTCATAACATAAACCTTATATCTAATCTGGGTTTGAATGATTTTCAGTAGATGATTATATGAATGAATATATACAAACCTCCCAAACGATCATGGCGTCTTGATTGATTCCTTTCTTGCCCTGCTGTGTATGTAAAGTGGCGATGGTGGAAGAGCCATTAGCGACAAGCCTACCAGGAATCTGATGGAGCAGATTTTGGTCAGCCCTGGTGAAGTTAAAATCGATGGGTGTACGATTAATCTTAGCAGGGCGGTTGGAGGTCCACCATCGACGATCTTGATCTTGATCTTGTTTATTATCTCTACGGGAGTTGGCTGTTGTTGAATAACAAGCACCCATTTAACAGAGGAACTGAAAAATGAAATCTTTTTGTTGAAAAATGGAAGATGGTGTATATAATAAATAAAGAGAGGGTGTGAAGAACAATTAGATTTACAGCTAACGGCCAAATTGACAACTTTTTCCAACCTTCAATAATCAATAGATTCAATACAGATCAACAACCAGAGAGAGAGAGAGAGAGAGGGAGAGACAGAGAGGAGCGTCTAGGACCAACTTCCCTTTTATTTTGGTTTTAAATCTTTTAAAGATACTTTGTTATAAATGGAAAAAATTGGATTTACAAATTTATAAAAATAGGTTGTTTATTTCTTGAATTTAATCATATATGAAAGTAAATTATTGAATGTGTTCATGTATTTGGTTGAAAACTTTATGATTTGGCATTTCGTTTTGGTATGGGTATCAAGGTTTAATGGTTATTAAGGTCGTCGTTAAGTAAGTTTACTTATCACTTGTTCATTGGTTGGTCTTTTTCATTAATTTTTATTTAAAGTAAAAGTACAAGTTGTTAGAACATTAAAAAAAACATCTAAACTATGTAACTAATCCTTAAACATCCTCTCCTAACCGTGACATTTCTTCCTTTTCATTCCCTCCTCGTTGCTTGCAACTCCCCCATTCCATCTCTATGTCCCCCTTCCACCTTCTTCGACTCTCTACCTTCTCCACCTACCTCTTCTTTTGGATTTTCTTTTACAACACCATCACCAGTGAAAGATTCCCATCAATTATCACAAAAGCCACGAAAGCACAGACAAATTCCCACCGGAGAAAAACCATCATAGACATCCTCCTTTCCTTTTTTTTGTCCTCTTAATTGTTACCCTCTCTTTCTCGAGATCAATGGGTGATCAAAAAGGCCTATGGGCTAGGTTGGTGACCTCCATTGCACATTGGGGTGTCACCTAAGATCAGTCCAACTGGTGGAGTGTACATCATAATCCATCAAGATGAAGAATATCAAAAGCAAAGATATGATCTTTTTTTGAAGCTCCTATGTAGTCCTTGTTTCCTTTTGATTCGTTAAAAAAGGGCATTCCACCTTAATCGAAGGTTATTGATGTTGTTGAGTTGTGTCTGTGTAGTTGGTTTGGACAAAAGAGAACCCATTAATGAAGGTAATAAGGTTTTGGGGGTGGTTTGGTACCTGAAATCAATCGTCAGAGAATAATTATGTGTCTAATGCCACATACACACAACAATGGATAGGGGAACATAAAAGAGGGTCATTGACACTAGAGGTGTTGGAGGAAGGGGGTTGAGTTTTATTTAATTTTAAATGCTCTATTGACTTATGCTTCTACTTCTACTTCTACTTCATACAGTGTTTTTCTAATAAAATACAACAAAAAAGACGATAACGTCCTTCACAAAAGAGATGCATAACAGTGGCCTCAAACAAACCGCTAGACCTAAACGAAAACGAAATGAAACATGGATATACTTTTTGAAGTTGAATGATGCATGTGTCAAATCTTAAGTACTCACATGTCAAAATCATATGAGTAGATATTTGTCATATGTTATTCCTTTTGTTTTGATTTACCATTCTTCCTCATTTTATTAATTTCTCAAACTTATTTTTATCAAACATAATTAATTTATCAATTTTTTTGTTTATTTAATAAATTATTAGTTAACAGTTAACTTATCTATTAATGAACATGCAATCTTTTTTATTATAGTGCTTATAGACTCTTAACAATATAAAAGAATAATATATCTAAAACTCGATACTTATGATAAGATATGATATGAGGTATTAGGATTATAGGGAGGATTATTTTAGAAGATACAAAAATAATAATTGTTGGTCGGCGGTTTGGGATCCAAGATTGAAAGATGTGTGGTGTCGTCTCAATTTCCAAATCCTTAAAACCAACCCCTTTTGACTTTGATCTTTTTCCATACATAATAATTTAATACAATATGTAACTGATTTTTTTAAAATACTAAAAATGAGGTTTTATTTGTTCTAATTAATTACTTATATTATTTCTTAAAATAGAAAAACAATAAAAAAAACACTTTAAGTTTAACCTTCTTTTAAAAAGTTGATGCCAGAAAAGGAAAAATTATTTTTTATTTATTCTTGTAAGATTAAATTATTACTATTTTATATATCTATATAAATGTATTGAATGATAAGACTATAAAATATTTTAATAATTAATAAATATAAAATCTCTTAAATGAAAATTTTGTTATACTTGAATGTTACCAATTATAAAAATGATAAAGAATCTATCGGAGATATCTTTCTTGTAAATCAATCTTATCTTGTGAATAGTGTAAACTCATATTTATGAAAATGATGAAGATTCATTTATTATTATTTAAATATTTAAAAAATATGATTAGAATTTATTAATTATGATAAACGTTTTATATTAAGAAACAATAGATAAATTAATGAAAGCAGATATTTATCAGACTAGATGGATGGTTGAGATTGGTTTATGTGTTCATAAGATAAAACTGGTTTACAAAGAAAGACACTTTTATCAACATAAATATTTATTTTTACATTTTAATATATAATTTAACTCGTTTTGAAATAAATAAGTTTCCATATAACAACACCATTACAAAACTTCGTACAGTTTAAAAATTATATAAAAATTTTACAACATCTTTGACAGAGTTTTACAACTTATTAAATATATATATATATATATATATAATTTAAGATCGAAATTCCTATAAATTTATATTCAACTCTGATGTTTATGTACGAAAATTTTAATACTAATAGTTACATTATTAAAATATATGTAATTTTCGAACAAACTTTTACACCCAATTTTCAAACAATCAAACTAGCTTTGATATAAACAAATTTTATATAAAGTCATAATTTTTAACAAAATTTATACAATGATAATTTCCAGCAAACTCTATAAAATATAACTTTTTAATAAAATCTAAAGTTCCAACAAACTCTATAAAATACTAGTTTCCAATAATTTTTAATAAAATACTCAGTTCCAACAAATTTTATTTAAAATGATAATTTTTAACAATAACTTTTTAGAAATGATTTCCAACAAAACTTTCACAAAAAGTTAACTTCCAAGAACTAATAATAAATGATTTTTAACAAATTCATTTATAAATAAAATCAATTTACAAGCACTTTTTTGTCTAATTATTATTCTAATTGTTTGGTGGAAAACAATTAAAAACACATTTCTCTCTGCTAGCATTAAATTGGATATCCTCTAAATATGAAGATTTGTTTTCTTTATTTATAAAATATGTTGAAATACAACAAATCAAAACCTTTTTTTTATTTTTTATTTTTTATTTTTTATTTTTAAAAAATCTCGTGAAAATACTCTTAATCTATATACTACCATATAATTAATATTTTAATTAAGCAAACTATATAAAAAAATATTCTTTTTAATTTGACGCTAATATATTTGGGATTTTGGGTTCAAACGAGAACGACACATATTTACGAGAATAAGAAAATAATCGAATTACATTGTGATTTTACACTAACATCACGTATAAAATCACAATTGATTCACACGACTTTGGCCTATGACCTGAAGACGTGGCCAAAGTCGCCTGAACACCTTTGTTTACCGTTAATGTAAATTATATGTGATTTTGCACATGATTTTCATATTCTCTTTAATAGTTAGAGCATCTCCAATGGTTGTTTGAAGAAAACTTGAAGATGACTTGACCATTAGAGTCAATGATTTGAAGATGACTTTTTTATCAATCACTTGAGGTTACTCAAATCTTTATCGAAATGGATGTAAGAGACAAAGAAAAATAAAAAGTGTATTATGATGGGATCAAAACATTTTTATATATTTTTATTTTGTTCAAGTCTTTTACATGAATTAACCATTTTGGGTGAATGCTTAATGTTATCGTTTGATCATTCCTCTCTCTCTCTCTCTCTCTCTCTCTCTATATATATATATATATATATATATGAATTGGGTTTAATTTATTCCCCTAATATGAATGAATATATGCTCTTTAAATATCCTACACCAATAAACTTCAGACATTATATACTTACTGATAAAAATTTAGCATTGTTGATTTATCAATGTAATTGTATTTTACATGCGTAACCATATTCATGTATAATATTATGTTAATGGGTATATTCACCAATGAATATAAACCATAAAAATTCCATTATACTCATTTTTCATGCATGTAAACATCATCAACAAATATATACATATGAGCTTCCTCAAAGACCATACCAAAGTTTGGGGTGTTCCACACACTCTTTCTTAATTAATACAAAGGTGGTGACATAAAGACATAGATAGTGAGTTACAAGAAGATAAGAGCAAGAGTAAATTACATTTTTGGTCCTTGTGGTTGCTATCCGGTACCAAATTTAGTCCCTGTTATAAAACTAGAAATTAAATAGCAAGCATGGATCATCTTTGTGGGAGGAATTGTGATGTTGATTGAAACAACTTTATTAACAATTTAACATCATCATCATCTTCTTCTTCTTCTTCTTCTTCACATCAAAATCTAATAATAATGCATTGCATACACACCAGATACCATTTATATACATACATTATTACAAAACCAACCAAAGGATTCTTATTATTTTTTTTAC
Source organism: Silybum marianum (assembly GCA_036898165.1). NCBI lineage: Eukaryota > Viridiplantae > Streptophyta > Magnoliopsida > Asterales > Asteraceae > Silybum > Silybum marianum. The sequence goes on along the minus strand of CM072533.1, from coordinate 261,626 downwards.
TGAGACATTCGATTCCATTCTTTCTTCCCTTTCTTCTGAGGTAATTTGAAGAAGGGTCCCCAGCTTTTTCTACGTTTAGAAGTTTCACTAAATAAACCAGACGCCAATGCTTCTTTCAGCCATATCTCAAATTCCTCTTCTTCATCCGACGCCATTTTTGCATCCAAATCCCATGGATACCTGCTTGAGTTCGATCTTGCAGGTTTCTCTAATCCAACCATGTTTACACGAAAAGTTGGTCGATGGGTATTTGGCCTGCAACCCATTCCCTGTTCAAACATATTTTCTTAAATTTTGCATTCTCCAATCACAATATCTTCTCAATACCATTACATACATATATATCAAAAACACACCTGGCAAATGGCCCATTCTGAGACATCAAAAATCTTGCTCTCCGCACAAACAAAAGCACGCGGTATTTCCACCTACATCACCAAAATAACACCATGTTCTAAATCGTAACAAAAAAAGAACTTTAATTTGCTATTTCTTGAAAAATCACAAACCTTTTGAGGTCGATCAAAGCTTAGCGAGCCTTTGTATTCAACCCACCCGTCACCATCCTTGGCTTGATGATATTGGCAACAATCCTGGAACAACAAATACAAGGATTTATCATCAATTTCTCCGATAACCAAAAGAGAATTAGATCTTCATCTATATATGTTCTATTTTCAAACAAAGTCTCCACCTGACACCATCTTGCCTGCAACTTGGTCCTGTTTGTACATATCCATATATGTGAATGACCACATTTTGTGCACTGTATGCGCCGTGATTCCATAGAGCAGTAATCAGGACTCTCCTGCTTTATCATCGAGGTTCACCAAATATTAAACCCACCCAACAAAAATAATGTACATTTATGAATCTTGTTGTGCTTATTTAAGTATATTTATGGTGACATGCCTGATGGGAAGTACTAGGAGACTTGTGAGATAGAGTCTTTGATTCTTTCTTTCTCAGCTGCTCATCATAGTCTCTTTTCTTCAAAGAATCAGAAAGAACCTGAGAATATCGTAAAACTGTCAGTTGCAGACACCAAGATAGAAAAAAGAAAAACTTTTAGCCAATCTTGGGGTAAACTAGAAGACGGTTTACCTCATATGCACATTGTATTTTCTTAAAGGATTCACTTGCCAGCGGACTTCCCATGTTTTTATCGGGGTGCACAAGCATGGCCTGAGATAGAAACAAACGGGTAGTTTATACAACGAAAGGAGCCGTAGAGGGAGGTTCAGGAGAAAACCCCCAAAAAAATGAGAAAATGAGGAACACCCTAGTAACCATTCATCTGGACGATATGCACATGTGCATACAAGTAATTGAAGTTGTTTCTTGGTTACTTGTATGCACATGTGCATACCATCCAAATGAACGGTTACCATCAGTTTTTTTTGTGGTTTTCCCCTGAACCTGACCCAGGGGTCGTAATGTATAAAAACTTTACAAAAGACTCAAAAAAAAAAACTAAAGATGGTGCTAGCAAATGAGAAAAACCAGCCTACCTTTTTCCTATATTCTTTCTTCAACAAAATTCCATCAATCCTCTTGTAACGAGATAAGCCTAATGCTTCATAATGATCGACACAGCTAAGAATTCTTTTCATCTCATTAATTGCTTTAAAATCGTCTTTGACCACAGCAAAGGAAGGAGATTCCTTTGGTTTGTCTAATACAATCGTTGTAGAAGCTGGTTCGCTTGAACATTCACATGACTGAACCTTTTCAGCTTCATCAGTAGGATTATGATGCACCTTCTCGGTTTCATCAGTAGGATTAGGATGCACCTTATCAGGTTCATCAGTAGGATTAAAGAACTCACTCTCTGGTTGGAATTCATCTTCAACAAATGAATCAGGAAAAGTCTGGTCTTCAAAATGTGTCTTTTCACTCAGATTGTCACACCATTGGAGGATGCAGTTTAATGCATCATTAGATAGGAAAGCAAGGTTAATTGATACCAAAAATCCAGACCATCCGCCTTGAACTTTTACACAATAGAGAGCATATAAGGTTGCAATTAAAACGACCAACCTTGCGTGTTTCCGGGAAAACAAGTAACCTGCAATATCCACAAAAATTTAGACTTCAACGGCAAGAGGATGACCACTACAGTACACACCATATATAACCAACTTACGGCTGTTTGGTTGGTTTTCCATTAAGTCATGTATGGGTAAAGCTATCTGTGTAGATTAATCTGTCTGTATAGATTGCGCAAGTTTTTGTTTGGGAGGGTTTTTTTCATAGGGACAAGTTTGAGAAAAACTTGGCTTTCTGCATAAAGTTTCCCCATAGAAGCCTACTGAATAAGCCACTTTCTATATCATCAAGCCACTACCAAACAGTCATGTATAGCTGACCGAATAAGCTGCAAGACCCATTAAGCTGCTAACAAACATAGTGACCATCTCTGAAGCACAATAAAACCAAAGATGACAAAGGGTATACTTTCAAGAAAACAAGAAAACTGGTCTAGTGACAAATGAGGACGGGGCTGTTTGGCAATTGCTTGAATGCTTTGGTGCAGAATCATTAAATGGTCAGAATGATTAAGAGGCTCTTATGATATAGTGCAATATGAAATATAATTGTTTGGTAATTGTTCAGGATGTAATTAGGGATCTTAATGATTAAAGGGAGGTCAATGATACAAAATGATTCAGAGGGTTTGGGAACCATTAAGAGGCAGACTTATTTTTTGCCAAACAAGATTCACCTCTTAGTGATTCAGAGGTTGCCTCTTAATGGAACTTATAACAGGAAACAAACAGCCCCCTAGTCTCTCACCTCCAACCCAAAATAAGATAAATAAAGATATGATTTTGCCTTAAAGTAAACAATAATAAGCCAGTAAAATTAAGACCGGAAATGAGACATACCTCCAACGATAAATAATGTGCCAGTGATCCAAAAGTTACCATACATCCACAGGACCAAAATTGCAAATAACCCTACTATAAATAAACCAGGAGTGTGGCCCAGATAGTGGATAGCACACGCAGCAGCACCCTGTGAAGACGAGTAGGACTGTTAATTCCATGAAATTGCTTCATAACTTTGCCATCAAATTCCAAAGGAGTTACAATGTTTATGAACAAAAAGGTAGAACTCAACTGAAGTATCAACAAAGAGTACAAGAAAGTAACCACCGTAGATAGTGAAATTATCACAACTTAACCAGAATAGAATTTCAATAATCACTTTCTAGTGTTCCACTTTGGATTTCTGCATAAAGCTCCCCCCCTCCCCCCTCGCCTTAACAGCTTAAAGTTTACTGAATAAGCCACTTTCTATATCATTAATAAGCCACTACCAAACGGTCATGTATAGCAGACCGAATAAGTTGCGAGTTCCATTAAGCTTATTAAGATGCTAACAAACAGACTTTAATTCGCCTTCATGAAGCTTCATTAAGTTTATACACTAATTAGTGTAGGCCAGAAAACGATAAACATATTAATAGCCAAGAGCAACAAGATGATCCAATTGAATCAGATATGAATTGCATTCCTCAACCTTCCCTGTCTAAATTAAGGCATTTTTATTCTTATTATCTGATGGCATCGAAGGCAGGGCCTGACTCATATAAGCTACTTCTGCCTGGAGTAATATGAGCCTACCCATACCTCAACCAAAGTCCATCTTCAATTCAGCAATTGAAGATGTTGTATACACTATTTTTACCCGCATTAATATCATATTATCAGTCAATCATACCTCTTGATACTGATTTAAGCGTACCCTGTATAAATTACCACAATTGCCTAGATGCACTAGGGGGAGAAACAGGAGCATCATATTATAAAAGTAAGGAACAAGATTGTGTACACTGTTTAGCTTATATAGAAAAATAACACTTTAAATTCTGAAAGGCTCTAAAGGAGATAAAAGTTTTTACTTTATGTTAATGTTACATATAGACAGCATATGAAGATATCATATAGGTCACGGTCACACACACATCTTCTGCCAAGATTGATATTTGCACCCATACCTCTTCAACTCTTCTAACTCCCTCCTCTCGATACTATTTCTATTACACCCTGTATGCATATCACTTCCAGTTGTGGTTGTGGCACATTGGCAAGAGGAAAACATACTTAATTTTGATATATAACAATCAAGATTTCTACACTTTATGCTATTACTACTTTTATTTTATTTTTAAAAAAGAGAGTATTTTAAGGGATAAAAAAGACTTTTAAGTCAATCAGAGTTGTTAAAATTACATTTTCTTATCCAAAACACAGACGGATACCCTTTAGCTCAACATGTATGTTGTAATACTACCTTCTGTGCTCCTGTGATCCTGATTTATCTAGTAGCTTACTTTGATAGACTTGCAATTATTCATCATACCCACCCCTCTTCATGAAAGAAGTCCCATGGATTTCTGAAATAGGAAGGCTGGAAAACGGTTCTTGATGGGTTATGTGTTCAACTATCATAAAACAAATTACTTTCTTGAATATATGAAAAGGAACAAGTGTCATTGTTTCTGATGCTATATGTTACACACTTTGTTCATTTTTCAATAAAAGTGTGGTCCTTGATTCTTTTTGCACATCATACCAAGTTCATCATCACAAATAAGAAACATTTCAAGTTTTAGCTGGTGCCATGATCTAGACAGCAATTTAAAGAGCAATCAGTATAATTCCCAAAATAATTAGGTATGACAACATTTTGTTGATAAATCTTTATCCACAACTATGATATAAAACAGTGTCGTTGAAGAACCAACCGGATTTCATGGCAGCAATTCAAAATTCACAAAAATCTTGTGAAATAAGAAAGATTTATAAACTTACCATACTTAAAAGAACATAAAGAAGGCAAGACATTGATGTCAAGCTAAGAAAGCAGCTCCATATGATAACAAGAAGGGCGGCAGTACCCAACCCAAAAAGCGATCTAGATCCACGAACAAAACAATCCTTCCACTGAATCAGAAAGTAGCAGAATAGCTTAGCCAGTCTTGAAAAACCACAGCAAACACTAGGCCAATGGCGAGCAATAGAAATCCCAATCTTGTCCCTGAAACAACGAGCAGCATTCATCGCAGCGACGGAGTAACAATGGCTTTCCGACAGCAACCATTTCCAGCCCTGTTTAAGTAACACAATGTCTTCCATAACTGTGTAAAGCAGCTCTAGATTTATCAGTTGGTTACACTTGGCATTTCCGTTTCGAGTGGAATCAGCTGAATCCCAGGTGTTGATGAAACCAAAATCTCATGGGTATCCATGGAATTGAAACATATTTCTTCAAGAAGTTGTTTTGATGGCAGCTAGTATGGATAATGGGTGTCTCATATAGATAAGTGGTCGGATCTTGAAAGAATAAATAAAAAAGGAAAGAAATTTAAGAGGAAGAGATTTGAGGTAGCTGAAGAAGAAGAAGAAGAAGAAGAAGAAGAAGAAGAAGAAGAAGAAGGGAAGGGGGTGGCTTGACCTTTATCCGTGACGGAACCCTAGAACTTTTGGGTCACTTTTGCAGGCAATGCTCGTGAAAGGGAAGGGGCAAGAAAAAGGCATAAAAGGGGCATTTGAGGTCCGTGAGACTAAAATTAAAAAGTGGATTCATTATTATTAATCAAAGATCAAAGATCAAAGGAGGAGGTGAAGGTGAAGGTGAAGTTGAAGGTGAAGGTGGAGGAGAAGAAGACCTTTTCTATAACCATATGAGTATGTATATATTTAACTTCATTTATTATGCTAGCTAGTAAGTACATAATTATTTAATTTGTATGATTTTTATACCTAATTAATCAAAGTCAATTTCGTAATTCATATATAAAAATTGTCAATTTTGAATTCATTGTGTTGACTTCTTCTAAAAATTAATCATCCCTAACAACATATTAAAAATAAGTATTATAAATATCTTATTAAGATTTACATTATATATCAACTCAAATTTTGTATAATTTTTTCTTTAAAGAAAAACTATATAACTTTATTAATACCCGTTTAAACAATAGACGGACCTACTTAAGAACATACGATAGCACAGTCCACTGGATCATGATTCCGTTGTAACGGAAAAGTTTTATAATACTGAATCAAACAAAAAGGCACTAAAGGGTCAAATTGTTTTATCCACTACCGGGATACATTATAGAAGAGCGATGCCTAAGATGAATCTATTACCTCCCCTCCCTCCACGAGCGGATTCAGAAAAGGCTTGCAGAATGGTAATTTGTGTCATTAGAGAAAATACTTTCTTTATTGTCTAATAGAGCAAAGACTAATATCACAATTATGTCATGATGCTACCTTACTGTTCTGTTGAGTATCCTTAATTTTCTTGAAACTATAATAAATTAATAATGATACAAGTTACTCGTAGAATAGTTGGTTTATGTGATCTTTCCCCCTTTCCAAACATGGTTTTGAATCCAATGTTTACCAACTTTTTTAGATTTTTCACTTTTAATTCTAGGTTTATATCGTTTTAAAAAAAATTGAGATGAAAAGCTATCAAAAAACTCGAACATCGCACCGTATCTGTCAAGCAAAGAACCAACTAATTGGTTTTTGTAATTATATGTATATGCATTTGTTGTATAGTTTTGGGTCTATTTTATTAATTATTAGATAATTTTGTTTTTATATAATTTTGTTTGCATCTTGTACCCCTTAACAAGTTAACATTGAATTAAAAGAAACATTTTTTTTTTCAAATCTCAACTTCGTCCTACCAATCAATAGGTCGTTGGTTTTATCAAACTTAATACTTTTATACCCATATTGTTTACGTCCTTCTTTAAATAAATCATTTATAAATACGTACAAAAACACGATATTGACTTAATATGTTATATAATAACAACTATTTTACCAGTAAGGATCTAATAATTATTTAAAATAAATATTTAAATTCGAACCATAAGTTTTAGTAATTTGAAACACCCAAACAAACATTCATATTGGCCCCATTTTATTTAAAGTTTAAAGGTTATTTATTTTTTATTTCGACAAGTAATGTTTTCTTTATTTATAAAATGTGTTGAAATACAACAAATCAAAATCTTTTTATATTTTTTTATTTTTAAAAAATCTTTTGAAAACTCTTAATCTATATATTACCATATAATTAATATTTTAATTAAGCAAACTACATAAAAAATATTATTTTTATTTTACGCTAATATATTTGGGTTCAAACGAGAACGATACATATTTAAGAGAATAAGAAAGTAATCGAATTATATTGTGATTTTACACTAACATCACGTATAAAATCACAATTGATTCACACGACTTTGACCCATGACCTGAAGAGATGGCCAAAGTCGCCCAAACACCTTTGTTTACTGTTAATGTAAATCATATGTGATTTTACACATGATTTTCGTATTCTCTTTAATAATTAGAGCATCTCCAATGGTTGTTTGAAGAAAACTTGAAGATGACTTGACCATTGGAGTCAATGACTTGAAGATGACTTTTTTTCTTTATCAATCACTTGAGGTTACTCAAGTCGTTAAAGAAATGGATGTAAGAGACAAAGAAAAATAAAAACTGTATTATGGTGGGATCAAAACTTTTTCTATATGTTTTTGTTTTGTTCAAGTCTTTTACATGAATTAACCACTGTGGATGCTTAGTATTATCGTATGATCATCCCTCTCTCTATATATTAATTGGCTTTAATTTTACATTATTATTTTGTGACTATATATATAATAATAAGTCTTGAAAATTTCAAACAATCGACATCGAAATATTCTTTATGGATAAAAATAGAATAAACAGTCGTTTACTTTACTATGTCTTTGTATCTTTGATGGAACCAACATTTTCTAAGTGTTCTAGTTTATTATATTTGTGGTTGCAACTTGTAATTTATATTGGTCAAACTATTATTTCAGTTGTGTTCTTGATGTATGTTTACTATACAAAAATCAATGCATATACCATTTATTAACAACATATTTAATCAATATAATGTTGTGAGTGGTTGTTGGGGTGTTATTTGATCCGTCCAATTCAGTTTATATTAGATTTTTAATATTTTTAAATGATATAATAATTGATTCACATTTTAATTTGATCAGTTTTGGGTTATTAAGTTTGTTATTAGTATAAACTACAATTTTCGTCCCTGTGGTTTACCATTTATAAAGATTTTGGTTCCTATCGTTTAAAAACTGCTTTTTTAGTCCCTGTAGTTTTATTTTATTTTTATTTTCGTTCTTACATCTAACACAGTTAACGGAGCTGTTAAAAAAGTTTTACAAATTTACATATTTACACTGTGTTTTCGAGTTTTTTTTTTCTAAAGAAAGGAAAGAAAAGGGAAGGAAAGTAAGGAGAAAAGAAAAAATCTTGTGTTCTCGAGTTTTTTTAAGGAGAGAAGGGGAAGGAAAAGGAAGGAAAATCCTTTTAATTTTCCTGTCAAAACTTTCCTCCCAAATGTGGGAGGAAAGGAAAGGAAAGAAAGAATTTTTTTAATAATAATTAAAAATATTTATAAAATTACCTATTTACCCATCAATTACATTCTCCTATAAAATAAATAAGGATATATTAGTAAAAATGACATCTTTCCTTTCCTTTTTCTCCTACTCAAAGAACATGAAAATTTATTTTCTTTCTTCCCTTTCCGTCCACTTTCTACAATCTTAAAAACACAAATAAAAAAATTACTTTCTTTTCCTTCCATTTCTTTTATCATCTTTTCCTTCCCTCTCCTTTCTTTTCTTTTCTTTCCTTTAAAAAAAAAAAAACTCGAGAACAATCCTAGATTAGGATCTAATTCCATCGAATTGTGAAATGATTCAGCTTCAGGAGCTGTATGCGCTTTCAAGTTGGCCAAAAATGGCGTTTCAGTCACCATCTTCGACTCCGCTAGGGGACCTGGACCTGGCGGTCGAATGTCTCGGAGAAGGTACCCATGGTGTTATTGTTTCTTTTTCTTTGTAACCCTATCCTATCGCGATCTTCTTAATTATCGTTTTATATTCCACAATTAGAGCCCAATTTATGAAATATCATAGTCGATCTATACCTGTAAACAAGAACTGACTCTAATCGTGGAATGGAAGGAGTTACATTTTCGCAAATGAAGAAAACGTTTGTGTAATTTGCAGAGAAATTGCTGAAGATGGGAGGGAGCTAAATTTTGACCATGGGGCACCTTGTTTTACCACAACTAACACCGACGTGGAGGAGATGATTAGGGGTTGGGAAGCAAGAGGTCTTGTTGCTGAATGGAAACAGAATTATGGGTCATTTGATTTCATCACTAAAAAATTTGTCAACTTCGAAAAGGTTTACTTCTCCATTCATTATCATAGTTTATTATTTCAACTTGGCCACCTTATTTGTCTCAAGCCCTGTTTTGAGTTTTTAAATCAGTATATTAGCTGGTATTATATGCATCATTATGCAAGCCTGAATTATTCTTTTGTAGATATCTTCATCCACATGCTTATAAGAATGATGTGCAAAATCTATGGTCATCCATATACACTGTACATGCATCTAAAAAGTTAATTTTGTTTGATATTATAGTAAACAGTTATTCCCACATGACAAAGCCTAAATTTTCATGTGTACATACTCATTCATTAATTGAATTACTTATACACAGGATGTGTATGAATACTTTTCTATTATCAAATCATATACACATATCTATAGACATAGCCACATAGGCAACGCACGTTAAAATTTATCGGTTTTGACTTTTGGCCATGGTGTTTTCTTTATGATATTCACTGAAATAAACAAGCAACCACATCTAAATGTTGTTAAAATGTTGCTAGATATACACATATCTATTCATTGCTTTTGCTTCTTTACTGCCACAGTGAACAGTGGGTATTGCATTCAACAGAGAAGTATGCAGAAGGTATAATTGCTCGGGATGGACTTCAAAAGCCTTCAAATGCAGCGTTGACAGAAATTGCGTAGGAACTATTTGGAGAATTTCAAAGGAGTGGACTTGATGTCTCTGTGCCATTTTTCAAGAAAGCTCACAGATGGTTAGTGTCATCATCTCCTCTCATGTGCTTACCACATTTTCCAGCTTAAGTTAACTTAAGATTTCAAGTTGATATTTGGAAATAATGACTTCAAAAATTGCCTTATCTTTTCATTTGGTATTTAAGTTGTTTCACTTGACATGGATTTTGAAGAAATTGGAAGGAACTGGAATGGATAATTTTTATGACCAAATTCCAATTGATATAAAAATGTAGGAAGCCTTTGAATTCCTTGGATTAAAGATTTCACCATTCCATGGATATCTCAAAGATTTTAGCGATATGATATGCCAAAGATTCCAATTCCTTTAACAAGAAACAGCTTCAATTACGTTGTGTGTGTTCAAATTTGATGATGCAAGACTCAATTTTTATTTATGTTCATTGGGGAACTGTGAGGTGATGAAAGGAAATCTTGGGGAAATGGATGGCCATTAATTCAAGATTTTACCTTTCACTAATATTCACAGTGAATTCACTCTAACATATACTTGATCAAATGCAAAAACCTCCCCCTCCCTGCAGAGGTGGAGCCAAGTGTTTGGAGACGATGCAAGGTTCTTGATGGAGGTTAAGTCGGGTCAAGTGGAGGCAAATTTGAACCCAGAGAATGAGCTAAGAAGGTTGAAACAGATGTTTCTAGTGTGGAAGAAGGATTATGGGGCTAGATTGAGATTGAGGTTAGCAGCAGTGAAGAAATTGTTGGTGGTGGTGATAAGGCTAAAAAGAACTACTGGTAGCTCAAGGGTTAATTGACTTCTCTAAACCTTTGTTCTAAGTTTATAAATTCTACTACTATTACCATTTTACCATTTGATTGATTTTGATTGCTTGCTATGGCTTTGTGGTGCTATTGGGGTTTTTATCATGAATAAAAGTAGGGATGTGGATGTCAATGGCATATATATAAGAAAAACTTATATATATATATATATATATAGAGAGAGAGGGAGGTTCGGGAGAAAACCTAAAAAGGAAAACTGAAGAACACCATGGGGCCGTCCATCTGGACGGAATACACAAATGCATGCAATTGATTGAAGCTGATTTTTTTTCTATGCACGTGTTCATGTTACAAATTACTGGTATCCATTTTTATGTTGTTTACTATATCTTGTGTTTTTTAATGTAAAACGTAGCCTTTTAAGTCGGTGATGACAAATATGTAAATACACGTATTAAAGAACGAATGAAGTTAGTTACCTTGGCATAAGGATGATTGTTGTATATTTATCTAAAGATTGCAATCTTAGCAACCACTCCATATTATTAGGTTTTATATTTAGGGGTTTTGTACATCTACTTTTCATGAATATTTATTTTAATTTTTGTTTTTAGTAGGTTTTTTAATTTGGTATTCTTTTTACTGAAATATTTTTCTTTTTTCAGGTCTTACCAGATATGTTATAAGCAAATCCGCGACATAATTCTTCTAATTGTCTTGCATTTATTAAACCTTGTTTTTGTAACCACACCTTGAGATTCAATATATACTAAACATTGTCTTGTAAAATGTTTAAAGATTATTTAGATTAAATTACAAATGATATATTCTTGAATTGTATCAATAATTTTGTGCTTTTAAATTAATGGTACTGATAATTTGGTAGCCTCTCAAACATATTGTATCGTTAATGTATATTAAAATGTATTATTTAATTAACCTTACAAACCAATATTTGTTGTTTATGTTGAAAGTTTCATCATCTCCTCAACCACTCTTTTAAAAAGTAATATAATGAGGTTTCACATATTCTTATATACATTCATCCAAAAAACGACTTAGTATACACTCAATAGGTCTCATGCCACCGTAATAATTATTCTAACGTAATGTAAATTTTTTATACATATCTTAACATACCATTATTTTACATGAGAGAGATTCAAATGATATTAGTTACCAAATAAAAAAAATATGAAAACATTCAAATCATGTGTAAAATTAAATGTGATCTTACCTAACGGTTAATGCAATGGTGTTACAAAAACGTGCACTACGCCGTGGCGTGCCTCAAACATATACACAAGTCTTGAGTCACGACGGCTGTTGTATTGAAATGCATGATCTTCTCTCCTTGTTTTCCTCTCAATCACGTGATACTGTGAATATTTCTTGCCTTGAATATTGTTTCTCTTTTTAGAGTTTCCTTCATTTGTATTCTGTATTGCCTATTTAGGCTTGTCTTCCTTATTGTTTTGATACACGGAAATAAAAGAAAACTTCTGACCAAAACCTTTATGTTGCGGCGAGCTTTTTCGAGCATTGATTATAATAATGTCACCACTTACTTTGGTTTCGTTCTTTCTCCTTACAGATTAAGTTTTAATAATAATGAGAGTTATGGTAAGAAGAGTAAAAAGTAATTGAAGAGTTTTACTAGATCAACATTAAGAAAAAACACCAGATAAATTTTCTTTTAATTATAATTTATAGATTGGTTTGAGATTAATAACAATAAGGGTCCATATCCTCCTTAAAATTTTCACCTTTGAGTCCCCTACACCAACACTTTGCATATATATATATATATATACATATATATATATATATATTTGATTCGTGGTGTATATCTATTTAGCTTCCAGTCGAAATGTGAATTTTGGATGTGGCTGTAACTCTAATTTAAACAAGTATTTTGCTTTAATAGCTTCTCTATAATCATTTTTAAAATTATAAAAAATTTGTTGGAGATGCTATTAAACCAATTTCAGTTTAATTCATATTTTAAAACATGAATTTAATGATAAGGTTTGAATTTTTTTAGTTATAAAACATAAGAATCCAAAAACCATTTCCTTATAAATATTGAAGGCATCAACTGTGACGTGAAGCGTCGTGGTTCATGGCTGCTAGGGAAACTGATGGATAAATTGCAGCTCCATTCTCGAATACCAAACTACAATTAACAGACTGAAAATGGCGGCCACTGCTACACCTGCATCAACTTTTCTTCATGATGATACTTCATTATCAAGGGGAATGTATCATCGCTCCTCTTCTTTTTCTCTTTTATCTTCCCCTAGAACTTCCTCTAAATCTGCCCGAATCCAGTTTTCCCCAAAAGGTAAGATTTGAGGGTTTTTTCTCAGTGTTTTGTGTGTGAATTGTGTGTTCGTAATCATATATACTCGTTTGTTGTACTTTAAGGTTTGGCAAACCCGCTATTTGTAGCGCCGGCGGAGAAGAAGAAATCATCCTTTCAAACTGAAGCTGTTCGTCATCTGACTGGTTCACTGACAAAGGCTGAGGGTTTTCGTTTTGCTATCGTTAGTTCAGTATCTCTCTTTTGCTTTCTTCTCCGATTTCACTTGTTATTATTAGTTCATATCTCCCAGAAAATAAAAGAAAATGTAGAATGGTATATTCGGAAGGATTTGGAAAGGTCCTGGATTCATAAATACTGTAGGAAATTTAGGCCTTTTACTTTCATAATTTGAAATTGATCTCAATTTGTAGCAAAGGTTACCAATTTATCCAACTTTTGAGATCATAAATTTTGAAATTGATCTCAATTTGTATACTTCTGATAACATTTTGTTTTATATTACTTCTTTTTTGACATAGGTTGTTGCAAGGTTCAATGAAATTGTCACAAGGCCTTTGATGGAAGGAGCTTTGGACACATTTAAGAAATATTCAGTGAGGGAAGAAGATATTGATGTATGTATCAATCATTTCCCTTTATATATATTCATTTTCTTTTCTGCACTGCCTCATGTATTTTCTTTTCCTATAATTTTTTTGGGTCATAACTGAATTGCAATATGTTAAACAAGTTCCTAATGATCTGGAGGTTTGGCTATAATCAACAAACTGTGATTTGCTTTTGTTTATTCTTAAAGTGTATTATGCGTTTATGAATTATGACCAACATTGTTGTGCTTAACTTTTTAGGTTGTGTGGGTTCCTGGTTGTTTTGAGGTCGGTTTGGTTGCTGAAAAGCTTGGAAAGTCAGGGAAATACCAAGCAATCTTGTGTATAGGAGCTGTGGTAATATACTTTATTCCCAACATTTTATATGTGATACCATTCAATAACATTATGTAACAACTGCATTATGCATTCTATTTCTTGCAAGGGAAAGATGATCATTATTTATACATTACCTCCCTTTTAGCTAAAACATATGGTGGATATTAGCATTTTGTTAATTGATATTGGAGATAGAAGGTGATTAGGTAGATGGAATGCCCTTGTTTATGTTTATATTTGTGTTTAATGGATAAAATATCTTACACGAAAGTGATCACATTATCTTGACATTGATGCCTAAATATGTTTTGCTATTTTGTGGTTTTCTAGATAAGAGGTGATACTACCCACTATGATGCTGTTGCTAATTCAGCTGCATCCGGAGTCCTTTCTGCTGGTCTTAATTCAGGTAGGAGTTATATTTGTATTTGAAGTCGCTATCCATCTTCTAAAGGAGTGTATGAATTTCATATAATTTGTCGCATCTTACCCCACTAGACTTTATGTGCATTTCTAGTAATCAGTTTTGTATTATCTACTTGAACTGACTCCATACTATCCACTTACAATGTTGCAGGTGTTCCCTGCATATTTGGAGTATTGACATGTGAAGACATGGATCAGGTATATGTATATTTATGTTTTTGTTGCTTCAAAAACCAACCATTTTGATCGTTGATGATCGATGTTTATAAAAATTTCACCTTCGGTATAACATCTAGCCCAAAACATGGGTCTGAAACATTAAGCATACTAATAAAGAACAGAACCCCAAACAGCGGTTAATTATTCTCCTTCATATCCAAAACAGAGTGACAAAATCATGAGATCATAACAACTTATTCAAGAATAATCAAAGATGCAGCTCAAAGATATAGCTAATATGCCAAAGTATATGAGAATAACAATGTTGATAGTTCTGACAGTAGTAAGATCCAATGACTATAAGTTGAATTACATTAAAAAATACAAGTTATCATTATATTAGCTAAACAAATTATCATTCAGTGAAGTTATATAAACAAATTACTGTTTACAGGCCTTGAATCGTGCTGGTGGTAAAGCAGGGAACAAGGGGTCTGAGACGGCTTTAACTGCTGTAAGTTGCTTGTATTGTATCCTATGAATCTGTTATTTTATCCAGGGTGTTTTTAGACTTTTTAGTTAATGTAGATTATATCTTTAAGTAGAATTAATTTATAGTGTTATTTACTTATTTTATCCCCATCTTCTGTTGACTGAAATGTTGAGCTGTATGTTGCAGATTGAGATGGCATCTTTATTTGAGCATCATCTGAAGGAGTAATTTAGTCTTTGTGTGTCATCTGTTGAAATCACTTTGTTCAGAGGAATATGATGAGTTGGTGTTCCATTTGCAGCAAAAACATCATGGATTGATGATTCCTTTTTTTCTTCTTCTTCTTGTTGCCTTTTGTTTTTGTGTTATTTTCAAGAATAATTAAATCTTGTGGTTTTGTTGAGTTAATGATAGAAGCCAACTTAATAATGGAAAAAAGAAGCCAAGATATGGATGTTGATTTGACACAATTTGTACAGCATTTTGGTTACTTTCATCATATATAATCTTGTCCTTTCACTTGCATTTGCATCACATTTTTGTCTATTTTTATGTCTGCATGAAAATGTTTTGTCTACATGTGATGGGATCAGGGATGGAAACGGGGTGGGTATTTAATACATCTTCTGTCCCTGACGAATCTTCAACAGGTTCAGAAGAAGTAGTTTTCGGTGGGTTTTTGGGAATCCGTTGAGTACCCTTTTAGTAAAACAACAATGCATTTTAAAATTGAAGTTATAAGAGCATCTCCAACAGCATTGCTATAATAGAAAAAAATGATTTTTTCTTCTCTAAAATGCTCCAATTAATCAAAGTCAATTTGGTAATTTATATAATAAAATGTCATTTTGAATTCATTTTGTGTTGACTTCTTCTAAAAATTAATCAGCCGTAACAACATATCAAAAATAAGTATTATAAATGTCTTATCAAGATTTAGATTATATATCAACTTAAATTTTGTATACTTTTTCTTTAAAGAAAAAAAGTATATAACTTCATTAATACCCGTTTAAACGATAGACGGACCTATTTAAGGGCATATGGTAGCACGAGCCACTTGATCATGGCTCTGTCGTAACGAAAGAGTTTTATAATCTTGGATAAAAGGAAAAGACACCGAAGGGTCTTCAATTAAAGTTTCGCTAGTACTAAAAGACGACTAAAAGGGTCAAAATATGCTCTATCCATCGCGGATATACCTTATAGAAGAGTCATGCTTAAGATGAATCTAGTCTCTTCCCTCCCTCCACGAGTACATCTAGAAGAGACTTGCAAAATGGTAATTCATGTCGTCAGAAAAAATGCCATCTTTGTTGTCTAATAGAGCAAGGACTAATACCTCAATTAAGTCATGATGCTATCTTATTGTTTTGTTGAGTGTCCTTATTTTTCTTGAAACTATAATAATGATATGAGTTACTCATGGAATAATTGATTTGTGTAATCTTTCCCCCCTTCAAAACGTGGTTTTGAATCCAATGTTTACCAATTATTTTAGATTTTTAACTTTTAATTTTAGGTTTATGTCGTTTTTGAAAAATAAAATTGAGATAAAAATTAAAAAACTATGAAAAGACTCGAACATGGTATCGTATCCACCAAGCAAAGAACCAACTAATTGGTTTTTGTAAGCATGTGTGTATGCATTTGTTGTATAGTTTCGGGTCTATTTTATTAATTATTAGATAATTATCTTTTTATATAATTTTGTTTGTATCTTGTACCCCTTAACATCAAATTAAAAGGATCATTTTCTTTAAATCTCAACTTCGTCCTATCAATTAATAGGTCATTGATTTTATCAAACTTAATACTTTTATATCCATATTGTTTACGTCTTCCTTCAAATAAATCATTTATAAACACACATAAAAACACGACATTGATTTAATATGTTATACAAATACAATGGTTATTTTACCAATAAGTGTCTAATGATTATTTAAAATGAATATTTAAATTCGAACCATAAGTTTAAAATTTGAAACCACCAAACAAACATTCACACCGGTCCGATTTTATTCAAAGTCTAAAAGATTATTTATTTTTTGTGGTAATTTATTATTTGTACAAGTAAATATATCTTCAATAATAAACACATAATTTTTTAAACTACAATTCTTCTTAAATATTAAATGAAGTCATTATTTATTTTGTGAGTGTATATATAATAATAAGTCTTGAAAATTTCATACAATTGACATCGAAATATTCTTTATGAATAAAAATAGAATAAAGAGTCGTTTACTTTACTAGTCTTTGTATCTTTGATGGAACCAATATTTTCTAAATATTCTAGTTTATTATATTTGTGCTTGCAACTTGAGATTTATATTGGTCAAACTATTATTTCATTTGTGTTCTTGATATGTGTTTGCTATACAAAAATCATTGCATATACCATTTGTTAACGACATATTTAATCATATGATATTGTGAGTGGTTGTTGGGGTATTATTCGATCGATCTAATTCAGTTTATATTAGATTTTAAATATTTTTAAAGTATATAGCAATTGATTCACATTTTTATTTGATTGGTTTTGGTTATTGGGTTCGTTATTATTTAATATATTTAATCGGAAAGAAACACCCCGAAACTATAAAAATAGGAAAGATATGGTTAAAATTTGGATCAGGTTCAATTTTCAATTTGGGTTAAAAGCATTTCAAGCAAGAAAAAGAATAAGGTAAGAAGATTAACGGTCTTTTAAAAACTTACAGTTTATTCGGTTAGTTATACTTATACATGACCTTTTAAAAACTCAGTTTTTTCAATTATAATAATGGCTTAATGATATAGAAAGACAAGTTTCTAAGGGTAGTTTTTACACAAAAAAGACAAGTTTTGCTTTCCTTCCAAACCCCTCTCCCAATTAAAAAACACTCTTTTCATCTCTAAAAATACCAGTTACATTCAAAAACCTTCTCATACCGAATGTTTGATTGGTTGATTTTCTATTAAGCCATATACATATATATATATATACATACATATATAGGGTTGGGTTAATGTGAGACCAGTTTGTTTCCATGAGACCATCTTTTTACTCTTGAAGTTTCACAGCAAAAACACTGTAAACATAAAAGAAATCTGAACCTTCACAGCAAAAACACCGTGAAGGTTACATTTACAATAAAAACACTATGAAGATTACCTTCATAGCAAAAACACTGTGAAAGTTTATATTTTTTTTACCTTCACAAACAGGTTGTCTCACGTGTCTCACGAAAACAGGTAGTCTCACGTGATCCCAAGTCTTTCTCTCTCTCTCTCTCTCTCTCCCTCTCTCTCTCTCTATATATATATATATATATATATATATAAACTTATACATAAGATCGTGTTTGAAGAATAGTCAAGGTTATAAGCATAAGAAGAGATATGAACCATTGCTCACAATTTCATACCCATCCATATACGCTCTCAAATCTCAATTCAACTCATCTTGGTGCATCTCATCCTAATGTATATTTAACGGTGGACATCTTTCTTACTCTTCTCATCTTAACTTTCTCACCGAAAATCAACGCTATAAAGTTATTTGTATGGATTAATGATTCTATATAGATTAGAAAGAAGATAGATTAAAACATATTCCTTAATTAAATGAAATTCTTCGTTTTATGCATAAAACTCACCATTTTGTATATAATAAATCTCATGTAATAATTTGATTAAACCGGTAAGAAGCAGGTTGTTAACGAAAGACCGACCATAGACATAGAGCAATGAAGATATAATAATGGGGAAATTCGTTAAGTGGATTGGAGGGGTGCACCATGAATCCCGTAACTACTAAGGTTGCCGTCATCGGTGCCGGAAGTGAGCAAAAATCTTTCATTCTCTATCATACTACTACGTAATTTGCAATCATACGCATATGTATATATATATATATAAGAGGATCTAATTCCATCGAATTGTGAAATGATTGATCAGTTTCAGGAGCTGTCTGCGCTTTCAATTTGGCCAAAAATGGCATTTCAGTCACCATCTTCGACTCCGCTAGGGGACCTGGCGGTCGAATGTCTCGGAGAAGGTACCCATGGTGTTATTGTTTCTTTTTCTTTGTAACCCTATCCTATCGCGATCTTCTTAATTATCGTTTTATATTCCACAATTAGATCCCAATTTATGAAAGATCATAGTCGATCTATACCTGTAAACAAGAACTGACTCTAATCGTGGAATGGAAGGAGTTACATTTTCGCAAATGAAGAAAACGTTTGTGTAATTTGCAGAGAAATTGCTGAAGATGGGAGGGAGCTAAATTTTGACCATGGGGCACCTTGTTTTACCACAACTAACACCGACGTGGAGGAGATGATTAGGGGTTGGGAAGCAAGAGGTCTTGTTGCTGAATGGAAACAGAATTATGGGTCATTTGATTTCATCACTAAAAAATTTGTCAACTTCGAAAAGGTTTACTTCTCCATTCATTATCATAGTTTATTATTTCAACTTGGCCACCTTATTTGTCTCAAGCCCTGTTTTGAGTTTTTAAATCAGTATATTAGCTGGTATTATATGCATCATTATGCAAGCCTGAATTATTCTTTTGTAGATATCTTCATCCACATGCTTATAAGAATGATGTGCAAAATCTATGGTCATCCATATACACTGTACATGCATCTAAAAAGTTAATTTTATTTGATATTATAGTAAACAGTTATTCCCACATGACAAAGCCTAAATTTTCATGTGTACATACTCATTCATTAATTGAATTACTTATACACAGGATGTGTATGAATACTTTTCTATTATCAAATCATATACACATATATATGGACATAGCCACATAGGCAACGCACATTAAAATTTATCGGTTTTGACTTTTGGTAGCATTATAGAAATTTGGCCATGATGTTTTTCTTTCTGATATTCATTGAAATAAACAAAAGCAACCACATCTGAATTGCTTTGCTCTAAATGTTGCTAGAACTACCCATGTTTCTTAGTGTGGTACAAGTCTAAAGCCATTCAATCAATTGATATTGCCCCAGCATATCCTTTTTAGTTACCCGACCAGACGCATGAGAAAATTTCCCAATGATGTTAAAGCTTTTCGTGGTTGGACTTCAGTTAAAATTCCAGACTTTGGTAGTCCTAAACGATTTGCTGACACTTCTTTATGTGGCTTTTGTATACATACATAATATTTTGGGAAGTCGTTATATGCATATGCATACAGGTTATAAAAGATGCCAGAACATGATTTTACAAATGGGTCATGCCGATATTTTGCTAGAAATTTTCTAAAGCTTAGGGTGTTACAAATTGGTATATTGTTAGTGAATCTGTTCTTCTCCAAGCTCTTGTCATATCGTGCTGTGCATTTCTTTGAGTACTATTTTTCTGAAAGGTTGTTCATTTTAGGAAGGATTAAGCAAGAAGTATGTGGGCATCCCCGGAATGAATTCTATATGCAAAGCTTTATGCCAGGAACCTGGTACCAAGAATATATATATATATATATATATATTTTTTTAAACTGTACTATATTCGCAGACTTAGCCTAGAATGATGTCTTACTTACCCACTTCATCAGGCATTGAAAGTAAATTTGGAGTCATGGTTGGGAGATTGGAGTGGTTGGAAAATACGGATTCATGGTCCTTAACAGGTTTGGATGGACAAGATCTTGGTCAGTTCAATGGGGTGGTAGCATCAGACAAGAGTACATTTACTCACAGGTCGACACAAGTCACTGGGAAGCCACCTCCACTTGGTAAAACTGCTCCCTATCTTTCTCGTTTTGATTGGTTGCAATTCATTAAGTCAAAGTTTTAAAATTCACTCATTTAAACTCTCAATCAAATAATTTGGTCCTTTGCTTTAATGCCTTCTTAACATTTTCACTTCCTTTGTTGATGACCTCCAACACTCTCAATCAAATAATTTGTGCTACTGTTCTTTTAAACAATGACAACTAATCATTTTCCCAATCAATAATGATAATCAATGATAACAAACCTTTGTAATATAGCCTGAACAGATCTAGAAGTTCAATCCATTGCATATCAGAGTCTCAACCAACATGGGATATGTATAGTGAGAGAGAGAGAGAGAGAGAGAGAGTCGGGTTCATACGAGAATGGTACCTATTTAAGAAAATAAGAAAATGTCCGAATCACATGGGATTTTTGATAGCTATGAATTTTCAAGTTTTAATATATGTTAATAGGCTTAAAATCCCCATTTTTATGTCGTTTTATCATTAAAATATGTTTACTTGGGTCCCGTATTATGGTTATTGTTGAATAGGAGTGAAAGGGGCTTAAAAATGAAGAAATTGGGATAAAAATAGGTTCCCGCGACCTCTTGGGCGGCTTAAGTCGCGCAACAAGTTGCCCAACTCAATTTTACACTAACATCACGTACAAAATCACATGTGATTCATGCGACCTTGCCACACGGCCATAGGGTTGCCCACATGTGATTTTGTACGTAATTTGGCCATTTTCTTATTTTCTTAAATAGTTATCATTCTCGTATGACCTACCTCTCTTTCTCTCTCTCTCTCTCTATATATATATATATATATCTATATATCTATATATATATATATAAATCAAAGTAATGATCAGCGCAAACAGACAAGTTGAGCTGATTACCTAAAATATAAATTCCACTTACAGATTGTATCAACTGCCAATGCAGATTCTGTGTCATTGATTGTTTTTTCTTGAATTTATGTGCGTATCTACTTTGAAACTGACACATGCTGTATCATAACCTAGTACTCTTTTATGTTTGAAGTATAGACGTGGATGTTATACCAGGGATGGCTGGCATGGTTAAAGATGTACCTGTAAGACCATGTTTCGCCCTCATGTTGGCATTTGAAACTCCTTTGTCTTCGGTAACATTTCTGTTCTACTTTTCTGAGATGTTCTATTCAATCTTTTTTATAATTTTGCTTATGCAAGTCTCACATCTTTATGCATTTATCTGCTCCCAACCAACATAACCCAATTCATAAGTTTTAAATTTCGATCTTCTTTATTGTTCACTGCCATTATTCTGTTAAATTTTATGAAGCTTTTGATATATCCATTTATTTATTTTTATTCCTGCTTCAGGTTCCACTCAAAGGCTTCTCATTTGAGAATTCTGAAATACTTAAATGGGCAATATGTGACAGCAGTAAGCCAGGACGTTCTACCTCCAGGTCTGTTTATGTTCTATGTTATTGCACATTTTTAGAGAGACATATTTGTGTACCTAGTTTTTGTGCTACATCCTTTTGCTTTTTCATTAAAACATGAATGGTGGGTATTGCATTGTTTGGAAAGTATGCACACACACAGATATTTATATATATATATATATATATAAGTGTACCTCATTAAAGTGCTACATCCTTTTGCTTCTCTACTGCCACAGTGAACGGTGGGTACTGCATTCAACAGAGAAGTATGCAGAAGGTATAATTGCTCGGGCTGGACTTGAGAAGCCTTCAAACGCAGCGTTGGCAGAAATTACTGAGGAACTATTTGGAGAATTTCAGAGGACTGGACTTGATGTCTCTGTGCCATTTTTCAAGAAAGCTCACAGATGGTTAGTGTCATCATCTATCTCCTCTCATGTGCTTACCACATTTTCCAGCTTAAGTTATCTTGGATATCAAGTTGATATTTGGAAATAATGACTTCAAAAATTGACTTATCTTTTCACTTGACATGGATTTTGAAGGAACTGGAATGGATAATTTTTATGACCAAATTCCAATTGATATGAAAATGTAGGAAGCCTTTGAATTCCTTAGATTAAAGATTTGACCATTCCATGGATATCTCAAAGATTCTAGCGATATGATATCCCAAAGATTCCAATTCCTTTAACAATTCCCATCCAAACAAACACATGGTCAAATTCCATTCCAATCCTTCAAAGTCAAATTCCTTGGATGGATTCCAATTCCACCAAAAACCATTATGCAAATCAAACGCCCCCCTTAGTTTCCTTTTTCATTCTTTTTGGATGGTGAGTTTTTTGCTTGCTTGCTTCTTGTTGTGTACCAAATTAGCCTGATTTTGGATATTTATATGTGCATATGGGGATGTAGGGGAAGTGCTTTTCCAGCAATAACTATAGCAAAAGATGAGAAATGCATATGGGATAGAAGAAAGAAAGTTGCAATTTGTGGGGACTTTTGTGTGAGCCCAAATGTTGAAGGTGCAATCTTAAGTGGATTAACTGCTGCTTCTAAGTTTTCTGAATTCTTCACTTGTTTATAATCATTTACATTGGTACCTGCCATCACCTATTTTCATTGAGTTTAAACTATGCACATAATGCTTTGTTGAAAAAGGAAATGATCTATACCAACAATGTAATAAAATTTGTTGCTACAGAGTTTGTAATAAAATTTGTTAATAACTCATATACATATTTTTGAGTTAAATCATATATTAAAAATGTAAAAAGTTAAGTTTTAATATGTATTATGTTTTTCTTTTTCTTTTGGTTGTTTGGTGTTTGTGGGGGTGGGTTTGTCTTTTCCTTTGACTAATGAGTGATGATATACACCCTGTAATCTGGTCCTAGATAGAGACAAAAGGACAAGTCTTCAAAGTTTTTTGGACCAAACACTATTTAACATTGGTCCTCAAAAGGTCTAGTTCATACCCGATTATTAGTTCACGAAACTAGACCGATTAACATCTGGTCAAAGCCGGAATAATGGTTAGAGTTTGTAATGTATGTAGGGCTCGGTTAAGATTGAACTAGGACCTCTCGGATCCAAATTGTGAAGGACGGAGCTGGTTATAGGGGGGCGGGATTGTTTTTAGAAGTTTTGAGCTGAGCCCACCAAGACTCGTTCCGAGGGGTTGGATAAAGTTTTAGGTCTAATTCTTTAGGCTCCTAATTCTTGTTTGCTCTGAAAACTAGGAATGAATTGGGTGCAGTTTACCAAAACTTACTCGGGAAAACGTTTATTAAGTCATATTACTTTATGGTAAGAACAAAAAATCTTACCCGGTAAGAACGAGACAAGGACCAAGAGTTACCCGGTAAGTGAGGGCGACGACTCTTACCATGGTAAGCGCTTACCATGGTAAGCGCTTACCAGGTAATTTGTTGCATATACTCCCGTTTTTATGGACTAAAATCTTACTCGATAAGTAAATGATAGTGCTTAATTTTATTGTTAAACGATGTTTAGTAAACGATCCAAAACTCTTAACCCATTAATTGATCCTACTCGGGCCTATTTTACCATAATCGTAATGTGTTTTCTACAATATGACCTTTTTATACTTCTCATATTTGATGTGTGTATATTTATATTATATCGTAAAGTATTTTGTTTTTGATTTTTAAAAAATTATTAATTTTGCAAACATAGAAGCGTTAAATTATCATGTAAAAATCAATAATGCATACACAATATTTCAATTTTTATCATATTTTTGTTTTATCTTTTTTGTAAACAATAATTATAAAAGTTTGAAAGCTTTTTACCTTTTTGAAAACTTATATTACGCTTTTTATATGGACGAATGAAGTCTTCGAAACATACAAATTTATCTTAATTTAGAAAAATCTAAATTATTTTAGATATAGTCAACTTTTTCAACAAGTTATATTAACAATGGTAATTTTTTTTTAATTTGATACTATATTAATATTTTTTTAAAATTTTCAATCGGGTTCTTAAAAGTTTTAATCACAAATATATTACAAATTTAAGTAGAAAATTCAGAATATATGAAAATGACCCTTTTAATTCCATTTTGGTGTATAAAACGTCACGACTTTCAACTTTACCGTTATAAAACCGTTTAATATAAATTCCATCGAATTGACATATCCATTTCCCTTTTTAACGGCTTGACATTGCATTCATCCACATAATCTCATATATCATTGTTACGATTGTGTACTAGTTTTGAAAATGATATATACAAAATTTCCAAATTTATGTAAAAGTTGTGAAAACGAAATATATCAGATTTCCAATTTTATGTAAAGGTCCTTCATAAAACACTTGAGACAACTTTTTACAACTATGGTGGAGCCCCGATTTATTTAATTACATGAACGATAAACAAAGGTATACATATTTAATATATTAATTAAGTGAATAATCTCAAACAAAATGCATTTAAACAATTTATAAAAAAATGGCATGTCAATAATATAATAATTATTATTATAGTTTGTAAAAATATCATATTAATATAAACAATCAAGTTATTATTGATTATGATAGCATTGAAATTTCCTAAAAATGAACCTTTTCATCTATGGTTCAAAATCTTTTTTAAACGTTTTGTAGAAGAGAAACCAAAGTTATATTGGTTGGTATAAAATTTTGGATGAAATTTAGTAGATGATGAAGAAATGGTACAATAAGCAAAATATGTTACAGTCATAAAAATAATTGAATAACAAAATACCAAGTACACGAGCGAGTGATTTCAATCATTATAACATTGATTACAATGAAATGATTAGTCTATCACTCTTACTTATCAGATAAGATTATTATCGGTCTTTAATCGTTACTGTATTTATTCGATAAGGTAAAGTGATATGATAAACATTTATTGGATAAGAGTTTAGTAAACGAGTGATAGAGTTAGAAAAAGATTAGTGGTTGGTTGGATGAGATCCTAAAATCCATGGGTGAATTGAGCAGTGAGTATGTTGGACCAATCTTTAAATGCAATTGGGAGTTGGGACCGAAATCCTTTGGTTGAAGAAGATGAAATGTTTTGGTGGTTGAGAGTGGAATAAATTTGATGTTAAAAGGGTTTTGGAATTGAAATGATAAATCTTTCAAAAAAAAGTAAAAAGCAAAATGGTGGTAGAAAGCAAAAAGACAACTTTTTCAAATTTCAAGGGGTCAAACACTCTGCCTTTCACCATCAAATTCATTCTTTTCTTTCATAAAGTTAACATATAAAACAACAACAACAACAACAACAACCAGTAAATATAGTTTAATAAATTTTAACATTAAATTTAAAATAAAATTACTATATTACAAGAAAGAGGAAGAGAGGTATGGCCATGTAGCTGGCGAGACATGACTCATCCTTCAGCTTCAGACAACGACCACTGAAACAACCCCATCCTTTCCCTCTCTCAACCCCTTTTTCCAATTCCATTTTCATTTCCATTTCCATTTTCTACTCCTATTCCTTTCCCCCCCCCCCTTCTCGATAATCGCAAATAGCTATGGCTTCATTTTTTTTGTTGTTGATTAAAATTAAATTCATTTCTTA
The DNA here is from genome assembly GCA_036898165.1 of Silybum marianum. Lineage (NCBI taxonomy): Eukaryota > Viridiplantae > Streptophyta > Magnoliopsida > Asterales > Asteraceae > Silybum > Silybum marianum. Next base: position 235,320 of record CM072533.1, on the reverse strand, counting down.
TGTGACAAATTCATATAACTAAAAAATAAATTCAAATCAAATAATGACTAAAACAACAATCAACAATTAGCTATTTAAAAATATCTCTCAATAATCTTACTACTGTTTATTTGAATTGAATGCAAGCCGGGGGTGGTAGGTGGCAGCGGAGGCCGACGGTGGACAACCCACCTCTCTCCCTGACCCTGACACCATTTATATATTTATATATTCGTATAAACTGTCACCATCCATCCTTTCGCAAACTCCAAACACCCTCCCTCCCTCCCTCCTTTATTATTGTTCATTCACTATATATTATTTATTTATTTTAAACCCAAAATAATAACCGTCTATTATACATCTGCTGCTGCTGCTGCAGATGTCCAGCGGTGATAACATGCTTCTTTTCAATTGAATCAAGATTCCTTTACCGACAATGATACAAATTATCATCTACTGGAATTGGAATTGGAATTTGGAATTGGAATTTGGAATTTGGAATTTGGAATTGGAATTGGAATTGGAATTGGAATTGGAATTGGAATTGGAATTGGAATTTGGAATTTGGAATTGGATGGAAAGAAAGAAAGAAAGAAATCAAAACAAAACTAGGTACACTACATTAATTCAGCAAACACAAAACAAAACGCAAAGCAATTATGCTACACCTACACCTACACCTACACCTAGCTACTTACTTACTAGATAGATGACTATTGCTAAACGGATCTCATCCTCGCCTCCGTTACTTAACTAACTAACAACTCTCGCTTCGACCTTTGCCGCCGTTGAATCTTTGACTCCGGCTTGTTCCGCCGTTGCTACAACCTTCACGTTTCTGTTGTGACTGTGACTGTGACTGTGACTGTGATGAGAACATAGGAAAACCAAACACACCGCCGGACTTGGAAGAACCTCTAAGTGAACAAACCGGAACGTTTAAAACCGGTGTTACTCTCACGTTAGCGGAATATGATCTCTCCATTCCTCTATGTTTCAATCTCGGTCCACCGTTTAAACTGCTTGGACTACTGGAACTTCTCTCCAAGCTGTGGAAAACGATTTTTCCCGACGAGTTCATTCGAGGACTATCCACGGACACGCCACGGACTGTGGAGTCCGTTGGACGACGCATCGTGCCTCGGCCTACGCGCGTCGTTGATCTGGATTCCGTTGACTGCGTTCTCGTTTTCACCATTCTCGATTTCGGACGATTTGTACTCAGGTTCACCTTCCCTGGCTTATCGGAATCAAGAGACAGACGAGGAAGGTCGTCCAGATCATGACCGGAGGAAGAAGAAGAAAGAGATGGACGTGATGACACAGACACAGATTCGTTGTCTGCATCCTTGAGTAACGGAAGGTTAATAGACGCATCATTTGCAGATTTGGAGCTCCGGTGAAGAAACTGTCTGATAGACCTGCTTGCTCCGGTACCGCTGTGAGACGAAGTAGTAGTTAACGAAGTCCGTTTGTTTGTATCTTGTTTAACAATGCCGTTGGTGCTTTGATAAATCTTCCCAAAACCGAGTAGCTCTTTCCACCTGCTGGAACATCGTGGAGCTCTAGGAGAAAGTAAGTAAGGATCAGCGGCAAAGACATCGTCCGTTGTCCGGTGAGAAGTCGGTGTATCTGGAGAGCTAACACGAGACAAAATGCTAGTTGTTGACGTGGCAACTTGGTGGCGGATGAGTGATAATTGCAGTGGGACAAGCTTACCGTCGGAAAAGAGCTCGTCAGCGGTTTGCATCATAGCTGGATCTTCAAGTCTGAACTGGAAACCATCAAAGTCTTGTGGATCTGATTCCTGTGGTAGATCTGAAGGTTCCTTGACCGGAGAAGAAATCCTGTTGGATGCGGCGTCGTCGTCGCGGCGGCCTAAGGAGCGTCGAGGATTGAACCAAGCGTGGGAAGAATAGGTCTGTGAACATTCCATTAAATTCGTATTTATGCAGGCGGAAGCCATACGAGGGTGAATGCAATAAGCAAAAGGTGAAGAAGAAGGAGATGTACGTTGGAGAAATTGACGGTGGATAAACTAGGGTTTAGCAGTGGGAAATGATATAAATAAGGAAGAAGATGAGGTGGGGGCCACCACTGGGGATGAGGTGGCTCCAAGTTTTCTGCATAATAGGTCCAAACTAAAAATAATAAAAAAAATATTAAAAAGAAAAAAGAAAAAAAGGAGAGTGGGTTTTGTTGGAAAGGGAAGGTACATGGGAAGTATCTGTGAGGTGATTTTTTACTTTAATTCTCCCACATGGATATGCTGTCTCTTCTGTTTTTTTTTTTTTTTTTCTCAATTACTCTTTCTTCCTTTTATTTATTTTTTATTTCAAGGAATATTTATTTGTCTCCTCATTTTTAGTTTTATTGTTTTAAATAATCATACTCACAACCATTATTTAATTCTCGGTATCTTTTAGTTAATTAAAACAATACTCTTTTTTCTAAATTCAAATACATGATCTAATTAGATATAAAGTAATTTTATCTCATCATATATTATTGTATAACGTGACATAAATTTTATTTTCTCTGATTCAAATACTTATAATTTGGTTGAAAACGCATGTTCGATTTATGTTAACTTACATAGTGGTTGAGTATGGCGGATCGTTCCATAAGTGTGTTATGAACCATATTTTTCAAAGACGTAAAGTTTTCTTTCAATGTTCATGCCATCCTATAAAGCATTTAGATAATACTCTAAAAAAAATTTAAATTACAAAAATACAATAAATACAGATAATTAATATTTTAATAGTCATGGTTTGTTTGATATTTTTTGCGGAAAGCATTACCAATATAGGTGCAATAACAAAAAAATGTATGTAGCTTCGTGCAGCTAAGAAATCAAAGACTTTAATTTCAAAAGACTTCAATTAAATACATTTTTTTTCATTCTTATTTTCCGGTTATAAAAATAAAGTAATATGAGATTACGAGTTACCTTTTTTGAGAGTGTGAGTGTAATTATGGAGGACATAAAATATTAGTACATGTGATTGTAATAAATTTTCATATTATTTTTTTCGTCTTAGAAACTTTCTTTTGAAAACAAAAATCAAAACAATTTAATTTAATTAGTCATTTATTTTCAAGCATAAATTCTTAATTTTCTTTTTAACAATATATAGCATTGATTGTCCATTTTCAATTCAAAATAAAACTTAACAACTTATCAATTATGTTTTTTTTTAATATCACGTTTTTTATTTGATTCTACATTTCTACATGTATTTTACCGTTAAGTTCATCATATTTAGAGCACATTACAGTTTTGGGCTTTCTCTTTGAAGCTTTTTTCCAAAAAGAGAATGACATTTACAAGCAAAGAAAAAACCACTTTTTGATACACAAACAAAATGATATATTTTTTCAGTCAAGAGCTTGGCTAAAAAACTTTCTATAAAACTTCATTATGAATATTCTTACTCAAGAGGGTATTTATATTTGACCTCTGATTTCTTCATTAACCACTCGATTGGTGGAGAACGTTAGTGTTATTGTTGGGGCCTAAAAAGAAAAATTGCAAATTTGCATCTCACCAAATCTAACTATAATAAAATATTAGAAAAATAAAGTTAGATGTAAGAATGAAAAGTATGTATAGATTGGTCCTTTAAAGTTGTGCAAAAAAGACATCATGGTTCTAAACAGCTTTTCAATTAACAATAGCAATTATATTTTTGAAATCCTTGACCATAATCAACATGAATAAAACAAATCTAAATAGAAAATAGACTACATACCTGTTTGGATCCAATGGCCAATAAATAACATCAAACTTATCATTAAAATTTATGAAAATATACATTGTATCTGTATAAAGAAAACCATTATAGATTTGATCACTGCCATTTGATTTAAAGTAAATTTTAGTTATAAAGAGAAAAGAAAAATAATTGTTATGCAGAATATAATTCAAGAAACTAAAGATAAGATTCCTTGTGAATAAACTTGTCAATAAACCAAAAGGCAGCTTATCAAGTGTAGGAAGGGCAGAAAGGCTGCAATGGAGACAGAAGGAAGCATATTTATTTCCCTCACACTGTGCTTTGTTTCAACCAAAGGATAAACACTACACCAACCCTTGAGCCACTCAATACTACACTCCACCCTTTTTTACTTAAATATAATATGCATTAGATCACAACTGCTTCATTAAAAATCAAACATCTTGATTATATAAAAAAAACTACATTTTACAAATGAAATATTTTCATAGCTAATTAACACATTCATCTATCACTCAATATCTTTTATTTCTTTTAAATAACAATTTTAAGATATAAATGCTAAGTATTTCTACATATATTTTTGGCCATTTTCCTCTTTCCTCTTTCCAATTCCTACTTTCTGGTTTATTTTTAAATGTTCAAGAAACATTAAAGTTTACCAAATAAACGCATATCAAAAAATGTCACAACACTAATTATTTTATGAGTGACATTTTCAGTAATTAAAATGATGCTTACCTAGTAGAGTAATCACCCACATTTATCGAACCTGACTCTTTGATCATTGTCTAACTTCTTACCGGGTAAGATGTCGGTCCTTGTTATGTTTACCTACTAAGTTAATGAACTGATAAACAGTTACTAAGATAAATATTTGGTAAGCAGCCCGTCCAAAGGAGCCGTTTACCAAGTCATATTACATTACCTTATCGAATGAGCATGATAAGAACCAAGAATCTTACCCAGTAAGGGTAAGAGCGAGACAATGACTAAGAATCTTACTCGGTAAAAGCAAGACAAGAACCAGGAGTCTTACCCGGTATGTGGATGACGACTTTTACCACGGTTAGCGCTTACAGACTAAATTGTTGCATAAGATGCCGTTTTTGTTGAGTAAAATCTTACCCGGTAAGTAAGTAATAGTGTTAAATTTACCGAAAAACGCGAGATGTTTGGTAAACGAGGCCCGAGTAAAATTAAGAGCTGAATGCAGAATGGTAATAAATATTGGACAAATCAAAAGCAAGGAAAGAAAATTTGAATGTTAATATATGCATTTATTCCTTGTGATATATATAACTGGCAACCAATCTTACATCAAAAGATGCCTATTATGACAAGATAACAAACTAGTTTGATTTTGAATCGAATCAAATCAAATCTGTTTCTACTCAAACTAACAAATTTTCTTTTTGGTGTTTGAAAAAAGTCCATTGGATTCATTTGGTGTCCTTGAAATAGATTTGATTTATGGAGTTAACCAAAGCATATTTCATTTGATTCTTCCCTATCTTTCAAACATCAACAAAACAATGACTATTGCAAATCAAAATAAACAGACAAGAGAATATATGCCACGGAGGCAGTCAACAAGACCAATCAAAATCAGCATACTGTTGAAAAACAGTTGAAATTATTTTATATATAAAAACATACAAAAATTTGGTTTTCAGACATCCACTAAAACCAAAAACATAAAGGTTATCAATTCATTTTGGCCGTATAATGTGAATTAGTGAAGAATATGAACAGTAGACTCGTACATCATTCAAGTAAATTGTGTCGCAAATGCCTGTTTTCATTTCTTAAATACCACGGGTATTCACATTCATATCATATGAAGACCAAAACTAAATAGGAAGAAGAAATCATAAAAAAATGCTGAATAAATTAAGTGAGCCAAAAGACATCTGTATTTGAATCATAGATTAATTATCGGAAATTAAAAACAACAAAATAGAATGAGAGAATTGATGAATGGTTGTGCATCTGATGTAGATCATCACGGAAATATCTTATCAAACACCGTGATCTCGGTATGTCCTGATTAACAATAATTGTTTTTCTTCAAATAAATGAATGCAACCAAAAGGATTTGATTTTGGAAATTAAACTAGAATGAATCAGATAATGAATGTGTCGATCACGATCACGATCACCATAGAGCAACGAATCGATTCGAAGCTCATAAGACAATTAGTCTCATCATGTTGAAATAGAAACAAAGTTTCATTTGAGGATTAGTATTCACATAGAGATACCTCGCTCGCAGAACCTGTTGAAACTGGAGCGTCTGCAAACACCATGACAGCTGCTGAAGCACTAGTATCGGCAAGGAATCCACTAGGGTTTAGCTATGGGTCAATACTCTGATCTGAGTGATTATTTTGGGCTCAACAAAGGCCCATAAAACAGCTGACCAGTAACTTCATTTTTGTTAGCGGTTCAACAATGTTCATAATCTATTCTAACTAAGAGTTATACATTAGTGTTTGGTACTAATTTAAGAATATAAAAGTTGACCTATTCACTACAGGTGAGAAAGAGAGTTATGGTGTTAAGCGTAAGAAATGATCTCTACCATTGGATGCACATTAGGATGAAATGCACCGGATCAACTCATTTCTAAGACACAATTTATAGGTAGATATGAAATTAAAAGTAATCAATGACTCAGATCTCTTCTTACAATTATCACCTTAACTCTACTTCTCACATGATCCTATGCCTTCACTACTAAGGGGGAGTTTTACATAGAAAGTCAAAAAATAATTTCAAACCCAAACCTCCTTATTAAAATAGTCACTCTTAACCACAAGGGTTGTGGCCTACTAGTCGCATGTCGGGTGCTGAAGGAATATCCCAGCCACCTAGGGTTCGAATCCAAGCGCTCTCAACAATTGTGGCCACTGAGTTTATGAGGGATGATTATTGCAGTCAAAAAACTTTGCCAAAATTAGTCTGGGTTTTACCTACTATACCCTTCACAAAAAAAATAGTGGCTCTTTTTATCTATAAAAAAAAACTCACCTAAACTTTTATAGACACAGACAACTATATGTCTATATCCCTGCATGGTTTAACGGAAAACCAACCAAATAGGCCAATAAGTGGTACTTATGCAACTCTTATCCCAATCTCCAACTTGTACAAATTCTTAAAAGGAAAAACCCTTAAAAAAATTGTTCATGATTTCAGTTTTGTAGCTTATTTAATGATTTTGTACTAATGCTTCTGATAAATGATCCACAATTGTATCTTATCTGCTCCATCATGGTTTGATTGTTTTGAGGTTGTTTTTGAAAATTGGTTTCTTAGTTGAGCCTTTATTAAGTATAAATAACGATGAAAACGATACCTTTCAATAAAAAAAACATAATATCTTGCAACAAAGAATTAAGTACATAAACAGTAAATAACAAGCTATAACAAACATACACCAATCATGTAATGTCATATGTCGTAATCAACCTATAACAAAAGGTATAAATTAAACATTGTAGTAAAGACGCATGAAACAACTAAAGCAACCAAATCCCAGAATCTCTAACCAGCGTTTGTCCGTACTCTACTTGGAAGGCGGTGGGGCGAAGAAAGGAATTTTGGGAAAAGTTGGAAGGTTGGGCATGGTTGGCATCCAAGGCAATGGAGGTAAGGACAGTTTGGGCATATTAGGCATTGAAGGCAATGGAGGTAAGGAAACTTTGGGCATATTAGGGAGGGTAGGGTTGGTTGGAATGGTGGGCATTTGTGGTTGAGGCATTGTCGGGATGGATGGAATTTGTGGTTGTGGCATTGTTGGAGCGGCCTGCAACAAAGTACGTGTAGCATCACACATGTCATTGCTTGTAAGCAAAGCAAAAGCAAGGACAAAAACACAGATGTAGGCGGTGGAAGACATGGCTAACGTTCAAATTGGTAAGGATTCAAGATCTTTTTTGAGGTAAAGACAAGTGAACTTGATGAAGATAATGTATGAAGGATGGAAGTATATATAGCAAAAATTCACAAAGTTTTCTTAAAGAAAACATGGGATTTGTTGGGAATTTAATGGGTTTGTGTGGAAGGTGGCAATTTGATTAGTTTACCAACCTATCAACCCAAAGAAGAGGGAGATTAGGACAGTAAACACAGGTCAAGAAAGCATCTAGACTACCATAAGATTGGGTTTTGTAGGTTTAAGGTTGTTAAACAACCACCATACCTTATAACATTTTCAGAAATTTCTAGGTAAGAAAGGTAGGACTAATGACCATATATTCAATTCTATAAGAAGCATAGTTGAAGGTTTAAATTGCAATGATAACATCGGGGTTATATTATGAGTACCACCCAACACACACACACACACACACACACAAATCCAAGTAAAAAATCAATAGCAATGCCATCTAAAGCAGTGAGTCAGTAGATGGTACAGATAATAATGTAATGACTACCTCTAAATCTTTGATACAATCCCCATCAGTGTTCTGCAGGATTTTCACTGGCCATTTCTTCTGCCAAATGTGAAAAGAAAAACTTCAGTAACTTGACACAGTAAATGGGAAAACATCTATTACTTGAATTAGAAGTTTGGATACATGATTAAGGCAAAAGGAACAGGAGAAAATTGAAGATCTATCAACTTAAAAACATATACACAACCCTGGCAATAGAGCATTTACATAAACCTCTAGTCTCCTTGTCAAGAAAATCCTTAGATTCCATTATTAAAGCAAGCAATAAGGAATATAAACCAACAGAAACAAAACTTAAATAATGATGTTTAACAGATGGAACAAAATATATATATGAAAATCCATGACCAAATGAGCAACTGAATAATTGTTGTTTAGATGATACCATTAGGCAGGCCAGCAGAGACCAATCTGTCTATATTGTCAACTCGCCTTTGTATGGACTTCAAAACTAAATTTAGAGATAGTACTCGTTTTCTAACACCAGAAATTTTTGCAGCATGTTGCATAATGAAAGGTGATGGAGCATCTGCTAAAAGCTGATCCAACTCTGCATAATAACAGTGACAATGTAGTCAAACAATGTCAGACTGCCATTTTTCAGTACAACGTGATTATAGACTGTCAAAATTAATGTGATGATAAATAGAACGTTTAAAGATAGAAATTTATTGTTCTTTTTAGGCAACAGCAGGGTGTATTAGTTAGTAGTTCACTATTGGCTTTCGTTTGATAAATTAAATATGACAAGTGAATGGCAAGAGCAAGACTTGACAACTTTGTGCTAAGTTAGTGAATGACATCTAAGTAAGAGACCACTTGTGCCAAATTTGCAAGGTTTCATGATAGAAATAAGTTTGAGAATTTGCATTATTAGTGACTTACTTTAAATTAAAAATTATTTTTGTTGTGGAGGTGGAGGTGACAGGTGAGGAAGTAAATTTCTTCTTGTTGCTATAGTTTCAATCTACACAGAGCTCATATAAGCATTTCACCTCTGAATTAGATGGATAATTACCTACTGAATCCAGTTATTATCTGGCAACAAGTATTGCGTGAAACAGCGGTCTATGTTGATTAAGCACAATGATTAACAAGGAAATTGCAAATAAATTAAAAGATTTTAGAAATCCCTAATTGCAGTAGATATAAAATCAGTTACCGGCGGTGAGACGATCGATGGCGGAAGATAGCTGATCTTGACTTCGACAAGTCTGTTGGGCTTGAGAATCAAAATCCCGAATTATAGTAGATATGGTATAAGACAAGCCCTTGGCCATTGAAGAAGAGGTGTTATCATTGTTACTGACATCGCCATCGGCTGAGACGGTCTCCTCCTGATGGTCATTTGCAGTAGTAGATTCTTCGTCCTTAGAAGAATTGGGTTTATTGTTGACGACGTTAACACTGGTATGTTCTTCGCCGGATTCGCACCGTCGCCGTTCGTCGGACATTTTCTTTTTGATTTGGGAATTCTAGTTGCAGTTGGAAATCAAGTCGTTAAAAGTGGGCCTATGGCCCATTTAAATTAATAATCTGAAGGCCCAATTGGTATTAGTATTATACCACGCAAGAGGCCTTGTTTTCATCTCAGATTGATTTGATTCTACTCGGTGGAAAGAGCAAAACTGCAAACATTTTTTAACTTTTAGATTTTACATATTTACCTACTCACACATACACATACACATACACATACACATACACACGACACTACCGTTAAAACTAACTATTTTAAATATACGATAACAAACTACTAATTATACCTCTTGCTCTCTTATTATGTAAATAAATTCATAAATAAATAGTCTTTCTACCCCTTGGGATAAATGAAAGATTATATCATACCTTACTAATGCATTCATATTCATATTCATATTCATATATTGTGTTTGTTTAGTTCCACGTAAAAATAGTCTCGTTGAGTTTTATGTAATTAAAAAAAAATGTACATATTGGTATGTTTTTTAGAAGGAATGAAAAAAATGGTTGGTAAAAAGAAAGAATCAGTTGATTGATACAAACTTATTTTCCTTTGTTTGTTACAGGATAGAATATGACAAGGAAATATTCATCCAACATCAAAATAAGCTAAAAACTCAAACCAAAAGAAGAAGAAAGATATTTGATTCTTGGGTCATACTCATACACCAAAGTAGATGAAACAACTCAAATCAATGTCTGCTGCATATTGAAACTCACCACAACACCAAAATTATACTACTACTTTTTGCAATCAAGTTCTAAATTTCTAATGCTTATTAATAAACGCTTGAAATGTTGAAGTTACAGTTCTGCATAAAAAAATTTATTAGTGCAGAATAAATATTGAAGAAAAAAACAGTATTTATAAATTGCAACCTCAAATCCCATCAAGTTGCTTGCAGGTGTCACTGAAATTAAACACTTTTGAAGCAGTATGTGGCTGCCTGCAAAGCAGAAAATAACAAAGTGAAAATAGGAGGTAAAAAGTACTCTTAAACAAGCCAGTACAGATCAGATCAGCATTGAAGTTTATGTCTAGTTGAAGAGCACAACAAGTCACCCTCTAGAAGCACAAACTTTCCTATTTCTTTTCCCAATCTTATTGGTGCTAAAAGTTAACTATGAAAGTAAAACAACCAATTTGTAAATGAAATATACCTCCAATCGAATGATCGATATATCTTTTGATTGCAGTAGCTCAAGCTAATAAATCCAAAGACAAAATAAGCATTTGAGCATAAAGCCTTAATGTCAAGATGGAAGATGTCTTCAAAGTTGATTAAGAAATCCTAAACAAAGATAAAACCTTACCTGAGACTCAAGAGATGTAGATCGAAGAAAATGTGAGATAAATGGGGATACTTTAGATTCACTGATAGGTATAAGTAACCACAAAAAGTCACCATCTTGGGACTGTGAATCATTACCTTGGGGGAGGGAAAGAAGACCGAGAGGTTGGAAATCAAATGATGAGAGTAAGATGCGAGTGAATATAAACAACCGTCTAAAAAGTTTGGCTTTGACATGTTGTACATCATGCTTATAAGGTTGTAATTAAGAGATTTTCAAAAATTGTGCATAAAACAACACTACTATATGCTTTTTAAGACTTTTGCTAATATGCTTTATAAGATAGTATAGATAATTATATATATGATATACAGATTTGTCGTTGTCGTCATAAGTCACCCCTTACAAAACTGAAAATTCCATAAATCTTCTAAGGGAGTTAGTTACATGGCAACCCATAAATCAGGGTTGTTGGTTGTCCTAGTTCTAAGTTGCAATCCATAATGCAAAGATATTGACAAATTTTGTTTGATTATTCCTCCATATTATAGTTTGAGGTATGTAGGATGAACACCACATTTTGCTTCATTTACTGAAAAAAAACAAGTGAGGAATCTTGAAACTCACATTTGTGTTGCCAAAAATAAAATTGTTCAGTGCAAGATATAAGGAATCCCAGTTGAAAACCAAAGAAATAGCTATGAAATTGGAAATATACAACATCAAATATCACTTTTACCATATTAGATAAGATATATAATACAAATAGAGATACGAAAATCTAGAATGGGTTATAAGTGAAGTTATGAGCAACAAAACAACATTAGCATACCTCAAAGCATGTATAGTTCCCATAAGCAACAACTTAAAAGAAGAAAATCTCCATCAAAACTGCATATTGATTTCTGTCCTGTTCAATTTTGGCTATGTATTTTTATATTTACCCAGCGAAATCTTCAAAATCATATTGCATAAGAAGCCTGTCTACAGTATTTCGACCCATGACTTGCCGAGAATGTAGCTCTCTCAGGACTAGAGCTGCCAGCTCTTTCTGATCTTCATGGGCAATCCCTTCCACAATAATTGTATAAGTTGTCTCATTAGGCATATATCCTTTCTTTATCATCATCTCATAAATCTCCAAAGACAAATCTGTTCTCTGAGATTTGCATAGTCCAAGTATAAGGGCATTGAAATTATCGATATCAGCCCTGTAACTACTTTCTTCCATGATGCTAAATACTTCCATTGCCTCATTTAACATTCCCTCCATACACAACCCTCTAATCAAAGATGAGTAAGTATATGAATCTGGAGTAAATCCATACCTAGTCATTTCGTAAAGAAGCTGAAATGCCGCAAAAGTGTTCCCTTTTCTACACAATCCTGATATCACATTCTTGTAGAAATCGTGATTCGAGGAGTTCTGTTTACTGCTCAAGCTATTGATGATTGAGAAAGCTTCTTGAACCATACCCTCTTTGCATAGCCCGGCTATGGCGTTATAAGTTCCTTCGTTTGGATTACAATCCCTATAAGTCATTAGATCAAGACACTTCATCACATCTTGTACTTTCTTTTCTTCGCATAGGCGTGCGATGATGGGATTGTAAGTGGCGGCAATGGGCTTGAACTCTCCTTTAGACATTTCATTGAGCACCTTGAGTGCATTATCAGTTCTACCATGAAAGGCAAGAGAACTGATCAAGATATTGTATGTAACCAAAGATGGTGATAAACCCTCATCAGCCAACTCAGCCAGAAGCTCATTTGCTTCATCCCACCGGCCTTCACGACACAAGCTTCTCAACAAAATGTTATAAGTCACAACATTTGGAGGAAACCCTTTTGAAGGTAACTCCCTAAAGAAAGAAAGTGCCTCATTGATTCTATTTTCTTTGCACAACCCAGTTAACAAAACATTATAGCTAACCAAATTAGGTTCACCCCCTTTAGAAATGATATCATTTAACAGCTTCATAGCTTCATCAACTCCTCTTTCCTTGTAAGCAGCCTCTAACAAGATTGAGTAAGTGAATGCATTAGGAACCAGACCTTTCTGAATCAATTTATCAATGAATTGCAAGGTTTGATTCAAGTTCCCAAGCATACAAAGGCCTCTAACCAAAGAGTTATAAGTAACAGTATGTGTTGGATATCCATGATCCTCCATCTTCTCGACTAATTGCATTGCATGACCAACATTACCTCTCTTACACAACTGGCTAACCAAGAAATTATATGAGGCTGCATCTGGAACACCACCAGAATCCACAATCATCTCCATAACCCTAGTGGCTTTTCTAAGTTTCTTGGATTTACTAAGATCATACAAGAGTTGAGTGGCGTGATAAACATCAGGTTTGTGACCTTTGCCAACCATGAATTCGAGATACAAGAATGCATCGTTAAGCCTGTAATCTTTGTTTTTTGGATCGCTTCTACCTGATCTCCAGTTGGGTAGGGTGAAAACAGCGTCTTTTGAAGCTAAGGCTACCTGGGTAGATGCTAAGACTCTGGAGAATCTAGTTTTGGGGGAAAAAGAATGAAATTGAGGAATTTGAGACTTTCTTGAGTGGTCTGTGGAGAGGCTGGTCATGGGAGGAACAGAATTAAGCAGAACAGCCATTTTAAAAGAAAGTGGAAATATGTGTAAGTTGAATTAGGAGAGATTGGAATAAGTTGAATTAGGAGAGATTGGAAGGAGAAGTTAGGGTTTGTAGAAATGGAACAAGGGTGAGGGTTATCTGCAATTTGATTGAATGAATCATCTTATCGTCGGGAAGGTGAGGGTGAGTGTGAGTGTGAGTGTGTGTGTGTGTGAGGGTGAAAGCTCTGTAAATAGAAACAGAAGTAAAAAATATCAAGTTTGCACCCTACAAATCATATAAAACACAACTTTACCCCCCCTTTCTTTTCTTTAATTTTAATTTCATCTATTGTCAAGTGTCAACCACTAACTTAACACGATTCATTCATTCACCTTTATTAGATTAACATAAAGCTCCATTGGTTAAGGTCAATTTACACCCATCTCAATTTTCTGTTGACAGTCACTCATACATACTTTAATTAATCTCAAAAGTCTTAAAAAACACTGACAAAAATTACCAATAGCCTTACAATATTTGAATCGGTTACCTCTAAGAAAAATCAAACTTTATTAATACTTGAACAGAGTTAATTTTACATTATTATCTTAACTAATTTTATGTGGCGTGAAAATCTAAAAAATGAATTCTGATTAAACATTTAAAGATAATTTATCAATAGTTTCATAATATTTGTTATCAATTAGAAACCTAAAGTGGGCTCTTAACTTCTAATAAAACATTAAGACAATTTATTAACAAAATTCCATTATATTGGTTATCAAATTCTGGTATTGTTTCAGATTTACATTCTTATTATCATTTCTAATTTTATAATCTAAATACCACGTCAAAAAAAAAAAAACTTGCTAAAAGAAATTGATATTGTGGAATGTTCATTGTGGATTTTTTTTTAAATCGATTAACAATTTGAATATCAATCTAAAATGACTTAAGCCAATTGAGTTGTATTTACACCTTCTTCTTTTTTTGTGTTTGTAATACATTAGTTTAAAATTCATTGAAGATCATAAATTTTCCTAAGGCTACTTTTCGTACATGGGGAACAGAACAAAACCCAGTGTCCCACGTTTAGCACAACACAGGACAGGACAAGAACTTATTGTTCCACGTTTGACATGACATAGGACATGGCAAGTACCGGGACATCATGGGACAAAAGAGACTTTTGCATGGTGGTGGTCACCACCGCTAGTAGCGATGGCGGCAACCACTGGTAGCCACCGTTAGCCACTTCCACATCCTCTTCCACTACAACCTCTTCTACCACTGTCCATCACCACCTCCACAACCATCGTCGACCACAACCAGCATCCCGCCGACCACCACCGTCAATCGCAACTACCATTGTTGGCCACCTCCACCTGCTCCTCTACTATAACAACCACAACCACAACCACTACCATTACCACTACCTCTACTACATCAACCACCGCTACCTCCTCCATCACTATCCATCATCTTTACATCCTCCACAACCACCATCATCTACCAATCACCAGTGCTCCTACATCTACAACTATTGTTGTTGCAACAATCTTCACCGTGTATCACCAATTATAAGAATCTTTGAAACCAAATAAAATATGTTCATAAATTAAATTATTAAATTATTTACTTTATTCGTGTTAAGTAAGACTATTATATGATATATAAAATCATGGAATAATTTTTGAGAGTAACTTGTCAAGTTTTGTCATGTCCAGTTCTCATCATACCAAACACCAGACATACACTAGTTCTATCCAGTTCTCATCATACCAAACACCAGACATACACTAGTTCTATCCAGTCCTTTCCTATTGTCCGATTATGTCGTGTCCAGTCCAATCCAATCATGTTTGCTACCTAAATGACCCTTATATATTGCTTATTATCATTCTAATATAATACGTAACTTAAGCATATTTAAAGGCTATACATGTCAAATATGTGTGTTGTAGATATGCTGGATTTAAAGCCTTGAAGTGGTGGTTAACAATTATATAATATAGTAAACGACTCAAATACATAACGAATTTTTTTATCCATAAAATAAATTGCACATTGCAAAATTTGGATTCTGGATGCAGAATCAAAGATATTTGTTGTCCCTTCCCTTTCCATGAACTTGGTAGCAACAAGACGGCTTTCATCGTCATATAACAACCGATTTGCCTCCATACCCGTTTCAGTTACTCTACCATGGTTACACTTCGCTTCTCCATTAATGATTCTAGAAAAGTAGAACAAAGTTTGGTAAGAGGAGGTAGACTATGTGACGGTCCACTGAATATGCTCTCCCAAGCCCTTTCCGAAGGCATTACAGATGCTTCGATTGCTTTCAACTTCAACTTGCTAGGAGGTAGCTCTCCATACATCGATGCATACCCAAAATGACCTATTAACAAACAACCATCATTTTCATATATGCTTTCTTTCTACTATTTATAAACTAATAATTCACAGCAAAACGCAAATAAATTGGTTTAACATACCTGTACCTTCCTCACCAGAAACACTATCTTTGTGCTTAACTTTACGTTCGTATGTATCTGTGCCATGTGGGTTGTAAACAGTGTATTCATGATCGCCATTTACATATGCAAGCAAAGCTGGGCCTGAATTTTCATCCATGTTATCGCCTAAAGATCTACTTCTTTGAATAAATGCAAGCCCCCCTCCCTTTGCCTGTATAAAAGTTAATATATTAAGGACCTATTTATTAGCAGCTTAATGAGATTCATAACTTATTCCGTTAGCTATACATGATTGTTTCGTAGTGGCTTAATGATATAGAAAGTGGCTTATTAATAACTTTTACCTTTGTCACTAACCATGAAGCAATAGGAACGGGATCTCCAGCATTGAATAGAAGGATAACCCCATTTGCATCATGTAATGTGGTTTCATCACGCTCGGGAAGAACAGCAAGAACAGCTAACAGCGAATCTTTTTGTGAACAAGCTACAGCTGAATATCATGAACACAATTAAGAGGTCAAGTGTAAGAAGATATGATACAAATAAATGTCTTAAAACTGAGACAACAAACTGACCTTCTGTTTGAAGCTTATATGACCAGGATATGGACAGCTTTGACATACTCCAAACAGCAAGCTGTGGATTTGAACCACGGGACGCAGATACAAGAAAATTGGACTCTCCAATAAAGGAAAGATTTACAATTGACTGCAAAAGATTGGTGAGATTGATTATTGAATATTGATTATTAGATAGATCGAAACTATTGCAGTTCAAACACCTTCTAGAAGACCCACCTCAAGAGCAGACCCGATAACAGCCACAAGAACATTCTTTTCTGGATCCCACAATGTGATAACGGTTTCTGCAGCAACAGCTAATACGGAACCATCGCTAGAAAATGCAGCAGCTGTCATAGGTTTCTTCCTGCATCGGAGAACCAAATTAGTACACGCAACAAAATAAACTAAACTATTCCATTTGTTAAAATTTATAAGCATTCCAAACACCAACTTCTTGCGTATCCTCGATATAAAAGTTTAATGTGATAGGACGGACCTGTAGGAACCAACAGCATGACATGCCCATCTAGTCCTCTGAATCAATTTATCATTCTGCTGACTTTCATAATTTCCAACCCAAACCTGCAAAATCAAAAGAATTATACACATACATCTTCATATATATATATATAAAGACAGCTTGTCATCTTACCTTGAAGTCACCACCATAAGAAGCACTAACAGCCATATTACGAGTAGGATGGAAAGCAATCGCAGACACGCCGGCATCCCTGTTGACCATCAGAGTTTATAAAATGTTATGGGTTGCTTCTGGTGAACAGATGCTTTCAGATGCATAATATATCAAGTTTTTGCTTGATAAAGCGTCGAAATAAAAGATTTTATACAATGGAAGAGTGTAGATTTGTGAACTTCTGACTGTTATAAAACAAGAGAGAACCTGTGTGGCTCATATATAACAGTTGATAAGCTAAAATCATTATTCTGTGACCCACATTCCCAAAATTTGAGTGTTACAAAGCCCCCTATTCCTTCTTCAGCCATTCTGGTTTCAACAGTACACATCACAGAGCCCTCAAATGAAAGTGCAACTAGATTCAAAATTATCTGCAATCATGAATTCAAAATTTTTATATATTCAGAAACCATAAGTTAAGACATTGGATATCAGGAGATACTGAAAAACACAATAACCAAATGAAGAAAACTCCTAATTGCCAGTCTATAAATAAAGTAAGCACCATTGCACCAAGATATTTAAGACTAAAGTTTTTAGATGAGCTTTTAGTTTAGCTGGATGAATCCATTTAGCAAGATAAATACTTGTCGACAATACTTGAACGCAATATTCTAGTACAAGTCAACCAAATGTAATATGCATATTTGAATGTTTACTGGAAAACTGTGTTGATAATGAATAGTGTTTTCCCTTGATTAAAATAAAACCAGATATTTTGTGGAGGGAGAAAAAAGGGATTCGCATACCGTGACATCATCACTTGGCTGATGATTTCTTTCACAGACTTGAACCTGCAAAAGAAAATTTTCCAACAAGCATGAGTAATTTGTGGACAGAAAAAAAAAACATTAATATTTATAAAAAAACATTAATATAAAGAGCTTGTGTACCTCTGATATCTCACGATCATCAAACAAGCTGTAGAATTGAATACAGTAGTTCTCTGTGCGAACAGCAACCAATCCCGCAGTACGGTCAAACACAAAATCATTACACGAGTCTCTAAATGTCTCTGGGACTGGAGAAGGAAGCTGAAAATAGAGGGGGCAGAAATGAATTTCTAAACCATTTAAACCTTTTATTATGAAAAGAAATGGATATCTGATTGATGGAAACCTTGATCCCAGAAATCGACTTCAAAATCTCCATTGATGGCGTTTTAAGAATATGAATTCGATTATCTGCACAAGATATCTGAAGGAACATTAGTAAGACACAGTTCACAGCAGAAAACAAGATTACTAGTTAAGTTCAAATGCAATAGAAGGTTCTTCTTACAGACGAAAGAGAAGGATCTGGAGAATTCAAAAAATTGAGAAGTGGAGTCCCTATTCTGGGTAAAAATTTCTTCTTTCCTGTATCTAGCTGCCATACTACAAGAACTCCTTCTTTTCCACCTACATGCAGGTAAAATAATTGCAATAAATTGAGAGCTTAACCATAATAAAATCTACAAAAAGACATGACTTTAAAAAGGGACCAAAGGTATCTAATTTGAAACTTATAAAGTTCAATTTTCTTCTTTACCTGAATACAGATAAGCTCCATCTGAAGAGAAGAACAAAACCTTCACTTCTGCAGAATGCCAATGCCATGTGGTGCAAGAATCAGCATCCCCATTACCCCTAACACCCGGTTTGTCATCCACATCCATCAATAAATTTCCATTTGCTGAGTTGCCACCAGCAAATGTCTTATCACCAAAACCTCTCCAAATTAAAATTCTTCCCGTCACATCACCGGCTGCTACAATCCGTTCAGTTGGATGAAAAGCAAGACAGGATAGGTTCTTGGTGTGTGATAGTTTTAATTTCCGATGATTAACGTTCTTGAGATCTTTTGCAGGTACTTCCCATATACGTATCTTGCGCTTTTCATGTATGCCAAAGTACTTGCCAGTTGAAGAGATGGTTATCATCTCTGGTTTTTTACTCTGAAAAAATTACATACACAAACAATATAATAAGGGATATGGCTACATAATAAGCAATAAATATGCATCATTGCAGAGAATATACATGAAACTTATAATGAGGTACCCACCTCTGTCAATATCACTCCACGAACAAGGCGAGACTTGGACAAATTACACTTCAAAATCTTCCCACTTAATTCTTTTTTTTGCTTATTCTGTTCGTTTTTGGTATCTTCCACAGAGAGATAAGCGTAGATATCAGGTGACTTTTCATCATTCTCCGACTTCTGAGATAATAATGATGGAATCACCTGAAAGACACAGTTAAATAAGTTAGGGATTTCAGTACAAGATTAACATTTACAAGCTATAAGATATTAGCAGTTAAATAAGGAGATTGACCATTGCAGATCTTGATTTATTATGAATGTTAGCTTCAATAAAGAACAAACAGTATTGACAGACTAGGGTACTATTTGATCAATTAGAAATACAATAAACACCAATAAGCAAAAAAATTACCATAGAATAGATTGGGAGCTGAATATTAATAGTCTTCATCAACTCGGGTACAGAAAAATCCCAGTACTTGATAGTACCATCAAGCGAAGTGGTCCAGCAATAACATAAAATCCTGCTTGCAGGTGTGGGTGCTGGTACAACTATTATAGATGTCACTAGTGCTGTGTGACCTTCCAACTCTGCTACCTGTGATAAATATCCACAAATAATGTTGATGGAAAATGATTTCTTGTTGCAAGTTTTTAAGTAGAAAAATAAATGCTAAGAATTATAGTGCAAAACTTTGAAAAGGAAATGACAATGAGCGAACCTGTAAACCAGTGGCAGTGCTGAAAATGGAAACGGTGTTTCCAGTGCAAACCAGAAGTTTCTTTGCATCGTTCGAGAATGCAGGTGGTGAAGACACAAAACTCTTTCCGCCCCTTATCATCTCTCTCTCTCTTGCGGCCAAACTAAACCCGTCAGGAAATCTATATAATTGGTACAATGTTTATGAATGGAGAAGTTGCGTGCCTGTAATGATAGAGAAGTCTATAACATTAGAGTTAATTTTATTAAAGTATTAACATTGTCACCAAAGTTCTCATTTAGTAACCACACTAATTATTATAAAAAATCATTGTAGCTTCAAAGCATGCAATCTCAAGATAAGTGACCTGATAACTAATTGAATCCAATTAGGAATCAATTGAATTATTTCCGTTCTGAGTCAATCTATCAATGATATTTTCCTGTATCCATAGATGATCTTTCAGCAGCTTTACCAGAGCTCCATTGAGATTGCAGAATTTTCTTAAATCAACCACAAGTTATGAGTTTCTTGAGTTCAACCATTAATTGGTGTGGAAGTTTAGGCGTTTATGGTTGGTGATGGTGGTGGCAGTCTTAATGCAAAGCATTTTGCATTATTGGTTGTACACCATATCTTTTAAAATTGTTATGAAAAAAAAGATTTATTTCCAGATAAAAATAAGCGTAAGTGCCACATGTTTGTGCCATGTCAGCATGTTTTGTGAAGAAAATGACACATCAATGCCATGTCTGCATTATGTATTGCATGGTACAACCAGGCAAAGGCAAGAAAAAATTTCATCCTGTCAATTGAACATCAATGCCATGTCTGCATTATGTTTGAACACCAAAGCACGTTGCTTTTTCAGCCAACTAGCCTATAACATTATGACTAAGTTTTCAAGAATTCAGCACTAATATTGGGAAGGGAGACTGAGGAATTTTGTAGGCTTAGAAAAGCAAAACATGTGGTTCAACAACAAACCCTGTGCCATAATCCTTCATTAGTTATGCCATCTTAGTGGGGGTAAGGAAAAAAAAGAAACAAGATTGTTGATTTGCATGTCCAAGAACATAGCATTTCACAGACAACATTTGTGGAACTAAAGAAGAACTGGAATTTTCTGGTAGGAGATAAGGATGTTTTTCCTCCGTGACAATGTTAACTTCTAAAGATCCAAAGACTACTCCAGACCCTACAAAACCTAGTAATTCAATGAAATCTTCTGCCAGACTAATAGAATTACAGTTGAAAGAATCAAGAGCTGCAAAACATTACATGGCCATGAAATAAGATGTTTAATCATCAAAAACATCCCTACGGACGAAAGACTTGGTGAAAGAAATGAAAGAATGGAACATGAGAGGGAAAAAGGAACATAAATTTGTATGGAATTTAACTTTTTGTTGCATATCAAGTGAAGTGTTCTTTACATGTATAGAAAATAGACTATCTACAGGCACGATGATGCCACCATTTAACAAAATAAACCATTATCATAACATTATGTCAAGAACTAATCAAATATTACCTTACTGTCTTTGTTAAATCTGACTATAAAAACTCCAGGACCTCTGTAGGGGATTGAGTGAGTAACGAAATTGTGTCACTTTTGATTTAACTAATTTAGCTCGTATTCGAGGTTGGGTATTATATGAAGACGGATATGAACTTGCGAAATTGAACAAAGGGGATGAAAGAAGTGCTCTCCGGCGGCGAATTTGCAGCTATTGAGAAGGGTTTTAGGAGGGGAGGGGGGTTGCTTTAGTGCTTTTAGGTTTGTCTGTATGTGTTATCAATTACAAATACATAATAAACGAATAAATATTAAATAGTGCTGCAAAAGCTAAAGAAGAAGAACATACCTATAGCAAAACTGGAAGGAAGAAGCAGAGCTGCAAAGGAGAGGGATGGTCGGCGGTCGGCGGCAACTGGTCGTCGTCGAAGGGGTTAAGGACTGAAGGTGTAAAGCGCCAAAGGGGTTTAGATTAATGGGCTTTATTATTTGTTTTTATGGGCCAAGGGGCTTTGCTGGATTTTGGGCCTAAAATTGGTACAGATATCAGATGTATTTATGAAAAATAAATTTTATAATTTTTTTTTAAAACGGTAAATTAGTAGTCAGTGATTCGAATCCATAATGACATTCAAATCAAAAAACTGTTTTCGAATTTATAATTTGAAAACAGTTTTTTAATCAATCCATTACCGTTAAGGTCATATTCGATAAATGAAGATGACCTTAGGAGTAATTAGTTAAAAAACTATTTTTAGACTACCACAATGATATCACTGAAAGAATTTTATGTTATGATAGACGAATTCAAATCTGTTATTGATGTCTTGACGTGTTAAAATCCATATTCAAATATTCATTGTTTTTTAACATTACAAAAAGAAGTAGCATAACATTGAATTGTTTTTCAATCATCCATCTACACATACATAACCTAATATAAACAATGTTCATCAAATTTAAGAACATGTTCATATTACTTTATAAAGAGTTTTCAATGGTAAAAATAACTTTTATTATATTAATGTCTCGTCTTCAATCTATGTATTTATCATGAGTGTTCCTCTTACATCCATGATACACCCAATTTGTTATTAAAAGTAGGTTGTTTATTTAAATGGTTTTTTTTAATATGTTAGAGGCTTAGGAGGCGTTTGGTTCGTCGGAATGGAATGGAATGGAA
Source organism: Silybum marianum (assembly GCA_036898165.1). Taxonomy (NCBI): domain Eukaryota; kingdom Viridiplantae; phylum Streptophyta; class Magnoliopsida; order Asterales; family Asteraceae; genus Silybum; species Silybum marianum. The sequence goes on along the minus strand of CM072533.1, from coordinate 212,595 downwards.
TCTGGTGGAATTGGAATCTGAATTCCTTTGACCATATTCCAATTCCCTTGTTTGGTTCATTGTTTACAAGAATTGGAATTGGGTAAATTCCTAAGAATTCCAAAAAGGGGCCATTTGAGATTCCTTAGCTTACCCATGGGATTTCATGGGAATTGAATTGGTTCTTTTATTAATGCCTAAAATACCCTCATCATATGTAACATCAATAATTGCCTCAAACAGACTTTTAATCTACAGCGGCTTAATGCTATAGAAAGTGGCTTAATACTCTAAAAATGGCTTATATATATCAACGGGACTGAGAGCTTATTCGCTCAGCTATACATGACTGCTTGGCGGTGGCTTAATGCTAACAAACAGACTTTTACAGTGACTTAATGCTATAGAAAGTGGCTTAATACTATAGAAATATTTTATATATATATCAACGGGACTGAAAGCTTATTCGCTCAGCTATACATGAGTGTTTGGCAGTGGCTTAATGCTAACAAACAGACTTTTACAGTGGCTTAGTGCTATAGAAAGTGGCTTAATACCATAGAAATGGCTTATATATATCAACAGGACTGAAAACTTATTTGCTCAGCTATAAATGACTGTTTGGCAGTGGCTTAATGCTAATAAACAAACTTTTAATCTAAAGTGGCTTAATGCTATACTATATTTTATGGTGTAAATTAAGGAAGTATATTTTATTAAAGTATCTTTAGTGTTAAAAAAAATTGAAATAAATAATAATTATTTTATTAAAGTAATTTTAGTTTTAAAATTATTTTTAATAAAAAGGGTATTTTAGTAATTTGCCAGAATTTCATTCTAATTCCAAGGCTACATTATGTGAACCAAACAGACAGATTTCAATTCCTTCAACAGATTCAATTCCAATTCTGCCAACCAAACAGGTGGTCAAACCTGACAACATTCCAATTCCAATTCCTTCAAAGTCAAATTCTTTTGACAGATTCCATTCCAGCCAATTCCATTCTGCGAACCAAACTCTGTTGCTCTATTTTTTTACCACGTTTTTAGCTGAGATATTATTACATTGAAGTGTTTAAATGTTATTTATTATTTATATTTCTTTTAAACACAAATTTTAAGTTTTAGCAATTTTCATTATTGTTTTACAATCAAACTTTAAATGACATATTTATATTTTCAGTGGGTTGAAAACTTAATTATAAAAGGAAAAAAGGAAAACAAATTGTCCGTAAATAACACTTTTTAAGTTGTTAAAGAAACAAAAAACTGACATGTGGAACATCCTCAACGACTTCTTTAAAATTGAAAAAATGAAAAGAAAATGGAGATTTTAAGCACAACTTTTACAAAACTATTTTTAAAATTAAGAAAATAAAAAAGAGAATAGTTTCTTCTTCAAATATGAATATTATTTAAAAAAAATATTATCAAAAGAGAGTATTAATAGAAGAGCTTGAAAATAATTTTTTTTAAGAAAAAAGTAATATTTTAACAATAAATGTAATATTTTAATTATAATAAATATTGAACTATGCAAAATAGGAAATTTATTGATTATGAATGTAAATTTTTTATTAATTTATTATGTCTCCATTTTTTTTGCCCACATGATAAGTTTAAGAGACAAATCAATCCAATTGAAGCAGAAAGGGTGAAAACATACAAAATCTTGAAATAACAAATAGAGGCGAACCAGAAGAAATCGGAACTCCAAAATCAAAATGAGATCATCTTCAACAAAGCAGCTTGCAGAAAACAATCGAGGTTTGAACGGCCGTTTCTTCACCCTCCACAGCCGCCTCTATAATGCTTTAAGCCTCGGTCTCAGGTTTCTTTGACTTCTTCTTCTTCGCCCTTTTAATTCGATCTTTTTACCAAAACCATGTGTAAAAATGTTCAATTTCTCTTCTTAACTGAGTATTCAACATCTGTTTTCGTTATGTTGCTCAAATCGTGTGCTATGTCAATCATTTTGAAATTTCCCAAGTTTACGGATTTTAGAGAAGAACGATCGAACATAAATTTGCATTTACGTTTCATTTACCTGGATCAATTTGTGGTTGCCATGACATTCTCTTACAACATGAAATGCTGGAACTACTAATTCTTATGCTTCTGATGAAACACAGAAATGATGAGGGAGGACGGAGATGGTGTTGTACAGATGTTGAGACACAGAGGCACGTTGTTCGAACTATTGATGCTTTTCTTGACTGTATATCCAGTGACACATCACAACACCCTTTGATAAAGGTACTTACAGATCATTATCAATCTAGTTAAGATGACCATGATTTCGACAACTGGATGCAGGAATTCTATATCTGAATCAGGTCTGCAAATTTATATTCTAATGCTTACATGTTTTACTTTGGTCTTTTGTTCCAAATATCAGGAATCATTGGCTGATATCGTTCCTGCATTGGGAACAACACTGCTTCAGAAAAATGAAGCAGTGATGAAGTTGGCTTCAAAGGCCTTCCTGAAAATGGTGAACGTCATTCCTAGTCCGATTATTGAATCTCTTGTATTGGATATAGTCCATCCTGTATCATCTTCCTTGTCTTCCTGTCACGTACCAGTTGTTATTTCATGCGCCACTGCTTTGAATTTTATTTTGTCCTCTTTAAGTTCTAAAAGAGAGAGAGAGGTATGGAAAGTCTTGGAGGAAACAGAGACAGTTGATAATATCATCCACCATATACGGTCTGGTGGCAGCAAGCCAGCCGAGTTCTTCTTGGAGACAATCTCTCTTTTGAGTAAAATACTGTGGCGCTGGCCGTCCTCTAGATTTTGTGTTTGGAATGACAATGGGTTGCTGGAAGTATTATCTTCTCTCAGCCTTGAGCCTATTCTCTCTGTGAGGGCAGCAGTTCTACAGTTGTATTCAACCATAGGTATTCAAAGTTTATGTTAAGTGTTTGATTTTTTAGACTTGCTTGCTGAAGACTCCTTAATTTTGGGTACCAGCTTTATGTAGTAATGGAGCTAAGAAGCTTTTAGATAGTGGAAAACCCCCCTTAAGATTGATGGTGGAAAGCATGGATAGCTTGAACCCTAATTTCCTACAGCTGGCTGGATTTACATTGGCTGAATGTTTTGCGGTACTAGTCACTGTCTATCTTTTAATATAGTCTTGATTTTATGTTATATTTAAGCATTATATATGTAGAAACTGTTGTGTATGACCCAATTGCTTCAGGCAAGTGAAGAAGGACGGTTGAAAATGATTGAATCGTATTGTGAGCCATTGGTCAAAGCCATCATACATGGATTGAGTAACTGGAGCTTGCAATCAGGGAAGCTTTCGAAAGACCAGATGTCGTTGATTAAGGGTGCATGTTGTGTGTCCAAGATCATTTGTTGGCCAGGGAAGCATCACAGTTACTTCTGGAAACTAGGAATCGAAAGTGTTCTTCTTAAGTTACTCATAGATGATATCCATATGAAGCTACTGGCCCATCAGTTTTTGTCATTAGAGGAACTGGATGCCATTGCACGAGGTGGTTTAAGTGCTAACTTTCTACCTGCACTCCAGCCTCATGTGTGGGATATTCTCGGAGGGCTTGCGGCACACTGTGCAGAAGATTTTAACGCTCAGATGGTTAAGAGTGAATTTCACCTTAACTTCCTCATCAAATGTGCGTGGTAATGTTCTTTGTCATCTTGATATATGTATGTATATATATGTTATTGATTTTTTAGAACAACCCTATTTATAACAACCCCATTAAGATATGGTTGTTAATTTGAGACTCCAGCTTTGCTGCATGGTCCTGATATTTTTGGTTTGTTTGCTTATGCTTTTTGACAGTTTAGGCTTTGTGGATTCAGTTCTTTTGACCCGTCAGAGTTGCCAAAATGCTGTAAATGAAGCAGTGTCTAGAGCCGTTCTGTTGATGATTTATTCCCCTTCCAAGTACATTGCATCCCAGGCCAAATCCATATTATCTGAACTGGTGAAGCTAAATGCCAAGGTGGATATCAAGTACATATTGAATACCCTCAATGCTACATCATTGCGTTTCTATGGTACAGTGTCTAATAATCTTCAAGTAATAAACCTGATAAGTCTGGCATGTTATTCGGGTCTACCTCAATGTCGTAGGCATGTTATGATAAATCAAGGGATAAAGATATTGTTCTCTTTCATACAAAACTTGTCAAGAAATCATGTACATGCAGAAAGGATGAATACATCACTTCATTTTTGTGACCATAACATGAAGATATGTTGCTATGAGTGCGAAGAAGATTGGCAAGGTGAAGAAATGTCTTTGCTTTTCGGTTTGTTGGCGTTGGCTGAATTGGTACACCATCTTGGTTCAGTGAAAGATCGTGTTGACTGGTTTGCGAAGCATTTTGAGTCCACTGAGGCTCAAGTAATAACTAAAGTGCAGGAGATCTGCATCAACTCCCGTGCTTCTGGACCAAGATGGTATGGTGCTTATCTTCTTAGCTGTTTTGGATTATATGGCTTTCCATCAAAATTTGGCAATATAATTGGCAATGTTCTCAGTGGAGATGAACATACAAATTTGACGCTGACTCTTGCTAACCAGGAGCATGTTAATGTTCATGGTGTCATTGTAAGAGTTCGTTGTCCATCTCTCTTTCCATCGGAAAAAGTGAAAACTTCTAGTGGTCATTTGGTCGGAAGCGAACTTCAGCTCTCTGGCCATGTTCATCACCAGGCATTACTCAAGTTATTGGAATATGTTTACTCAGGACATTTGAGGGCAGGAGAAGACCTTGTGAAGAGATTGAGAACATTGGCTAAGCATTGTAATTTGCAGCCCTTATTGCAAATGCTTTTCAGACATCGTCCGAAATGGAGAACACCTGCTCCAAGCTTTGACCTTACCTCTGCTCTTGGACCAAATGGTTTCCATTTCTCGTAGGGATCTCTTCCTCTCAGTCTCAACTTAATAATTAAATCCATTTCCATTACTCATCAATTTGAGTCAGCTTCCCAGATCTAACATAATTTGTTCCCTATTGCAGGGACATCATCCTTGAAGCAAAGGGTGATATATTTGAGGATTGGATGTGTGAAGCATGCTCTCTGTCACAGCCACACTTACATGCCCACAAGGCTATTTTGTGTGCAAGTTGTGACCACATGCGTGCTTTGCTTTGTTCTGGGATGCAGGAAAGGTACTTAGAGCTCTTTTACATTCATGGTTATATATGATATGAAAAAAAAAATCTTTTGTGAAGTTGAGTCTACTAGAATGTTTACTCAATGGTGATCTGTGATTCCTTTTGCAGCCACTCAGAGAGTATAAAGGTTGATCTTGGATGGGAAGCATTGGTTAGACTAGTTAACTGGTTTTACTCTGGCAAGCTACTGCCAAAGCCCAAGTATGGTTGTTTATGGAAAAATTTAAACGAAAAAGAGAAATTAGATGAAGTGATTCCATATGTGGAGCTTTACTGCCTGTCAGATAGTTGGCTTCTCCAAGACGTTCGCAAGGAGTGCTCAACAGTAATTGCAGCTTGCCTGGATTCAGTTAACATGGCAATCAAAATAATCCAAATTGCTGCTGTTTGCTTCCAGTGGGATTTGGTGGATTTGGCAGCCAAATTTATAGCCCCCCACTATCATCTTCTCCGTAATTCTGGAGATCTTCTTGAACTTAATGAAGATCTTGTGGATGTAATACGTGTTGCATCTGTTAGACTTTCTCAACAGGGTGGTCATATCTGATATATAAGAAGTATATCTGATGGTCAGTGTTCTTTATACCAGTTTGTTGATGAGACACCAAGTAACATAAAATGGAGGTCAAATGTTGTGGTATAATATAGAGGGACTGTAGATAAAAATGTTTTAGTAGTTGGGTTTCCATATAGAGGGAGGTAAAGATTATAGTGTTTTCACCTTCTTTCTTTGTTAGTTTTTTCTAAGGATTTTAAGGCTGCCCTTTGAATCACAACAGTTTTACAAATAAATGTGCCAACTGAATCATATTACTAGGTGATTATTATTGGGAGACTTCAGTTTCTATGCTCCAATGTTAACACTCTCTCGAAAATATGTTTGTCTTTCATGGACTGCCAAAATACCCCTCCTTTTGTAATATATATACTTTCCTTTTCTCTCATTTCCATTTTCATCAACTCTTTCCTCTCCCATCGCCTCTTTGTCAAAAATAATAGATCTGACTGTAATTGGTTTCTTAGGTGGAGCTACATACAACATTCGTATCAAGTTTGAAATATTTGTGATCTTTTCCGCATATTCCGACAGTAAACAACTTTAACCAAACTGGGATTCATTTGTATAGATATATGGTGCAATCTTTCAACATTACTTCCAATCTTGTTTTGTTTTAAGTATATAATATTTATATACGGTTGATGAACTAACACACCCTCCTTGCCTTTGGTGAGGTTTGAACCCCTAATCTCTTGAGAGGTATAAGCCGGTTACCACTAGGTCAAAGGCCCTTTGATACTTCCAATCTAGTTCTTCTAAAAACAAATACAGCTCTATGGTAAAATTGCTCAGGGAGGTGGCTGTACACGTGGAGTTAAAGCTCTCACGCAAATTGTACAAGTAATGAAGCATCAACGCTAAAAAAGGGGCTAGCGAAAAGGAGAAGTTTGCAAATATTTGAAGGGTATAGAGAAACGCAATTTACGAAGGTCTTCATTACGAAGATATTTACAGACAAACATGCAGTCCTCCGGCAGATCTACGAGCTCCGAGAATGTGACATGTATATTATTTGCCTTTCTACAACCAACTTTTCTTTCTGGCGCCTTTGCACAATACTCACCTTTGACTAATAAGCCAAGTGCAATCATACTGCCTTTTGCAGAGAATAATATAGTCTTAATTTATAATTCTTGGTTGTGACTCCTATGGATTACCATCAGAATATAAGATAATGTATCTAGGTAGTAAAGTTAACAAATCTTCCATTGAAAGGACTGCCAAATTTAGATTATGCTTGATGCCGATGAAAACTAAGCTACATTAATAAATGTTTCAGCTATATTAGTTGTTACAATCTACAGATTAAATAGTAACTTAACATCTTTGTTGTGGTTGATGCAGGATTAAATATTACAATGGCCGTCTATTCAGACAGTTCAGAAGGATTTTACTGCATTGACAGGTGATCCTTATTCCTCTCAGAATAGGTTCTGGTGGTGATTCTACTTACAAGTAAGAGAAGAAATTGTACCTACCTTTAATTTTTATTTTTATTTTGCAAACTTATTGTCGGTACTGCCACGAACATTTGGTATTTGGAAAATTGCGCATGGATGGAAGTTAAGATACATTGGATTGAATAAAATATTATTAAATAACATAGAGGTAAACTGGTGACTAGATAAGAACTTGCATATAGTAAATTACTTAATGGCGGAGGATCTTTTGAGAAGAAGATATAAGGTGAGAAGTGTAAGAAGAGATCTCTGAACATATCATCACTTTTAATCTCATGCCCACCCATGAATTGCATTTTAGAAGGGAATTGATCCGGTGCTTTTCGGTGCACCTCATTAGTGTTGACATTCAATTAGGATTGATCCAAGGGTGAAGATCTCTTCTTACGCTTCTCACCATGACTTTCCTTCTCACCGAAACCCAACCCTTAATAATGCATCTTGTAAAGAAGAAAATGAACTTTCAATTCGGGCAAATATCATGCTGCACCTAAGTTTTATAGATGGGAATAAACCAACTATCTTTAGAAAGGAAACAAATTAAAAGCTAAAAACATTTTGCTAAAAAGTGACCGATTTGGTAAGTAGATTTTATTAAGGTCACGTTTTCTTATGAATCTCCTGTTTGTACCATGTAGGCTTTTATTTGGGCATATTTTCTACCTCTAATGCCTCAGCGACTCAGCGGTTCGCGGCGTATGGCCCAACGGACCTAACAGAGGCACCGCTTTAGATTCGGTTTCTCATTGCCTCGAGGCGCACATCTCGACCGAGTTTTAAAATCATGGCCATGGTTAGTGCTTTTTTGGTGATGGATACATATGGATCAAGGTTGCTTTTTTGGTAATGAGAATCTTAACCATTTTAAGCTATAATGGATAATTATTTGGTTTCATGTGTTTTATATTTTTGTTACATAATGCATGTTGTTATACATGAATGTTATCAACCGTAGAAATAAATTAAAAGACAAGTTTGCATCAACTCAATCTCTATAACTCTACCCAAAAGAGTAGAGTGAGTGAAAACCCCCAAATTGTGCATAGTACAATTTATTGCATGTGGTTATGCTTTTATGGAAATTTCTACTTGTATGACAGACAAATGAAAGGTGATTTATTAGTACATATGTGGTTTTTGTTCTGACTTGACAGTGTGTGAGCATGTGTATATTTTGTAATGCATAGCAAGTTCACTTGTGAATATTGTGTAAAGTTGAGCAAAGTTTTCGCTTAGAAAAAGGTTGTTGTTTGTTATGTTTAGATTCAGAAAGATGTGTGATTGTCAAAGGAAGAATCTAAATAAGTAAAACCCCATAAGACAGCCCTGAAGAAATAAGTAGGGTGATATGGTCCCATATCATTTCAGTCGAGACATCTACCATAAGACAAATGTTGTGACTCTAGATTGGAGCGAGATTGTGTTTTGCTCTTTTGTAAACATTAATTGCTCTTATTTTTGTGATTAGATTTCAAAATCCTTGTCTAAAATGTTTGATGACAGATGGATAATAGATGATTCATCCGAGGGACGGAGCTCAAGTAACAAGACGGATTTTATTGGTATGGCATGGTATTTGGTGGAAGTTCAAAAAGAAGCAAAATGTTTAGAGACATAAAGACTCGAGGGCACAGGGGAGATGATGGGTATTATAAGAGGAGTAAAAAACAGCAGGAGATATGATGATGATGATGATGATGATGATGATGATGATAGGGATGGTAATAAGGGTATTATAAGAGGAGTAAAAAACAGCAGGAGATATGATGATGATGATGATAGGGATGGTAATAATGGTTAATTTTGATTGATTCAATGGGAGATAATAGTAGATAACACGATTGTATTACGAGAGGACATGTTACACGAATTAGGCCTGTGTTTTCCTTGAAACATGTATTTTTACAAATGTTATTGTTTACCCAGTTTGATTGTGTATTTGTTCAGTATCTATTATGACCCATGATCCGTCACAACTAGAATGTTACATAATTTTCGCAATATGTTATGCGCTTGTCGCCATTTCTCTTATAGTTATACCACCATCAAGCTCTGTTCCTGTGCCAAAAAGAAGGCTTCTATTTCATTTTGTTATAGTCTCTAAAACTAAATAAGTCCTTCATATAAATTTCTCTCTCATATACATGGGAATTATATAAATCATTTTAGGGTTAGTATATCCTAATTTGTTGTTAGAAAATTTGATTTAAAAATGGAAATTTCATAATTACATGCATCGATATCAAAACCATTTTTTTACAACTATGATTTGATTAAAAAAAACCATTCAAAGAGCATTCAGTTGTCGTATAAACTTAACTGCACTTGTTTTTTTTATTTGGAATTTTTATTTCTGCATAAAGAAGGAAAAAAGAAGATACAAGGAAATTTACAGAGAGATTTTCAGAAAGCTTTTTGGGTAGTAAAACCCTAGTCCAACCTCCCCCTCATATTTTCTTTCTTTCTTTCTTTCTTGATAAAATAAAACCTCTCTTCTTCTTCTTCTTCTATCGATTCGTATCAAAAGTTAAGAAAAATGGCAAGGATAGCATGCCATCATATCGTTGCACTTCCATTAAAGTCTTCCTTGTTCACTTCCATTCCTTCCCGACAAACATCTCTTTCCATTCGCCGTTTCTCTTCCTCAAATTCCAAGATTAGCATGAGCCTAAAAGCTGGAATCGTCGGTCTCCCTAATGTTGGAAAGTCCACTCTTTTCAATGCCGTTGTAAGTCACCCATTCATTCATATCTATCCAATTTTTATATTTCAACCATGTCACTGATTGCAATTCCCTTTATGTTTACTGGTTAGTAGATTGAATATTGCACATGTCTTCTTCTCTTCTACTAACACGTGCTAATGCTACATCTATAATTCCTAAAATGGAGATAAAGTTTGAACCTTGACGAATTTCAAGTTTAGTTTTTGTGAGAAAATACAAAAATGTTAATTCCTGATGCACTTCACTTGAGCTCAAAAGTTTACCTCCATTTTGAGAGTATAGGTAGTATATTATCTCGTTCATCAACTCTAGGTTCTTGTATCTATGGATATTTGCTGGTTTTGGATTTATTTTTTTGTTTGATTGTCAAAATTCTGTAATTGCTGTTCATACAGAGAAGCCCTTTCCTCGTATCACTTTGATATATCTTGTAGAGCAACTTATATACAGGTTGAGAATGGCAAAGCTCAGGCTGCTAATTTCCCATTTTGTACAATTGAACCAAATGTTGGAATTGTGGCTGTTCCTGATCCACGTCTCCAAGTACTCTCTAATCTCAGCAAATCTCAACGTTCAGTTCCAGCGTCAATAGAATTTGTAGATATTGCCGGCCTTGTCAAAGGAGCCAGTCAAGGGGAGGTTTGGAATTTAGATTCTCTCAACTTATATGCAACCTTATTCTATATTTTATTTAACTTCTTTCATTTGTTAACTAACACATATTATGCTTTTTTGTCACAGGGTTTGGGTAATAAATTTTTGTCACACATACGTGAAGTGGACTCCATACTTCAGGTTTGTTGCTCATCTCAATATCTTTAGCTCTCAATTGCTCAATTTTCAATTGGAAAACAACATCTTGGTTATGTTAAACATATGGCATGTGAACCATCATTGTCCTAGGATAGTGTTCTTCATGAAAGCTACTACTTTTAAGAATTGTTCGGTCCTGTGATTCTAGGGTTTTTAGAACAATGTTATGTCAATTTTTGTTCTCTAGTTGGCATGGAAATGATTATGCTCAATGTTCTTATAGCAATAGATAAGTATGGTCCTCCATATACATGCTTTAATTGTTTAGTGTTACTTACTGGTCACCAGGATACACACTTCTCTTTTCCACATTCATGGTCAATTATTTGCATACATGATCTAATATGTTTCCTGTACACGTGTCAGGTTGTGCGTTGTTTTGAGGATAATGACATTGTTCATGTGAATGGCCAAGTTGATCCCAAGTCAGATATTGATGTCATCAACTTAGAACTAGCCTTCTCAGATATGGACCAGGTATTCTATTGCTAGTCGATTTTTACATTTGCCACCAAGTTAAGGTTACTTCCATTTGTGAGGCTGGATTACCTTTTTGTAACACATCACAATGTTACAGTCGAAACTCTCACAATATACAACTTTTTGGAAGGCGTATTTGAGATGGTAGTATCTGCCAAAACCACAAACTTTACATTTTTTTAATCACCTTATAAATGGAATTCTGTGTTTAAAATTAAACGTGTATAATGTCAAACTTGTGTCATTATAACGAGGTGAACTGATTGAACTGAACTGATTATCGTACAAGAAATGCAGATCGAGAAAAGAATAGAGAAACTCAAAAAGAGCAAATCTAACAATTCACAAACCAAAGTAAAGGTAAAGCTTGTTTAACTGCATAATTCTTCTTTCAACAGGTTGTACTGAAAACTATTGAACTTGAATATATATTATGAATTTCAGGAAGAGGCAGAAAAGTCAGCCCTGGAAAGAATACAACAAGCACTATTGGATGGAAAACCCGCAAGATCAGTGGCTTTAACAGAATTTGAAAAGGAGTCTATACATCATCTCTGCTTACTTACAATGAAGCCTGTGATTTACGTGGCAAATGTTGCAGAGTCTGATTTAGCTAAACCTGAAAGTAATCCTCATGTTGAAAACGTCATGAAACTTGCTTCTGAGTTACAGTCTGGGCTAGTAGCTATCTCGGCACAGGTATTAGCATTAGGAGTAGCAACACAAATTACTTTAGGAGTTGAAGATGATAAATGTATTGCTAGTTGTATACTATTACTAACAAACAACCCTTTTAGTAATTCTTTACTAAAACCATATATTTTTTGCATTTAATATAAAAAAAAGTTCTTTCTTAAAATTTGAACAAAGTTTTAAAGAAACTGGATGGAACTAACAGGTTGTTAACTACAGGTGGAGTCAGAGCTAACAGAACTCCCCTCAGAAGAAAGAACAGAATTTTTGACTTCTCTTGGTGTAGATGAGAGTGGCCTTGGAAACCTTATCAGAGAAACATATAATCTTCTTGGCTTACGTACATACTTCACTTCTGGAGAGAAGGTGCAGAGAATTGAAATATTTTTATAACAAGCGATTTGTGTAAATTATACATATTAAATGATTTTTTTTTTCCAATTCTTTTTGCAGGAAACTAAAGCGTGGACCATACATGCAGGTTTAAATTACTCTCAGTATATAAAAATTGTGCATGATTGATATCTTTTACAACTTTAGGGAATGCAAGAATGTTTAATGATGACATAGGTGGTATATCTATGTAACATTCCATATAATAGTAGACTGGTAAAGTAACTGATGGCTGTACCATTTGATGTGTTAGGAATGACTGCACCACAAGCTGCTGGGGTTATCCATTCTGACTTTGAGAAAGGTTTCATTCGAGCAGAGACAGTGAGTGTCTTGGCCAATAATTAGTTAAAACCGTGTATCTTTATATTTATTTATTTAAACATCTATACTTGGTGGCATAGTTACGGTTCTGTTATATATTATCAGGTGGCTTATAACGATTTTGTTGCTGCTGGTTCACTGTCAGCTGCAAGGGAGAAAGGACTTGTAAGTTGATTTCTTAATCTAGATCTCTATGGCTTTACTCAAAAGAAATTTAGTCCATTCAACAAGACCCTTTTTCATATGATTTTTGTGTTCTAGTTTTGTTTACACAAGGTGTATGTATGTATATGCAGCTGAGGTCAGAAGGAAAAGAATACGTTGTACAAGAGGGTGATGTTATGTTGTTCCGGTTTAACGTTTGATGACGTTGCCAAGCTCTTCATTTTTCTTGAGGTGAGATATGAGCATACAAATACTTTATACCCTTCACTTAAAAAATAATTTTGTTATTAAATTACAAGGTAAGAAATAGAAATAGGGAGGTATTCCTTTGTAGACATTAATTGTGATGATGTTGGAGTAAAGATATTGTTATTATTCAAGTACATTGATTAGTGTTGATTTAAAGTAATGCTACAAATGGATTGAAGTTGTTGATGATATGAATTATAAAGTGTTTGTTGGGATGATTGTAATTTTAATTAATTTTGGGTATTGGGTATTGCTTCTAATCAAACACATGGTGACTTAGAAGGTAGCTAATTTGGAATTATGTGTGTTAAATGACAATACTTTTAATTATAATAATAATAATTATTATTATTATTATTATTATTATCTGTCTTTGATTCTTGTGGTAGGGTGGGCATGATGTTAAATCTTTCTGGGACACATGCCGACAATATTCAATCTTAATACCAAGCTGCCCAATTGCAATTGCCAGTGAATGATTGGTTTGTATACTTTGTAATTTAAATTTTGGAGTAAATTTATCTATTACAAAATGACTATCCTACCCTCTTATATTGAGAAACGGAAGAAAGGTTAACAATGTTAGTGAGAAAGACCAAAACCAAACAATGCATATCACAAAAGCTATTTTGTAATAAATAAATTATAGGGACCAAAATCAAGAAAATCTAAAGACCAAATCCATAACTTGGTATTAATTTATAACCAACTAAATATTGCAAAAAAGAAAAGTAGAAATTTTGGAAGAGTAATGGACATGTTATCCTTTGTCAATAATTATATATATATATACTATTATAAGACATGGAGTATAATGGAGGGCACATTGGTTTTGTGCTACCACTTTTAGAGAAAGTCTTGAGAATCAATTTAACAATAAATAAAAATTAGGTAGTACCCATAGGTTGTTTGCTTGATTTGTTTTTTTTTAAAGGTTACCATAAAGTTTCTTATATGTTATTTTCATTGTCTTATGTGATTGGTTGAAATAAGCATAAACAAGTCTAGAAATTTACGATTTCAAAAAATAGTAATATTTTGTATTCCAACATCAACCTTGTATTTAATTTTGACCATCAATATGTAGTCTAGTAGTACTCAGAGTGGTGACATTCCATTATCCTTAAATTAACTATTAATTCAAAATTCAATCATATGAAACAAAAGAATCATAAAATGATAAATGTTAGTATATATTTATATTCTCATGTCTCAACTGGGTAATACATTGATATTGTTGGTTTCCCATTTGCCTAAACTTACATTTGATGATTCCCTATTTATTTATGTATTAATTAGTCGTTATTGTTTGAAGTATATATCCATCCATAAATATGTAAGAATTTAAAAAAAGAAAAAGAAATATTAGAATGAGGTTATATTAATTAGAATACAAATTTTGTAATAAGTTTAAAATATATAAAATAAAAACAATAATTAACTAATTAATGAATGAGTTAAGAGATAAATAAGAAGGGATGGGATGTCATTATCAATCACAATGCCCACCTTCATATTTTCATACCTTTAATTACGACTATATATCTATCCATCTATTTGCAACCAACAATCCTTCCTTCCCAATTATATAATCATGAATAAACTCAATCTGATGCTTAGAAGGTGCAAGACTATATCAAGGCAACTCGTCAGAACCTCCTCCTATTCAACACTAATAAGATCCAAGTCCAGTACTGATCATGGATCAGAATTATCACCACCAGCCTTCATGTGGAATACTACCGCCGTTTCTGTCTACACCACCGGAGAAGAAGAGCCTCATCAAACTGTTTTCGTTGGGAGCACCAGGAAGCGCTACGTCATTGCTTCCAAGTATTTAACCCATCCACTCGTTAATGCTCTCATCCAAAAATCCACATCCAATCATAACAACAACAACAACGCCATCTCCATCATCAATTGTGAAGTTGTCCTCTTCGATCATCTCTTATGGATGCTTCAAAATTCCGATTTCAATCTCACTCTCGATTCTTTGGACGAGTTAGCCGATCTCTATTTGTCTTAATTGACTCTCTTTTCTCTCTCTAGTATAAATGTATTTGATTGGATCTGCACATCTAGTTCAAAAACTATATTCTTGTATGTGTATGAAGAAATTTCAACATCAAGTCTATCTTCTTTTTGGTTTTCAGGTTTAATTGTGAACATCAATCTATCTCAACAATTGAGACTATAATTTCATGCAATATTGATTTGATTCATGACTTTTTATTTTATTCTTATTCTTGCATGTGTATATATAGTTGTAATTTGGCTATTAATATGTTCATATTTTCTTTGTCGTCATCCATCGCTTGTCTACAATGACAAATTAAGATATTACAGCAGATGATCGAAATAGAGACCAACTTCTACTTGATAATAATTTCTTACACCACAATCATGGAAGAAATTTAATTAATTAATTAAGTGCTCATTTTCTATTTTATCTTGTGTGTTTTCATTTAATTGTTTCTCGTGTAAACTCATAATGTTCACAATATTGCATCAGTATTTCATCCTAATTTTATTTTCATCACCTTCATATCATATAAATTATAAATCATGCAGACTTATTTAACACCTAAAATTCAAATATAATAATCATCTTCCAAAGTAATAAATTTATAGTTCCTACATGGGAAAAGAAGAAGAAGAAGAAGAGAGTTAGTTACATCAATTATAGAGTTAAAATGATTAAAAATAGCTAAGGTGTTTTGTATGTATTCATTTGTGTTAAAATCGAATTTAAAAAGAGATGCTTGATTTTGACATGTGTGAAAGGAAAAACTAATAGGGAGTTCATTAATAAGATGATGGTTGTATTTAAAATCAACCTTTTGATAATTAAAACAAACATAAAATTTAAATTTCTAGTGGTAAAACCAAAATAATTTACCTTTTTACTTTTATTTTATTTATAAGAATGAATTACACTGTAGAAGCTCCCTCACGATCCATCCGCACCCACCTTTGTGTTCAACTGTTTTTGATTTTATTAATGAAGAAATAAAGATTCATAATAAGTTACCTTGATAAACTTAAAAAAAGATAAAAAGGATAAACATTTATCAAATTAAATTTTGACAAAATTATTCATCACATAAAAGCCACGTGGGATGGCTAACGAGCCTCAAATTAACACAAATGGTATAGAAAACTTTCAACGAGATAATACATTCATAACCAAAATTTGAACTTATCACATAGAGCTCAAATTTAATTTAGCTCTTTGTGTGAAAATGGTAAATTTGGCCCAACGCCCAATAAAGTAAGCCATCGATATCTGTATTAAAAACCAGGCCCAGATCAATAATACATTTTTTACATACATACAATTAAATCATCATATCCATGGTACTCTACTCCTCCTTCTTCCCTTTCCCTGCTCCCACTCTCCGGGTATTAAGCCTTTTACAAATAATAAATTCTGTAACCCTGCCCGTATATGTATTTATGTATATTCAAACCTTTTCAGTTGAAAGAAATTCTGAAAAAGATTAAATCCCACTATCTCTGTGAGTTCTTTTCCTTTACTTGATCACTGGCTTTCTTTCTTTCTTTCTTTCTTTCTGGGTTTTAATCTTTTCACTATAATTCCTGCTTCAATTGCCACCCATCATACACTAGTTTTATGTGATTGTTCCCGAATGTTTGAATCTCTTTATTCCATGCTGTTTGATTATTTCAGAAATTTTACGTCTTTATGCTTCAAGTTTTGATTTTTCTTCTGCTTTATGGAATTTCTTGGACCCAAAACTGGTTTAGGGTTTTAGTCTCTATCCTCAGCTGTACAAGAATCTACACACATATCTGAAAGCACAAAATCTGGAAGCTTTTTATAGTGGTCCAGATCGTCGCATTATTTCAAGTTATTATGAATTTTTTTCAACTATTTATCTGCAAAGACTAAAAATTAATGCACTTGCTTTTCAAGTTATTATGATTTCTTTCCCTTTCTATATTATTATGGTGTTTCTTTTTATTCAACTGAGAAATCATTATCATGTCTGTATATCTTTTACTTACAGACCGAGAGCTAAGAAACAGTACTAGAGGTTAAGTTCGTATGGATCCGGCACGACCCAACATGAGAGTTCGTTCTTCTGGTTCAACTCCATCGGAGGAATCAGCTTTGGATTTGGAGAAACCCTGTTATAGCCAATCTAATCTGCCTTCATTTAATCCACCAACACTTCAGCCCTATGCGTCAGCTGGACAGCACTCAGAGAGCAACGCTGCTTACTTTTCTTGGCCTACTTCTAGCCGTTTAAGTGATGCTGCTGAAGAGAGAACAAACTATTTTGTGAACCTTCAAAAGGGAGTTTTACCGGAATCAATTGGAAGGTTACCTAAAGGACACCAAGCAACCACTTTGCTTGAACTAATGACTATACGGGCATCTCACAGTAAGATCTTGCGTTGTTACAGTCTTGGTACTGCAATTGGGTTTAGAATTCGTAGGGGTGTGTTGACAGATATACCTGCAATCCTAGTCTTTGTTTCACGGAAAGTTCATAAGCAATGGCTAAGCCCTATTCAATGTCTACCCACTATCCTGGAGGTACTTGCTTTTCTTCTTTCTATGATAACTCAGTTGCTGTATCTATTTGGTGAATCTTTTTTTGTAATCCGATAGGGACCAGGGAGTGTGTGGTGTGACGTGGATGTTGTGGAATTCTCATACTTTGGTGCACCCGAACCAACAAGTAAGGAGCAGTTGTACACTGATATTGTGGATGATCTTCGTGGAAGTGGTTCATGTATCGGCTCAGGTTCTCAGGTATTATCAGATACTTATGGAATGTGATTTAAGCGTATCCACTACACTATAGCTATAGCTATTGGTATCTTTATATCAAATTTATTAATCATGTATGTAGTTAATTTTATATGAAAATGAGTGGTTAAAGTGTGGTAGTTGTTCAGTTATATTATACCAAGTGATGGTTCTGTTTTGTGTATGTTAGGTAGCAAGTCAAGAGACATATGGGACGTTGGGGGCTATTGTGAGAAGCCAAACAGGCAACCGACAAGTTGGTTTTCTGACAAATAGGCATGTTGCTGTTAATTTAGATTATCCAAACCAGAAGATGTTTCATCCTCTTCCACCTACACTTGGACCTGGGATATATCTTGGTGCAGTGGAGAGAGCTACTTCATTTATCACAGATGATCTTTGGTATGGTATCTTTGCTGGCATTAACCCAGGTTAGCCCTTCATTAACATTTCATAAGTAAAGGTGGACCATTTTGCCTTGTCTTCTTCAGTCATTATTTAGGAAAAATCTGAGGGGACGTAGATGGTGACTACACCGATAAGCATAAAGTCTTTTTGCTATATTATCAATAAGCATATATCGTCTTAATTTATGATTAAATAGTTAGATGCAAGCTGTATTAGGGGTTTATTCCCCAAAATGGAAGGGTGAAAGAGAGAGTTCGGATATGAGGACCGTGCTGATTAGGGAAGAGGCGATGAGGAGTTAAGGCTTTCTCTCATCTTTATTTGCCTGACAAAATGTTGGTGCTACTAGAACAAATTTGTTTAAATTTAAAGAATCTTATTTTAATATAGTTTGTTTCGTTTCTATATTATTGATGTGAAAGTAAGCATCTTTTATGTTTGGGAATTTATGGGTGTATTTGTATATAATAGATCAGATTTTTGGATAAATATTCACAAAGTTTATGCATAAGCAGTTGAAGTTTTGAAAGCTATTAGGAGGTTTGAAATTTCTAAGGTAAGCAGTGCTGCAATAATTATGAAAGAACAGGAAATATTGAGGTAGGTGCGCTTTAATGGAGAGGGTATATTCACTGCTGAAGCTTGAACATGTAATATATATATATATATATAAGTATATAAGCCCTCATATTTTCTGTATTTAACCTATTTTGGGTTTCTTGGTCTTATACAGAGACATTTGTGAGAGCAGATGGGGCATTCATCCCCTTCAGTGATGATTTTGACATGTCCACTGTTACTACGTCCGTAAAAGATGTTGGAGAGATTGGAGATGTGAAAATCGTAGATTTGCAATCTCCTATCAATAGTCTTATTGGTAAGCAAGTGATGAAAGTTGGGAGGAGTTCAGGGTTGACCAAAGGGACTATCTTAGCTTACGCCCTTGAATATAACGACGAGAAAGGGATTTGCTTCTTTACTGATTTTCTGGTTGTTGGAGAGAACCAACAGACGTTTGACCTTGAAGGTGATAGTGGAAGTCTGATTGTGTTGAGAGGTGAGAACGAAGAGGAGAAACCAAGACCCATTGGGATCATATGGGGTGGAACAGCAAATAGGGGACGACTTAAACTTAAAGTTGGTCAGCCGCCAGAGAACTGGACAAGTGGCGTTGATCTTGGACGGCTACTTAATCTTCTTGAACTTGATCTTATAACAACAGCTGATGCACTCAAAGGTTTTTTTTTTTTTTCTACTTAAAAGCCTATAGTGGATTAGTGGGTGGTGGTGTCTTAATTTATAATCTGTATGGAATATGGATGTTTGTTTTGCAGGTGCTGTCCAAGAACAAAGAGCTGCTTCAGCTACAGTGGTTGGTTCAACAGGTGGGGATTCTTCTCCTCCTCCTGAAATAGTGCTTCCTAAAGATAAAGCAGAGCCATTGGGACTTCATATCCAACAGCATATCCCTTGTTCAGAAGAGGGAGGTGGTCCAGATATCAATCTCTCCCCTGCAGCCAATTTGGAAAACAACAGTATTGAACATCAGTTCATTCCAAGTTTCAATGGGCGGTCCCCACTGCATAGAAACGAGCGAAGGTTTAGGGTGCAGTATGAGAATCTGAGTGCTTTGAAAAGTGGGACAGATGAGGATCTTGGTTTTGCATTGCATTTAGGTGACAATGAGCCAAAAAGAAGACGGTCTGATCCTTTGGATGAAGGAAGCTAAATGAGGTTGTTTTGTAGGAAGCTAAACCAGGGGGGCAATCAACCTCTACATGTGTTTTTAAATACTTGTATGGTAAATCAAACCTTAAATGTTTTGTGGTATGCTAATCCAAGCCAAGCCCCCGCCCCCCCCCTCTTCCCTTTTAATGTCTGAAATTGTGTTCATTTGGGTTGAACATATGATTTTCAATCTCATTTCGAATTTACTCTTTAGACGTTTTGATGTTTATATGGGAGTCCCAATGTTTGACATTAATTAGGTGGATTTGTAGACAAGAAAGCAGATGATAAACCAAGAGGAGGAGCTGGTGAATAAATTGATACAAAACCACAACATAAATATATTTCTATTACTCACTTTTACTTGACTTGTAGTAGGTAATATATATATATATATATATATATATATATATATATATATATATATATATTCTCATTCAACAAAAACATTAAACACAAAAAACATAAATGAGGAGGCATCTTTCTTCTTTCCCATGGGGATGGCAATTGGCAATGGATGTTAGAGTTAGAAGCAGGCATCCAAGACGCAACAACAGCATAGCGCAGCACAACTGCAACCAACATAAAATTTTAATCATTCTTGGCCATGGAAACAAATCAAGAATCAAACCAAAATATAGGTAGTTAAAATTACCATCCTTTCCAGAAGCCATCGCCCCTGCTGCTGCTATGAGTGTGGGTGCGTGCCGGAACTTGATTATCAGTGGCATTCCTTGCTGTTGGGTATCCTACTGGTTTCTCCATGCCCATGGCGGCAGGAGGAGGGGGAGGGGGAGGGTACGCAACTGCAACCATCATCATCCCAATTCATTTTCCATACCAACAACAAAAACAAGAAAGATCAACAGTTAACAAACTCACCAGGAATCCTGTCTTGATCGTGGCAGCTCATGACTTCACTTGCTAAAAAGATTGAATTACAGAAGCAAATTGATTGATGAAGATAAGGTGGGGATGTGTGTGTGTGTGTATATATATATATATATATACTACAAGTAGAAGAAAGAGAAGGCCCTACCTACACTACAATTACAGATACTGGGCCGGCAGCATCAATCCAGCTCAAAAGGCTTAAACAACTTCATTTTCTTTTGTTATGCCGATGATTCTCTGGTAACTTTTAGCCTTAATCAGAGGAGCTCTTTTCCACTATACCTTTATCTTCATTTATGAATCAATGCCTCTAATTCTAACTCTAACGGTGACAGTTGGGTTATTGTTAACCAAAAATAAAGATGCATACATTACTTTTTCTTGAAAAGAAAAACATATTCGTTTTATAAAAATACTTAAAAGCTTAATATAGTTCAATTCATCACAACCAAATCATCAATGAATGAAATATAATTTGGTTTCAATCACATATAATTCTTCAAAGGGATCTTTAAAACACACACACCTAAATGAGAGATTTTTAGTTTGGTTAATTTGTATTTAATCAAACATTAAACTACTCAAAGAAAAGATCCATATTAAAGTAAATAAGATGGGATGCATGAGAGACCACATGGAAGAGAACATTTTAGCCTGCCCTTTCTCTTTTGCTTTATAATTAAGGTAAATGAGTAGATCCTGATTCCTTTCCTACACACCTATGTGAGGTATGTATCGAGTAATCATTCTCCCCTCAACCACCATTTAAAAATTAATCAACCAAGCCAAAAACCCAGATGAAGATGAAAAAACAAGAAAACAAATCCAGATGAAACCAAAAATAGACCAAGATGTCAAAATTAAAACATAACACTGAATGTAGCCACCAGCATATCATATCATCTCATCTCTCAAGTAATATATCTCATCAAGGATCAGGAATTGTAAAAGATAGAAAAAAAAAAAAGAAATTAAAGTTTGTCCTCAAACTCAGAAAGCGGTGTCATCTGCTCCTTGAGACCTTTCCTCTTACGGATTTGGGACACCAACGTACTTGCCTGGGAACCAGCTTCCAACGGATCAGCAGACATCATATCCCAGTGATCAAACACACATTGAGGGAAAGCTTGTCCAGAAGTAGATGCCCTCAATGCACCAGAAAATCCAAACGATTCAACAACCGGCAGATAAGCCTTTATGTTGTACAGTGGTGTACCAGGCCTCTGCATCTCCTCAAACACATGTCCACGCCTTTGATTCAGCACACTGTAGATTCCACCAAGAGCCTGTTCAGGTGCCTGAATCTCCACCAGGTACACCGGCTCAAGGAGCCTGGGCTTAGCGGTCAGCTGTGAAGCATAGATAACTCTCCTGGCAGTCGGAATCACTTGACCACCACCCCTGTGGATGGCATCCGCATGGAGTACCACATCACACACCTCAAAGCATATTCCCCTCATGTTCTCCTCTGCCAATGCACCTTCCTTAGAAGCCCACTGGAACCCAGCAACAACCGAATCTTTTATTTCATTCAAGTACTGCACTCCCTTACACATATCAACCACCATGTTGGGCCCAGTAGTCTCAGGACCGAAACACCAGATTTTCTTTGCAAGATCCTTGTCCCATCCAAACTCCTCGGCCAAGATCTTACCACGTACCTTGGGGTCATCCCGAGGCCCAACTCTTCCATCATCAATAGCCTCTGCAAGTCCTTCCTCCATTGGCCTAGCTTCCATGTACAAACGATTGTGCTTGTTGGGAGACTTGCTCATCACTGTTCGGGATGACTTCTCAAGAACAGTTTCACGGAAGGACACAACTGGATCCGAAACAACAATCTCTGCACCACCCATGAAATCATCTTGCAAATCCTTCAAACATATTTCAAGATGGAGCTCTCCTGCACCCGCAATGATATGTTCACCAGACTCCTCAATGGTACAAACAACCATAGGGTCAGACTTGGCTAGTCGCTTCAATCCTTCAACAAGCTTAGGAAGGTCGGATGCAACCTTACACTGAACAGCAACACGCACAACCGGTGACACAGAGAACTTCATGGCACGGATTGGATGTGCGTCAACTTCTTTCTCATTTGTCAATGTTGCATTCTTGGTGATGAACTGATCCAAACCAACCAACGCAACTGTATTACCACAAGGGACATCCTCTACGGTCTCTTGTTTCTTTCCCATCCAGATGACAGTCCTTTGAACACTCTTCACGTACAGATCTTTCTTTTCACCTGGGACATAATTGGGTCCCATTATTCTTACCTTCAAACCGGTTGAAACCTTACCGGCAAACACACGACCAAAAGCAAAGAATCTTCCTTTGTCAGATGCAGGAATCATCTTGGAGACATAAAGCATGAGAGGGCCATCAGGGTCACAGTTTCTAATGGCATTGGCATAAGCATCATCCAAAGGACCCTCATACAAGTTCTCAACACGGTACCTCTGAGCAGTGTGAGGAGAAGGCAGATGAAAGATCATCATTTCAAGTAGGGCAGTTGCAGCGGGAAGCCATGTCTGCATGACACGCTTCATCAATGCCTTACCCATCAACTCCTTCTCATCAGACTTCATGGTGACACCAAGCTTCGTCAACATGGGCCACAACAGATCTTTCTGGTCATTCATACAGGTGTTGATAATCTGCTTGATGGGCTCATAACAGAATTGAACAAAACCTCGCTTGCATGTTGGAGAACCACTATTTTTGGTGGTCCACTTCTTTGTTTTAGGGTCAAAGTAGTTCTCTCCCCAGAGCCTTTCCATCATTTTAGACTCATCCACACCAAACTTGGAGGCATACATCTTAGCAAAGTTTGTTAGAGTAAATGCCCAACCATGCAACCCAGCAGAGAAAGCAACGGTACCTTTCTCAGGGTAAACCATAACATCACCAAGAAGTGGGTCCTCATATGTTGCCATAATGACATTAGCATTCTCAATAACCCTCTGGAACGTCTGATATGCCTCCTCTCCATCAACCTGAAGCTCAAGGAAACACCTGTCCATCTTGTTGACGGTCAAGACTGGCCGAATCCTTTCTCCAAGGGCTTGTCGAAGAACAGTTTCTGTCTGGACACAGACACCTTCGATACAATCAACAACAACTAATGCACCATCCGTGATACGAAGGGCAGCCGTAACCTCAGAAGAAAAGTCAACGTGCCCAGGTGAGTCAATAAGATTGATCAGGTACTCATTCCCATTACGTTCTCCCTTAAAACTCTTAAGAGCTGCATCAGTCATCTCATAGTAAAGAGAGATACCAGTAGACTTGATAGTGATACCACGTTCTGCTTCATCAGCACGAGTATCAGTCATCCGCACATCACCAGCAACTTCTTGTGCAATAATACCAGCAGCAGCCACAAGAGAATCCGTCAAGGTAGATTTCCCTGTCATACAAGATAAGAGAGAAATTAGAGTTAAGCAAGTGAATGAGTAAACCTTCACCATTGGTGTAAGAAGACAACAAACATATTAGTAACAATATACATGTAGTAATGAATCCAAATAGCCAAAAATCTAGGCCATAACTTGGCACCCTATGTATTTTGAGACCTCGTTTACTTGATGTTAAGGTAAAAAATGGTGAGGACATTATGCAGATGTAAATTAAAAGAAAATAATTCTAACAAATGAAATGATAATATAAGTACCCAAGAGAACAAAATTTGATAAAATAAGAATAAAAGAAAATAATTTGTGCTGCTTCTGTACCATGATCAACATGAGCAATAACAGACATGTTACGGATGTTGTGCTTGTAGTCCATGATCCTACGGAGTTCCTCAGCTGTAAACTTCACCTGTTGGGCAGGAAAAAAGATTGAAATAAGTAACCATTATGGAAAACCAAAAAAAAGGTACAGGAAAATGTTAAATGTCATAAATTTTAATCGTAGTTACCATTGTGCCTGGAGTCAAGTGTCACCAACCAAAAGACAGTGAAAGTTTCGGCCAAAATCCTACAAAAAAGTAGTAAGCTGTGTATTAGCTATAAAACACCATACGTTATATACGATTCCAATAACTCACATCATCATTGAATGTAAGTATATAGAACAAATAATAACCTAATCACAAAAAATGCAACAAAACATTCCATCAAGTGTAACATTAGCAGGTTGTCTAAAAATAATTTCCAAGGTGTTAATTAAAACCCTACTTTCACTTTCCAAACTTTGCAGCAAATAAACACATCATATTATCATGCATTCTTTTTTCTTTCTGACTTGGAAAAACTACTTACAATGACATAGACAGGGAAACTTTAATAGTTTGTTAAAAATGCTATAAGATCATAATCTAAATTTCTTGCAACCCACCCAATTTTTTGAATAATGAATTTGTAAATATCCCCCTGTAGTATATTTTTTCTGTACAACTTACATGCATAAGTAGCAAAATTCCAATAACAAAAAGAAGATGAAAGTTATCAGTTTAAAAGACAGCCACAAACCAAATCCACCACTTATCTACGACCCTTAAGCATATATTCTGATCGATAAAAACAAACAAAAAGACATAACAGATGAAGAAAAAAATTATAATTGCAGGATTCAGGAGTATGTCCTGGCATAGTGAATGAACTAGAATTTTCAGGCATCATCAGTAATTAGCAATAAAAATTAAACTGGTCGATACAATGTAGGATAAGCAATGTTGTTGGTTTTAACGTTTAAAGGTCGAGTTTTGAAATCCATCCAGAGATCATAACACGATCATAACGAAGTTGATTAGTCAGATGAAAACAAAAGGCTTTGTATGAAATAGCACACATGTATTGATCAAACACAATTAAAAAATGAATAATTTAGGGGATCAGATACAAATAAGAATTAGTAAAGAAGTAGCAATGCATGAATCAAAACTTACAAATAATAGTGAAGAAACTACAATAAAGAGATGAAGCTTAAAGAATGAGAAAAACAAAAATAACGAAATGCGAATCGGAGACGGAATCGGAATCGGAACCGGAACGTAAATTTAGGATGGATGGTAGCTTACCGATGAAAACAGAATGAGGCGGCGATGTCTGAGTGAGGGTTTTGAGAGGGGAGAAGAGACTCCCATATTTATACCAGTCACCGACTAGGGTATTGCTTTATGGGTCGGGTCGGGTCGGGTCCATACTATCAAACCCACTTCTCGCATCTAAAATCAATTGCTATTTTTATTTATTTCACATTACCAATTTTACCATTTTTTCCTTATAATAGTGCTAATTATTTTTCATCCCAATTAATAAATTGAATGAGCATCTTATTGCTTAATTTTTTATTTTTTAAGTAATTTGATTAAAAGTTTATAAATTAATAAAAATTTACCGTCCATTCAACATGTTATCATTTAGGATTATCAAACTAATACGATTGCTTGTTAAATGTTGTTTGTGTATTCATCTAATAGTCATTTGTGGCATGTTAAAGCCCAAATTAATTGTCAAACATGGGCTTAAGGGTTGTTTGGTTGTATTTTCGGTAAATCGTATATGAATTAAGCTAAATTTTGATAAACTGTACTGGATATACAGACTTGGTAACAAAAATAACTATTTTACCTCTTGCTTTACATCTTCTTTAGTCTAATAGATTGTTAGCGGTGGAAAGAAATACGTCGGGGAAGAAAAATGATGGAAAAATGTTTAGCTTAATGCATATGACTATTCCTCGTGGGTTGAGTGAAAAAAATCCATTTTTAATTGTAGAGCCACATTCAAATACAATTTATAGCTTATTAGATAAGTCATTCTTGCCATATAATTCATTAAGTTGTTATCGAACAATCCATCATTAGTAGTACTAATATATAATAATAATATAAATAAATTCCTCGATGCATTCATTTAATTTTCAGTCTCTAAAATGTCTTTTAAAGTATTGAAAATTAATTGGTTCCCCGATATTTCTTTTTATGTAAGATCTACTTAAAGCATTCACAACATAGATTTTTACAAGAACCTCATTTTTTTTACTTTTCGTACCATATAGCCACACCTTTAATAAGATAATAATCTCGGTAAAGTGGATATAATTAAGAACCTAATATTCTAATTATTTATAATTAATAATAGTTATATAACTTTATTCGTTTCTTTATTTATAACCGATTAAAAATTCCCTTATGATGAGAGAGGTTCAATTACGATATTCTGAGCTATCCGTGAAACGTTAAATCAATCAACTAATTGATTTCTTTATGTTCTTTTCATTTTTAATATTAAAATACTAAAGATAATAATTCGGGCCCCAAGCTTCCTTTATAAGCAAACTACAAGACAAAAAAAACACAGAAAATTGATGTTTATCTTGTTGAGTGTATAACGATGGAGTTCCTCCTCCATGATCGGGTTTGCTCTTACGATATATTTGTGCTGTTTCTTGTCTTGTTAATTTCCATTGTTATGTTTGTTTACAATTACAGCCACAGGAGAAGCAGCAAATGGCCACCGTCGTCTCCTCTTATCAATTGGCCCTTTTTTGGCATGACGCCTTATCTCCTCTTAAATGGCAACCGTCTCCATGATTTTGCCACTGATATCCTCAAATTCACCAATGCTACTTTCTTGTTTAAAGGTCCTTGGTTTGCTAATATGGACCTGCTTCTCACCTCCGATCCTGCTAACATTCACCACATCTTAAGCAAGAACTTCTCCAACTATCCCAAAGGTCCCCACTTTCGTAACATCTTTGATATCCTTGGAGATGGCATCTTCAACTCCGATGACCAATTATGGGAAATCCACCGGAAAACCACCATGTCTATATTCAAACACCCTGATTTCTACACTCTCTTGGAAGTAACTATCAAGAACAAACTCGATAAAGGTCTTCTCCCTCTCCTCCGTCATTTTGTCTCTCAGGGCCAGGAGATGGATTTACAGGAAATATTTCAGAGGTTTACTTTTGACTCTATCTGTTTACTGCTTTTAGATTATGATCCTCAAAGCTTGTCCCCCCATTTACCCTTCATTCCATGCGAGAAGGCGTTCACGGACGTGGAAGAAGCTCTTCTGTGGAGACATGTGTGGCCAGAATACTTTTGGAAATTGCAACGGAGGTTTGGATGGGGAAAGGAGAAGAAGATGAAGGAAGCTGGGAAGGCTTTTGATGAATTTATTTACAAGTGTTTGTCTGACTCTGACTCTGACTCTGACTCTGATCTGAAAGAAAAGCAGAAAGGTGGGTTGTTAACATCTTTGATGAAAGGTTTCCAAGATCAAAGTGGGAGTTCAGGTGACTCAAGAAAGTTTTTGAAAGACACCATTTTGAACCTGATGCTGGCTGGAAGAGACACCACAAGTACGGGTCTTTCTTGGTTTATGTATCTGATTGCCAAAAACCCAAGAGTGGAGGATAAGATCCGAGAAGAGATTGAGAAAAAGGTATTAATATTGGGTGATGGTAGTAGTAGTCTCCATTTGGGTGCAAAAGAGTTGGAGGGAATGGTTTATCTTCATGGAGGTATATGTGAGGCATTAAGGCTGTATCCCCCAGTTGGTTTTGAGCATAAAGCTCCAATGGAGAAGGACGTCCTCCCAAGTGGGCATCAGGTGGATGAGGGAACTAAGATCATTTTGTCCTTTTATTCAATGGGAAGGATGGACTGGATATGGGGAGATGACTGTATGGAGTTTAGGCCAGAAAGATGGTTTAGTACTAGTAGTAGTAGTAGTAGTAAAGGGAAAGTGAATATTAAACATGAAGCTTCTTATAAGTTCACAGCATTTCATGCAGGGCCAAGGCGTTGTTTGGGTAAGGAAATGGGTTTGATTCAGATGAAAATGGTGGCAGCTGCATTGATATATCATTACCATGTGGAATTAGTGGAAGGGCATCAAGTTTGTCCAAGTGATTCCATTATACTCCAGATGAAATATGGGCTAAAGGTCAAGTTGTTCCCTATCACCAACTAATTAATCATCAAGCCGTCTGTCATTAATCCATTATATGAATAAAAAAAGTATATAAATCCAATTAAAATGAAACTATATAACACATGGTATGATTTGTATGAGGTTGTAATGAAGAATAATAATGTATAGCAACTACATATATACATATATATATATATATATCCTTAATTGGGAGAATTGGTGTTGTAATCCTTTGGATGTTGTTTCCTCTTGTATTTCTCTAGCTTCTCGCTAGTCTCTTTCAATAAAGTTCTTTCTTGCGGTCCAAAAAAAACATATATACATATACATATATATATGGCGGGTACAAATGAGAGTGCAACACGTGTTATATTCAGACTGAATAATCTATATTCAGACACATGTCGCACTCTCATTTGTCCTATAAAGAGGGGCGGATCTACACCCAAGCAATAGGGGTCCCATGCCCCCAACTAAAACATGTGGTCAAAGGTTAAAAAAAAAAATCTAAAATAAGTTTTATTAATATTTCCAACAAAGGGACCCCAACTACTAATTAGCTAGAATATGTGACCAAGGGTAAAAAAGTTTCTTAATTTTTTGATAAATATGGTAAATTGTATTAGTTGTTAAATGGTAATATTATCTTGATTTGGTAAACTATAATTTTGTTTAAAATCTAGAGACCTCAATGTGTAAAATCTAGAGACCTCAATGTGTAATTTTGTTTAAAATCTAGAGACCTTAATTGGTTAATTTCAGGTGCACAATTATATACGACAAATGCAACAAATAAACTCACATACCCTCCTCACTTTGGTGAGTTTTGAATCCCTGACCTCATTGGAGGCCAAAGACCCTTTGGTGAAGAAGCCAAATTTTGTATTAGATTGTAATGTATTTATTTGCATTAAGTTTAAATGAAACAGAGAAAATATATGAATAGTGGTATAATGTGTTGGTTTAACCAAAATAGTAAAAAGTTAAATGAAAAATAAACCGAATAAGTTATATTTATTCAATAAACCGGACCGTTAAAGACAAAAACAAATACCCCAAAACCGTTTTCATTTAGATGAATTATTCGATTTTAGAAGTTTTTTGACACCCTAAAGTGTGCCCCCAATTTAAAATGTTTCTGGATCCGCCACTGCCTATAAACATTATTCAGTGTGAATATTTATTTGATTATTCGGTCCGGATAATTTATATTCAAACATGTGTCGCGCTCTCATTTGTTTTCACGTTCACAACCAAATTTAAGTTCGTATTTAAACTTTTCTATATATGTATACTTTATATGATTGTCGTGATAAGAATGAAACCCAAATTAACCATGCACATTTATCGTTAGATATATACCAAGTAATTGGTGCTCAATAGTTGTTTTGATTTCCATGAAATCACCAACCAACCGGATCAGCTGAAGACATGTAATATATATATATATATATATATATATGGATGATTATATGAGAAGGTGGTCATATTACGAGAACACGAGAAACAATCTCAATTTCAATCTCTTATCTTTCAAAATTAAGGGTGCTCTATGAGTTGGGTTGAAGACATTTAAACAACCCAACTTAATGCTTACGATCTGAAAATTCTCAAATCATCCCAATCCAAACCGTACAGGTTGGTTGGGTTGGTCGGGTTGATATTTTGGATTTTTGGTACATCAAAACAATCTTCTAACCTTGAATATGTTGTTTTTACTAGTCTATTCATAATTTATTTTTCATAGTCAAACATTTGATACAACTTATCCATACTTATTAATCTTAATATATCATATTCAATTAATTTGCACATATATAAATAAGACGATAATCAAATAAAAATCATAAAAATGTTACAAACTTGTGAAAATCGATATAAAAATATTTTTTTAGATGGTTTTTTTTAAATCGAAATTTATAATTTAAGATATTGTTTAAAAAAAAATCAAAATAGCAAAATCAGATGTTGATGGACGTACGTAGGCGGTAGGGGAAGCGATGTCGTTTTGGCGTTACTTAATGGAGAGGGGACCATCTTAATCTTATCCCTTTAAAATGAAGCCATGCACATTGTTGATAACTCCATTCCTTTTACAAATATTAATTAAAATTGTCGTCATCCGGCCGTACCTAAATTAATTAGGATGTGAATTGAAGCAATTGTAATCAAATTAAAACATTCTGATTTTGTTATTTATTTCAGAATCATAGCTTGGAAAAAAGGCAACCTTCACCTATGTTATATTATAACTAATTAATTACTCTCTACTCTAACTCCCTTTAATTATTTTTCAAACATAAAATGCATACCTAACTAATTAATTATTACGTACGGACATCCATGTTCAACAATTCAGTCAATTCTTATATCACAACCCCAAATTATTATATTATTAATAATAATGTTATTCCAAATACAAATTAACAAAGTAAATCAAATAACAATTTTCTTTTACAAAAACTGAAATTCTATGAATGTACGTGATCCATTAATTTAATGCCCAACTAGAAAGTAGGTACCAAAAAGGTAGGCCAGGGTAAAAAAAACCCACTTGCTTCAAGAGTAGATGACTAAAATAAAGCAAAAGCAACATATAAAATGCAAATTAATTCATATATCATCGTAAGGATTTATCATCCGTAGTCCTTTTAGAATTTAATTATGTAAAAGTAGCATCAACATATACATAATACATATGTATATATATATATACGTGCATTAAATGAGATGAAAATTACATAACAAGCACATATGTAGCTAACATAGTAGTGCCTGAGTGTTAACTACAACCTTTCATCGATAAACGGTAGAGCAACCCCCTCTTTTAATTGTTAACCAACAAGAATCTTAATTATTAATCATAGATTGCTGTCAAACCAACAATCAATAGCTATCGCCACCATCACATCGGAACCCGAACCAACATGTCTCAAGTAATGGTCGTCTTTAACTTAAAACCTTGTATGTCGTTTAGTTACACGAAGCCCCAAAGAACAAACTTCTTGTCACCAGAAATAACTTCAATATGTGTCATCATACTAGCCTTTCTTGTTGACCAATCTAGCTTAAGGGGTTGTTCAGTTCTTTTCTGTAAGACCTGTATGGATATAGTTGTCTGTATTGATATAGTTGTCTGTATGTTAGCAGATAAGTTGTTGTTCGGTTGTTGTGCTGAATAAACAGTCTGAATGTCAAAAATGACCATTTTACCCCCGGTCTTTATTTTTATTTTTTCTGAATAAAACAACAATTTGATAGAAATGTTGTATAAATAACTTATAATCATAGGAAAGTATCAATTTAAATGTTTCTTAAATAAAAAAAAAGTTGAATTAATATAATTATTTGAATTCAACATTTTCCATAGCTTAAAATTTTTCTTTTATTTTTTCTTTTCCTTAATTTTTCTATCATCATAACCCAATGTGTTTTCCTTCATTTCTATTGCTTTACATTATCTCTGTAGTCTATACCCATCAGGCCATCATCTTTTCCATAGTAGCAATCATCCTCGAAATAGATTTTTACCATTGCAATTTTGTTCTGAATAATTTCTAACATGCCGTTCTTGAGGATGAAATTTTATCAGCTTCGATCTCTATATTTCCTACCTGCTCCTTTTCATTAACCTGCTGCAAAAAATCGTTTTTAACAGATCTACTAAATCATTTTTAGCACGTCCCAGAAAACCGATTATCTAAACAGAGAAATCGATGGAGACATACATATCCAGAAAATCGATGGCGAGATCTGAGAACGAGCCTGGCCGGCCGGAGAACGAGAATCAGATGTGGAGATAGATGTAGAAGGAGATATGCAGATCGATGGAGATTGGAGAAGGAGAAGAGATGCAGGTGTGGGTTTTTTTTTATTCAGAGGGGTAGAGGGAAGAAGGGTATTTGGGGGAAAATGAATGGATTTAATTAGCTGAGTCTAAAGGACTCCCTTTTTCTAGTTGAATCACTCAGCAATCGGCTGAGCGAATAAGCATCTACCGAACAGCCGTATATGGCTGAGGGAATCAGCCATATAGGCTATTCAGCCCAATAAGCATATACCGAACATCCCCTAAAAGCACCATCCCAAACAGATCAATATCTCATTCCTCAATTATATATAAGCAACATAAAAAAATGACAGTAAGTTGATCGAAACGTAATAGCGACAAACACAATATTCTTTTGACAAGACCATCTCCAACAGTATCACCAAAAAAAAACCAAAAACACTAAATTTGGTGGGTCCATCAACACCAAAAAAACTCAACTCTAACCATACTCTAAAAAAAACACTAAATTTGTGGACCCCACATTAAAATAAAATATTTTATTTATTTTTTATTATTTTTAATAACAATAATTATAATTTATAAATACATATTATAATAAATAATTAATTAATTTAATAACATTAATTAAAATAGCACAAATTAAAATAATTAAAATAACACATAAATAATACTAATTTTCTGACTTAGCATACTAATTTTTTAATTTTATATATATATATATATATATATATAAACTAACACTAATTTTTAAATAAATATCTAATTTACTTATAATTATAATTGTATATATATAATGTTTATTATATTAAAATAAAATGATTGTGGATTTGTGGTAGGGACCACCAAAATGGTGTCCCAAATTCTCCACGGCATTTTTGCCGTCCAACAAATTTGACCGGCAATTTTTTTGGTGAAATGGCGGCCGATTGGATGCTTCAAAACGGCAAAAATGGTGAATTAGCGGTCGGTTGGAGATGCTCTAAAAGGATGCAAGTTAGAGCCCTGGTCCTCTAGGTCGTAAGGGGTAAAGTTGGAGTCTATGTCTTGATTGTGTTGTACATGCAATTGAGGTGGATGATGTAACTGATCAATGTAAGGTATTTGAGTTGGTAAACGTAACACCTTTGAATTGTAAAGCTTCATTTTCGATCTGTTTGTAATCATATTATGTGTGGAATTACGTAGCTAATAATATAAGGTGTTTTAGTATTAAGCATCAACGTGTGTTCAAAGAACGAAAAAAGAAAATTTCGTGCGAAAATAAGCCCAAAGTGACCAGGTGCACGACTTTGCGTCGCAACCAAGGTCGAATAGACCACTGGTGGTACGGATAGTGGATTAGGGTTTGGCTCCCGACCTTAGCTGCAGCCAAAACCGTACGAGGCACTGAGCATGTCTCGTGGGCGCGGCCGACTCAAGCCACGCAATCTAAGGCCACTCTATGCATTGTTTTAATCACGTTTTCCCCATTTTCATTTTTTTTCTCTTCTTCTCTCATCTATCTCTTCATTAAGGACGTTTTGAAATGGATCTCCCCTGTCATAGTAAGTTGACTAGTGTTGAATTACTTAAAAACATCACTTACAAATTTCAATAAAAACATCTTTAAGTGAGAAAGAAATTATTATTTTTAATTCTTTAAAAAAGATGATTTGATATTATTGGTGATAGAAACATATTTTTATGATTTACATCCCTAAATACTAACTAATCTTTTTTTATCATTTAAATTTTGAAGTATGAAAAATCTACATTCATTATATTTTTAAACATCAATTTACTAGGTAGCTAGGGTGCATTTAACCACACCATGTAAATATTAGCATGAATATAATTATACTTTTGATCGTTGATCTTTGTTGAGTTTAACAAAATTCATCCCTTCAATTCATTTATTACAAATTTGTCTTTCACATTTATAAACTTTCTTGGTTTTTATCCCTCCCAACAACCACGGTTATTTTGGTCAATTTACCATATTTTTTAGTCATCTACTTAGCATAAAAAATGAATTATGTTATGCATACACACATATGTGATATGACCCATCTTTTACTCACGTCCTTTCTTTTTCTCCCCTCACTTTTACCATTGCTGACAACCTTTCTAGAGCATTACGACGTGTTGTGGGATTTGCGAAAGGATCGACAAACGTCTAAACTCTTTGGGTTGAGAATTACGACACGTAAAACTCAATAACTAAGAGAAAAGCTCTTAAATTCTCAAAGAGAAGAATCTTATGAATAATAATAATGTATTTTATAATGAAAACATTGAACCCTATTTATAATCTAAAACTAGGAAAGTAAATCAAACTTAATTAAAGAAAAAATAATGACTAAAATTAACCTATCAAGATAATTACGGAAGATCAAAAAATAAATCTAATTAAACTAAAAAAAAGATAATAGGAAAGGAAAGAAATAATGGTCACATGGATGCATGCATTGGAATTCATGGTGAAAGAAAGAAACAATTTTGGTCGGCTTTATGTATCACAATTGACTAGGCGTCTCTCCATGCATGGCGACCTGCCTTGTTTGCTGGTTTCTCATTTCCCCCTTTTTGTTTTCTTATCTTTCTTTTGTGATCAATTTGCTCTTCAATATTTCTAAGCATCCGTCACGATAACCCCCACTTCCATATCTCACCATCTTTGGTTGTTTTCCCAAAGTTTAATGAAACCTTCCACATGGAAATGGGTGGTTAATGAATTAGTGGTGGAAATCGTAATGGTTTACATAATATTGGAATTTGGTGTAATTGGAATTTATCAAAAAAAAACATTTGGAATGGGTTTAATAGAATTTGATCATGTATTTGGTTATATGAAAAAAAAAGATGAAATTCAATTCCTTAACAGTAATGAATTATTTAGTTTTGTGGAATTCAATAAAATTCAAATGATTCCAACATTTTCATTACGTGAACCACATATATATGGTATTTGTAAGTTGGTCAAATGAATTATTCATTCCAATTCCTTTCAATTCCTTCAAAATCCATGAACCAAACACTCTCTTAGCCAGGGGAGTTTGGTCCGCAGAATGAAATTTGGTGGAATTGGAATCCATCAAAAAATTTGACTTTGAAGAAATTGGAATGAAATTTTATGGAATTTGACGACGCGTTTGGTTGATAGGAATTGGAATGGAATGTCGCTAAATATTAAAAATATGCTTCTATCGAGGGTGGGATGACGGTTGTGACGAAGAAAATAGTGGTCTGGTGTAGGCATGGGAATTGTCCCCGACCCGTTGGGGAACCCGGTCCACCGGCCCCGGTCGGGGGACGGGGATTCCCCGCTAAATCAGGGATGGGGATGGCCGGATGGGGACGGGGATCCCCGTTTTTCTCAAACCGGGGATGGGGACGGGGAAGGGTATCACACTCCCCGCCCCGCCCCGTACCCGTTATATATTAATTAATAAATTATATATATTATTTATTTTAACTAATTTGGTAACTCACGATTTCATATTTCCTACCTAGGTTTAGAATCTAAATTTTTTATTTATTTTCGATGTTTGTGTGTATTAGTTTCGATGTCAAGTCAAAACATAATCACACTTATGTTTTGTATATTACTGTATATGGGTTTATATTACTCGTTATATGTTTTGATACGTGTGACATCAAGTATTTTTGGATTAAATTGAATTTCTTTTAATTTTAAGCTATTAATTATTATATAATGTTGTGATTTAATGTTTATTGGAAATATGATAAATTTAACGCGTGTGGTCTCTCGCGTATTTGATTTAAAATAGCTTATATAAACGGGGAAAAAATCCCCGTTTCCCCGTTGGGGATCCCCGTTCCCTGTTGGGGATGGGGATGGGGATGTGATTTTAATCCCCGGCGGGGATGGGGACGGGGACGAGGATGAAGTTGAGGAATCGGGGACGGGGATGGGGATCGAGGTCCCCGCCACATACCCGCCCCATTACCATCCCTAGTCTGGTGTTGTTGGGCTGGTAGGTGGGGTGAGGTGGGTGGAGAATATGACCGCAAAAATAATGGTGCGGTGGTGATGATAGGGGAGAGGATGGTGGAATGATAATATTAAAAAAATTGGACTGCAAAAGAACAATTTATTAAGGAGCTAAGGATAATATATATTAATTGATGGTGGCGGTGGTGATGGCAGATATGTTGCCGATGGGCGAGGCAGGGAGGGGTGATGGTTAAATTGGATGCAAAGGTTATTTTGGTCATTCTAAGACAATATTGCTTCACATATGCTAAGGAAATGATCAAATCTCTCAATCGTGGAATCCGGTGGTCAAAGAAATTTGTCATTCCAATAACGAACCAAACATCATTAAAGAATTTTGTCATTCCAATTCAATCAAATTCGTTTAAATTCTACGAACGGAACGCTCTCTTAGATACGAGTGGAATGGTGGATTTGTTGGTAGAAATGGATGGCAAGTGGTAGTAACTAGGTGGTGAGATTGGGAGAAAAGTGGAGTAGAGAATAATTAAGAATGGTGGAAACGGGTGGTTGGTGGTATAAATCACGCACCAAATGCCATAGGAATAGATGCATGGTGAAGGATTGGGTAGGTTGCAATACGGGAGGACCATTACCATATATGGTGGTTGATGGAGTTTCACGATGTTGACGAGGCAATAAATTGTGACCCGGATATGGAGGAGAGCACCATCTTGTAGGTGTTTGGATGGTGGTTAGATAAAGAACGAAATGGTGTGGTAATTGGATCGGTTTTGTTGGAAAAATAAACGGATTTCGTATAAATGAGAAATTAATCATAAAGTAAGGTACTGTTAAACATCTCAACTCTAAAATATTATTGATAATCTTTTATCAAATCAGTATTGAACAGAAAGAAAACAAATCGTAATCATGATTAAGAAACCCTAAATCATTCTCGATGTTCTTGAGAGCAAATATTAAGATCGCTTCTATAAAATATGAAAACTATTGTATCTCAAAATAAAAGGAAAACTAATTTTATATTTAAAGTAATTTCAGAGAAGCCCTCAAGATATGCTTTATTGCTCCGGTACTCTTAAAGTTTAGAGATATGTAAACCGCAACCCTTCTTCAATTCAGTATACCAACTTTATCAACTCTTCACAAACAACCCTTCAAGTTGCAAAGCCATTACCTACAATATAAAAACAACAAAATAAGCACAAACAATAACTAGAAGAATTGAAGTTAATCCACACTACGTACAAAGACAACAAGTCGTCTCAAAAAGTATGCTTTTAGAGGCCACAAAGTGTGGTCTCTAAAAGTAACTTTTCTTGTATTGCCAGGCAAGATTGTAACTAAAATATATATTTCAACACGTACTTGAAGGGATAAGTGGGTAAATGGACTTTTGAGCCATCCCGCGCGTAGGTGGATGAGTAAAAAGAAAGTGGGTTTGTAAGTGGAAACAATTCATGGGATTGTAAGACTTATAAATGTGAACCAAAATTGGCTTCGGTTAACTGAACTTGTGTACGAGCATGCGTTCTGCGGACACACATGCATCACCAGAAAAAGTTCAGACACATTTTGTTAAAAATGTTGATTTTTTTCGTAACCGATGTGTTGACGGAGAATTTCGATTTTGGTTGGATAATTAAAACTTGAATCAATTTTGATTTCGGTTTTAATTTGATAATTAAAACGTTATTCAATACCGTATTAATTATTATGTCGTCGGTGACGAACGTTTACTATATAAATGTCTTTCCACAAGACACAAGGGACACTGAAAAAATAATCCCCCGATCCCTTCTCTTTACTTTTGTGTGAACTTCCTTCTATCAAGGTAATATCCGGATCTAATTCGGTTCGACGGTCTCAAAAAGAACCATTTTTGCTGTTGTATCCTGGGAAACAAACGTCCGATATATAATGGGACGAATTTGTTTTAAGTACATTGTGTTTAACATAGGCCTCAACGATTTTTCTGTTACTTTTGTTCATTTTGTATATTTTTTTGGACTAGTTTCCTACATGTACAGTTTACAAAGAATTATAGTGGTTGGTAAATTGGAAAGAAATAAAGTGTTGAAGTATGGTGGTCAGAGTTGCAGGTGTTGGGGGTTGGGCGGGGGAGGAGCGCGGGCCTGTCACGGTGAGGGAGAAAAATAGAAATGGATCAGTATATATTTATATATTTTTGTTGGGTTTAAATAACACAAATAATTAAGTAGATATATAGTACATGATTAATCACCTTACCAATTAAATTGTCGCAGATGTCTCACAAGGATTTTCCAAGGGCTGCACTTTCTTTATATGTGACATTCGTTAATCAAAAATACACTAATTGCATGTTTCCAATTCCTTCCCCCTCTTAATTATTTCATTGATTTTCCCTGTACTTAATTCACTCTACTATACAATTGTCAAGTGTTAATTCATTTCCTTATGGATTTAATTAGAGGAATTGAAGTTGGTGAAGTTTGGTCTGTAATTGGTCATTATGTTGATTATTTACTTGTTTTGGAGGGAAATGGCAAATAAAAGCTTTCATTAAATTAACACTAATATATCAAAGAGAAAAGAAAATGGAAATTAAAAAAAAATCATTATAAATAGCTAGAAATACAAAACTCCTAGCTTGATCATACGTAACTAAATATGATCAGTATAACACACAACGTGCATGTGCCTTGTTTAATTTTTCCATAATCAGGAGAAATTAAACTGTCAACATGGATCGATGGGTTTTTCATGGTAATACTAATACCCCCTATATATGTATCTTTAGTCAAGTTTGGTTTTTTTTTGTTTAACTGTTAATTACAATACAACCAGTTATATTAATTAATTAATTAATTAATTAATTGTGGACTGGTTTTTATATATATGGGTTTCAATGAGAATTGGAATTATGGTGATAAGCGTAATTAAAAATAGATCTCCACTTTGAATTAATCTTAATTGAATGTCAATATTGAAGAGGTGTATTGTCATGTACCATATCAATTTCCTTCTAAAGTACAATTTATGGGTGAGTATGAAATTAAAATTAAGTGATTGAGAGTTCAGATCTCTCTTTATGCTTCATATTTCTCACACGATATTTTGGGCATATATATATGATGATGATGATGATGATGCAATTGGTTGGATGGATGTTGTGAGTTAATTAATTAAACAGTAATTAATTTTCGGATCCAAGATTGAAGATTTAATTTGAGGAAAAAGTTTAGGAGCCAAATTAGGAGATTGCGTGGTTGGGATCTTCAATTCTGTATCGAATCATAAGGATCTCACTTAATTTATCCTACACACCGTTTACTAATACTATACAACCGAATGCATCCTATACCTCTCTCTCTCTCTCTCTCTATATATATATATATATATACACACACACATACACACACAGACCCTCCCCTCCCTCCCTTAATTAACCCTAGTTTGATCCATATATACTACTTGCATTCTATATATATATATATATAGCTTTTACACTATCTTACCCATTAACAATTAACAATCATCATTGACTCCTTGGTATGTATATATATACTAGTCTTTATTTCTTAATCATATATATATATATACCTCCTTCATATGATATATAGTTTCATTTGATTTAGTATTCTCTCTGTAGCTTAATTAATTAATTAAGTGATTCATCAATTCTTGGATGGTTGATTATAATTGCATACAGGAGATGAATAATGCGAGCACAAACGATGATCAGAGGCAAAAAGATTTGAATGATTGGCTACCAATCACAGCTTCCCGCAAGGCCAAATGGTGGTATTCAGCCTTCCATAACGTGACTGCTGTTGTGGGTGCTGGCGTTCTTGGTTTGCCTTTTGCAATGTCTCAACTTGGCTGGTACCTATATATTCTCTTAATTAATACATTTTTCCATACATGTATGTATATATATATATGATGTGAATGCATGGTTGTTGATGTATGTATATATATATATATATAATTATATATAGGGTTGGTGGATTGACAACACTGTCAGTGTCATGGATTGTGACGTTTTACTCGTTGTGGCAAATGGTGGAATTACATGAATGGGTTCCAGGGAAGAGGTTTGATAGATACCCAGAGCTAGGTCAACATGCTTTTGGTGAGAAACTTGGTTATTGGTTGGTGATGCCTCAACAAATGATGGTTCAGATTGCTACTGATATCGTCTACATGGTTACTGGTGGTAAATCACTCAAAAAGAGTGCTGATTTGTTACACCCTTGGTTTCATGATATCAGACAGACCTATTACATCATCTTCTTTGCAAGTATTAACCTCTTATTGGCCCAGGTTCCTAATTTTAATTCTTTAAAGTCCATTTCATTGACGGCTGCAATCATGTCCGCAGGGTACGTTTACTTATACTCTTTTCATTTTCATTTAATTTGGATATTAATTAATTAATTAATTAATATAAGGGAATGCATATGCATGCAGATACTCTATGATTGCTTTCGTTGCATCAACTATAAAAGGGATTGATCACCACAGTCATGTTAATCATGGAATAAGATCTGAAACAAAAGCAGGGACGATATTTGGTGTATTCAATGGACTTGGTACAATTGCTTTTGCATTTGCAGCACATAGCATTGCCTTAGAGATTCAGGCCACCATACCATCAACACCTGGTAAACCATCAAAGAAACCAATGTGGTTGGGTTGTGTGGTGGCTTACATCATCGTTGCAGCTTGTTATCTTTCAGTTGCTATTTCTGGGTTTTGGGCATTTGGTAACACTGTAGAAGATGACGTTCTCATTTCATTGGACCATCCTCGTTGGCTTATCAGCCTCGCTAATTTTATGGTATTTCTCCATGTCCTTGGTGGATATCAGGTACACCTTAATTACCTTTATTACTATTTCTATTCATCTATATATATTACTTACTTACTAATTAGTTTGTGATTAGTAGGTATTTGCGATGCCGGTGTTTGACCTAATCGAGAGTTACCTGGTACAAAAAAGGAATTTCAGTCCTGGAACAACTTTACGTGTTATTAGTCGGAGCACTTACGTGTGTAAGACTAATTAAGATCAACCTAATTCACTATATAAATTAATTCATGATGATGATTAGTTAATTAATTAATGACTATATATACAGGTATAACTGCTTTCATTGGAATATGCATCCCCTTCTTTGGAGGATTGTTGGGATTTTTTGGAGGACTTGCATTTTCATCAACATCCTTCTTTGTAAGTCATGATGATTTCTATATATATAATGCAATTAATTAATTAATGTTGATTGATTGATGAATTAAATGGCATGCAGCTACCATGTGTCATCTGGCTTGTGATTTGCAAACCCAAGCCCTGGAGCTTTCATTGGACGGCATCTTGGGTATATATGCTTCATGTATATAATTAATTATTAGAATATTAATTAATTAATTGTGTTATGGATTTAATTTGCAGACGTGTATATTGGTTGGGGGCGTCATCACAATCCTTGCGCCAATAGGAGGAGCACGAACCATCATCATATCTGCCAAAACATACAAATTATTTTCTTGAATTCCTTATTTAATTAATTCATAGCATCTAGCTAGCTAGCTATAGCTGGGATCATGTAAATTATTATTATTATTATTATTTAAACCTAACCAGTGGCGGACCCCAAGTTTTGCTAAGCGGGTGCACCTTTATATTGGACCAAAATCGTTTGATATGTTTTTAACTGAATTTCGATCTTCGGTAGATTTTATTTGAAGTTTTTTAGTTGATTTTGAGATAATTTTTCAGTTTTTAGTTGATTTCGAGAGAATTTTTCGAGTTTTTGGTTAAGACCAATCTAAAAACTTAAAACAAATAAATCATGTAAATATAATTGCATAACATTATAACAAACCAATTTAAAGCAAATAATGTAGTTTACTAAACATAATTGCATAACATTATACTAATGGTTTTGTAGATGGAAATACTCTAATGGTTTTTGTAGATGGGAGTAAACCATATGAACTAAAATTGTAGCTTACTCTAAAAAAGAAACATAATAGTTTTTGTAGATGAGAATAAACCATATTTGTGTTAAAATTTTAATTTTAGAATATTTAAGAGCACTCTAAAAAACCAAGTGGATGTACCATCGAAACGCCTACATTTTCCCCCTTTACGGTATAATCAAGTGAATGGGTGCACGGGATCTTACTCGACTCTTAATAAGTTCGTCCCTAAACCTAATTAATCTTGATTATAATCATGTTTATAATGCAACCCTCCTTTTTTCCTTAAAACATGTTTCAGTTCAACTAAATCATTATTTGCTTTGTTTGTTAAATAAATAATTATACTACTCTCAATTAAGCGATAGAATTTAATTATCATTTTAGTTACTTGTATCTTTGAAAAACCCATATATCAAAGTCAAAAGAAATCATCTTTAAAATTCAAATATTCATTAAAATATAATAATATTAAAAAAATTGTAAAACATATTTTATATCATTATTTTTTTTAACGTACAAAATACGTATTTTCTGAATTAGAAAAATCAAATAACA
The DNA here is from genome assembly GCA_036898165.1 of Silybum marianum. Taxonomy (NCBI): domain Eukaryota; kingdom Viridiplantae; phylum Streptophyta; class Magnoliopsida; order Asterales; family Asteraceae; genus Silybum; species Silybum marianum. Next base: position 169,605 of record CM072533.1, on the reverse strand, counting down.
AGTGTTACGTTTTCTTATAAATAAAATATTTATTTTGAAGAAACATATCATATTTGTTAAAAAATGTTACTTTATAATATTTAATTTGCATACAATTTAGTAAGAGTGTTTTTTTAAAAAGTGACGATATGAGAAATACTAAAAAAATTGAGAAAATTAATAAAAATATAAACTGGGTAATATATGAATAATAAGAAAAGAAAGTGAGATTTTTTTAAAAAAAATTGCAAAGAGATTTTTTTTTATTAATGTCGTGTAATCATAATGACGCGTAATCCATGTCAACTCATTTAAGCCATTGTAAGCAAAGAAAGTGGAAGTTAATTTGTTTAAAATGTAACAAGTTACCCATTACTATTTTGGATAAAATATTCAAAGTACAATGCCTTAATAAAAAATAATTTGAAAGTACATTGTTGTAATAAATAAAACTGAAAGTATAATGCTATAATAAATAAATTTATGAAAGTATGTTGTTATTTCATGTATTTAGTCTTATTTAATATCTCAACAAATTTTTTAAACAAACTTTTAAACAATTGGTGGAAACTATTAAAATAATCATTTCTCTCTTTATTTAGAGATTCTCTAAATTCAGAGATGTTTTTCCTCTTTCTTCCTATTTTTTTATTTTAGCATAAGGAATATCATAATTGTTGGAATACAAAAATTATTAAAAACCTCTTTTTTCTATTTTATAATAGTTGTTAAAGATGCTCTTATATAGCATATTGATCAACAAACCATCGTATCAACTTAATTTCATCAATATAAATATTCCAGCCACCCCTCGAAGGGAATTTTGTAACCAAGATTCTTGACATTTATACTTTGCTAATCATGTTTCTTTTTATCCCTGTAACACCCCAAAATCTAATACCAACATTTGAAATAGAATTCAAAGTTCAACCATAAGATTAATCAACCACGGAAATAATTCTTTACAATTCTCAAATGTAAATAAATCAAGGCAGCGGAAAGTCTAAGGATGTCAACAGCTGAATACTAACAACGCGGAAAAACTAACTAAACTCTTCGGAAGTCTCTCTCTCTACACCTTCCCTTTTCCCTTATCCCTATCCCAGCAATGTACATGCCTGAAAATATTTTAATTTGAAAAGTGAGGGTTAGACCAAAAGGCCTAGTGAATTCTCATAAAAATAGTCAATATTTCGAGCAGTTTATAAAATATCAAAACATGCAATGGTTTCCAAAACAATTCAACTCATCCCCTAAACATGAATAAAATACGTATCAAAGAAATATGGCTAAGGCAAACACCATCGCAAACCCCTAGCGACGAATCAGTCCCGTAAGACCAAATCCATACAACCACAAAACCCTAGTGGTCTAGGATAATAATAATTAAGGCCTCGCTATATTACTTCAATTAAGACATCTAAGTGAACATATCGACCCCCAAAATCTTTAAAAGTGATCATGGTAGTTTTGCATATAAAGAAGGTAATTTAAAAGATCATAATCAATAAATAAGCATTTGAATACACACATTGCATTTTTAAAGGGTTAGGGAACTCGCCTGATTTGGACACAACTTCTACGAAGCTTATACGGTCTCAACCTCCAAACCGAACGCCTAAATTCAAAGACATAAAATGGGTGTTAACCCCAACGAATTACCCCAAAAGTCTTCTAATAGAGACTTAAGACGAACCTCTAAACCATAGGTCCAAACTCCAACCCGAAGTGGAAAGTCAACCGACCAAACTCACCTAGAAACAGAGGGTTACGCGACTTACGTCGCGGCTTCAATCCGCGGGACGTACTGTTTCAGCTGGTTCGAACCAGCAGCAAGGAAATAGCCCCAAAACCCCACAATACTCCAAAAACTGATTTCAACCATTCCCAAATCCTATATATATATTGAACATATATCCCTCAAAACTAATACTCAAACATAAGGAATCATTTCCAAATGATTAACCCAACCAATTGCTCAATCAAAACTTGGGATTGAGCAACAATGGAGGTTTTCTTAAGAAAACTCCAAGAGAAGATTCAACTAAACCATAGCTCAGCAAAAAAACTTCTAAAAGCTCCAAACAAGGGATTAAATCCACCATAAGAGATTTACTCTTGAAGAACATAGGGTCTAGAACCCTAGATCAAACTATAATCCCCAATGATGAAAGATAGAATGCAAGAGAAGATTGTATGCCTGAATAGCTGATCCTTTCTTGCTAAATCTTCTTCACCACAAAACTGATTTTTCCCTTTCTTCTCTTCTCTGCGTCCTTCCTCCACACACACTAGCCACACATTGATTTTGTGAAAAGGAGGGAGAATGAGGGATTTCCTCTTCTTTTTGCCTTTATATACCACGGGCTTCCAAACAATTAAGCCCTAGCCCAACAATCATATTTGATCCAAGCCCAATTATTTACACTAATAACCCAATGATTAACAACTAAACATCTTATAAGTTTTTGGGTTATTACAATCCCGCGAGCTAGTATAATGATATCCCATAAGAACATTTGAGCTAAATTTCATACCCAATATTTTACACATAAAAAGTTCTTCACTTTCTTTTATAGATCTCAACACCTCCCTCACCGTAAAGTTGGCCGTTTGTTGATGATCACCTCTCCCTCCTTACCCCACAACTTGCGTCTCTATTATGTGTGATTTCACTGGTACAACCCTAGAACTCAATAATATTGTAGCCCTCAGGCTGTACTCCGGTAAATACCCACGTTACAACTCCTTAATTATTTATTGTAAAGGGTAAAAACCCTGATTCCAAACTAAATAAGAGAATATGAAAGCAGTCAAATCAAGTGTAAAAAAACATGTGATTTTACACTAACGAGCGACACAAGGGTGTACAGGAGACCTGACCCGCAACCTTAAGTCGTGGTCAAATTAAGTCGAGTGAATCACATGTGATTTTAGTGTAAAATCACATGTGATTCGACAGTTTTCTTATTATCTTATTTAATTGTTGTTTTCATATAAACATGACTCTCTTTATCTCTCTCTCTCTCTCTCTCTCTCTATATATATATATATATATATATATATATATATATATGTTACCATGAAAACTTTTAACACTACACATTTTTTAAAGCCTAATTAGAGGTCATTAGAAATATCAAAAACAACTTTTAATTATAAAAATACCCATAATTGGTTATACACATTTATGCGACATCATTTAAAAGTGTTGATATACATTAAACATAATTGTATTTACGATTAACTATGAAAACAAATACATGTGAAACTTTTACATTATTACAAAAATATGATGAAAAAAAATCATAAAAAAATTGTTTTTATATTTATTTGAACTAGTTTGTATAGTTTGTACATAAACATGAGTTTGTATTTGAACTTTCCTATATATATATATATGTAGACAGTAAAGTTCAAATGCAAACTCAAATTTGGTTGTGAACGTGAAGAGAAATGAGAGTGCGATACATATCTGTCTCAATGTAGATTATTCAGACTGAATAATCAAATAAATATTCAGATTAAATATAGTATTTCAGTGTGAATAATGTTTATTTAGACCGAATAAGTATTATTCAGAGTGCATATGATAGTAATTAGGGGAAGGAAAGGGGAAGGAAGAAAGAGAGTGGTCCAGGTCATATATGCACCACTCAGACTCAGGCTCAGCTCCCTTAATTAATTAATAGTAATAAATTACAAGTGGGTGGTACATATATATGGAGTGCAGCAGGGGTACATACGTAGTGTTGAATGGAATTGGAATTGGAATTGGAAGACCAAAAAAAACAGCATTAAAAGTTGAGATATGGACAGGTCAGGTACGACATGGACCGTACCATATCTTACCAAGCAACACCCTTTACGCGTAATCAACCACTTATTCCACTTGCAACATATTTTATTTATTATTTATTATTTATTATTTAATATTTACACCTCTCTCTCTATGCACATCCCATGCATACCAATTAATATATATATATATATATATATATATGCATGCTATATCATTCATGTTCAGTAATTAATTTTATACAATTTTACATATTCCTTTTCATCAATTTACAGATACAAATTAATAGTTAATTAATTCCATCCGTACCATATATATCTATATATATATATAGATAAAGATAGAGGATAGAGAGTCTCATGGATGACTATGAAATGTGAATGGATTGGTTTTGATTTTGGTTTTGGTTTGAATATAAATTAAATATAGTTGAATATTGGAGTCCAATTGGGAGAAATAAAGACGGTGATGTTCCTCAAATGATGAAATACCGTACCAAATGGGTCATTTTTATATATATTCATAATATTATAATGAGATGTAAACAGGATTCTTTAGCAGCTAGGCTTCAAATTAAATAAATAATTGAAATGTAATTAAATTATATAGTAATTAAAAGGCATTAATTAGGTTTGATGTGATGTGATGGTTTAATTTAAACCTCAAGGTTACGTACGTACAAGTTTAGTAGGTTGTATCCATCCAAAGATGCTGTTTTCATTCTATTTCTTTTTATTTTGTTAATTAATTAATAATCAAATCAGAACATGGTTGTGTTGTGTGGGATAAGATCATAAGATATAAGAAAAAACATACATGTGCTTGCTCCCATCCATGTTTAATTAATATCTTTTAATTATTTTTGTCTTTTACATATATATATATATATATATATATATATATATATATCTTAATTATAAAGAGAAAGAAAAAAGAAAAGATAATAGTAATGATATTATATGTATATAAACTTGTTAATATCAAGAAACATATATAATTGAAAGTGAGATTAAATTAGTTAGTTTGTTTGTTTTAATTAAAGAAAAGAAGTTAGATATATAGCTGTAAAGAAGGAGGAGTGTAAGTGTAAGTGTGTTGGAGAAAGAAAAGATAGAAAAGTAAAAGATGGTTGGTTGGATTGAGTTTTGTATGATATATATTATTATCATATGATATGTAATATAATTTTCATATCACCATTCTCCACTTTTTATAATAATTATTAACATATATATATATATATGTATGATGATGACATGGATTCATGTCACTCCTCCACTTCCATTTCTATACATACATGCAACCTACTCCTACCTCATTCTAATTATATATGTATTAGCTAGCTAGAAATGTATGATTTGTTAATTAAATGGGTAGATGACGTGTTAATCTGTGTTAAAATGAAAATGAATCTAGAATTAACCTTGATTGAGTGACGAAGCTACCCATAATTAAATAATAAACAAAATCTAGAATAAATATAATAATTAAAAAAGAAAAGAAAAGATGGAGATTGATAATATATATATGTACCTTCCAAGTACGCCTACCTGTACCTTGTTCCTTACATAGCTAGCTACCTCCCTCCCTCCCAATTATTTATATAATTTGTCTTAATAATAAGTTGAAGAATTGAATTGAATTGCATAATATGAAGAAACTGATGAGGCGTCTCTCTCGTGTCTCAGACTCATCTCAATACTCTCGGTTACCATCATCAACCAGAAGCAATGGAGTACCTGAGGGTCATCTGCCTGTTTACGTTGGAGATGAAATGGAAAGGTTTGTGGTCAGCGCACACCTTCTGAATCATCCCATCTTCATCAACCTTCTCAACAAATCAGCTCAAGAATACGGCTACCAACACAAAGGCGTTCTTCGCATTCCCTGTCATGTCCTTCTCTTCCAACGCCTTCTTCAAGCCTGCCAACAACCCTAGCTATCTACCTACAACTTCTAATATATATATATATATTTATTTAACAACAGATCTGTTTTTTTTTTTTTCTATGTGATCTGTACATACCTCTTTTTCCCTTTCCCAACCATCACTCTCTTTTTGTTAATTTTCATTATTAATTTACTACTATACACAAATATAATTAACTAATTAATGGATGTTCCTTGTTTTCATTTTACCTTTTAATTAATACATACATACACATTGGAGATTCTGGTATATATTATTCAGTAATTACATTTGTTCATTCTTTTTTATACATCCAATTCTACACCTTCAATTCTTTGTATTGGATTCCTCTTCTTAATTAATTTATTGTAAATTAACACACACACACACACTAAAAGTAGTAGTAGTAGTAGTAGTAGTAGTAGTTAATTAATTAAGAAATTGATGATTCATTGTATTGTTTATACATATCTCTCTCATTCCAACTTTGGAAAGTAATGTTTACCATACTACCTTGATGTTGCAATCAGATTTTTCTCAATCATAATAAAGGCACGTCTTTTCTTTTTTCGAAAAGAAATAAAGGGACGTCTTCAAACAATAATATTATATAAAAACCACATTATTAAATAAATTTATATATCTCTAATTAATTTAACTATATAATTCCCAACTGAAAAATTAAATTAAAAACCTCCTCTCCCCTTTCATAAATAATTATATGCAGATTATAACAAGAAAGAACACTAGAAAAAGGAAAAACTGAACAACACTCCGGATGGTATGCACTAACGCGTACAAACGTTTTTTTTCCTATGCATCAATGCTTCTATAATTACATATGCATTAGTGTATATGCACAAATGCATGTTATAAATCACCGATATACATTAGTGCATATCATCCAAATGGACGGCCCCCCAAGGTGTTCTTCGGTTTTTTTTGTACGTTTTCCCTTGAACCCGACTCTGTAGATTATATATGTGATTGTCGTTGTAACTACTAAATTACTAGCAAACAATCGAACAAGTGCTCATAAAAAAAAACCTTTATTTCATTAATACTAATAAATCTTTAAATTAAGACGGTCGGTCCCTTGTTTCATTTTAAATAACAAGCTAGCTAACGTGACCTCTTCAATTAAAATTGATACTACAAGTCAAAGATTTGTTAAAAAATACACTCCAAATTCCCTAATCCACATTACATTACCATTGTTATAAATATATATAATTAACTCAAGTCAGGGTCGTCTAGCTAACTCTAACTCATATTGTGTGTACACCAACGCCCTTTCACCGTTTTCACGTACATGCATGTGAGAGGTGAAGGGACTTTTTCATCCATTTCCACAAACACTTGCACTATCAAAACTACCCAAAATGCACGCTCTTGATTATTAATTAATTAGTTATAATCAATTGAAGAACAATTTTTAGCTCACCGAGACAGGTCATTTAGGTATATTATTTATGATTTTAATTAAATTCATTACCTCCTAACTTATTAAAGATTTCATAGTCATCAAAAGAGCGTAGTCATACTTAGAAAATCTAATTTGATAAGATTCAATGTACCACATACAACAAGTGAAAATACAAGGTCTAGTAGCTCTCAATGTACCACAAACAACAAGTGAAAATGAAAAGGTCTAGTACCAGCAAGTATGAGACAATCTACGGCCATATTAATTGCACCACCACAACCATTGTTGTTACAACAATCTTCATATTAATTGCACCACCACAACCATTGTTGTTACAACAATCTTCATCCTGCCGTTACTAATTGACAAGGATCTTTCAAACCAAATAAAAAATATTATCTCCTATATGAAAATTGTATAAAAATATTCATAAATTAAATTATTTACTTTATTTGTGTTGATTATAACTACTATATGCTATATAAAATCATCAAATAACTTTCCTTGTGGTTCCACTACTGGTGGTGAGGTACTGTAAGTGTAAGTACATCAACATACCATTACCATTACCGTACGCATCTAAGAATTAATAGATGCTCCATTTAATTATACCTTCTAATCTAAAAACATGATACTTAAATATCATACAGTTTCTTAAAAACACTATCTACTGCACTAAAATCAATGTCAAATCCGTACCTCTGCCCACCGTATTCAACATAAAGGTAAGATGATAAGGGTGGTGGCACAAGTTGGTAAAGTTGTGGCAAATCAGCCATGGGTGGTGCTGGTGCTGGTGCTGGTGCTGCTTCGATACCTTGCCTCTTTTTGGAGTAGTAAATATCAGCCAAAAGAAGCCAAATAAGATCAGGATCAACTGTAGCAAGCCCTTTAAGGGCATTCACAGCTGCATCTCCAACCCCACCAACACCACTACATGCTATCCCTACAACCACACCACTCACCTTCTTAAATACACATTCCAAAGCTGAAGCACTCTTTTTGTTTCTGGCTATCTCAGCTATCATTTCCAGCACTGCCACCTGGACCTTGATATCAGATATCTCTGACCTTCCATCCTCCTCCTCTGAACTGCTTCTGTATGGAAGTTGTAACAACACTAGTCTTCTTTCTTTCTTTTTCTGAAATGGGGAGGCACTTAAGAGTTTCCACAAGTGGGATCCATCTGTTTGGAAACGACGAGAAAAGAAATCCCCTCCACAGATTTGCACTGCTCTACTCATCACACCAGCACATCTTCTAGTCGTCTACATTTATCATTACTAGCCAACTCATTTCTCATATCAAGGTCTAAAATTTCAATAAAACCAAAAGTTACATTACTAACCAGCGGATTCCCATTTCTGATACAGGCAATCAGGAAGGGCCAAATTTTATTCATTGCTGGGAGTAGCCTGTTTTCTTCGGTTCCATCGCTTTCTGCCTCCAGAGTATCTGCAACATCATCCAGTGAATATGATTGTAAAGCTTGTATAAGGATCTCTCTGGTTTTTATCTCATGCCTATACGATTCTTCCACTCCAGCAAGTGCCACGATTCCATCCTGAAAATAAATATTCATCATGCACGTGGCTAAAACTTCACTCCCACAAATGGAAAAAACTTCATAGCTTGGGAAGATATACAGATACACATATGTCGAAATTGCATGGAAAGAAAGAAATATTTACCTCAACTATTTGCAAGGCTACTAAGCATGCTGTTTGCTTCATCGAACCAAGTAGAGGAGTAGCAGCTACAATACACGAAGTAGAAATAGACCCAACAGTTTGCCTGTAGCTCTTGGACTCCTTCAGTCTGAAAAAAACAGACTCCCATTGCTCCCTATGCTTATCAACATGACCATCTATTCATAGCATAACATCAAAAATACTCATCTTAGCATCTGTCACTATAGCTTATGACACCTTAATCTGAACTAACTAAGGAAGAATAATCTAGACGTTCACGCCTTAAATGCTCACCACATTCTTCAGGGCTACCATCCTCGGAACATGGTACTGAACAGCCAGAACTGTTGATTGTTTCCCTTTCCACGCCGGACAATTCAGACTTCACGTGTTTATGGTATAACTCTGCTTGAGAGGGCAGTGAACAAGCCTCAAGCTTTGAAGCCTTTGCAATTTCCGCCACTGCCTAAGTAAGAAAAAATCATTCACAATATGGTCTAGAATAACTTCCACTTCAAAACATAGACAATGGTCCTTTGGGAGGAAGCCTTCTTTCCCAAACTAGTTGGGGTAGGCTAAAAACAAAATCCATCAGGTTAGAAAAAGAAATAACAAATAAACAGATCTTAAAAATAGAATCCCTCCATGCTCTTCAAACTAAAGGTAATTCCCAGTTCTTCACAACTCTGTGTAACCCACCCACCCCAAAAAAAGACAAAAAAAAAAAACAATGTCAATCATGCCCTACCTCTACCCTCTCTTTATCCCCCTCCATTTGATACAAATCTACTCTTGTCACTGGAGGGAATGAAAAATAACATGTTTTCCATCCGAGCCATTGTGATGGCATAAATTTTTAGCATAAATAACTAACAGTAGTCTCGAAACGATACAAATGAAATGATCAAATATTCTCATTTCATTTTATGTCTACTCAAAAGTGTTTAATAGTGAAGCCTTGTCTGTAATACAAATTGAACCAACCCTTGAACATTACTTGCACAAGAATTGGTATAAACACTTACCCTCAAGAAAGAAACGGTCAGCTCAGGGTGCTGATGTCTGCCAAGAATCTCAAGCTCCTGTGAAATAGATCGCATCTGTGCAAATATTTTGTCGTGTTAAACACAAACACTGCTAATCAAAAGTAAACATATGGTTTTAAACCAACATGCAAGCATAAATAGTGAACCCAAAGTGTTAATTTTATTTTATTTTTGTTTTATAGATGTGCTCGATTGGGAGTGATGAGATATCCCCAACCATAGTAATCTTTTTCAGAAGTAAAAGGAAGACTATGTAAACTGCAAGAAAGATCCTAGAATAGAGCTATAACATCTTCTGTGGACGCAAACATTCAGACAGAGAGATGATGCTAAAACATACCGGCTCCTCCATCAATGGTAAAATCTTGTGGGCCACACCTATGTAGGACAGAATGGCTGCAAGAACACTTGGAACATGAGGATTAAGATCCAGATGACGCAGCTGCCGACATATCGAATCAATTACGTAGTCCGAATTTGCCAAAACCAAGTGGCCAACCTGTAAAGGGGTAAGGTTTTGTGAGGAATAGTTATAGTTGTGAACATCAAATTCATTCAAATTGAGGCTGCTATTTCACCGTTGGATAGCCGGATGAAGCTGCAATGACATGTAAGACAGCATCCGACGCACGTCTGATTTGGAAGTTTGAGCAAATAAGATTCTCCAGTAACACATAAAGAGACGAATGAAGAAATCCACTTGTCAAAAAATCACTTTTAAGGCACAGACTAAAGATACCTATCCCATCAATGATAACCTGTTTGAAGTAATAGAATCAATACATAAGTTCAAATTATGCCTGCCATAAATGATGGTTTAGTTTGAATAAAAAAAATGCATGGTTTAGATACACAATATGATGAAGAATAAAGTAATTGCCTGGTGCAGCATCGCGTTATCCCGAAAAAAGTGCACAGTAACATCTCCAGCTCCAGCATTGGATTGCTCCAACGGAAGATTCCACACTTCAGAGGATAGATACTCATGCAATATACTGCCAATGCAATCAATTAACTGACTCCTTAGATCCTTTAGAGATATATTCCACCCAGATACGTTATCTTGAATTTTATTACGATGTCCTGGGTCATCATATTTAGTATTCTTCGAGCTGGATTTGTTAAACCGCCTTTTCAGATCGTCAACAGCTTGATCTGATAAACCAAATATCATCTCATTCAAGATGCATACAGCAGTACTAGCTTGTCTTACTAGCTTCCCTGAATTAGTCTTGTTATACCAAGACTGCCAGTTCTCTTTTGTGTATTCCTTGTTTCGGACATCACCAATCAATTTACGCAAGTAGCTCAGTGGAATATCTTTGATAATCGATAAATTTCCCTCACTTTGAGAACCTGATGGAATGAAATTTTGAGTTAAAATTTCAACACATAATAGATAAAGCCAAGCAAAGAATGTGAATGGGGAAGGGGTTAAAGAAGTGATAATGATAACCTGCAACAAGAGACAGGCTAACAAGTCTAATGATCCCTGCCAATGCCTGGTAAAGTTTCTGGTTGCCAGAAGAAGCAAACCAAGGTGGCATACGTGGAAGATCGTATTCATTTTGTATTTCACAAGAGTAGGGATCTTCATAACCATTAGACTCGACCACGTCCTTCTTCTCGTTTGCAACAAAAGCGGTAGCTTTCATCTCAGTTATAGAACGCAGGTACCCAACCGAGGACGGCTTCTCCAAAAGCAGCTTATCCAATGAACCAGAAAATACTGAATTCTGGCTCAAACAATGGGAAAGATTATCAAAGAATCGAGCGGCTGTCACCTATACCATTCACACAAGAGATCTTAGCTCATTAGTCACGTCAAAGGTCAAACAATAACAACTGGAGGCACCAACAAACAAACCATGTATTTTTCATTCAACCTGCATAGGGACATTATAGAAACATAGAGCCAGTTTCAGAGCTTGATGTCGACACTAAATGTGACTTTTAGGTGACAAGAAGAAAAACTAGCTTTAAGAGACACCACATAAACAAAGCAAGAAACGATATGGTGGCAAAATAGAAGTGAACATACAGGAGATTGGAGAAGATGATCTTTAACAAGTTGGGGACCGGAGTAATAAATTAATACAAGTAACTTTTGAGAATGTGCAACTGCCTGCTCCCCTCCAACTACCACTTCCGGGAGCTTTTCAAAGAGCCTGTTATGCCATTCAAAACCGGTTAGAAACAGAACTGTGAGGTCCTTGAGAAAAAACATAATGAACTGCTAAAGATAGAGCATTATAGATAATAAATAAGGACCTGTTAAATATATCAGCTAGATCACGTTCTATATGATGCTTCCCACTTGATGAGAATAAATTTCCAAGATACATCTGTGCAGCTGCTGACACCTCTTCATCATCATCAGAAACTAAAGCACATAAACATTCCTGCAAGGACAGATCAATTACAATCAGCAAATGATGATAAAAATGAAATTTTTGAGAGCTACAAATATAAATATTGCAAGCAAAATAACTAAATAAACAAATCACAAATCAGCAAGCAGAAGGAAGCTCCTGTCATTTGGGCATTAAAGAGCCCATGACCAAATAGAGCAACAAGTCGTAATACGTGCAACTCAACCTACATACTACGTGAAACAAGTTGTACCAAGTTTAGAAGAACACAGAAGTCATATTAGGCTGAGTGGAACAAGTTGAATGACAGTCAATATCACAACTATGCACAAAGACCTTGTAGCAAACTGACATCTTGTCAAAAACTGAGGACTAAATGAGACGGACCGACAGAATAGACCAAACAGGGAAGATAAGCTGAGTGCTTTTACTGTGTGGCTGATGATGATAACTTAAAGGCGATATAGCTTTAGGGATCAAAACAAAGTACAATCTCATCAACAACAGCACTGAGTTGATACAAGCCCACTAATTATTAGATGTTTGCCTAAAACCACCATAACCAGATTTAGTTCACCAAAACCACCATAACGATTCAATAGATAGACATGTTTTCTATCTGGTATGGCAATGGCACCAATGCTTTATTGTTGAGGAAACATTCTGTTCTTTCACTTCAGATATCACAGATGACCCACTATCCGGGAATATGTCTAACCTAGTTTCATTAAAGTTGCAAGCACTATGAGATAAGCAACAAATAAATGACTTTTTTATCCACCCACAACTAGGATAATGCAAAGATAAGTTAACCTCACCAGAAGCATTAGTCTGCTTCCCTTCAGTGTGCGACTGCATGTTGACAAGAGTCCCTGTATAGCAGCCATGGTCCCCTGTCTCACCCTCTTGGCTGGATGAACACAGAGCTAAAAATAACACAATGTTTTCCAGATTCAGAAAAAAATACACTTGATGATTGTAAAATGTGAAGTGAAGCATCTTGACAGCAGTTGATAGCCATAAAATAGTTGTTCAGACTTACATCAGGAAAATTTGCAGATAACAATTTATTCACATGAGAAGACGTTGTTGCAACCCAATCTTTTGTGCGGTCCACATGCAATGATTTTGGAACATCAGATTTAGTGGGTCCATTCCCTATAAAGCCAGATTGTGAAGAAGTATTGCCAACCACCTTTTGGATTGATTTTGTTGCTATAATTTCACCCTGATCTTGCTTTTTTCCAGGCAAGTGGCGGAGCTCCTCCAGAAACGATAGTGGGGACTTGTTCATATTTAAATTGATGCCATTGTCATCAAGACTGGATGTATTTGCCTCATCCTGAAGAACTATCATGAGAATCTCGGCCAAACCTCTAAGTGCTTGGTCCATGGCTTCCATACTTCCAGCAGCCCCACTAATCATTGTTTTTGACACACGCAACACTTTTCCAATCTGACTAACAACACCAGGTAAAAAGAAAGCCAGTTGATCTGCTGTACCAACCTGCAAGAACGTACACAAATGACAGATGCATTCAAGTGTATCAGAGTGAAAACTACATAATGTATACTGTGGGTGTAAACATTGGTGGACCACAAAGTCCCAAAGACAAAAAAATCTAATACCATATTTAGGTGGTGTTTGATTAGAACTAATGGACTTAATGGATTGGATGACTTGCTCAGTAAGCCATTAATGAGTATTTGTTTAGGACTTACTAATTCACTATGCCAATGATTTATTAGGCAAATCGCTAATGGTTATGCTTTAAGCATTAAGACCATCTTTTTTTGCATCCTACCTCCTCATATCATATACGCCTCCACATCCCCATTAAGCACACTTAACAAACATTATTGATTCATTTACCACTTCTTTATATTAAAAAAAAACAGAAAGAACTTATTTATATAAAAAAACCAGACCGAGCCTAAGTCACCAACTATTAAAGCTTGATATTCTAGACAGAGAAAAGAAAACATAAGCACATACCAATACACAATACAAATATACATGCTTCCAGCTATAAACATATAGCCAATATAATATAAAATATACCATGACCAAATTAATTATTTTACCAGCTACACAATCTCCTTGCTTATACTTTACCTTAGCAACAAGCACGCGAAGAGTCACGAAGGCTTCTATTCGAAGCTTAGAACTGCCTATATGTCCCCGTGCCACCTCAACGTCTGCAGCCTAAGCGAAAACATCCAAGATCAAGTTCCTATTATAGACTTTATCTTTATATAATGGCACAAAATAAGGAAAAATCACTAATTTTGAACTGTTTCCATAGTAATACTTATTGCCTAGAAAAGAGATGGACATGGTATGATGAATACATACTTTTAGCAGAAGCGACAGCCAGTGTCCAACAGTAATAGTTGCAGATTGAGATCGAAGGAATGCAAGTAAACATTCCTCAGGATTCAGTCCATGCGCTGGGAGTTCTCTAAGATATGATCCTGCATACCTTTTGTCTAGAACCATAGGCAGACTATTAATTTGCCTGCATGTGCAAGAGGTGTTGGAGCACAAACATAAACCGAGAAGCAGTGCCTTAAAGCACCTGATAACTCCTTCACGAAACTCTTCTGCTGCCTCAGATGGAGGGAGCAACGCCGCATTAGTCAACTTTTTTAGTATAAAAATCATCTGCAAAGGAATAGCATATTTACAAAGCAAAAAAAATCTTCATTTATCATTTCAAAAAAAGGAAAGATTTTGAGACAATGAGGTATCAATAAGGGGTCGCAAGGATACAACTGACATTAGAATAAGAAGAATGATCCACCAAAAGAAATCAAATGCTAATGTTAAGTAGCAGTAAATTACATAAAATTTCCCAGCACGATGCTACAAAAAGGCACTCAATTTGGCAAATAGCAGTTTAAATTCAAATACCTGCTCCACAGATCCTACATGACATTTCATTAGAAGTTCCTCCAAACAATGAAGCATGCCTTCTGCCACAGCATCACTCACTTTAGGAGGTTTTTCTGTACCACTCGTGAATACAGATCTCTCTTTAAACTCGTCCTTTGGTGGAGATCTGCAGTCCACTGCAGCTTCCAAAAGCAGCAGTAGTGGTAACAAAGTGTAACTGAAAAGATAACAGAAACCACAAGTCAAACAACAGACATCGAAGGATTATAGCTCAAAGAAGGGAAGGATGTAGGTTCAAAGAAATAAGAGCTTAAAGCATGATCTTAACCCTTTGATGTGCCAAACCATTAAAAGGAGATCCTTATCATATGAACCAGAAAACTATTGGCCACTAAGAGTCGACCACAGAATACAGAAAGGAAAAAGGTATCAAATTTCACTCAATACGGCTAGTGTACCCTGAGCGTGTGCATGGGATGTGACCAGAGGCGATGTGAGGATTTATCTCAAATTGCATCTAAAAGGACTACCAAAAGATAATACTACGCCTATACCATAAAAAGTGGGCTTTTAACCTTCTGAATGTGCAATAAGTTTTAGCTTCATATTTGAAAGAAGTTTCAAAGTAAAAAAAAATTGATGACTGTTCTTATACTATAACAAAAGGTATAATGTACTTTTGGATTTTAAAAACTAAAACAAATAAATCAATCTCAAATTCAACGGTTATTTGGTTTGACTTTCCAAACACACAAAAAATATCTCCACATATCAGATGTGTCGAGTACATAATGAAAATGGAACTGCAGATATTATAGTAAAAATGCAATTCTTTCTAGCTTCCGAGCTTTCAACCTCAAGTCCAAAATGTAGCAACACATTACCCACCCCACATGGATAGAAAAGTAGATTAACGAGCTCGTTATAACTTCAAAGTTGTGGGCTACCAATAACTTCCACCATGGTTTTAAGTTGATTTTGAGGTTATTGGGTCAGGCTGCTGCTTTGGGGCTATGGGGCTATTAAACCAAAACCTTACGTGGCATTTGGCTCGCATAATGTTTTTGGAAGGAATGAGATTTATCAAATAAATTAGAATTTGATTGATTTGGTCATACCAGGCGTTTGGTAATTGATTAGGTAGGGAATGGAATGGAATTCAATTCCATTCTTTCTTTCTGTATCGTTCGTAGAATATAGCTCTGAAAATGGAATATAAATAACGATAAATAACAATATTACACCTTAATGCTTGTGAATTATTATTTGGTTTATAAATACATATTCGAAAATGATTTATACATGCTACTTAAATTATTTAAATTACCATTTATTATTTAATATAATAATACAAATAATAATCGATTCCCTTAAAAACAGTTTTCTTTGTAATCCATTGGTATTTGTCTTTCTACATAGTTGTAAAAAAATGGAACTGAATTCCATCAAAAATGTCATGAAATGCTCGATTCCTTTACTGAAAGGAATTTGCTAAGCCAATGAAACTCAATTCCCAAAATTTTGCAAACCAAACAAGCCATAGGAATTAATATGTCATTCCAATTGCGTCGGATTCCGAGGGAATCCTATGAACCAAACCCCCCCTTAGGTGTTCCCATAGGCCATATGAGAGCAGCCCCCATAGCATCCATGGACCCGAAAAATATTCTAACCAGATCCATGGGGACCTAAAGATCCCTAGTTTAGGATACCATTGTTGATCCATAAGCAGAACATCAATATAGATACACTTACACATATATAAGGCATTCCTAACCAAGGAGTCTCTTTCTTCCATGAGACCGTGTCCTTCATGGAGGTGTGCCTTCATTGAACCTAGAGATAATTTAAAGATAGAAAAGGTCCCAGCTATCTGTTGGCCCTTGGCCTAATTGTCATATTGGTTGGTACACAAGGTTTTAAAGAACGGAAACGAGCCTTGCGGCGTTTTCCCCTTAGGTACATGAGGCGTAAGCCTCGAGACGGTTGAGGCGTAAACTCCAAAAAGTAAAACAACAAAGTTCATAAATGCATAACACTTAACAAAACAAACATAGTTCCTTAAATACACTATCATATAGCAACATAATACACCAAAAACAGAATGTACACATATATGTACACAGTTGCACACTTGTATGTGAGAACATAATACACAAAAACAGAATATATATTAACATAGACGCGTGTATTGGCTGCATAATACACAAAACCAGAATATATACAGATATACACACACGTGTAGAGTTTGTATTTAGCAGCTTAATATACACTATAGATAAATGTATGCAAAGTGAGTAAAGTGTAGTAGGTGGCAAGTTCAAAAATAGAATATTACGTATACTTATACATATATAATAATACTAACAAAGAAATATATATATATATATAAAGTATACTCAGCTCAGAAATATATATATATATATATATAATATTTATACAAAGAAAACGAGAGAAAACTGGAACTCACGAAGGACACAAACGAGTAGCAAATAGTGCTTAGGAGAACTAGAGAAGAACAAGGTTTTTAAAAAGAAAATAGAGAAGGTTTCAGTCATTTTTAAAAAATAATTTAGCCTTTGTATTGAGGCGTACGCCTCTCCACTGCCTCACGCCTCACCGCGCCGGTTACCGCCTCAGACAATCGAGGCGTAAGCCTCATCTGGGGACTGCGAGGCGCCGCCTCAGGTGCGACTTTGGACCGCCTCTCCTTGAGGCGCGCCTCAAGGCGTACGCCTCACACGCCTTTTAAAACCATGTTGGTACATATGATGCACATGAGTGTGACATGGAGTGAGTAGGCTTATGCACACTTATTAAGCCAATTAGAATACCTCAAAACACAATTAAAGTAATGCATGCTACGATATATTTGCTCCTGACAACCAGGTCCATTACGAATTCTCTATGAAGGTGCAGCCGAAATCAACATCATTACGTTTGTTATATGTGCATGCTAAAACAAGTGAAGTGTAAGTGTTGAAGGTTCTCGGCCACAAGATACATAATAGAAGAATGATTATTAGAGATGCAGGTTACCACATACGACTACAAATTAAAGTCTTGTGATACTTTAGCCTCGTCTCCTACAGGAGGCATAAGTTGATAACTTTCTGTTCAGCAGCATAAAGGATGCAAATTTTGCATAGCCCATGGCATAGGTTTAAGTGGTTATCATTATGGAAGGAATAAAAAAATTTACAAGGTTCAGCATATTTGCTTCCAAGGTCATATAACAACAAACGTAAAATGTATTCCTACATCTCGTAAGGTTATTCAATCCCCGATAAGCCAACCTTGAGGGGTTAACTCCACTTGCAATAAGGCTTGGGATTCTCCCCCTAGGTCACCGGTTTTAAATAAATCAAAGGCCACTCTGGATTCTCCTGGCTGTCCTCCAGGGGCCCAAGGTAACATCCCAAGAAGCCTAATGCTTCTCAAATTGGTAGACAATTATCATCATCTCAAAAGTTCGATCACCGTGAACATAAGAATTCTCAAGCTTGTGTGCATTTCAATGAATATCCAGCATCAAGCCACAACGTACAATGTTGCCATTCTGATCCACGGCATTTTATGATGCTGGATATTCATTGAAATGCATACAAGCTTGAGAATTCTCTTGTTCACGGTGATCAAAATTGTGAGATACGATAATTATATACCAATTTGAGAGCATTAGGCTTCTTAGGATGTTTTTTGACAAAATTTTGGGGCTTTTTCAGTATTTGTATTTACTCCACATGTTATTTCAAATTTGGTTGTAATTTTGTATTCATGATGAGAAATTTTAGTAATCTTTGATACTTGATTTTACTCCATATGATCCCGAATAATAACAATTGGCAGCAGTAGAAGTTACAAAAAATTCAAGATTGGTATAAGAAATAGTAAAGGTTTCAAACGATGTGCATCCAGCCATTTTAAGAAGAAGTATCAAAATATTGTAAAGAAAAATTAAGAATAGAAACAAACATACTCGAAGAAAGGTTGGAGAAGAGGAGGAGGAGAGCGACGAATAAAGTGAAGAAGCTGAGAGAGAGTGGATGTAGTGCCTTTGTAGTTAGGGTTACTGTGGATTTGAAGCAGTTGTAAGCAGTACCCCTTGAGTTCCAAAATTCTACCTTCTTCCGACATCATCGTCATCATCACCCACAGGCCACAACCACAACCACAACTAGTTTCTTTCTTGAAAATAACTATTTGCTGCTGCTCTTCTTTCTGGAAAATATGATTCTTACATTCTTCCCTTCCTCCCAATGTTTCTTCTAAACAAATTACGAGTACAATAAATCCCTAAAACGGTATGTAAACTAACGAGGGAGACCAACGTAATCACAGAAAATAGAAAAACCCGAAACCCTTTTTAACAAATAGACCTGGTTGTTATCTTTTACACACTGCTCTATATATTTTAAACTCTAATATATATATATATATATATATGTCAATTAAAATTGATAGATAATCATGAAAATTAGTATTTAATCAATTAAAATAAATAAAATAATAAAGTAGGGTGTCAATGAAAATTAGAGTAAGGTACAAAAGGAAAAACCCATTAAAATTGACTGAAAATAGATTATGATGGTAAAAGTCATTATTAGTTAACTTATGAAATTAACAAAAAAAAAGTGATTAACTTTTTAAACTCTTATGTACTTATCGAAACTGGACAAACTGATCCTTCTAGTCTAAACAAACGAGTCACGACTCAAAAACTATGATAGCATGTAGTTTACTACAAAACTTACCACGAAATGTTTATGAACAATCTACAAAAACATTTACGACCAACTAAATATACATGACTCACCGTTCGACATAGCAGTAAAAGATAAACAAAATAACACAAACAAATGGAAGTAACTGGATTTTGATAGGCCTTGTGGACTTGTCTCTTTAGGCGAGCCTACAATAGATATCCCAAAGTTGTTTGTTTGCAAGTTTCTCATACGCAAAAAATAGAGGTCGCAATGTAATTTTCTTTTCTTTACAATACATAGTTAAATTAGAGGGTGTTTGATCGAGGGTATTAAGGAGTGGAAAATGGGAATGAAAAATCATTGATGAACCATTCATCACAAACCTCGAGGAATGAAAACTAAGGGGTCGTTTACTAAATCTTACCCGGGTAAGTGCTTACCGGTAAAATTTAACACTATCATTTACTTACCGGTAAGATTTTAGTTCACAAAAACGGCATCGTATGCAACAATTTACCCGATAAGCGCTTACCGTGGTAAGATCCGTCGCAATCACTTACCCAGGTAAGACTTTTGGTCATTGTTTTCCTTGTATTCGCTCTTACCGGGTAAGATTTTTGATACTTGTTATATTTCTCCGGGAAGGTAATATAGTTTGGTAAGCACTTACCCGGGTAAGCGTTTGGTAAACGGCCCCTAACCTCCCCCCGCAATCCCTTCCTTATTCCCCACCATCCGCCTTTTGTTATCGCTTTGCCATCCTCCATCAAGAATATGTCGAATTTCTTTAACTAGAAATTAGAAAGAAATCTTGTTGATGTAGTCGAGTATCGACTCGTTTTTGCAGATGCGTTGTCTTTTATCACTACAAATCAAGGGCATGCCTAGTTGATAGCATATGGTGGCGCGAGTCGATGTTTCATGGCTCCATCGCAATGGGAAAAAATAATATTCCTGAGGTATGCTATTGTATCGTTTCATTGAGTATTCTTTGTATACCTTGAAACTACAACAATAACACAATTTTATATTGATAGAGTTGGTTTGCATGACCTTTTCTCCCCCTTTTAGGCGTGGTTTGAATCTTGTTTGTACCAATTTTTCTTGCATTTGATTTTATGTTTATTATAATTCTGAAAAATAGGATAAAAAGCTTATAAAAAAACTCAAACATGCAACAATGCACCCATAAGGCAAGGACCAACTAAATTGTGCCACCAATTGAAAAACCCAAGTCTGCTACTGCTCCAAAAGGAATTAAAGATAAGTAACACATATGGAACAAACTTCCTCGTGTCCACAAGATGGTTAGGCAACCCATTCTAGACTTTATGCATACACAACACATGTGTTGTTCATATTCTGTCTCGATAGGTGTAAGAGATTGATAGAATCAATGTGGGTGAGCACGAGAATTGACAATTCACAGTAGCTAGGATTGGTGTATGGAATTAGAAGCTAAATCTAAGAGGTTTTAGGAAGAAACAAACGTCATAAACTATGGAAGGGAGAGGTCAACCAAATTTCCTAATTTGAGTTCATGGTTTTGGGGCATTAAAAATGCGAATGCAATGTAAGTCATCATTCCCATTTGCATTCTCATTCTGAATTATTCAAACAGATCAAAAGCCACCTGAGCATTTTACGAAAGTTATACAACATGGAAATGGCATTTAATTTGCAATTTACCAAAATTTTAAAATCGATTTTCTTTCAACTAAAGTCGTGCTTGCTGTTTATTAAATTTAAACACCATAACATAAGGATCGTAAAAAAGTAAGAGCGTCTACAATACAAAATTCTTATAAGTAAAAAGTGAAATGACTAATAGGAAGTACCATTATGGAGAGTTATTATAGGAATCTCACCCCCAAACCCCATTTGAGTTCTTGTACAAGAATATTGATTCTTGCCATGAAATTTGTGAAAAATAACAATTTCCTAGTCTTTTTAATATATTTTATTGACTTTATAATAAAACTTATTGATATTGAAAAATAATCAATATGGACTTTTATAAAAGTTTTTAGTTTGATGAATTGAAAGTGAGGTGACAACAAAAAATGTAAAAATGAGGTTCTTATAAAAATCTCAATCGAAGATGCTTATAAACTTGCAAGAAATGATAAATCTCAAATACTATAAAAATTTGATATTACAAAATAAAAATAATTTAAACATGGATATAAAAAATTTGTATAGTTTTAGTAAAATCAAAACAACACTTTGATTTGTACATAAATGGACGACGACATGTTTTTGTATCTAATTCAAGTTTTACACAAATTAAATATCACCCATCTTAAAGTAAAGTTGAGATTAGAGTTTAAGTTGTAAACGATTTTTAGTAACCTAGTGTCAAAATACCCCATTTAAAGTCTGAACTTTTCAAACGACTTGAGCACAATATTTATGTCCCAAGGGCATGCCCGTACACGGTACACTCAAGTTTAGTCGTACAGAGTTACAACCTTTTGTGCATGCACATAAAAAGTGCGGTTTGACTAATAAAATTTAGATTTTTAACTTAAGACATAAGTATATAAAGAAACCTTTAAGTTTTAGATCTCAATTTTCAGCTATGTGGGACACAATCCCACAAACTAACACTAGCTTATAACTCATTTCATTGCTAACGACTTTGAGCTAGATTCGGTTTCACTTGATCCTTATTCTGAACAATCTTTAATTACATCCTTACGTAGTGATTTATGCCATTGGTGGTGTTATAAAATAACTAGTAAAATAAAATTGTATTTTAAGGTTTAGCATAGTTGGTTCCAAAGCAATATAGAATTTGCTCAAACAGGTGATCATGACTCAAGTCTAACAACCATAGTATGGGATTGTGTCAATGCTATCATTTTTTGAGCAGTATTGTTTATAAAATGTTTGCATGGTTAATTGATCAAAGTATACATCATCAAGATATATATATATATATATATACACATGGTCGGGGTCAAGAGAAAACCTCAAAGAAAAAAACTTGAAGAGTATTTTGGGATATATATATATAAATATTTGCAAGTGGTAACCCATTCAAGACTAAGACTAAGAGCATCGATCACATCACCCACCCACCCACCCACTAGAGCTGAATTGATAAATTAAAACTTAAAAGTCATAGTAGCTAGTAGCAAATATATGTAGCTCCATTGACCAATACAGTAATACTTTTACGTCTATGTGTTTCTATCAAACACAAGCTTGGTAGAGTAGCTAGGTTAATTGCATGCCAAGTCTAACATGAACACTACTCGTGTTCAAATTCAAACTCATATATATTATATGTATATATTTTGATAATACTAGTATATACATACGCACGTATATATTGCATCATTAATTAGTTAATTAACTAACTATATCTGAAATTACGATGTGGGAGATATTTGATCGCACCACATATAGTCTGCAGGATTATAACCAATTACCGATGCCATCTGCATCTGCTTGTCATCAATATTATCATCCTTGCTCTTGGTCTTGGTCTTGCTAATTTGATCATCATCATCAACATCTTGTAGTTGTTGATTAGAAGCAGTAGCAGCAGCAGTAGCAGTAGCAGGTGTTGGAATTGGAGTTGGAGCCACTAATCCAAGTTCCTCTTCTAACAATCTCAACCACTTGTCAACTTCCATCTGTAGTACTGATCCATTTTCATCATCATGATTATGTAATTGTATTATGTCATGATCCAGCATCTCCCAAAACTCATCAACCTCAGATTCTAATCTATTCTTCTCATCAATTGCTTCATGTTGACCACTAATTAAACCCATCTTATCTTGATCACCTGAGTCAATATTGCAAGATGTTGTGGTTGATGGATCATGAGCATCATCATCATCATCATCATCTATATCTTTGCTATTTTCATGTGCTAATTCTTGCTGTTGATGGTTGTGAGAAGAGGAAGAAATTTCTTGATTTTGTTTGATAGTAGATGCATTTGAGATATTGTAGGAATTAGCAGCTGATGAGGAGGAAGGTAATGATGATCTTTTCTTCAAATGTGTATTCCAAACATTCTTGATCTCGTTGTCTGTTCGTCCAGGCAACTGAGATGCAATTTTCGACCACCTGCATGCTCATAACGCATAATATATATATCCATAAGTACTTAATAATTAACTAAGAATGATCATATGATAAATTTTCAACAAATTAATTAAGCTATATTATAAGATTAATTAAGATGCATGCATATGGTTAGTCAGTTAGTTAGTTACTTGTTTCCAAAGGTGGCATGAAGACGAATAATGGAATGCTCTTCTTGCGGAGTGAAATTGCCTCTCTTGACGTCAGGCCTTAGGTAGTTTATCCATCTTAAACGACAGCTCTTTCCACATCTTAGCAAACCTTCAAAATCCAATTAATTCAATATCTATATATATATATATATATAGTTAATTCATTATTAAGATTGGAAAATGAAATACGTACCGGCTTGTTTGGGGAGAGAACGCCAGTTGGGATGACCATGTTTCTGAATGAAAGAGACGAGCCTTACATCCTCAGCAGGACTCCATGGCCCTTTCTTCACCTTACTCTTGTCACAGCATGGCAAACGCCCTCCTCTTCCTCTTCCTCCTCCTCCTCCTACTCCTCCCATCTTATCTTAATTGATTATATATATATATAGAGAGAGAGTGATGTTATAAGAGCATATATATATATACTGATCATCAACCCTCCTAATATATATATATATATATATATATAGAGAGAGAGAGAGAGAGAGAATGCATGCCCCTTCAACTCATTTTCTCCTTCATCTCCTCCCTTTCTGTGTGTGTATATATATATATATATACATGTATATATATGCTCATAGTCTATGGTTACGATAGAATTTTCTTAGATTGGATTATGGCCAACTTGGTGGCCCCACCTTAATTTGTAACCATATTAAAAATGTTAATTTCAGTTATGGTTTAACCATATAATAGCCTTCAATATATATATATATATATCCTCGTCATTTTTATATAAATGGGCAGACAGAACTCAAAAACAAGGTAGCTAGCTGGTAGTGAAAGTGATTAATTAGGCACCGTTCCACCATTTTAATTTACCATCAAAATTGGTAGTTTTATGGGTTTAAAATACATGTTCAATTAATTAATCTCACCTATATTGCTCAAATTTTCTGTGTGATTCATTATCATGCATGTGACAAAAACTATATATGGTTTAATGAAAACTTAGCTAGCTTTAATTTAATAAAATCATTAAGGAAATAAAATTTAAAAAAAAAGTGTATGTATAATTAATGTGTGTTATTTGAGCTAATTAAATAACATGCAAGAGAAGAGAGTATATATAAATGTGATGTAGGCATGATAATAATTAATCATAAGACTAATGACTCAACGTCATAGGAATCAGTTGACAAAATACAGATTTGGAATGGCCCTTTTTCTTTTTTCCTTTTTCTTTTTTTATGATTAAAACAGTAAAAAGGTTTGAATATTTTCAACAACAACAACAACAACAAAAAGTCTTGACATGGCGTTCATTTTTCATACAGAGAGAGATGTATTACTGTGTTGATGTATGGGTTTAGATTAATTTCATAAACTCAATTAATAATAATAATAATAATAATGGGTTAAAAGAAAGAAAACATAAAGTGTTAATATTGGTGAATGGTGATATCCAAAGTCTGGGTTAGGGGAACCAACACATTGAAAGCCTTTTTTACCAACCCTTTTTTACCATTTGGGTTGGGTTGGGTTTGGGTTTGGGCAGGCACCTACCTTTTGACAAATTAAATATTTACTTTTATTATATAAATAATAATAATTTCCGTCCACCACTTACTAACCTAACCATGGACGACTTTAATTCTCTCCTGCTAAAAATCACATTTTTATAATTAATTGTCCTGTTTTGGATTCTATATATCAACTGTTTAACCTACAACCTCATCCTATTTGCACATTGTCATTACTTTATTTCAAGTCAGTTGAGATAATCATATACGAATATATAGATGTGAGTTCTTAATATTTATTTAAAAATACATATATCTATATCTTATAATTAACTAATAACAAGTACTACCTATCTTTCTAACTAACTAATCAATCCTTACATATATATACATATATTAATAAAATACTTGTTGCAACCTTTGCAACATCAAATATAATGCATGACAATTGTTGATGCCATGTTACATGCCTTTGAATTAAGCTTGACTTTTGATTAAACAAGTGGCAAAGCAAAGCATGAACCTTATCACTTGCCTAGCTTAATTGGCATGCTTGCTAATTAATCAAACACACATACCAATCAATTACTATTACATCCTAATCCATTACCCATTACTTTCATGTAACATTAAAATTCTCCATCTATCATTTCTTTCAATCCATCTAATTTCCAACCATATTAATTCCTGATTGTCTTCCATTTCCTAATTCTAACTAATTACGGCTTCTTCTTCTGCAATTAAAACCACCATTCTATCATCAAACACTTGTTCTTTTTGTAATTATCTAAACACATTCATCTACTATTACAAAATCAGGAAAACAATGCATCCTGGAATTTGGAATGGAATATATGTATATATAATGGAAAACCATGCAATATATTAATTAAGATCTTGAATTGGACCTTAAATTTATGAAGAAGCATCTACAACAAAACTCATGTTCATGTTTACATAACCATAAGCATGGTGAGCCAACACCACATATGAATATGAATATGATATATAAATAAAACAAAATCAAATCACAAGTGTATATATGTATATGTATATGTCTTACACAGGAACAGCAAGTGCTTCATCAAGAGCATCAACACCAGGGAGTGTTTTGCCTTCCAACAACTCTAAACTTGCACCCCCACCTGTTGAGATGTGGCTCATCACTTGAGCTACTCCAACTTTCTCTACAGCTGCAACTGAATCTCCACCTCCAATGATTGTAGTCACCCCCTTTCCACTTAGTTCAGCTAGCTTCTTTGCAATTGCCTGCAATCACATTCACATAACTCATTGCATGCTTAAATAAACACCTTTTCTTACAAATCGGGGTTTGGGTAATATTTCACAGCCTTGGATATCATGAACTTCACTTTGGGATAATCCAAAGTCGCACTCCAGATTCTAGGCAAAATCAAGAATAAAACACACACATCTTTTTAATTGGTTTCGTATGTTCTATTATGAGATTGCATTCTCTAAAAGTTACAAGTTAACCAACAATTATTTTGATGGGAAGGTGGTTATTTTGGTGCTAAAACAACAATGCAGTTCAGATGAAAAAGAGAGTTGAATGGACCAGTTGGTACATATATAAAGAACACACCTCAGTTCCAACAGCAAATTTGTCAAACTCAAACACTCCCATAGGTCCATTCCAAATGACAGTTTTGGTGGTCTCCAAGGCATCATTGAATGTCTTGATAGAGTCTGGTCCAATATCTAAACCCATCCAACCATCAGGGATGGCAGATGATGGCACAATCTGCATAGTCGAGAAAAAATTAGTTCTTGATGTAATTTCTAACCAGATATTAGTTCAAACATGGACAGAAAATACGGACTCATGTAAGGTATAATGAAACTTTTTTCATGTTTCACAAGTCAGAAAGGTAGCATGACTAAAAAAGAATAAGCAACCTTGCTGTTTGCATCAGGTGCAAACTTGTCAGCAACCACTACATCAGTTGGTAACAAGAGAGAGACTCCTTTCTCTTTGGCCTTAGCAAGGAGTGTAGTAGCAAGATCAAGCTTGTCTTCCTCCACCAATGATGATCCTACTGATAGCCCTTGTGCCTTGTAAAATGTGAAGATCATTCCTCCACCCAAAAGCAATATGTCACATTTATTTAGAAGGGACTCGATCACTCCAATCTTGGATGACACCTTTGAACCACCCACGATGGCAGCAAATGGCCTCTTCGGGTTTGAAACTGCCCCATCAAGATAATCCAATTCCTAAAGCAAAAACAAGCAGGTCAGCATAAATTGTAGAAAACTTAGTGGCATGATCAAGATAAATGGCTTATCAAGCCAAAGCACTAATGCTCATCATAAAGTTTGTACTTTGTTCTGGAACACATCAGTATGGTCATAAATACTTATTAGGATTGAAAGATCAGCCATCAAACCTTTTGCAAAAGGAAACCAGCAACAGATGGCCTCAAGAATTTTGTCACTCCCTCAGTGGAGGCATGGGCTCTATGTGCGGTTCCAAAAGCATCATTTACATAAAGATCGGCTATTGATGCAAGCTTTTCTGCAAATGCAGGATCATTCTTTTCTTCCTCCTTGTAAAACCTCACATTCTCAAGAAGAAGAACACCACCTTCTGGAAGTGAAGCCACCAACTTTTCAACCTCCGGGCCAACACAATCATCAGCCTTCACAACCTGTTTATCAATGATATGCATGTAAAGGCACAAAATCTCCCTCTTGGCTTAACTAAATAAAATACTCCCTCCATCCCCTGTTCAATGAACCTTTTTGTTCTTAGGATTCCTCCCAACTTAGACAATTCTTTTGAAAATTTTCAATTTTTCTAAATAATAACTTTTTTTGACAACCTATATACTCTGTAATCATTTCCAACTGAACCATCATCCATTAACCAATGGTAGAGGGTCATGATTCATAAATGGATAAAAAAAAAAGTTATATGTATATCCAATTTCACAGATTGTTTGAGTTCGATTGAAGATCAACTACAAAGAAACAAAGGCACGTATTGCTGATTGCGAACCCACACTGTACCCCACGAAAAGAAAATGCACTTGAGAGTCTCCCTTCATACAGCTCCAATTATTCTAAACCAAAGCCACATTAAGTAACTGATACAAAGAAGTAGCTGTTTTCTTTTCATAAATCCAACTAACCAAGGGAAAAAGATCTTTGACTGTTTAAGTTAATGTAACTAAAATTGAGATTTAAAATTTTCTCATAATATTCAATTTTAGCTAATCAGACAGTTGTCTTTCAATATATATCTTCATCAAATTACATATGATACTATCATGGCTCAACTATTTGTATAATATCTATCCACAATCTAATCTATTTAGATGTTTGGTGACAATGGACCTACAGTTCTATAAATAACATATATTAGTGATTAGGCATGATATAAATGACAACAAATGAAATGATTTTCCTAGTTTTTATATTTTTAGCAACATGGCTCGTTTATTTTGGGGACGTAAGAGTATTTCAATCTCTGTTTGCTTTTCGTTTCCTGTCCTCTGGACGATTAAGGAAAAGTACCTGAACACCAATGAGTTCTGATAGTCTGGGAACAAGAGGAGCCAGACTGAACTTGGGAGTGACGCCTTTTGGCCTACCCTGAAGGATTTCAAAAAGGAAGAGATGAGAAAATAGGCAAATCCAAAAGAAGTGCATTACTCTTCCTTGTAAACAGAAAAAGATAAAGATAAAATACACGTGCTCTTGGACCCACAACTAGTTGGTTCAGAGACTTTGTTAAAGCTAATAGTCGTGTTACTCTTTTCTTCAATGAATTAAAGATAACAAGCCGAAAAAGAAAGACTGAAAAGACCCCTGATATGGCGATACAATTGCAATGCATGTCTCCTGCTTTATCTTGTAAGAAGATAAATAATCCTGACACAGTAGATGATAATAGAGGCTGTAGTACGTATATAAAGATTGTAATTTTAGTTCATTACAGTCAACTACAACATTGAATAAAATGATGGAGCTTAAAAGAAGAGGTCAGACTATGACTCTTGGAAATTACAAGTAAATATGAGGTTTAAATAGAATGCATATACCTAGGGCATTTGGGAATAGGCAATGATAGATGATTGAGGAAGAAAAGGAGACTTACCAAATGACTGGAAAGGATGACTTTAGCACCATTGCTAATGAGGTGCTTGATGGTAGGAACGGCTGCTCTGATTCTTGTATCGTCTGTGATATTCTGACTGTCATCCAAAGGCACATTCAAATCAGCCCTAACGAACACCTTCTTTCCCTTGAGTTCAGCGGGAGAGAGGTCTCCGACGCTCTTCTTAGCCATAGAGACAACGCCTGTAACTGGTTTGGCAGAGGTTTTGATGGATCGGAGCTTGGAGGCTACATGTGCAGAGAGAAGGGGATCAGCGGCGGCAAAGCCGAGGGCAGGGAGCGGAGAGCGCAGAAAACGACAAGGGAGGCGAAGGATGGGTTTGTTGCGGCGGGAGGTAGTGGAAGAGGAACAAGTTGTGGAGAGGAGTGAGAAAGAGGTTGGTGATGCTGCAGAAGCCATTGTTGAATATTGACTGAATCTGATAGAGAAGAAGAAGAAGAAGAAGAAGAAGGGATAGGGATAGGGATTTTCCTTATCGTTGAGGAGAGGCGGAAGATCTTCGTGGATGGATTTAGCGGCCTTCGCCTTCACTAAAAACCCTGGGTTTTTTTTTTTTCATTTTTCTTTCTTCTTTTTGCATTTAGTTGAAAGTATCATAAAAAATCTGAGGTTTCCATTTATAGTAATTGGTATCATTTGATACATAAATATGATTTATTTGGTACTGAACAATTGGTGTATGTATGTATCTGGACTTGAATTTAATCAACAACCAAAAAGAGTCATTCACATGATACATACAACCATAACATTTACTATTAAGAGTATTATTAGTTACTTTCATGGAAACCAAAACCAAAACCAAAACACAACAATAAGACCTTCCTTATATTAAAGGTATAGTAGTAGTAGTAGTAGTAATAATGTTTGCAACATTTACAATACAAACTCATGTTTTCCACCTCTCTACACCAATTATTGTTTACAGTAAAAAAATTCCAAATCAAAATTAACGCTTGCTTACGCAGAAACAGCTACGACTGCTTCATCAAGAGCATCCACACCAGGAAGTGTTTTGCCTTCCAACAACTCCAAACTGGCACCCCCACCCGTTGAGATATGGCTCATCACATCCGCCACTCCAACTTTCTCTACAGCTGCCACAGAATCTCCTCCTCCGATGATTGTTGTCACCCCCTTTCCACTAAGTTCAGCTAACTTCTTTGCAATTGCCTACAAACATACATACATACATACAATTATCATATCAAAGGAAACCAACCCATTTCAATCTGAATCAAACAAATACATACCTCAGTTCCAACTGCAAATTTGTCAAACTCAAACACTCCCATTGGTCCATTCCATATCACGGTTTTTGTGGTCTCCAAGGCATCATTGAATGTCTTGATAGAATCTGGGCCAATATCCAATCCCATCCAACCATCTGGAATAGCAGATGCTGGCACAATCTGCATAGTAAAACAAGGATTTTGTTTCTTGATTTAATTTGCTAACAAAATATTGCAAAATTATTATTAGCATAACCAAACATATTATATTTTTAACAAAAAAGCAACCTTGCTGTTTGCATCAGGTGCAAACTTGTCTGCAACCACCACATCAGTTGGCAACAAGAGGGATACTCCCTTCTCTTTGGCCTTTGCAAGGAGTGTAGTAGCAAGATCAAGCTTGTCTTCCTCCACCAATGACGATCCCACTGATAGACCTTGTGCCTTGTAAAATGTGAAGATCATTCCTCCACCCAAAAGCAATATGTCACATTTATTTAGAAGGGACTCGATCACTCCAATCTTGGATGACACCTTTGAACCACCCACAATTGCAGCAAATGGCCTTTTCGGGTTTGAAACTGCCCCATCAAGATAATCCAATTCCTACATCAAATACAAAACCAACTCATTCTAATCGCAATTAAATAGCTTATCAAACCAAAGCACTAATGCTCATCATAAAATTAAAATACATTCACTAATATGATCTAAATAGTTATTAGGAAGGAGAAGGATTGAATAAAGATCAGCTATCAAACCTTTTGCAAAAGGAAACCAGCAACAGATGGCCTCAAGAATTTTGTGACTCCCTCAGTGGAGGCATGGGCTCTGTGTGCGGTTCCAAAAGCATCATTTACATAAAGATCAGCTATTGATGCAAGCTTCTCTGCAAAGGCAGGATCATTCTTTTCTTCCTCCTTGTAAAACCTCACATTCTCAAGAAGAAGAACACTACCCTCAGCAAGTGAAGCCACCAACTTTTCAACCTCTGGGCCAACACAGTCATCTGCCTTGACAACCTGTTCGTTCACTAATCATACTTGAATAAATGTCTATCATGGTAAATTTAAACACCAAATTTACATGACCCAATTCGGTTTTTTCTTTCTTCATCTTTTAGCAATATTATATCCAGGGTTCTTTCTTCTTTTTTGAACTTTGATATAATATCAACTGCGATTGTACTCTTTTCTTGATTAAGAGTATTCCTGGGATTATCAATATCAGCTGATATAAATGACTGTTTTATCTAATTATACACTTGATCACTCTGCGTAATCTATAAAGATGTTTGCTCCAACTAAAGTTTATTTTGTACTAATCATATATTAGCACTGATTTAAGTTTTTTTTTACAATAAATGAGAATTTTGAGCCAATGGATGGAGTATTTGTATTTCTTTGATGATGAAAAAAGGGTACCTCAACGCCAATAAGTTCGGATAGTCTGGAAACAAGAGGAGCGAGGCTGTATTTGGGAGTGACACCTTTTGGTCTGCCCTGAGAAATTGACGAAGAATTTTTTTTTGAATAAAATTGATATATAGAATAGAGAGTTTTGTGAGGAATAGATAATTGAAGTTACCAAATGACTGGTAAGGATGACTTTAGCACCATTGGTGATGAGGAACTTGATGGTAGGGATGGCTGCTCTGATTCTAGTATCATCGGTGATATTCTGATTGTCGTCCAAAGGTACATTCAAATCAGCTCTAACGAACACCTTCTTTCCCTTGAGTTCAGCGGGAGAGAGGTCTCCGACGCTCTTCTTGGCCATAGAGACAATGCCTGTGATTGGTTTAGCAGCAGGGTTTTTGATGGATCGGAGCTTGGAGGATAGGTGAAGGGGATCAGAAGCGGTAAAGCCGAGGGAAGGGAGTGGAGAGCGGAGAAAGGGAGAACGGAGGGTAACAAGAGTGCTACGGGAAGTGGTGGAGGAGGGAGTTGTTGTAGGGAGGAGGGATGAGAAAGAAGCAGAAGCCATTGGAAATGCAGCAGTGGATGAATGAATGGATGAATGGAGAAGAAGAAGAAGAATGGTTGGTTTATTAATAATATTAAGACAAGGAAGGAAGGATATTTCCTTATCGTTGAGGAGAGGTTCATGTTCGATGCTTTTGAGGTCTGCCCATGTCCTTTCCTTTCTCTCTCTCCCTCAAATTACAAATTATATCCCTCTTCTTTTCTTTTTCTTTTTCTTTTTTCTTTTTATAAAAATGTATTACTGATAATAGTATCAAATGTTTGTTTGTATTGTAAAGTATATGTACAATTCCACATGATGTAATTTGATTGTGGACCCGAAAACTTAAACATTTTAATCCTATTTTATGTTTCTTTATATTGTATTCTTCATGCTCTATCTTTATAAACTTTATAATTTATATAGGTAATCTAGCTTTAAGAATAATTAATTTACAACTAGTACTCAATATCATATTTCTAATCAAAATAATTAACAAACACAAGGCTTGTATATCTTAGTCAAGAAAAATAATCAAA
This sequence comes from Silybum marianum, assembly GCA_036898165.1. Classification (NCBI taxonomy): domain Eukaryota; kingdom Viridiplantae; phylum Streptophyta; class Magnoliopsida; order Asterales; family Asteraceae; genus Silybum; species Silybum marianum. The sequence continues at coordinate 136,179 of CM072533.1, read as the reverse complement.
GTATGTATTTCCTTGATAATAAAAGGTAAATTATAAAAAAAAAAATCATACATAAGGTTTATGGAAGCTCTAGTTTTCGTCTCCAACATGCCGAAATTACTAGAAACCTCCTCAAGGTTTCAATTTTGTTGCGGTTTTGATCCATGGTCGTTAGCTAGTCCCAATAAGTAGGGGGACTTTTTTATAAAGAAAAAATATTTCAAAGTCATAAATGACATAAAAAAAATCTAAATCCTAAACCTAAGCCACCACCGGACGTGAACCTCCCCTCACCCCTAATCGCCTCCCTTCCCCTAATATTCGCCATATGTGTTATGATCACTCATATTGTTATACAAACATGTACCTATGTTTGGTAGCACATAATCACACATACAAACACACATGTGTTTACAATTACACCAAAAAAATGCATTGTGATTAAGTTTCAATTCCATTGTGGAGAAGTAGGGAAAGATGAGCAAACGGCCGATGGGGATGCCACCATAGATCTCAGATCGAAAAACTCCCAGAACATGCCCGAGATAATCAAAAGGTCAATGGTGAAGGGGTGTCAAAAAGGAGGGGCTGGAGTCGTTGAGATGTCAATATCTCGCCAGAGTTTGTGTTGTCACTAGAGTCCTGTAAATGGGATGAAGGCGCCAACAATGTGGGAATGAGGATGAGGGAGTCACATGGAGGATGGGATAGATTAGTTTTTTTTTTCTATCTAATTTTTATTCATTTAATAACTTGTATGTTATGTGTGCGTGTGTGTTATATATGTATGGTTGATTACCATTACAAACCATATCAATTCGTATAAAACCATACAAACCGCATTCAACCAATAATTCTTTTTAAAATAACTTTTTCTTCACATAAAGCTAAAATACTAAAATACCCCTCGATTAGTGGATGTAATTAATGACCTTAATGGCCATCGGCCAAAACCCTTAATGAAATCCTAAAACCGAAAAACCTATATCAAAGCCTTAAAATAATTTCGGTGGTATTGGAATGCAGATTGCAGAGTAGAAGCATGGCTGACATGTAGTCTCCAACTAAGGGACAAAATGAGTTGTTGCAACTTGAAGAGAGTAGTTATAACTTTGTTTATTAGTGATGAAAGGATTTAATTTGGCCCGTTTGGGCTTAAGTCTTCGATGTCGAACGAGTGATGTTTTCATGAAGAGGAGCATTTATTGAATATGGGTAGGAAGAAAATGAAGAGTAGCGGTTATTTTGGGAAGAGAATGGTAATTGTGTTTGAGAAGAGATGCACAATCAATATTGTCCTTTATAAGTCTTGTGAGTATAAAATGTGAGCATATAAGTTTATTGAACATCAATCATCATTTTCTTATATGTACGATGTCTTGTTGTGAAAAGCCTTGTATTTTATTATGGTAAAGTTTATTATTAAATTGTAGTTTGTACATTATTGAACTCTTTAGCTAACCGGCATGTACATTTTTAGAGCAAAAACTTTGAAAATCAATAAAGATAAAAAAGAAAGTCTATTATCTTGTAAGGCTATTAAGCCCTAGATTGTAAAAGTTGGTTAGATTGACAGTGAGACAACTAATCTTATGAGCCATGAAAAAAGCCAAGTACATAGATACCCTTATAACCTATCTCCTTACAAGTTAGAACCATTTTCTATATTTATACTGACATGATTTTAATACAAATATAACATTTATATAGCCATAGCTTGTTTTTGTTATGCACAAATCAACCTAAAAACGCAGTGGAAGTAAATTCCGACTTTATCCACAGCACAGACAGGCCTGTTGTTATTTTCACTTTTGGCACTACTGAATGAAGATAAACCTCTAAAACCCCTTCCTACACTCGCACACACCGTCGGAGGAGGGACGGTGGTCAGAGGCAGCACCATTCTTGACAAAGAAATGGATCTTAAAATACGGTGCAGACCAAACAAATTCTACTTATCTCCTTGTATAAGAAGAAGAGGAGCAATACTAGTGAATCAAACCCACCCAAATCTTGTTTTCTTACCACTTCATCGTTACAAAACAAGGAGGTCAAGCTTTCGTGTTTCTGCTTCCGTTAATCCAGAAGACGGCTCGGCTTGGACCAGATTCTCGCGCTCAATTCGCCGCACTTCGGATGGTTTATTACATAATTTTGGGGATTCATTGAAGAAAGAAACCGGGTTCGATTTGCAAGATGCCAATGCCAAGCTTTCTGAGTTTGTGGACTCCGTCTTGAAAGCCCAAACCCAGTTCTGGACTTGGAACGACTGGCAACGTTGGAAGGTAAATTATTCTTCTTAATTGGTGTTCCAGTTGCCAAGATTCTAACTTTTTTGTGTGTATGTATGCAGGATATCAATAATTGGGAACCCACAAGAGTAGGTGCATTGGCACTCTATGTATTGGTGATGGTCGTTACATGCCAAAGAATATATATGGCTGTTCGAGCTCCTTTTCTTGATCGTCAAATAAAACAAGCATCCGAAGCCTATATGGAGGCTCTCATTCCTGAACCATCTCCAACTAATATCAGGAAGTATGTGCCTTTCTGCTTCTTCTTCTATTTCCCTATATGTATGCTTTACACTACAAGAGGAGAATGTATAATCTCTTGTACCCTACCTTGTTGCTATGCTATGTAAATTTGAGGAGCACCCACTGCAATTTTGTAAGTATCCCATTGGTTGGTTGGTTGGTTGGTTAGTACATGTGGGATACACAAACGACCTGCTACCCTTATTGAGAAGGCAATATTTTTCATTGACATGGGGTGCTGGCTGAGATATAAGTCACATTAATACAAATGAAGTTTCTTAGTTACGATAATGACAGGTTAGTGGCTACAATGCTAGTGCTTTAGTAGTTAAAACTTGATCATATAAAACTTTGTGCTTGAATGCAATCTGTGCCAGGATAGGCTTCGTGGCAAATATAGTAGTTTCTGTCTCAAGTACAACCGGAACAGGGGAGATGTCTAACATGATATTGTAGCATAAATAAGGGAGGAAGGGGATCAATCAAAATTTGTTGTATGTGAAGCAAATGAATTTGTTTCATCTGTACTGCTCTTGGATGAGCCTCCTTTTCCTCCATCATGAATATTATGTTCTCTATTGTCTTATCAATTTTTGTCTCATGTTGGATGGCTTTCCAGTAATCTTCTTCAAATTAACCCCGTGATAAATCACACCAAATCCGTATTTGTGATGTGAACTCATTACTTTATCGTATCTTTCCTCTCTCTTTGAAATACCATCTTATGGAGATGGAGTTACGTAGAGAATTGTGCATATGTAGGAAAGAGGAAGAGGGGGAGGGTTGCTTTATGGTGGCGGGGAAAGAGAAAAGTGGAGCATAATCAGGAAGTAATCCAGCAGATACATTTTTAGTAGAAAAATGAACTGTTTTTTATTGTGAGGGACTACTTATTTAATTTGAGCTTTGTTATGGAACTTAAACGTGTGCTTTTAACTTCATTTGTGTTGCTTCTTAAAGGTATAAAAAAGGTTTATGGAGGAAGTCAATGCCCAAAGGCCTTAAAATGAAGAAATTCATTGAAGGACCCGATGGAACACTTATCCATGACAGTTCTTATGTTGGAGAAGATGCATGGGAGGATGATGCCCCAACTTCTAAGGACAAAGTTAAGGAAATCATCAACCATGATGCGAGTCTGAACACAGAAGACAAAAGGGATCTTCAAAAAGAGCTAGGGCTTTCAGGTTAGTTCACCTTTGCTGTTAGGTTGATGCCTCTATTGGTACAGCTCTCTTTTATTGAGCAGCTAAGATGCCTGATTGACAGCTTTATCTTTTATGTGGCAGATGTTAATCAGGAAAGTAGAGGAACTTGGCAAGAAAGGCTGCAAATATGGAAAGAGATTCTTAGGAAGGAGCAATTGGCTGAACACTTAGATTCATCCCGTTCTAGGTACGCGATTGAATTTGATATGGAAGAGGTTGAGAAGAGCTTTCGTGAAGATGCAAGGGTGAAGGCGGAAGGCACAGAAGGGGCCAGAGCACTTTGGATATCCAAAAGATGGTGGCGTTACCGACCTAAACTGCCTTATACCTATTTTCTTGAAAAGCTTGATTGCTCCGAGGTCAACTATCTGATTTCATCCAGTTCTTTGTCTAGTTATACCTCACAGTTCTCTGGGACTTTCTGCCGTAGTGAATCCATTATTTATGCCTTATCACTCCGGTGCTGCACTGATGCTCTTAAAAGATTGTTTCTTTTGCACCTTGACACCCCCCCCCCCTCCCCACACCCAACACACACACACAGAGAAATGAAAAGGAAAAAAAGAAAAAAAGGGAATAAAGAGATTGCAATATCTGTAATGGGTCTGTAGAGATACCTATACATGTTTTTCCTCTACAAGCTTAAGGTATTGCAACACCATATAAGCTAGTGCCATTGCCAACATTATCATCAACAGGAAACAGAGAAAGTCATGACCTGAAAATATTTTTTACGACAAAATAACTGTTTTGTACTGGTTAAGACTTGTGGGGATGAGGCTAGATAACCCATCTACCCCAAGTTCGAATCCAGACGCAAACAACTTGTGGCCACTGAGGAATTATCTCAGGGCTGCATGCTTTAGCAGTCTTAAAATTGCCAGGGATTAGTTTAGGCAAATGCCTAAGATACCCTTTCCAAAAAAAATAACTGTTTTGTACACACTGGCATAAAAATGGACGTCAGCTGATTTGAACAATCCTGGTTTGCGTATTGCTTTCAGAAGTATGACTACATTGTTTTGTATTTGAGGTTGACTCTATGAATACTTCTTTTTTAATGGTATGGAGCTTTGGGCAGGTCGCCGCTGTTGTCTTTACTGAGGATTTGAAAAGATTGTATGTGACAATGAAGGAAGGGTTCCCTCTAGAATATGTTGTGAGTATAAATATAATATTGAACCTTGTCTTTGCTGTAATGTAGAGGAAGTGCTTTTCTCCTTCAATCCTGAATAATGCAATTTGTTTTTTGTAGGTTGATATGCCACTTGATCCATACCTGTTTGAAAAAATCACAAATTCTGGAGCTGAAGTTGATCTGCTGCAGAAGCGCCAAAGCCATTACTTGTTAAAACTTGTAGTTGTATTACTGCCTTGCATTTTGGTTTTGTGGTTTTTACAGGAATCTCTAATGCTTTTACGCATTACTTCAAAGCGCTTCCTCTATAAGAAATATAATCAACTTTTTGATATGGCTTATGCTGAAAATTTTATCATGGTAAAGTTTTAATCTTTATGTAGAACTGCTTTCCTATCTGTTTGTTTGTTTTGTAACTAATCTTTTTCATCTCAATAATCTGACCCCAGCCAGTTAGAGCAGTTGATGAAACAAAATCAATGTATAAGGATGTAGTGCTGGGAGGAGACGTCTGGGATCTCTTGGATGAGCTAATGATTTACATGCGTAATCCTATGCAATATTATGAAAAAGAAGTGAAGTTTGTTAGGGTAATTTGATGGTTTTATACGGGTAAACATATGAAAACTTGAATGTACATGTGCAATATGAGCTTTTTGGTTACATGTCCTACAGGGAGTACTTCTATCAGGACCTCCAGGGACAGGCAAAACACTATTTGCACGGACACTAGCAAAGGAAAGTGGGATGCCATTTGTTTTTGCATCTGGTGCAGAGTTCACAGATAGTGAAAAAAGTGGTGCTGCACGAATAAATCAAATGTTCTCAGTTGCAAGGCGAAATGTAAGCCCTACTTTTCTTTACCATGCATTATAACATCAGATGTTATAAATTTATATTTATAATTGCTTTATGATGAATTAGGCTAACATAGGTGTTGTTGTGCAGGCTCCTGCTTTTGTGTTTGTAGATGAGATTGATGCTATTGCAGGAAGACATGCAAGAAAGGATCCACGAAGGAGATCAACATTTGATGCACTGATCGCCCAGCTTGATGGAGAGTTAGTATCTAAAATTTTCCCTCATGTTTGACTGTTGCATGTGCATTTTGCTGTTTGAATATAAGCAGATTAGCTTCATATCCATGCTGTAGAAGATTATTCCACATCAATATTTCGCTTGTCTCTCAAAATCTCTTGGCATTTTTGTCAAGGGTTTGTTTGGAAAAGTTTCTGATATATAAATTTCTATCAATTTCAGAAAAGAGAAAACTGGGGTGGATCGATTTTCACTTAGACAATCTGTTATATTCATCTGTGCTACAAATAGGCCAGATGAGTTGGACCTAGAATTTGTGCAAGCTGGACGTATTGATCGCCGATTGTACGTTGGTTTACCTGATGCCAAGCAAAGGGTGCAAATTTTTGGCGTGCACAGTACTGGGAAGCAGCTTTCTGAAGACGTTGAGTTTGAAAAGGCAATATTTGGAAATTTCATGTTACTAGTTTTCTGAACATTAGAAGGCTTCAGTTTTTCCATTTTTTTCCATTTAAGTTTATGACATCATTGCATATTTTAGGCCATTTAGATTAGAGAAGCCTAAATACCTTATTTACTTGATAAATCCCTTGAGATAGCAAGGCTCTCACAATGTAATTCAATAACGTCTCCTTTAGTCCTCATACCGGATGTACCTTTGAGAACCATATTTTACGTAGTATCATAGCCATGACTTTATATATGAACACTTGCACCATAAATGAGAAATTGGGCGCCTACCTGATCTTCATCCAAGAACACCACAATCTTGTTGGATACCTCCTCGACACCTACTATGTAGTGATTGAGCACTTTGGTTTCATAGTTTGGTTGAGCAGGGTCAGTGAGTGTAGCATGATCTTTTTGGTTAAAAACCATTGTGTTAAGCAGAAGCTCTTGATTTTAATAGATGTTACAGAGATATATATATATATATGGATAAAACTTAAATCATGGTTTTGTGTGGTCGTAATTGTTGAGAGTTGAGACTTAATCTAGTTGGATAGTTCAACAATGACAATTTTGTTTTCTGTCATCTATGCTTTACTGTTTGAATTTCTACTTTTACAGCTGGTATTTCGCACCGTTGGGTATTCTGGGGCAGATATAAGGAATCTTGTCAATGAAGCCGGAATAATGGCTGTAAGTTTTCTTTCATGTTATTATAAAAGATATTCCTTCAAGTTATTGTCTTGTGTCCTCGGTTTTTATTACTTGTAAATCTTGTCTCTCATCAGCATCATCAGTTTACATTAGTGATATTAATTAGAAGAACATGCAACTACGACATCAAAAGAATTTTATTATGCTATTAAACCCAATAAAAATACTATAGATAAGGTCTCTTTATTAGTCTGCTGAGTCCTTATAACAAATCTATTTGACATATATTAATGTATGAATAATTTGTATCTTTTATTCATTTGACGTTTGACTTGAATGCATAACACACACAAATGCACTCACTTTTTTAGAACCTACGGATCCCAGTATTCACGTATCAGGGACTTGTATCCTTCTTGCAACATCTTGCAACCTATAGATAAGGTCTCTTTATTATATATTCCAAGTTTTTATTGCAGTAGCTTATCATATCTCTTCGCTTAGCACCTTATATATATATTCTGTGAAGTGCTAGTATTGTGCATTATATTAATGGTTTTAGATGAATCATATATGCAGGTGAGAAAAGGACATACAAAAATCTACCAGCAAGATATTGTTGATGTATTAGATAAGCAGCTTCTTGAGGGAATGGGTGTGCTTCTGACAGAGGAAGAGCAACAGAAATGTGAAGAAAGAGTATGCATTTTTATTTCTTCACCTTTTTACATCTTTGCAAATGGCAATTTAGTCACTAATCATGCCTTAATGTAATAGGTATCTATTGAAAAAAAGAGGCTGTTGGCAGTGCATGAAGCTGGTCATATTTTATTGGCACATTTATTTCCAAGATTTGATTGGCATGCATTTTCTCAGCTGTTACCTGGTGGTAAGGTATAATTAATAATATCAGAATCTTTTCGGTGTTTGTCTGTCTTCTTTGAATTTACCTCTTTTTTTCACCACCTAACCTAACCCATCCCATCCCATCCCATCCCATTTTGGCAGGAAACTGCAATATCAGTTTTTTACCCTAGAGAAGAAATGGTAGACCAAAGTTACACAACATTTGGCTACATGATGATGCAAATGGTGGTGGCTCATGGTGGGCGGTGTGCTGAACGTGTTGTTTTTGGGGATGATGTAACTGATGGTGGAATGGACGATCTAGAAAAGATCACAAAGGTGGTGTATATTGAAATTCTGGAAAATGCAAATGGTTTTGTATCCACTAACATGTGTTGTCTCCTGCCTCAGATTGCTCGAGAAATGGTGATAAGCCCTAGAAATTCAAGGTTGGGGTTTGCTACTTTGACAAATAGAGTCGGATTGGCCAACAGAGCAGATAGCACTGATGGAGAACTGATAAAGTACAGGGTATGTATGATCTTCATTTGCATATCATATCTTCAAATTAATCCCTGCCTGCCTTGATTCTTCCCACATACTTGATCAGTTGAAACTATTCTAATCAAATCATCTGCCTTGCTATCTTGATTCAGTGGGATGATCCTAACGTAGTTCCTGCTGATATGACAGTTGAAGTTTCAGAGCTCTTCACTCGAGAATTGACAAGAGTAACTATAGCTTCCTCCCCCCTCCTATTTATTTATTTATTTAATGCAATATATCAATCATTACTATACTCCAACTTGATACTTTAGTGCATGCCTGTAAAATGACATGGGTTACAAATATCCTACACCTTTGCCATGCCATCCTCTATCCTTCTTAGCATTAAGTGCACCATTCCTCTTATGTTTAATTTTTAAATTTAGCTCCTAACCCAATAAAAGAGAAAAAAACCACCTAAATTGTTCTGGAATCATGTTTTTGATCTGATAAAGTTGTTTAATGTTGGTGCCAGTATATTGAAGAGACGGAAGAACTTGCAATGAAGGGATTGATGGCGAATAGGCACATACTGGATCTGATTTCAACAGAGTTACTGGAGAAGTCAAGGATTACTGGGCTGGTAAGTTTTGCATCAATCAAGTATATGTGAAAATGTAGATGACAAACATTTATTGCATGCCATCCTGTCCTGGCTATGTTTTTCGAAAATGGAATGTTATTTGCTGTATCTTGAAATTTCTTTTTTACATTTGAAAGTGAGCGAGTCTGTTGATAATATTTATTATAAATTGGATTGGATGTTGTTGAATGATTTTATTCAGGAAGTTAAAGAGAAAATAGGGAAATTGTCGCCAGAGATGTTTGAAGATTTTGTCAAGCCTTACCAAGTAAATGCAGAAGAGGTATGAAATGTGTTTTTTATTTTATTGATGTTATTTGGTGATGGTGATGATAATGGGGGTTTGATTTTCCAGGAAGGACCGCTGCCACACAACGACCGCTTGAGATATCAACCACTTGATGTTTACCCAGCACCTCTTCACAGGTGTTGAGTAAAACCCAGGGATGACTTGACTCTTTCTTCTTGTTTTTCTATGTATTGATTGTACATTAGATTATAATAATATGAATATGATATACTTCTTTTACATCCATGTGAAATGTTTTATAGCTTGCTTTTGGTCATTCTCATTTTATATAACAAAAATGTTGCATTTGCAGACCATATTATAGAAAAGATTGGATTAGTGAGAAGCATTCACATTCAATATACAAGTCCCCAAAAATCCAAGTAAAACGAAAACAAGCACAATCTAAGAAAGCAAAGCCATCATTTCAAGATTATAAAATAAAACTGCTTGTAATATTCCATTTATTCTTTGGCAAATACATATTCCCCATAAATCTAGCATAATAGGGGACAGGAACAGATTAGTCATTTTTGCAAATAACCAAGATCCTCAAATTCCCCTTTTAACCAATTTCTTATCCACCATTCCATTAGGCTTACAGTTTGCTGCTACAAGTAGAAGGTGGTGGTACCCCAGTGGGTGCAGCTCGAGCACGTTTTTCTACTACACGAGAAAGCAGCTTCACTTCCTCCTTTGGTAAGTGGCGTGGCCGGCTCAACCACAGTCCTCCATCAACAATTAGGGTCGTCCCATTCACATATTTACCTAGATGAAAATATTATTAACATACAATAATCAAAACTATAAAACAAGCAAGCTAGTGAAAGTACAAACCAGTATCTGATGCAAGATAGATGGCTGCCATGGCAATATCCCATTTCTCCCCAAGTTTGAAGAGAGGCATAACCTCTCTAGTTTTGCTTTTGATCTCATCCGGACCAAGTTTCCTCATACCAGGAGTGTCGCTTATTGGACCAGGTGCAATCCCATTGACTCGTATATCATAATCACTACCCCATTCCAGAGCCAAATTTCTTGTAATTGCATCCACTGCTGCCTATTATTATTATTATTATTATTACAATAACATAGATCAAATCTTGAAACTTTTCCCACTATTATATACTCACTGACCTTAGCAGCAGCTACATGAATTTGGTACCAAGCAGCTGTGTAGTGTAGGGTGGCACTGATATTCAGTATTATTCCACCACTATCTCTATCTGAATCTGCTGCTCCTTTCTTAAGATACTTGAGGGCTTCATGACACATAGTAAAAGTACCAACAGAATCGATGTCCATCACTGCAGTGCCCAAGGTTTCATTATAAACATTTCTTCAATGTCAATTGATTGATTGATTGATTACTCATTTTTTAAACAAAAGTAATATATATATACAGATAAAATGGAATGGAAAAGTAATGTGTTGGGACTTGGGAGTATATAAAGAAAAACCTGTTCGAAAGCCATTTGGAGATAGATCTTCTGGTGAGACGAGAAAATTGCCAGCAGCAGCGTTGACAAGAATATCGAGCTTTCCATAGCGTTCAATAGTTGATTCTACTACTCTTTTCGCATCTTCCTGGTTGCGAACATCCCCAGCAAAACCAACAGCCTGTAATGGGAATCCAATTCCAATTCCAATTCCAATTGTTTTTCTTCCATTTATGTAGGAAATAGATGATTGAAAACCTAGTTTGATTATACATACAAGCATAATCGAGAGAGAGAGAGGGAGGGAGTACCGGAATACCGAGAGAGTGGAGAGAGGAGACGGCAGAGTCAACGATATTTTTGCGACGGCCCATGATAGCGATGGAAGCGCCATGTTTACCAAACTGTGTGGAAATCTCGAAGCCTATACCGGAAGCTCCTCCGGTCAAAAGGGCTACCTTGCCTTTGAGAATCTCTGGCTTGAAGGGCGACTCCATTTCCATTTCAATCGACTGAGATTTGTAGCTTGCAACAATCTTGATTTTATCATCAACACTCCATCCGTACCCACTTGATTGATTAAAAATCTCCCACCTGTATGCTCTAATCATTTTTCTAAACCATCCAAAGATAATAATGAAATTAAAAAAACACATACATAATAATAGGTTATTTTTTGTTAATTTATTAAACATTGTATTTTTAGAGTTTTTCCTTTTCTTTTAAATTTAAAGATTTTTTTGATCTTATTCTTATTTTTTATTTTAGCATATATTATACTCTTTAATTATTAGAGTAAAAATATTTTCTAAATCTTTTATTTATCATAGTTGTTGAAGATGGTTTATTACTATTATATTTGGTAAATCAAGTCTTGTTAATTAAAGAATTTTCTTCATTTCTATGGATAATAAATTATAGTTACCTAATGTTGATAAAAAAAAAAGAAATATAAACAAGCCTTCATTTGATTTTGTTTTAAATGATGAAAATAAAAGTCAATTCTTTAAAAGAAAACAACAAGTAAATTGAACTTAAGGGTTGTTTACTAGCTACTGACCGGTCAGCAGTCAGAACGTTTACCAAACCACAAATCTGACCGAAATTTGACCCAACAAGTGTCAAAATCATGTTTACTCGGGTCAGATCTTTTCTTTCCATACCTGTCCACCCATTTTTGCTAAGAGGAAAACTTGATCTTAAACCCTTCAAGGGTTTTTGGTGCTCAGAAAGGAGAAAAAAAAACACATTCCAATACTTTTTAGGAGATCGAGACTATTAAAAGAAAACAATTACAATTTTTTTTTTGAGAAAATAAATCAATTATATTATTTTTTACATACAATTATAAATAGGGTTATAATGGTCATTTTGTTGTTAATAAGTACTTACCAAATACATTTGGTAAACTCTTACCCAAACAACACTTATCCGAGATATAACTTACCGTAGTTAGCACACTTACCCGTTTAGAGTTGATAAACGACCCCTTAATGAAATATTAATTATAAGTTCAATTTGTTGGATGAAAAATAAAGTTAATGGAAGATTGGAAGTAGTAGTAGTAGTAGATGAAGAAGGTGAAGGCGTGGTTGTGTAAGGATATTAAAAGGCAAAAAATAACAAAAAAACCCACCCCAACAGATACATTTGGTTTTGTAATCCCCATTCCCTTGTCGTGTCATAATCATACATAATAATAATAATAATAATAATAATACATACATACCATGTGTTCATCATCATCCACCCACCCAACAACTATAAATATGTACTCCCTCCCTCCCTCCCATTTAATTCACCATCCCAACAATAACATATATATATATATATTATCAAAGAAAATATCCCAATACAACAAAAAGAAGTATGAAACAAGCAATCCAATTCCAAACCTTCACCATAATAAATAATAATAATTCTTTCAAACAAACATCTTCACATTTATCCAACCTCACATCACATGTATACATATGTTTTTTTTAATACCCAACTAGTAACACTCCATCAGGCATTAATCAAAATTTAATATCTAGTACTAGTAGTATGTACCTTTTCTTTATTTATAATTATTATTACTCAACAACAATTTGCTAAGATCCCTTGTGGGGTTTGGTGTGGGTGTGGGACATAAGACGTAATTGGCTGGTTATTTCGGTGAAGGACGGCCTAACCATAGGGTTAGGCGCCCAACATTTCTCCATTAACCTTCTCCATTCACCATCACAATCCCTTGGAATTGGGGGTCTCAATGTGTTGCTCACAATGCCTCCTGTAAATGTTAATGTTAATGTAATGCATATCATTATCATTATCTATTCTATCTAAAACTAAAACTAAAACACACACTACTACATCAAAATATTATTACCTACCTATGATTGCACCATAGTGCATATTTGCATAAGGCTCTTCACCAGTCAGGATCTCCCATAACACAATTCCAAAAGAGAACACATCAACCTGTTACAATTACATATATTATTAATAACTCACTACTCTTTTCTCTCAAAATAAGGTGCTTTTCTACAACATAACATAACATATAATATAATCAGGTTTACCTTCTCAGAAACTTTATTGCTGCTACCATTCAGTAGCTCAGGAGCCATCCAGGGCAGGGTTCCCCTAACTCCACCTGAAACCAAAGTGTTGCGCTTGATCTTTGATAGTCCAAAATCACCTACCTGCATTAACATAGCAAAATACATATAAAATTAATTTAAAATATTTTGCTTATCTACCATCTAATCTAATCATGTGTTGGGTAAGGAAAAGAAATAATCCGATAACCTTGCATATAGGGCGTGAAGGATCCTTCATATTCACCAGCAAGTTGTCACATTTCAGATCAAAATGCACAATGTTCTTTGAATGTAAATACTCCATCCCAAAGGCTGCATCCATTGCAATTATAAGCTTCTTGCGATGATCCAGATGCCTATAAATCACATAACAAAAGATGAAGCGGGTAAGTCATCAAAAGGTGACATCTAACATTCAAGTCAGAAATATACACATAAGCTGTAAACCTCCAAAAATAACAAGTAAAAAAAACTGCTTAGGGACTGTTTGTTTACCTCTTAACAATTCCATTAAGAGGCAACCTCTGAATCACTAAGAGGTAAATTTTGTTTTCTGAATCATTTTGTATCCTGGACCTCACTTAACCATTCAGAGCCCTGATTTCATTTTTGAACAATTACCAAACAATTATATTTCATTTTGTACTATATCATAAGAGCTTCTTGATCATTTTGACCACTTAATCATTCTGCACCAAACCATTCAGCAATCGCCAAACAGCCCATTACTGTTACATTGTTAAACAGTTAGGACATTTCTATTACTTGATTGGAAATGCAGGCCCATACAACATTGGAAACTTATATATATATATATATGTGTGTGTGTGTGTGTACATATATTGATAAAGAAGCAACCAGTGAGAAATAGAGGTTGAGCTATTACCTATCTTTGCGAAGTAAGACATGCCTTAGTGAACCATCAACCATGAACTCTGTGACAGTAGCTAATGTCCCCCCAGGTCCATCTTGTACTACACCGTAAAATGCCACAACGTTTGGATGGTGAAGCTTTGAGAGAATGTCAGCTTCTCGCCAGAACTCTATTGTCTGGAATCAAAGATAAATAGTGTCCAGATGACACTTCAGCATTCTCACAAGACTTAAGGGAAGGAAACAAACCAAATTATAAATTAATGAAGGAAAGAATGCAGTGAAAAGACAAAAGGATACTATACTAACCAATCTCTCCTGCTCAGATGATCGACCTGCAAAGCAACTCTTCTTTATTCGCTTGATGGCGACATCTGTTCCCCTCCATTTTCCATGGTAAACTGTCCCAAATGTGCCAGAACCAAGCTCCCTTAATTCTTCAAGATCTTCATTCCTTATGATCTGCAACAGGCAACAGAGATAACATATGTTGTTATAGATCCATCATAACCTTAAAAGCTGGAGTATTTTAATCAATGTCATTTGAATAATCTTAGTATTGTCATATGCAACAACTTTATTATGTGCATGCAATTAAAACAATAAGTCATGTACCGAAAGTGAACTTTCAAAAACTAGGCAGACTATTCTATATGCATTACAAACAAATATCACCTCTAGTGAATCAACCTTGAACTTCAACAAGAAAAAAATATTCCTAACTGTAAACCTTGATTTTTAAAACTAAAAAGGCATTGGAATCTCTGAGGTCAGCTTATAACTAAAAAGAAATCAAGGTGACAAGAGATTGCAAGGCCCAAAATGAAAAAGCAGACAGTTAACATTGAATTATGTATAATACCAATATGAATTATCAAAAGTACCTGCAAAGAACTGATATCAAGATCATCTAGAGAAGGACCAATCCCAACATTCCCTGTCTCAACCTACAAGCATCAAAATGAGCAAAGGATGCATCATATTTCAGGAAAACATGAGCTGAATTGATGTAGGTTTACCTCATACTCTGAGTCTGGCATCCTCATGCCTTGTACCATATCAACAAACTGCTGGCTTTCACTGATTTTGACCTGCGATGGATCATAACGTGATTGCAAACCAGACCCCGTAACAAGAGGTGTATCTTTTTCTTCATCTTCAACAAAACTGTTTTTTGAATCTAACTGGCTTCCAGAGACTCCATCTTGAAACCGTGAGATGTCTTCTTCAACTTTCGGAAGTCGAGATGAAAATGCAAGTTGATCCTGATCAATAAGAGAAACGTCCTTCTGTGGGGACTCATCCCTTGCCAATTTCTGGAAAAAGGACCAGTGCTGAGGTTCATGGTTTGCTATGTTCAAGCTCAATCCCGCTCCATCTTGTGGCAGGCCAGGCAAATCCTCAGACATCATTGCTCTTGTGAATATATCAGACAGAAAGTCCTGGGGAAATCGATCGTTTACATCAATGATTATGTCTCCTTGCTCTGGCCCAGAATCATTGGGAGCAGAAGTTTGAGCAGTAGAATCACTAGCCTCCCGACTGTACTCTGGATGGCTAGTTGCAGGATCAGCATGGACCCTGAATTGTGATCTAGTTTCTGCTGGTTTATCAGACTGGACATTTTTATCATTGACCACCACAGTGTTGGTTTCACGGGCAGACATAAGAATCTGATTTTCATTGATAGCCTTGTTATCATTCGCAGGTTCACACGTTACCTGTTTCAACCTCCCATTGCCTAGTGCATCTTCCTTGATTTGTGGATTTGTATGCAATAGTATTCTTGTTGAGATGGGAGGCAGCTCATTTTGATTTCCAGTGTGAAACTTTTCAACAGATTCTGAAATGAAATCTTGTGGGCCAAGATCAGAACGTGAATGAGTAAAAAGGAACTGAGAACCAAGGGAATCATCAGACTTTGTTAGCCTGTTCAACTCTGCCTGCCCCCGTGGAATTCTCTCGGAATGATAAACCCTTGGAGGGGGTACAGGAGGTTCAAGGTAGCTCAAATCAATAAGATCAGACCCTGCCCCACTAGAAAGCAAGGCATCGTTAGATGCATATGAATCATTATCATTACATTTACTAACTTTTTCCATGCTAGCAGTATCGAGGGGAGAAGATCCCTGTTCTTGGTCCTGGTGCCTCTCCTCACTCATTTTAAACTTTTGCTCTGCTGCTGCAGGTAAGGCACCTGATGACTCTTCATTCCCTAAAGAACTAATACTACCGTGATCAACCTCTTGTTTAACAGAAGTATCACCCTTTGGCATTGGTTGTATATACATAGTATTAGATGTCTGCCCTTGGTTAAAACCTCCTTGCTGACTTACATGCCCATCAGAGTTGAGTTGGACACAACTTTCAACAGGAGGTTTGTCAGATGAAGATCGAGAGACAGGTACATGTTCCTGGGTTTTTTGCTTGGCTTCACCATGGATATGGTTCTCATAAGCATCGTCTGAATTTGGCAGCATAGCTTGAGAAGATACCGGCACTGATGATGAAATGTTGACTCCAACAAAGTCGGCTCTAGTGTTCAACACAGCATTCTGTCCATCAAGCTCATTCAGATTATTAGCTGAAGAGCTCCCTAGACCATGCAAAATTGACCCCCTTCTTGATCCCATGTCCATACCATTTACGGCAACTACAAACTGAATCTCTGAATCACCACCAGAGTTGGCCAAACCAAAATGAGTATCGTCTAAGTCACTCAAGGAGAAAAGAAACATCCTAAGCTTCTTTGAGCCTTCTCCTTCTCCTTCTCTTTCGCCAGGTACATTACATATACATTCCTCCATCATATTCTGCAAATCCTCATCAGAAGAGACAGATACCAACGCATCTAGATCTTCCCCAGGAAGCTGATACTTGATTGAACAGGTTTCATTGTAAAGTGCTATCATTTTCTGCCATAATTCTTGCCAAGAAATATCCCTTCTTATACGGATAATGCGTGTATCTCCTCCAACATATCTAAGTTTTCCGTCACTTGGACGAGGTAAGATTTTGCCACCAAAACTGCATAGGATCTTAATCTTTAATGAAGAAATATCCGATGCACTAGAAGACCGATTATTGTTCGTTTGGGGTAATGATGACACAGATCCATAGTTGCTTGTGCCTTCATATAAAGAATTCTTCCTTTCAAGATCCTTTGAACCTCTTTCTACAATGTTGAGCATGGAAACATCAGACCCACTTTCGGACCCAGTATGAGTGATGCCTAAGATGCCTTTTAGTTCCAAGTAGCCTGTAGTAAGGTTTGGGTCCCCTGCAGAGTATGGAATGAAGGGCATCCTAGGATTTACCCGATCCCGCATAAATTCAAGAGCAAACTCTTCACCTGTCTGGATGGAATAATTCAATACAGGTTTCAAATCTGTAGGTCTTATATTGGTATTCAACAAGCCCTGAGATGAAGATGAAGATGCTGATTCAGTGGCATGGTATTGGACACGGTTACGGTTATGGCCTTTTGAAGCTTCCATTGTTCAAAATGCTTATGTAAACCTCTCTCAGTCAGAAGTAATGTCGATGGTGACAAACCTTATTCCAGAATAGCATGAAAGTTGCATGAAAGCCGTATGGAAACAAACTCATTCTTAAACCTACAAAATACCCAAGAAAAGTTGTGCTCACAGACAATTATATTGTAGTGGCTTTCCCCAAATAAATTATACTCACTTGAGTGGAACAAGCAGACTAAATTTGGTCACTATTACTAACTTCATTGATGAGCTTGACCTTATTCAACCCAGAGATGCGAGTATGTTCATTTGTCCTTGGTGATTGAATGGCCTACTTGGCTACTTTATTGAAGTATGGATGGAAACCATATTTTCAGTTTTAAGTGATCAACTTCATCTCCTTAAAAGGATGCCTAACCAAAGAGGAAATAAACAAGTGATTATGAAAAATTTGGGTTTAGTAAAGCTTAAACTACTAGTGAAGTAAATAATCAGGAAATCTAATCAAAATAGCAGAAAAGCAAGTAAGTAATAATAATATTTCCTCTGGTAGTATTAGTAAGATACTCTCTTTGAATTTTCTTCATTTTCCATGTGCTTTTTTTTTACCCAACTCATTTGAAATTGAGCAGTCTTCCATCTATTAGTATTGGAATTGGAGTACTAAATGATTAAGTATATCCAACCCCAAACGCAGCAATTAGGATGAATAAGCAAATTCCATAGTTTGAACAGATAATATGGGAAGAAAGTGGCAAGTATTTTGAATATTATAAAGGGTTGGGTTAGGTTTGTAGAGAATATAGAGTTTATCTCATCCGGATTCTAAAAAGAAGAAGATATCAAGATGAAAGCGAAAGGACATACCTTGGCTTTAAAACATATCAATCAGTTTTTGGTTGCGATTTCTTGATTAAATGGAACTCTGTCATTTGTTTGATTTAAGAATCTTGTTGTTTCCTCTTTCGTCGTCGTCGTCGTCTTCTTCTTCTTCTTCAACTTCTTCTTGTTTGGAGGTGTGTGTGTGTGTGTGTGTGTGTGTGTTTGAGGCGATAGCAATTAGCAAGCGTGTTCAATGTTTGATCATCAATCAAGTCAAACGATGAGGTTCAGGTTCAGGTTCTCCTTATGAATGGATATTTTACAGTTAAAGTCCCTCAACTTGTAATTTTTTCTCTTCATTGAATTCTTTTTTCCGACCAATTTCATTGAATTTTTCTAAAAACTTGTATATGTATATTGGTCAACAATTCATTAAACTATTGCATTCCTATCCAAATTCCAAATAATTAATGATACACCTCATTCATTTTTTTAATACTATTTCATTGTTTCAAAGTTTAGGTATGCCTTCCTTTAAACATCCAATTCTATGATAATTTAATTTGTCATACATATCTTACTAAATAAAAACATGGTTGTCACATATTAGATATATATCTTGCTAAGTTATATATGGATAAAAATAAGATTATCTTCACATACATCTATTATAATAATAATAATAAGGTATATGTCAAGTTCTTAAAGATTTGGGAGGAAAAATATATAATGGATAATGGTCTAGTTGAGGTTGGTTGATAGAGACTTGGTATTTACTTTTGATAATGAATAATATTTTTGTAACCGACAACCATATATATATATATATGGTATTTTGTGCATTCTTTGAACCTAAATGTATTAATATTGTTATATATTGATATTTTAAAACTATTTTAGATGGTATTAATTAATTGTAGAATGAAATGAAATTATATTTGGTATCTAATCTAAGTAAATAAGAAGAGAGTTTGAAAACCAAGATGCAATTATAAGCTTCATTCATTAATTATAATGCATGTAGATTACAGGAGAGAAGAGAAGCTTCATGTCTTGGCTTTTGTTATAGTATGGAGCAGCTTCCTTGTTTTCTGCAAGGATCATATAAAATAAGACCACATTAATTAATTAATTCCCAATGTTAATTTGTATGCAAACTTAATTACTTACTTCATGAGACTGTCATATCGACTCAACGCCTCCTCGAACTTGAGCCACATAGGATTATTTGCTTTTTCAAGCTTCAAATTCTTTGGACCCGATATATAAGCTTGAACCATAAACAGGGTGCTCCGCTTCCTACATTATATATATATATATATGTCATCAAAATCTCATTATAAAAGATCTTACATATATATATATGTCATCAAAATCTCATTATAAAAGATCTAGAGCTTATAATATTAATGAATTAATAAATCAATTACCCACCTCCCTTCATATTCCGATAACCACACCAGATACGCTGCCCCAAAATACATGGAAACAAATGGTTTTGTGAGATCATCAAATGACTCTACTTTGTAAGCCCTGTATCCCAAGTCCCTGTAGCATATATTACTTCATTCATAAGATCCTTACAATTAATTAAACACTACTATATATATATATATATATCACAAAACAACTAGCCACCTGTATATCCAACAAGCAGTAGGATAGTCAATGCCCATTAACCCTGTACGTTGCCCTATGCCATTCACATAACGCTTGCTAATTATCTCCGCAACAGCACATAAAATCGTCTGTCCAGTTGTATATATATATATATAAAATTAATGGATCAAATCACTACATACTATTAATTATTAAATGAATTATAAGTATGCATTTGAATTAATTAATGGTTGTTATGTTAAATGTACCGGCTTCACTCCTTTGGTGCTAAAGTGCTTGGAAACAACAGTTTCTGCAACTCCCTGGTACAAAAAACAGAAATTATTTCTTCACACACACACACACACATATCATTTAATTTCCATTCAGAAACTATATATATATATATATATATATGAGTTTTTGTATGTATAATGATTATGTGTTTATTAAACTTTACCTTGAGTTCTACTCGAGAAAGATATGGTCTCCTCTCGCTATCATGAGAAATCCGTACCCTCCCACGTTTCTCTCCAGATTTTGTCCATTCCTTGTTGATGATAGGGTCATTCCACATATACTCCATGTCTTCTGGAGAAGCCCTTGACTCCCATGTAGTATTCATAGGTACTGCCAAACAATCAAGCAATAAACCATTCATTGTAATTGAGATCCCCTACTAAAATTAATTAAGTATGGTAAAATAAGTGGCATCATATGGATATGGTTAAGTTGTACCTTGAGATGCAGTACCAGAAGAAGCAGGATCATTAGGCGTAACCAAGGTATCAACGTTGAAAATTTGTCTGCAAATAACATATTCACTACTAGATGGAAAAGCTACTCCTACTCTATATATCAAGCAATAGTTATATATATATATATATATAATATATGACCTGGATGGAAGGCTTTCCTTGACAGAAAGATATCGTTTCCAGTATGCCAATGTTGATTTATGTGTAGCTTTCTTTACACCCCCGTGATAAGCCCTCACCATGAACTCTTCACTTCTTTCTCTGCACACAAGATCAACTTTTTCTTAATTAAAAATCCCATATCACACTCACATGTAAGAAACATGTTTCCATAATATATATATATATACAATGTGATGCAACTTCAATATACAATGTGACTCACCTGTTTCCAAAATATGATAACCACTTGAGATAGGCAGCACCTAGATATAGGTTTATGAAAGGCCTGTAGAGAAGATCTGAATTGCCATGCAAATCATATTCATTGTAACCCAACTCACTGCAAACCAATTAGATATATATGCCCCACCAGAGAAAGAAGTGATTAGCCAGGATACAGGAGGGGAAAAATTAAAAACAACTTGCTTGATAAGCAGTCAGAATCACAAGATCAAGATTTATAAGTTAGTACCTGATTAGCCACTCAGCAGTTTTTGGTAAAATTTGCATGATCCCAATTGCCGAGGCTTTATCTTTTTTATTATAACATGTAGTCAGCGGATGTCGATCACTTTCAAGCTGACCAATAGCGCAAAGCATATCCTGCATAACATAACATACCAAAGCAGAATCTATATATGTTTGTACTTGGTCCTTAGTTGCATGCATTTAAGCTGTTGATCTGCCATCTAAACCAAATATTTCTTTCAACTTGCTTTAATTTAATTTACAACACAAAAGCAAGCTAGTAAGGAAAATTAATGAAAGGATTCAATTGAAGCAAGTAGAGTAAAAGAACAACTCTAATGTCAAAGCGTTGCAACATATATAAAATGAACATGTATAAGATAGCTGCCAAAAAGCACAACCCAGAAAACACAATATGCGCTCCAGCCATTTCAAACTTGAATACAGAGAAGTAGGCGTATAATTAGTATTAATATTGTTGGAAATGTATTGAATACAGAGAAGTAGGCTTGTTGGAAATGTATGAGGGATAAACTAGAAATTAAACTTACCGAATCAATCTCTGATATAAAATGTCTGTGAACAATAATCCCAGCCACAGCCTGAAAATGAAGCATCCTATATATATGAGAATGAGAATGAGAGACAAATAATTAAACATTCAACTTTGTCAAGGAACAGAACAATTAAGTGAAAAACTAAAACTTGTATAAGTATATATATTGTATGTTGAATCAAAGGATATTTGGTGCAGACAGACTAATGAATGAATGATTAATTAATTACCTTCATCTCATTTTGTGTCAAATAAGGTTGGCCATCAGTATCACGTGACAGGTGAACCTTTGATCCTACAGTCTCCCCAGCGGTTATCCATTCAGCACTGACATCAGGATCCATCCACATTTCTTGCATGTCCTCAGGATCCACACAATCATCCCAATATCTAAAGCTCACACCCATCTTCCTGGAGTGGTATCTAACTGCATGCATGCACGCACAACAAACATCATCATGTATTTTAATTATATATATATATATATATATTAGGTAGGTGGAATATATGACATGTTAAAAGAATCATGGGCTTTGAATGCATCCAAATGGAGAAGGAAACCCTGACCCTTCCCTTAAACATATATATATATATATAGGTTGATGAATTTAGAAATTAATTTAAAAGAAAACTAAGATGAAATTGAACATATATATATATATATGATTGTGTAAAAAAGATATAGCTAGGTATAGGATTGGCAACCAGATAGGAGGCTCCCTGCGTCTGGTGGGAGGAAGAAGACGACAGGGAATGCGGAGGACGAAAATGGAAAGAAGATGAAGAAGAATAAATAGTTGATGAGAATCATTTATTACCGCAATCCAAACATGAATTGAAACCCCTTTTTTTCTCTTGTTTTGTGGTATCAAACACACGTTTAATTAATGGTGCTCACAATTTTATAATTATCATCTTCTATTTAATTAATTTGTGTTTCTGTTTGTGTTTGTGTTACTACAAAAATGTTAATCTTTTTCATGTCAATTGATAGACATTCATTCATCATGATATGATATGCTTTATCAAATTAGTGCCAAAAGAACAAATCTGTCTACAATTTAAATACCATACTAATTACCTTATGTAATTTTACAAAGCATATTAAATATATATATATATATATACATGGTATGGAAAATACCAAAGGTTGTCTAGCCTAGCGGGTGGAGGTAATATCCTAAGTCGCCAGTGGATGGTACCCCTGGTTGGCGAGGATTCGAACCCCGCAGCTGACAATTCTGAGGTATTCTAGCTAGTGGGCCGGTCCTTTGAGCCGGATCATGGGCGAATTCATGGGTCAGTCCATAGGGCTCGTTCATGTGTGCTGGAGATTAGTCGGGTGACACCATTAAGTGGGAAAAGATGTGTGAGTGTGTTAACCATCTTTCAAAAAAAAAATATGGTATGGAAAATGTTTTTCAAAGCATGTCTGTATTTTATTGAATATTAGTGGTTAACCAAATTTAATCAAACTACCTGCTTTTACATCTATGTAACACGGTCAGATCGACCACACAATCATAGTATGAATAATATCACTCACTTCTCAACAATCTCCTTTTTACTATTTTTGTACAAAATTCATAATAAATGAGCACTTCATTATACTTCCCTTCAAACAACACACTGCTAGTCGTCATACATGACTTACATAGTAATGTTGGTATGTATGTGACAAGAAGAAAATTAAATGAAACTTTGATAGTTTAAATTACTAGATATTGATATGATATGATATGATGCATGTATTAAGTATTCCATTACCAATCCACCTATGCTTAATTAAACACATTGCAGCTGGTTATGTGGTGGTTTGAGTGGGTTTTGTGTCATATAAATTATACATTGATAACATAGCTAAAAATATATATTGATCAATCAATGTACAGTTACGACTAAGATACGGTCGTAATTGATAAAAACAAAACAAAACAAGTTAAAAGAAATGACATACTAATTAAGACAGTATGATATATATATTTATTAAAAAAATCATGGATGAATGAATTCCATATATATAATAATAACATGATAATGGAGTGGAGATTGTAGGAGTGGAGTAGTTGGTCAATTCAATTTAATTAATTTGTAAAATTAAGGAAAAACCCAATCGCAATTGGAATTGCAATTATCTCTTTACTTAATAAACCGCAAGTAGTTTTCCCTTCCATCTTTCTCGCATTGCTTTCCATCTCTCTCTCTCTCTCTATATATATATATATATTATATATATATATATATATATTCTTGATCAGAATTTTGCAAGAAGATAATTACTTTGATGGAAGGTGGTAGTGATATTACTGACGACACCGTTGGTGGTGCTTTATACGACGGCGGCCGCAGCGGCAGCAACATTCTATCTCCTCCGCCAAACCAACCTTCTTCATGGAGACTTAACATCAATCACTTCCATCTCCCACAAACATCATCTTATTCTAATTCTAATTCTAATTCCACTTTCCGCCGCCTCTTTCGCCCTACTCCAAGTAACTATATATATTACTTCTTCCATCTCTATATATCACTTCATATCATCATCATATGCTAATTAATAATTCATGAATTAATATTACACCACAAACACACATGCATCATCATTCTTATGAGCCTTTTCTTTGAATATTTATTTTTCCTTTTGTAATGCCAACAATAAATTTATTATTATTTTTTTTTAAAATTATATCCCATCTTTGCAAATCATGCATCCTGGTTATTGGTGACTCATTTGGTAAGTAGATTAGGAGTTATGAATGGGAGATTTCTTTTTCTTACTTTCTTAATTTCTAAGATAAAAAGATGAGCGCTTAGGCTTTTCTGCTCAAAGTTTCAATTTTTACACGACTCACATATAGATTGTTGTGTATATATCCTACATGTGGTGATAAGTAGACATGCAACAAAATACGTCTATCATAGATATCAACTTGAAATTTATGATAGTTAAGCATACATATATATAAATTTCATGGTAAGAGTGAAATTAAAAATGAGTGAGTTGTGTTATTGGTTGGATCAGGAAAACATGGGAAGGTTCAAGAATACTACAAGAAACAGAAACGACTCCTTGAAGGGTTCAATGAGATGGAAACCATCAATGAATCAGGGTGTTTACCAGGAAGCTTAACAGAGGTTAATTATATTGCTTATATTCATTCACCCATTAATTAATTTGGTCCAACTCCAAGTATTTTAATTTTCTTGGGTTTGTAATTCCTTGGTAATTCATTAACTTGTTCGGTTCACGCGTTTGTATCTCACAAACGTTTGTGAAATTCTGGTTGGTTTCGTTTGACTGACACTGGTTTGTATGTGTAATAATTTTGTGGTAATAAAATTTGTTTGTTGTTCAAAAAAAAAATTAAAGGTAGATAATGTTTATAGTGAATGACAATGTTCAATATATATATATATATTACCTAATTTACCTAATTTTGTTGATAGAATGTATATATACATAGTTGATCATGATCAAAGAATTAATTAAGCATGAAGGTGGGATGGAGTATAGTAGTGTTGATGATGATAGTATATATTTTTGTTGCAGGATGAAATGAATAATTTGGCTAAGAATGAGAGAATGGCCATTTATGTCTCAAACATGGCTAACTTAGTCCTTTTCATAGCAAAAGTTTATGCTTCTATTGAAAGCAGATCTCTAGCTGTGATTGCATCAACCTTGGATTCACTCTTGGACTTGTTATCTGGATTTATTTTATGGTTTACTTCACATGCCATGAGAAACCCCAATCAATATCACTATCCAATTGGAAAGAACAGGATGCAGCCTGTTGTAAGCAAGCTCTTCAATTTCATCACTGTTTAATTTATCTGCATATATATATATATATATATATATATACAACTCTACTCTTTGCATTGCACTCAGATGATGATGAATATATATATATATATATAAATAAATGGTGTCTTGCAGGGCATTATTGTTTTTGCTTCAGTAATGGCAACTCTTGGGTTCCAGATATTGTTAGAGTCTGCCAGACAACTTATTGCCAAGGTATAATACTATTAGTAATCATTAATTATTTGATCTATTTCAAAACATCTTGAACCTTTGATATATAACTAATGAAGCCAAGCATATATAGTTTATGCTTGGAAAGCTAGGTAATATTACATGATCAAGTATTCTTTAAGTCTTCGATGATCATTTGATTTATGTTTGGAATTGTTTGCAGACACGTCCTGACATGAATGATGATAATGAAAATTGGGTGATTGGCATCATGGTTAGTGTCACTGTGGTCAAGTTTATGCTCATGATTTATTGTCGGAGATTTAAAAATGAAATAGTTAGGGCCTATGCCCAAGACCATCTATTTGATGTTATAACCAATTCTATTGGATTAGCTTCCACTATTTTAGCTGTTCGGTATCACTGGTGGATTGATCCTGTGGGAGCTATAATTGTGAGTATATATATATATATACTAATTAATTAATATGTTTTGGTTATTATCACATATATATATATATAGTCTTTAATTAACTAAATATTGGTGTTAATGTATTATGTATGCAGATAGCAGTTTACACAATCTGCACATGGGCTCGAACAGTTATTGAGAACGTGTGGTCTTTAATAGGAAGAACGGCTCCACCGGACTTTCTAGCAAAATTGACATATCTGGTATGGAACCATCATGAGGAAATAAAGCATATTGACACCGTGAGAGCATACACATTTGGCTCTCATTACTTTGTGGAGGTAGACATTGTATTGCCAGAGGATATGTTGCTGAATCAAGCTCATAATATTGGTGAAATGCTACAAGAAAAGCTTGAACAGTTGCCTCAAGTTGAACGAGCTTTCGTTCATATTGACTTTGAGTTTAGTCACAGACCTGAACACAAAGCCAAGGTCTAGCTCATCATTTGTACTCTTTTATTTAAGTTAATTAATAACAAGTGAAGCAAACTATAAAACAACTTGTTCATCTGTTATTATTTCCCGAGGGTTATAATGTTGTGACTTTATGCTCGTCCATTGTATATATATTACAACGATGGTGAAATCATGGTACATCTCATGTTATGGTTGAGTTTACATTATCATTAATTGTTAGTTTGGTGGTTGATTATTAATTTATGATTTGCTTATGGATTGTGATCGATATTAGGACTCAAGGTCGTTTAATAACAAATCCCAACAAGTGGTATTAATCAACCATCAAAATACTCATTTAAGAGTCTTTGATGACCTGATAATGAAAATAAATTTTTTTGATGTAAAGCTCAAAAAAGGTTTTATAAACCACATACCCATATTGTATTTTTAAAACTATAGGGGACTAAAGCTGTTATTAAGGAGAAACTAGGTGGACTAAATTTGTAGTTTACTTAAACACCCCTATATATATATATATATATATATATAGAGGAAGGTTCAAATAAGAACTTTGCATTTATAAAGGAACAAAAAGACTATTGTGGATCATATATGACGTGGGTTCCACATAATATTAAATTATTTATGATTTAATATTATTTAATATTAAATCATAAATGATTTAATATTATGTGGGACCTATATCATATGTGGTCCCAAATGAGTTCATTTGTTTCTTTAGATTGGTAGTGTTGTCATATGATCCTTCCCCAAGATTCAAATAAAAACTTTTGATTTCTAAAGGAACAAAGGGACAATTGTGGATCACATATGATGTGAGTCCCACATAATATTAAATTATAAATGATTTAATATTATGTAGGACCCACATTATATATGGTCCATAAATTATTCCTTTGTTCTCTTAAATATAGGTGGTTCTCGTATGATCCCTCCCATATATATATATATATATATATATATATATATATAGAGAGAGAGAGAGAGAGAGAGAGAGAGAGAGAGAGAGAGAGGATGGGCCGTGGAAGGGTGTTGTGGTAATTTGAGTGGAATTGTGAAAACTAGGGTTTGATCCTGATCTGCCTATAAAGATGCAACATATACATCCCCTTATTCCCATCGGCAGACTTCCTTTCCTCCAACCTAATCCAGCCTAATCGTCGATAGGTAATCTATTTTTCTTTGTTTATTGTAGTGGAATCAAATTGAATTGCCGATGATGTATGATGTATTGTCCGTACCATCTGAAAGGGTTTCTCCCTTGATTACTATTTGCAACCAATTTCTGAGGCATTTATCTTTACCTTCTTATATATATATATATATATATATATATATATATATATATTATCTATGCTCCATTGTTAAGTAGTGGAAGGAAGGCAACAATTTAGAGTCTCTCATTCACTTGATTCATAGTGTATTGAGTGCTGTACGTTGCCTATATCAAATGGTACCGATATTCTGGCATTGCAGGATCCCATATTCCTCTAATGCATTCTGGTGTCCCTACACTTTCTTATCTATCTATTAAATTCAAACCGTTTTTTTTCTAGTTGTCGTATATTGTTTGAATTTTAACAAATATTTAGTCACAAATTTGTTATGGAGATTTCAATATTACTTGTTTTTTATTTTGTTGGAATGCGAAAATGGAGGCTTTGAAGAAATCCCCAAATCTGGAGAAGAAGTGCTTCATATTTTTTGGTTTTGGCAAAATCTGATTCTGACACTGAGTTTTAACTCGTCAATTATCGTCCTCGTCATTAAGTAGAACATTATTACCTTTTTATTTTTATGCATATCTCTTATTTTATTGGTTTCTCGTCCGAAAAATTCATGGAGCTTATCCCTTTTCTTTCACCACCATTTACCACTGCCAACCACCATCAAAAAACTTTTCAACATTCTTAATTCATTCTATACTAATATTTATCAGAAAAACTTTCATAAGGAAAAATCAAATATTCTACCATCAAATATGCAAGCTATATTAACGAGATCGTCTACACATCTTTTGACTGCAGTTAAAGAAAGAGATGGCAACTGCAGGAAGTAAGTGGTAGTTTAAAAATGGACACATGATACCTTTCATTTGGTTTTTCTAAATGTTTTATTATATTTTGTTGAAACTCCTAGTAAACATAAATTTGTAACAGAGTTAGATCGAGAGAGCAAAGGTGTTTAAAATGCATACCACATGTGACATGGCTAAAAAAATGTAATTATTTTAGATAAAAAAGAGGTTATGGGTTATGTTTATAAAAATAACACAAGAAAACTAAAATTAAACAAATGAAAGACAGTAACATTCATTGATTTTTAATGAATTGGAATGGATTCCAAATCTTATATATATTTGAATTCTATAGATTAACGAATTCCGTCACTTGTTTGAATATTCAAGGGATTGAATTCTATTTCTTTACATCTTATTTATCCAGACATTGCTCCATTGCCACAGCACTAGTGTTGGGTTACAACTGCCATCCATCCATCCATCCCCACCATTATTTTGTTTGATTTAATATGATTGTTAATATGTATTTTAGATAATTGCATCAGTGTGTACCATATTCATATACATGTATTAAATAATTGATGGAAAAACCATATGTTCTTATTAACTGATGCAAAAACAGATTGTGGAGTTGTTAAATAATAATTCGTGGTTTGATGCAAATCATCATCATAGAACATATCTACCTTCTACAGGTGGAACAAATTGACGATGACAATGTGGAATAAGTTGAATAGATATGTTTTTCCCCACATGCCATGTCTAGAATCGTTGAATAGATCTAGGGTTCTTATTGAGAGCTTCTCTTTCATGGGGTTCTTTAGTTTTCTCCAATATCATATCACATGGCTAGCATTGTCTTTTAAGTGGCTTACTAAATTAGCTCATAGCGAATAAGCTATCCACTCTATTTAGGCTATGTTTGGCAAACTAGCTAATAAGCTAGTGGGTAGCTGATAAGCTAAAATAAATAGTTAATATTAATGAAGGTTATAATTAGAAAAAAGGACAAAAAGCTCATAAAAAGTTACTCCAAGTAATGTTTCAATAAGCTAGTTGATAAGCTAACTTATAAGCCAGTTTATGGTTTGTCAAACATGTACATTAAAAATAAGCTAGCTTATAAGTTATCTTATTTTTGCCACACATAGCCTTAATCCAGCAAGTCACATACAAATGCTCCCAAGTTAGATTTCATATTTGTGAAATATTTTTGAACCAAAATAATTTAGGGGGCGTTTATTCATTTTAAGGAATGAAAATGGGAATGAATATATATGAATTATATTGTTGATGTTTGGTGAGCAAAAAACTCCGTGGCTCTCTCCTTTCTTTGATGAAAAAAATTGCAAACGTCCCCAAATGGAACAATTTGTTCTTCCCTAACTCTAACAAAATTCAAATAGATAAAAACAAGAGATGAAAAATATATATTTTGAAATCAAAATCTGCAACAAAATATGTTCCTAACTCTAACAAAAATACCAAAATCAACTTTGAAATCAACGTCTGGATCAAAGTATGCTCCTACCCATAATAAAAATCAAATATATGAAGAAGATAGATGACGAAAATCCATTGTGAAATCAAAATCTAGATTAAAGTATGCTCCTAACCCTAATAAAAAGCAAACAGATGAACAGGTCGAACAAATCTGGAACAATCAAATAGTTTTCCATATGCTTTGCAGATTGAAGATTAACAGCTCGAGATGAACATATCGGAGATGAAGAAAAAGATGAAGAACGGGTTGTATCCCTAACCCGCACACGCTCGTGTTGATGGGTTGTAAACAGGTTGCCGGATTGGTAGGTCATAAACGGGCGGGTCACCTAATAATACAACCAAATTCAAACATTCAAATCCAAATAGAAAATCCAAACACAAGTTTCAAATAAATAAAAAGTTCAAACACAAACAAATTCACCTATATACATTACACAAAGGCTATTTTGACTTTTTGAGACTTTTAAGTAAAATATAAAATATTTTTTTCAAAAAAATTATTTTTTGGCGGGTTGGTGGGCAACCTGCGATCTGTTTGTATCAACTCAAAACACGACCTGTTTATTTGGTGGGTTGACGGGTTAGAAACTTCAACCCAAACCCATATATTTTCGTGTCGTGTCGAGAATTGTCACCCGTACTTCATTAGCTTAATAAAGATACCTAATCCTCTAGTTCAAGAAATCTGAAACCTTGATGAACACTAAAGTTGTCGATGTAGGCTCCAAACAACTTTTGCATTTTGAGTATAAAATCTCATCCAGACCTCATTGTTGTATCTTGCAAGGTTGAACATCTTTTTCTTTCTTGAGGATGCTTATCAATTATGTATATTGTAAGAATAGTCCAAGGAAAACGAAGTTTTTATAAAACATATTTGGCAAATCTACAATGTGTTCATGTTGATAATGATGATTAATTACTTGAGTTATTTTAATTGTCTGGATGCGTGGGTAAGTGATCTGTATATATATATATATTGCAAGACAATGTTGTGGAATGTTGTTACAAACTATTAACTTGAATAAATTGTGAAGAATGTTGGTTCGTGTTTACAGTGAGTTAATTTGTATTTTATTTAATGCTTATAAAATATAAAAATCAAGAAAAAAAAAGGGACTTATTTCATCCTCTTTAGGTTGTTTAATAATGTTATATTCAAAAAAAAATTCTTCAAGAATGTAATATGTTATCTATACATTATGTTTTTCATTATATTAGTAGACATATTTATGACGATAAAAATACAAAAAGGTAAAGCATCCAATAATGTCCAGCATTTCAATTCGAAAAAAAAGAATCGGATAAATGCCTTGGTGGCTATATATATATATATATATCAATTAAGGTTGTTATGTGTTCTTTGATTATAATCAAAGACTAAATCATTATTATCTTGCTTTTATATATATATATATATATATATTACTTTTTCTTTGATGTTGACAAACGACTAATACAAAGTCATCTTTGTTTTGGTAACAAAGTTTTTAGAGCGTTCAAATATTTATTGATTTACCAGGATTTTTAATTCAAATGTATACAAAATTCATAAATTCACTGTAGTTTTATATATATATATATAATATATATGTTGTATGAGTGTAGGGAAAGATTTCCGTGAACTTTGTTGTCAATCTTATATACTTCAATTATAAAGTTAATTTGTTTTCAAAAGATACTACTCGTTTTATAAAAATAATTTCGTTGTGATACTACTTAATTACTATTTGAAACCCACCAATCAATAATATATATAATATTTGTTAGAAAATCGATATCATGAAACCAATATTCAAACTCTTAATTATAGTGAGAAGGGCTATATGTGCATTGGTGGGACAATAGGATCAAGGGGTATGTCTCAAGCAGATCGTATATTAATATTGACTCGCATAAAAATATGTCAATATATTGAATTAAAGCCTTTTTCATATGTTGGATCCAATAAATTAAGTAGATCATATTTGGTCTTAGACAATTTCTTATTTCTTTAATACTTGTTTTTGTTATAACTATACCCAAAAAAAAAACTGATAGTGACATAAATACTCTCAAAGAGTTTAACCACTCTTCTTGACAAAGATTCAAATTTGGATTGAAGAAAATTTGAGAGAGAAAACTAATCATAAATCCTATATATATTTGATAAAACAAGGTCACCGTGGGACTTTATATAGCTCAAAACATCTACAAAAGTTATGTTTGATAAAGTAAGTTTCATCCGAACTTGACCAAAAAATATCAACTCATGCATTATGCATAGGATACATGTAATAATTCAGGTCAAATTTTTAAAAACTTGACTTGTATATATATATATATATACGTACGTGTTTTATACTTGAACTTGATAAAAGTTGAGTTGATCAAATTATCCACTAAATACTTATATTGTTTACAGTTTTATGTAAGTTTAATTATAAACTTTAAATATTTTATTTCATAGTAAAATTATCAAGATATGCATATTATATTCCCAAAAAAGTTTGTGATTTGAGGAGACAAGGAAATCTATATATGTATATATTCAAACTTTTTTTTGGAGCTAAATAAATTTTATTTGAAAAACGATAATGTAACAAATTGAAGTGGACACCCCTACACATAGCATTATACAGAATATATGAAGGTTGTTATTAAACTCATCTTAATAATTTTTATACATATAAATGAATGCACATTATAGTCTCTTTAATTACTCGTATTATATATATATATATATTATGTCTTCACGTATATGTTTTTAATTTAAAAATATGATACTAGTTTCATTTCAACATATAATAGTGTTTACCATTCAGATTTAATTAGTTTTAGGTGAAAGGGGATAGAAGTCGTATCGTAATTGAAATGTTATCTAGATGGGTATCAAAGAAAATAGATTATCATTAATATTAGAATGAATATAAAGGCTATAATTATATTTTCACAAAAAGATTTCATTTGTAATTTTCATTTCGGTAATATATAAATTACATACATGATATTATAACTAGGTCCAATTAATTAGTATGATGTAGAGATGAATATATTAATTAAGGTGGATGAAGTTAATTTAGAATGATGAATAAATATATGTATATGTATAATTAAGTAAAAAGCAAAAGGTAGGTAAAGAGTTGAAGAAGGCTCCACTTCCAATATCCCACTCCATCCATTGATTGTTGAAGTTTGATGATATTGATTTGACAAATATCTAATTAAAAAGGGTACATGGATATGAGGACATAACCACAAGGGAGTGTGGTAACATCTATTCAAAAGGTGGTTATTGTGCCATGGATGTTCACATAATGTGCTCATCCTCTTCGATTCAATTCCGACTATCTACATATAATAATATAATATTTATATATTCCTTTCTTCTCTTCTTTATACGTCATCAAAAAAAAAAAAAAAAAAAACAAAGTTAAGTAAGCATCTTACAGCTCTAAACAAATTAATCTCCACCATTAATTAACTCTTTGTTATGTATTCAAAGATGCATGCATGATCCCTCCCGCTAGCTAGCTTGATCAAAAGTTGATCGATCCGTCTTGATACCAATTTTTTCTTTATATATATATATATATATTTGGCCACTTGTATATCCTTTTGCATGTTTCAAGGCTTGCTTTTTAAATCAGATGGTCAAAGAGTTAACCAAGAACCATTCCAAAAGAACAAATTGATACCCTACCCTTTGTCCTTTGAATACTACATATATTCATCCATTCTCTTCATATTTTTCTTTTATATAAAACCAAGAATTTAAGGTCTACAGGTTCACACATTAAAAATACATACATATATATAATTTAGAGTTAAATTTAAATTTGGTCACTGTGGTTTATAAATATTAACATATAAGGTCCCTCAAAGATTTTTTTAACATTCAACGTCCCTATGATTTCCATTTTTTAACAGCTAAGGTCCTCCATCCAACTTTTTCGTTAAATATTAACATTTTAGCATGTTCTCTTTATTTTTCAAAACACATGGACCAAATTTGTAATTTACTCTAAACTATATAATTATATTTATATTTTATTAATTATATAATTCTTATATTTTATAAGTTATATTATATATTTATATGCACCTAATATTTTTATTTAAAAATTATTTATATATTTATCTTTTATAAAATGTATTTTATATTTATATTTATATATAAAATATAAATAATTTTATAAAATATATGGAAGATTCAATTTATATTACAAATAGTTGATTATATAAATTGCATATATGAAAGCTACAAAATTCAAATACACAAACAATAAATCAGACCACCATACAAATTACATAAATATAATGTTCAAAATATGTGTAGATATAAATATATACAAAATATGTATAGATGGAAGGTTCAAGTACATAAAATATATAAAAATACAAAATATAAATACAAATACAAAATAAATTTAATAACATATAAATATAATATAATCATAAATATACAAAAAATTAATAATATGTAGATTATTGTTTTAAAAAACTCGCCGCGACAGCCGCCATAACATAAGGCTTGTGTTTGTCATCACCTTATGTTTGTGGCACGTCATGGCCCAGTGCGTGATTTTTGTAACACCATATTTGAGTTTTCGTACACTTTTAGTGTCTTATTTTTTTGTTTTTAATTTATAACCTAATTTAA
This sequence comes from Silybum marianum, assembly GCA_036898165.1. NCBI lineage: Eukaryota > Viridiplantae > Streptophyta > Magnoliopsida > Asterales > Asteraceae > Silybum > Silybum marianum. Next base: position 101,132 of record CM072533.1, on the reverse strand, counting down.
AATGTTTATTATCATTAACTCATTGGTTAATGGTAGAAAAAAAAAGTTACATATGTGTATAATATTATATATGATATTTTGTCACTATAAGACACGCCTTAAAAAACGTCATTACTCGCCGTGACTTCTAAGACTTAGCTTGACCTTGCCGCCACGCCACACCTAACGCTATTTAGAACCTTGATGTATGTTGGGTCACTGATGATTTGGTGATGAACCACCTTCCTTTGTATGAATGAACTTTTACAGGTTCTTTTGAATGTCTGAAATATGCTTCAAGTATTGAAGAGTCAAAGACTATTCAATTAAGGGTTGTACATCAAAAAGTGGAATTTTGGATGTATCAACCAACTTCAATATTCAGATCATTTTGCCAAGTCAAGATTGGGTCACCAATATAGTGAGTCACCGATGGTACACTCAAAAGTCATCTAAAGTACTAAGGACATCAAATAAGATGAGGTCATCAAGTTTGATGTCATGGTCACCGACACTATAATCTTGGTCACCGAAATTGCAGGTATATTTTCTAAGGCTGTGATATCAAGTCACAAGTTCAAGGGTGTACACTTTTGTCATTTAGTGAAAGATGAAGTTTATCAAGCAAATTGTACACTTATCAATTCCAGCCTTACAAGGTATCCACCGATGTGATACATAGTGTGATGTATCACTTAGCAATTTCAAAGAGATAAGTTCTTGACTCACATCAATTGCAAGACACGTGAGCCAGCTAGAACTTGGGCATCAAGCCTTAAATAAAGACATTCTCTTTTATTCTTATAAAAGGAATATTTGTCTTTTAGCTAAAAGGTTTGATGGGACTTCACAGAGCATGAAGAAAAGAAGATAAAGTTATCTGACATTACGTGCTACAAGGAATGGTTCATCCATTATTCTAGTACAAAGGAAGTAGTCTCTTCCTTTGTCCAGCAGATAAACTTCCAGCTAATGAAACCTTGACAGCTGTCCACATGCATCCCATGCATGGACACTATAAAAGGAGATGAAGTCCTTCCCAGAAATCTCACGCTTTCAACAAATCTTCAGAGTGATTATTTGTGTGACTGTGGCAAAGCTGTGTGCTATAACAGTATTGTTTTAACTTCCTTAGTGTATAAGTTAATTACTGTTATCTGTGTGTTTAGTTTGATAGAATAGTGTGCCTATTCTTTTCCGCATCAAACTATCTGTGTGTAAATTTTTAATATTTATATTAAAAAATTTAAAAAGAGTATATTCTGTGTGTTTTATATTCAACCCCCCCTTATACAAAATCCTCTCTTAGTTAGCCATCTCTCCTTGGGGACTAATAAGTGGTATCAGAGCAGTTGGTTTAATACAATAAACCAGATCTGTGATGGCTACTACCTCAAATGTTGATGGTACCTTGCAGACCTCTTCCAGTAATACATATGATTTAGGATCCTTGGCTAAACCTCCAAGGTTCAACCCAAATAACTTTGGGTTATGGAAAAATCGCATGTTATTATTCTTGGAAGGGATCGATTGCAGGCATCCCAACATTCTTAGTGAGGAACCTATTGTTCCTAAAATATGGGCTCGCTTTGGCCCTCAAAAGGACGCTGAAGGAAAGGACATAGAGTCAGATGACGAAAGAAGTGAGAAAACTGGTAGATATATCATCAAACCTTCTAACAAATTTAGTGAAGATGATAAACGCCTAGTTGCTTTAGACACTAAAGTCAAATCTGCTCTTGTTGTATCCCTTCCTGATGAAGTGTATCACTCTCTTCTTAACCTCCCACTGCTAAAGAAATGTGGGATACTTTGAGTGTCTTATATGAAGGTACCAAAGAAGTAAAGAAATCTAACAGGATCTGTCTTGTTAGAAAGTATGAACTCTTCTCCCATGAAAAAGGAGAATCTCTGTCTACCTACTTTAATCGCTTTAACTGTCTTCTCAATGATCTCAAAGTTCTTGGACGAGTTTATGATAATGAAGAAGTTCTCTGTAAGTTCATGGATTGTCTCCCAGACTTTTGGGAAACTATCTGTACTTGCATCAAGCAAACCAAGGACTTAGAAATAATGTCTTTAACTGCTCTCTATGGAACTCTTCTTCACTATGAACAAACTAAGAACCAGAGAAAATCTCTTATAAATGATATCAAATCTTCTTCTATTGCTTTGATAGATGATTCAAAATCTTCTTCTTGTATTCCTAGAATCACCTATCCTTCTTCTGATTCTGAAAAAGATATTAAGGAAGACTCTTCTCATCTGTCAGATGCATACTATAGTGCTGCTGATGATGAAGGAGAAGAATCAGCCATTGACATACTTTCTGATAGTATGGCAATGCTTGCTGGAAACCTTAAGAATAAAGGATTTTCTTCAAACCGCTCTAAATTTAATAGAAAACCTTTTTCTCAAAAATCCTCTTTTGATAAAGCAAATGAAGAATGCTTCAATTATGGAAAGAAAGGTCATTTTGCTTCTGAATGCAGATCAAAAGCTTCCTCTTCTCTCAAACCCTCTTCTTCTTATGGCCATGACTTCTCAAAATCAGCTTCTAAGAAGCATGAAGAGAGAAATAGCCAATCCTCTAAAGAAAATTCTGAATCAAAAGAAACCTCCAGGTATAAGAAGTACAAAGCCAAATACAAGAGAGAAAAAGAGAGAAACCAAAGTAAAAATAAAACTTTGGTTGCAGAGGCTCATTGCTGGGAGGATGAGCAAACCTCTGAGAGTGAGAGTGAGTACGTCACTAAATGCCTCATGGCCAAAATCGATGAGCTGGAAGACATGGAAAAGTCACTCTACACTACCCTTGTATCTGCTGAGGGATCCACTTCAGGAACAAAGCCTCAGGTACATCCTTTTACCATTCTCTCTGATGATCAAAAGGCTGATGCCTTTGATTCTTTAACTGTTGACTTCTGTGACTTAAAGATTCAAAAGAAAAAGGCTGATATGCACATAAAATGTCTAAATGATCAACTTCTCTCTTGCTTTTCAAAACTAAAAGATTTTGACAAAATGAAAGTCGATCCGGAAAACCTACGGTACTTAAACGACGGTCTTTTACGAGGAAAAATCAAAAATCTCTTCCACTCTTGAAAAGGAACAAGAGGTTCTGTCTAAATGGACTAAATCCTCTAAGAATCTTGAAAGGATCCTTCAAGATCAAATCACCAGCAAGGATAAGTCTGGCCTTGGTTATGGAAAAGATGTTCCTCAACCTTTTGACCTTCCACTTCCTTCCTCTGGGTGTCAAGGTTTTCCTGCTGGTTTCCTTTCCGATGACGATGATGATCTCTTCGGTTACTCATCTGAGGATTCTTCCTCCGTTCACTCTATAGATCTACTTGACATGCTCAAAGTAGAATCTGGTTCTAAGAAGTTTGGAGTCTTTGTTAAAGCTAAAGAAATCTCTTCTGAATCTTCAAAAGTTTCAACTCTTCCAAGCTCTTCTTCTTCTCCCAAACCTATCCAAAGACTTTTAAACTCCTTAAGTCTGCATGAGTCAAGGTACTCCTAGGAGCAGCCTTCTGATGTTGCTGAGTATCCCTCTCCAAAAAGATTTTCTCCTCAAAAGAAAAATTTCTCTAAATCAAAATTTTCATCTAAAAGGAAATCTCAAATAGTTACTGATTTTATTCCTCGGTCAGTGAACTTGAAGAAATCAAGAAATCCTGGTAAAGGTATCCTTGGACCAAGACCAGGTGTTGGACACCCCTCTTCTTCTCAGTCGTCAACCTCTGTCCAAAGTTTTGATGATAGGAATTTTAAAAAGGCCTTTTCTTTAAAGAAATGCTATAATTGTGGCAACACTCTTCATCTTGCTAAAAATTTCCCAAAAGACTTGGTTCCTTGCAAAACTAAAATGCCTTCTAATCCCAAAGGACCCACCTTAAAATGGGTACCAAAAGTCTAAATTTGTTTCTGGGTGCAGGTACCAAATAAAGATCACATATGGTACATGGACAGTGGGTGTTCAAGACACATGACAGGAAACAAACTTCTTCTCTCTAACTTCTCAAAAGAAAAGGGACCCACTGTTTCCTTTGGAGGAAATGGAAAAGGGGTCACCAAAGGATATGGTACCATTTCAAATGGAACCATCACTTTCTCCAGAGTAGCTCATGTTGAAGGGCTAATGTACAATCTTCTAAGCATCAGCAAAATATGTGATTTGGGCTATAAGGTCATGTTCCAGCTGTGTGTGTGCTTGGTCTTTGATGTACAAAACAAGATTGTACTAGCAGGAACCCGACTGAATGACGTATACATAATCAACATGAAGGAAAGTGCAATAGGAGAAGCTGTGTGTCTCCTCTCTCAAGAACTAGCCAAACAAAGTTGGTTGTGGCATAAAAGGTTCTCTCATCTAAACCTTAAAACCTTGAACAAACTCTCCAACAAGGAGCTGGTTGTTGGAATGCCAAAAATAGTTTTTGAAAAAAGAAAAGGTGTGTGGAGCATGTGAAAAAGGAAAACTCACCAGAACTTCCTTTAAAACAAAACAATGCTCATCTATCTCTCAACCTCTTCAAATGCTTCACATGGATCTGTGCGGTCCAGTAAGCACACCTAGTCAGGGTGGTAAAAATTATATGCTAGTAATCGTCGATGAATTCTCTAGATATACTTGGGTGTTCTTTATGAAACACAAGAGTAATGCTGCTGAAGAAAATCATCAGGTTTACAAGAAAAATTGAAAATTTGAATGGTAAACTGGTAAAGTCCTTCAGAAGTGATAATGGCACAGAATTCAAGAATGCTGTTCTGGAAGATTTCTTTGACCTAAAAGGAATTTCTCAGAACTTTTCTGCCGTACGCACTCCTCAGCAAAATGGTGTTGTTGAAAGAAAGAATAGAACACTGTGTGAAGCTGCAAGGTCAATGCTGAGTGAGTCCAAGTTGCCAACCTATTTTTGGGCAGAAGCAGTTAACACTGCATGCTTTACTCAAAATAGGTCTATCATAGTCAAAAGGCATGACAAGACTCCTTATGAAGTTTTCCATGGTAGAAAACCTGCAATTGACTTCTTCCATGTGTTTGGCTGTGCTTGTCACATGCTAAATGACAGGGAACAACTTGAAAAGTTTGATCCGAAGTCTGATGATGGAATTTTCATGGGCTATTCTCTCTCCTCAAGAGCCTTCAGAATTTTCAACATAAGAAGACAATGCATAGATGAATCCATGCATGTGAAGTTTGATGAGTTTGAAACTTCTTCATTATCTTGTGATTAAGAAGAATTAAACCTATGGATAAATTCATGTGTTGGTGAAATTCCATCTTCTTCTCAACTCAATCCTCCAGATAGCAACTCTTCTCAGCCTCCCATAAACACTACCTTATCTTCAGAACCTTCTCTTTCTTCTCCACCTCCTGAAACTAACTCTACAGAAGACCTTACCCACCAAAACACCATATCTCCCACAAACCTATCTTCACCATCTCAAATTCCTACTTCATCCTCTTCTCTACCTCCTACCTTACCTCCTGCACTAAAGTGGACCATGGATCATCCAATAGATCAAATCATAGGTGATCCACAAGTTGGTGTAAAAACCAGAAGAGGCATAAGCAATCTGTGCTTATATGTCAACTTTGTTTCCATTGTTGAGCCTAAGCTGATAAATGAAGCCCTAGCTAATCCTAGCTGGGTAATTGCCATGCAAGAAGAACTCTCACAATTTGAGAGAAACAAAGTCTGGAAGTTAGTTCCTCGTCCATCCAACAAAACTATTATTGGAACAAAATGGGTGTTTCGAAACAAGATGGACGAAGAAGGAACTGTCATAAGGAACAAAGCAAGGCTAGTTGCTCAAGGATATCGGCAACAGGAAGGAATTGATTATGATGAAACTTTTGCTCCTGTTGCCAGATTGGAAGCTATCCGAATATTTCTTGCCCATGCAGCTTACAAGAATTTTCGGGTATTCCAAATGGATGTCAAAAGTGCCTTCCTGAATGGTGAATTAGTCGAAGAAGTGTATGTGAAGCAACCTCCTGGGTTTGAAGATCCGATCCATCCATATCATGTGTATAAATTTGGATAAAGCTCTGTATGGGTAGAAGCAAGCTCCTCGTGCACAGTATGACACTCTCTCAGAATATCTACTTAGAAATAAGTACATACGAGGCAAGGTTGACAACACTCTCTTCTTCAAGAAATCACAAGGTAATATCATTCTTGTTCAAATCTATGTTGATGATATTATTTTTGGAGCCACCGATGAATCCCTGTGTGATGAGTTTAGCTCCCTCATGCAAAAAGAGTATGAAATGAGCATGATGGGGGAGTTAACCTTCTTTCTTGGTTTGCAAGTAAAACAGTCTGCAGAAGGTATTTTCATAAATCAAAGTAAATACATTAAAGATCTTCTGAAAAAGTTTCAATTTGATACTTGCTCTACCATGAAAACTCCTATGGCTCCTCCTCTTAGACTCTTTTCTGATCCTGATGGCATTTCTGTTAATATTACAAATTATAGAGCCATGATAGGATCCCTTCTTTATCTAACTGCAAGTAGACCTGACATTATGTTTGCTACTTGTTTATGTGCCCGATACCAAGCAAATCCTAAAGAATCACATCTGGCTGCTGTGAAAAGGATTTTTTGGTATCTGAAGGGTACCATAAATCTGGGTATTTGGTATCCCAAAGACTCATGTTTCGATCTCATCGGGTACTCTGATTCTGATTTTGCAGGTTCAAAAATAGACAGAAAGAGTACAACTGGAAGTTGTCAGTTACTTGGTGGAAAGCATGCTAAAATGTAAAATGTTATAAAATATAAAATACAAATATAATTATATAAAATATAAAATATAAAATATAAAAATTATATAAGTAATAAAATACAAATATAATTATATAGTTTAGAGTAAATTACAGATTTGGTCCATGCGGTTTGAAAAATAAAGAAAACATGCTAAAATGTTAATATTTAACGGAAAAGTTAGATGGAGGACCCTAGATGTTATAAAATGAAAACCACAAGGACGTTGAATGTTAAAAAAATCTTTGAGAGACCTTATATGTTAATATTTGTAAACCACAGTGACCAAATTTGTATTTAACTCTATAATTTATAATAAGTTTTACATCAATTCAAATATATTAAAAAACACCCGTAACATAAGTTTTTCATTAATCCAAATACATCAAAAATAGGGAAAAGTCTAAAAAAACTCAACGAACTATCTGATTTTGAATGATTAAGTCCTTAAACTATTTTTTTGAATGAAAAAACCCTTAAACTTTCTGAAACCGGTTAAATACATCATTGTAACCTGTAATAACATGTTAATGTGATAACAATTTGGAAAAAGTCTGAAAAACCCAACGAACTATCTGATTTTGAATGATTAAGTCCTTGATTTTTTTTAATGAATAAATTTTAAAAAAAAATCTAAATCTTTTTACCAAATTAATTTTTTAACTTTCTTTAAACAAATAAATTTCAAATTTTTTTTTGAAGAAATAAAATCATGAATTTAATTTTGAACAAATTAATCCGAAATATTTTTTGAACAAAATCATAAACAAAAAATATATAATTTCTCTTACCGACAACAAAGTGCAATGAATCAATTAAATGAAGAAAAATTATACCATTTAAGTACGTTACTAACTATGAAACATATAAAAGTCATACTTAAACATAAATAGATACATATAAAATATTTATACATAATTTTTTTTGAACGACAATAACACACACACATTCCCGGGGTATCCGGGATCCATTCGGGCACCCGAGTAATCCCTGGCGACCAGGATCCACCACAGAGTGGTAGGTCAAAGTCTGGATATCGCCACATGCAGTCACGGCAATTCAAACCCGGGTAGTCAGGGATGCCATCCAGACATCCACTACTTATGCCATTTCCATTACTAATTATGAAACATATAAAATTCATGTATAGAACATAAATAGATACATATAAAATACTTATACATAAAAAAAATTAAGTTAATGAATTTGATTTATGCTTTGTAATTAGTATTGAAAATGATATAATTCATTTATATTTAATTGATTTATTGTAATTTGTTTGTCGGCGAGAAAAATTATATATATATATATTCGTGATTTTGTTCAAAAAAAATTCCGCATTTATTTGTTCAAAATTAAGTTCATGATTTTAGTTTTCAAAAAAAAATTGAGATTATTTGTTAAAAGAAAGTTCAAAAATTAATTTGGTAAAAAGATTTATGAAAAAAATTCAGGATTTATTCGATAAAAAAATCAAGGACTTAATCATTCAAAATCAGATAGTTTGTTGGGTTTTTTAGACTTTTTCCAAATTTTTATAGCATTAACCTGTTTTTACAGGTTACAAGGATGTATTTAACCGGTTTCAGAAAGTTTAAGGGTTTTTTCATTCAAATAAATAGTTTAAGGACTTAATCATTCAAAATCGCATAGTTCGTTGGGTTTTTTCAGACTTTTCCCTCAAAAATAAACATAACAATCAAACCAAACCAAATCATGGATTTTGAGACGTTGGAGTGTTTAATGCATCAAGCGCATGATCGCTTAGTAATTGAAAACGGGTCAATCCGGTTTTTTAACTGTTGATCAACCGGTTTTTTATTAAACCCGTCCGGATCAATTCGGGTCAAAAATTGCCAAAGACCCGGCCATAATTAACCCACTCTCTCACGGTTCAACCCTGCTAGCTAGTTAACAATACCTATCAAAATTAAGATTAAGATTAATTGTATTCTTCCCATCTTTCATTCTTGTCCCTCCATCTTTCTTCTTCGTAGATTCTCTCCCACTCAGGCAATTAAGACCATCCCTTTTTTATTCTTCTATCACCTTTCCCTCTCTCTATCTCTCTCTTACTATATATGTATATACACACACTATATTTATATATATACTGAGTGATGTAGAGAATTGGAAGATGGAGGTGAGGTAGGGGTGGGTGGGTGGAAGGAGAATAAAATATAATATAGAGCACATATATATAGCTCATGACCAAACCCAATCAAAACACATTTTGTCTTAGCATCCAACACTTTTTGCACTCGGAAATTAAGTAGTAAGCTATATCTATATATATATATATATCCAAATTATTAAGACAGTACTAGCTAGGTAGCTCAATATGAGCCATCATTTATACCTGGTTATCTTCTTCCTCCTTGCTTTCCTGCTGCAGGCAACGACGGTAGCACCAAATTGCAAATTAGTTGAGGATGATGAGAGTAGCAGCAATAGCATTGGACATGAAGACTCCCTTAAATACAAAATAGCTGCTATGCTTACTATCCTTTTTGCTGGTGGAGTTGGTGTTAGCATCCCTCAGCTTGGTAAGAAAGTAGAAGCTCTGAACCCAGATAATGACATCTTCTTCATGATCAAGGCCTTTGCTGCTGGTGTCATTCTAGCCACCGGCTTTATCCATATCCTACCTGATGCTTTTCAACATCTAACTTCTCCCTGCCTTCCTCATAACCCATGGGCTAAGTTTCCCTTTGCTGGTTTTGTTGCCATGATTTGTGCCATCGGAGCACTTGCAGTCGACACCTTTGCAACCAGCTTTTATAGAAAGATACACTTCAACAACCAACAAAAGCCACGACAGGTGCATGTAGAGTCTGGTAGTGATCATCATCATGATGATGATCATGACCATGCTCATCTTCATGTCCATGCACATGCCACAGATGGCCATGCTCATGGTACCTCCCTCATATCATCTCTTGAATCAGAACTCATCAGGCACCGTATCATATCACAAGTAAGTAATATATATATATATATATATATTATTACAAACTTAATCAACTATTTATATATATATCTCATGACATGCATGGAAGAAATTAATTAATTCCCATATATAATGTTTAATTAATTAATTAGGTGTTGGAGCTGGGAATCATCATTCACTCAGTCATAATTGGACTCTCATTGGGTACTTCTCAAAGTATCTCAACCATAAAGTCTCTACTTGCAGCATTGTCATTTCATCAGTTCTTTGAAGGCATGGGACTTGGTGGATGCATCTCTCAGGTGCTACTTCCATATATATATATATATATATATATATATATATATATATATATAGCCTTAATATTCCATATATATGCATGTAATTGCTAATTAATATCTAATCTTTCTAGCTTAGCTAGTTGTAATTTGGTTGCACTAATTAATTAATTGCAGGCAAAATTTAAATCTGTGTCAACTGCGATGATGGCAATATTTTTCTCCCTGACGACACCAATAGGGATTGCAGTAGGTATTGGAATATCAAACGTTTACAGAGAAGACAGCAATACATCCCTGATCGTGGAAGGAATCTTGAACTCTGCTTCTGCTGGGATACTGATTTACATGTCATTGGTTGATCTGCTGGCTGCAGATTTTATGAACCCAAGGATGCAAAGCAATTTAAAGCTTCAGTTAGGGGCTAATGTTTCACTTCTTCTAGGGGCTGGATGTATGTCCTTCTTGGCCATATGGGCTTAATCTTAATCTTAATTTTAATCAATATACAAACATCATCCATCATATAATTAGTAATTAAATTCCTTAATTTTCTTCTTTAATATTAATATAATTACACCATTTTAATTAATTAACATCCTACATCACTTGGCTAGCTACCTGCAATATCCTCCTCCTTTGTAAATTTTCTTGGTTAACTAATGCAAAACTTAATTGTTAAAAGCCACCTCACTTTGAATCACCCAATCATTAGTTCTATATATATATATATATATATATATGTGTGTGTCCATGACAGCAAATGGTGAAATTAATAAAAAAAAGCCTCTAGGTGAGGGTTGGATTACTATTTACTACATGCCATGTCTACACCATGTGAAATCTTGATTTGTTTGTGCATGCCTTTAATAAACAAAACCTACAATTAATGAAAATAAACAAGCAATTAATGGGTGGAGGTAACATTTGGTGCCAATGTAGGTCTGTAGTTTCTTCAACTAACTAATACTGTCCGTCCAAGTTAATTAATGAAGTGGACGACATGGAATCAACTTATAACAAGCTAATAGGCATTACATACATTATCCTACTTTTGAGTAAATGGGGATCCTGGAAAGAAAAAAAATATTCTGTCAAAAGAGCTTCCAACTCAACATGATCATCATGTATAAAAGGTTGCATTGCAAATATGAAGCATTAATTAGAATCAGTAAGTGCTGGTGAAATATATATATATATATATATAGTTGGTCAAGATGTCATGTTTTTTGAACTTCAAGTGGGATGTATTTAATTCGAAGTTAATTACGGATTTTGTATTGATAACAAGTTACATATATATAAGGACGTACATGAAATATCAAATAGTTTATAATTATGCACAGAAGAGAAAAATATTGGTCCATACTTTGTGCCAAACTGCCAATAAATGAAAATTACCTTGGTACGAAATTAAGTATTTTCTTTTTGAGTAATTATATATGGCAAGTATAAAAAGAAAAAGGATGCAAAATGGGAGTTTGATTACAACTTTGCAAAAGCAAAACGGAATGTCAAAGGTTATAAACAAATTAATTAACCAAGGAGCAACTACAACTTAATTTACTATTTCTTTATTGATTCCCTTCTTCTTCCTCTTAATTTTCTGCCGCTAATTAATATATACTATTCTTTATGATCATCAACTAACAATTAAGTCAAAGTGTGGAATTTGTACAAGTTAACCGTACATGAACACAAGCACAATAGTAACCCCCACTTTACAAAACCAATGTATGTATTAGTATTACCATGAGAAAAAGGTTTATTGTTCAGAAATGACAACCACAAATGATTAATTCATTGTCGATTGATTTAAGATGCATTTTTTATGAGGCTATATATCAAACCCTTGCAAGAAAGAGAATTAATGTATTAAAAAAACACACATATATAAGGATGGGTTCAAATGAAAACTCAAATTTGGTTGTTAACGTAAGAATAAATGAGAGCGCGACACGTGTCATATTCGGACTGATAATAAAGAAAATATTCAGACCGAATAATACTATTATTCAATCTGAATGTACTATTATTTAGACTGAGTCTGAATAATACAAATTCAGACATGTATCGTGCTCTCATTTGTTCTCACGTTCACAACCAAATTTGAGTTCATATTTTAACTTACTATATATATATATATAAGAGAGAGATCATACGATAATCACCCATCTTTAAAATAACAAAGAAACAATTTATGGACTACATATTATGTGGGACTCACATCATATATGATCCACAAGTGTCCCTTTGTTCTTTTAGAAATACAAAGTTCTCATTTGAACATTTCCCATCTCTCTCTTTCTCTCTCTCTCTATATATATATATATATATATATATATATAGAGGGGAGGGGTCATACGAGAACCACCCATTTTTAAAGGAATGAAGGAACATTTTGTGGACCACATATGATGTGGGTCCCACATAATATTAAATCATTTCTGATTTAATATTAAATCATATTAAATCAGAAATGGTTTAATATTATGTGGGACCCACATCATATGTGGTCCACAAGGTGTTCATTTATTCCTTTAAATTTACAAAGTTCTCATTTGAACCTTCCTCTATATATATATATATATATATATAGGGTTAGGTTCAAATGTGAACTCAATTTTGGCTGTGAACGTGAGGATGAATCTCGGCCACACATCTTCGGTTATGGTGGACGCGATCACGGAGGATTGACACGATTCATGGAAGGGTGGAGATTATTAAAGGAGGGGAACCATGTCAAAGCCGCATTTATTGACCGGATAAGTGGCTGAGATTCGTCCTCACGTTCACAACCAAAAATGAGTTCACATTTGAACTTTCCTATATATATATATATATATATATATATAAAGAGTTTGGATTTTCTTTTAAAACCACAAATGACTAATACATAATACAAGTAACTTTTCATTTATATGAGGCGAAGTGTAAGGACCAAATATGTTACTTTTAAAGAAAAAAAATGTTTCTTGTGTTGGAACGGAAAGCCTAAAGACTGAGAGAAGAAACCAGTGCCCAAAGCTTAAAGCTTAAAGCTTAATTGGATGTTGCTCTCAAGCCGGCTAACCAGGTGTCTGGCTCTTCCAACGTCGACCACCACCACCACCACCACCCTTCAGGATATCGCTTCAAACCAACCCAATGGTAATCTCTCTGCCTCCCTCCACCTCTCTTTAGTGTGTATGTATCTATATATATATATATGCACTCAATACAGAGTATGTATGTATGTATGTATGTATGTATTATGCTAATTCCAGATGAGGAACTTTGTGTCGTTTCTTTTGAGATTTCCAATCATTTAAAGATTATATATAATACTTGGGTGTTTAAGGGGGGATGGGGGTTCTTGAATTTCTTTTTCTTTTTTCCACAACAACTTGGGGGATAACTGATTTTACTATGGGAATGGGGAATGCAACCTAATTCGCTACGCTAGTGTCTTCTTTTCTAACTCCTATCATGTTTTAACATTCTGCTGCTTCCTTGTTTTCGACACCTTATGTGTTGCTTAGCAAATCAATCAGTTGAAACTAGTAATTCCTTGGTCCATATATGTGTTATCCTGCAATGTGCCGCCATTCCATTGATATGTTTAAATTACTTTATTTTTTGGTTGCTTCTTGTATTGATGTTTATCTTGGGCAAAGAAATTGGGTTCACACTTGATACAGTTACAATATGCACATGATTCTATCTTTCACTCTTTTCTATTCCTTAGCAAGTTCATCAAGTCTGGGATTATTTTGAGCATGGATATTTCTTTCTGACATTTCATATATAGCATGTTGTTGTATAAAGTATATGTGTAAATAATAACATACTTTTTCAGGTGTTGCAAAGGTTATCCTAAAGAGAGGGAAAACACAGCTGTTTCGTGATGGAAGCCCAATGGTTTATAGTGGTGCAGTTGATAGAATCATTGGTAGACCACCCCCAAAAACAGGTGATGTTGTGCTGGTGGCTGACGGGACACAAACGCCAATTGGTTGGGGATTGTACAATTCTTTCTCTATGTTCTGTGTTAGGCTCATGCAGCTAGAGGAGGAAGTATCAGGGTATCTATTCAATTCTACAACACTGTTTAATTTGACATCATCATGTTACTTAAAATTTTTGGCTTTGAATTGTATGGTGCAGAGATCCTTCTTGTGCATTGAATGTTGAGAAGCTTCTTGAAACAAGAATAGATGCAGCAATCAAATTACGTAACAACCTGGGGATCCCTTCTGCCAATACCAATGCATATCGTCTTGTAAATAGTGAAGGAGATAGGTATTATGTTTTCTTTTCGTCAATTCATGTGCATATTATATTTTCAACTGTCCTACTCCTATCCTATGCCCTTGACAATGAGGTGGAAACAAAATCACATTTAGAATAGGAAACTTGATGTTGGTGATTTTAGTGTCATCAATCATCTTAGGTAATAAGGCAAAAATAATGTGAGTTAGGAGATGCAGAATGCACACTCACAAATGTTGCCTCTATCACCTTAGATCAGGGTTTTTGGGATTTTTGAAGAGGTTTACTTAGGAAATTCCAAGTTTCGGGACGTTCTCGATGAATTTCAGAAGGCTGAAAACCTTCTTGATTAGTTCTGAAACTTGGTGATAACTTTCCTAAGGTATGGATCATAAGTATTTGGACTCAAGAGCTTCTGAATTCGGTTCTTCTGAGTCAAGGTGCAACTGTTATGTAATCTTATCTGTTAGCAGTTGTAACTGCCACACCGCCCATAATCATCTATCTCTCTTATAAATACATAAACGGTTCATCGGGTGGATATAAATACTCGAGTTTATGCCTTAAAACGAGAGGAAGTTTTCTGGATTATCCTAGTACTAATTTCATGCAACCTAAGGCATTATAAGGGTTGAAATATACCATTTGGAAGGGGCTTTCCGTACACAATCCAGGAAATTTCCAAGTGATTACAACACCCAGATTCCCCAATACTTGATTTGATTTTTTCATTTCCTTATCCCAAAGAAAAACAAGGGAAAAAAGTCCACACAGCAGTGTATGTTGGTTTCAAATTAATAGCTGAGAAACCTTCAAGTTCCTTGATATTTTACTATCTGTTGTGCATAAGCTCTTTGCAGTCACGTCGATCATTTCAATGATTTACACATATTTTTTTTACAGACTGTCAGGCCTTATAATTGATGTCTTTGGCGATTTAGCTGTGATAGCCTCCTCAGCTGCATGGGTTGAGAAGCACAAGCAGCATATTAAGAAGTGTATTAGTGGTTTCAATGTGGTCAAGAGTATAATCTGGAGGTCATCAACCGAGATATTGAAAGAAGAAGGGTTAGATTTGGCTGATCTTGATCAAGATGACTTATCTGAATCTCCTGAAAGGGTCAAGGTAAAAGTTTCATCTTTCAACTAGTTCCTAAATCCATATGCATATCTAGTGTCTAATCAGGTTTCATGGATGGATTTTCTTAAGCAACAGGCAAGCATTAAAATACTGATTTGGCCAACAAGTCATATGAGCCCATGAACTGATGATGATGATGATGATGGTCTTTCTTCTCCTTATCCTCTATTTCCCTATTATACAAGGTTTAGCCTTTGCTGCTTAAGAGACTGGCACTAGAAACATGCTTAAAAAATTGATGAGCTAATTTCATGCTCATATTGGTGGAAACACTTTACCAGTAAAATCAATTATTTATTTATCAAATAAATATTATAGAATATGTCAATTATATATATGTTAAAATATTCTTAGCATGTGTTTGGTTTTGTTTGATTGTGTTAAATATATCTATTGTTGTAACAATAGGAAACAGGAGTTTTAGTATTTCAAGAGCACTTTATGTTGCTTCATGTCAGGTTGTGGAGAATGGGATATCCTATATGATTTCATTGGATGGACAAAAGACGGGATTCTACGCTGATCAACGGGAAAACCGACAATTCATATCGAGCATCTCGGATGGTCAAAAAGTACTCGACATGTGCTGCTATACTGGTGGCTTTGCACTAAACGCTGCACGTGGTCATGCTTTGAATGTCACTGGTATCTACCACTTGTGTATTTTGATCATGTGCTTGTATCATATTGTTTCGTTTTTTATTCTTGAGGTTATTTTGTGTGAATCCATGTTGGGTTAGATTTTAATATTTGTAACTATTGGGCCTGCCATTTCAATCATTATACTTGAAGCATCACAAAAATATGATGAAGTGATTGGCTATAATTATACATAAGCCAAAGAGCAAATTAACTTGATATGTTAAAAACTCCCCACCTCATTGCAATTTTCATGCACTCATCTTTAATGTTGATTGATTCACAGGTGTTGATACATCATCTCCTGCCTTAGAACTAGCCAACCATAATATTCTTCTTAACGACCTGGATCCAGGGAAGATATCATTCCTGAGGCAAGATGCAACTGCTTTCATGAAGAATGCTGTTTCTCGAAATGAAGTATGGGACATAGTCATCATGGATCCCCCAAAGTTGGCACCTCGAAGGAAGGTATTTGACTCCATCAACTTAGAATTGGAGAACAAGTGCTTTCTTCTCTAACCCCGCCTTTAACAAGAGTAAATGGAATATTAACTTCATAAAAGTTATACCCTTGGTCTCGTTGTTCTTTCAAGTCATTGCTATTATTCTCTAAGTATGTTACTATTATATCATCATCATCATTTAATACCAATGCCATCTTATCAAGTTACATTGTTTAGTGAGCGTACAACAAACTAATTTCCATTGCTTTTAACAAGATGTAGAACATGGTTGCGTTTTCTTTCTAATTGTTTTTTATGCAAGGATTTACTTGAATATGATTGCAAAGTAATATTACAAGGAAAGGTCCATTTTAGATATAGAAAATTTGCAAGAAAATGCTTCTCTTTATTGGATGGGGGTTGAAAAATATGCTTGCTTGTTTTCTTGATGTTTGTTAAGTATTTGCTATACTGGAGAGAAGAATAGCAGTGGATGTAAGTATGTTTTGACATATCTATAACAATGGTATTGATCCAGGTTCTACAAAGTGCAAGTGGGATGTATAGGAATTTAAACTCACTGGCCATGCGGTTAACAAAACCGGGTGGATTTCTGATGACTTGCTCGTGTTCAGGAGCTATGACACAAAGTGGGCAGTTCTTGCCTCTTCTTCAGGCTAGTCTCCCCTTGTATTTGTGTTTTCAAGCAATGACAGTTACTTGTTATCATCTTTATGCATAGCCACTTGTCAGATTATGTTTTTACTGATAGTGGAGTGGGTATTATTTGATATGAAGATAACAAAGTATGTTTTTATTCATGTTTGTAGGCTGCTGCATCAATGGCTGGTAGGAAGATAACAGTGTTACGCCAGAGCGGTGCCGCCTGTGACCATCCTATTGACCCATCTTATCCAGAAGGAGCCTACCTTTCCAACATTTTCTTGAGAGTAGTTTGAACATGGATCAGCTTCCACTAACGCTCTGGATCGCAACAAAAGAATCTTACGCACACAAAAGGAACCAGAATAGAAAGATGGATTTTTTTTGTTGTTGTGGGGGGGAAGGGATTTGCGCTATGATTATGTATTTTTGGAAATTGACTCAGTTTGGTATGAGAATGAAAATGCATTCATTTGCCAGTGTTTACAAATGGCATATATGATATATATATATATATATATATATATATATATATCCATACATACCAACTACCAAGTGATTTCATATCAACTTATTAAAACTGATTTGACCAACTTTGTTGTTACTCATTAACATACATGTGGATGGTGGTTGACAAATTCTTCAGTTTAACAACTATGTGACATATCATCTTCTATCAAGTTATGATGACAATTGACACAGACAGAAGATGACGGCAAACGAGTTTTGTAAAAGAAGACAAAACAATTCAAGCCATGGAAGTAAGAATTTCATGTCACAAGATGGCATTTGCAACTTCCTATTTTCCAACACAACACAATACAGTAACTTTTGCTACTTTCTTCTCAAGTTGCTATTTCAAAGAATCAATGTCAAAAGAAACAGATGTTAGAATACATTACATACGACATATGTTCTTTTGCATCAATCAATGACCACCTGGATTACGATTCCAAGACAAATAAGATGGATCTCCAAGACGCCTGCAGCAGAGGATGACAACATATCAATTAATCATTTCTTTCTGAAACGGAAAGTGTAGCATGAAAAAAGAAACAAATCATGCCATGACACCACTTGTTTCATTTTCATGCATGCTTTAGTTGGGGCTATCATTACGTAAAATAGCCATCTAATCTATATTTTACTTATGCTATATTAAGGGAAAACATGGAACCCTATGATGATCCACCTTGTGCCAATCCCATATTATGATATTCAAGATTTATACTTGAATACTTTTGGTTTGCTACTTGTTTCATAAAATATGACCAGAATTCGCTATTTATCTTGGGGGATTTGAGTTGTAAAATCACCATGAGGTCTATTCCACATTTTTCAACATTATTAACAGTCATAATTGATATAACCAGAATGAACAGAGGCAGATTCCATGAAGAAAAAAAAAACAGCATGGTAATAACAGTGAACAAGAGAGACAGGAGTGGAAAAATCACCTTGGCTTAACCAGATATATAACGGTGAAAGTCATAGCTAGTAAGAAGCACAAGCCACCAACAGCAAGATACGCAATGCCAATGAAGTTGTTCTTTCCACCAAGCCAGCTGGTGGTAGAGAGCACAAGTTTCTTTTTGCCATTGAAACTGTAGGTGTTGTAGTTGTTCTGCATTATCACATTTATTACATCACCTGCCTCAAGATCCACCTCTATTCTCCCATACAACTTCCTAAAGGTTGGAAGAGCTGCAGTCCGCATCCATACAATCAGGTCTTCCTGCTCACTTAACTACAGATAAACTTGTTGTCAGCTAGCTACTCATATTGATTTTCAAGAATGATGAGAAAATCTATACAATAATATTTATTTCAGGGTCAGGCTAGAAAAATTAAACCATATACGTGTGACGATCTTGTCTTAATTTTTTTTAGACCAACCAGGGTTCATTGATGGCTAACCAAAAGTAACATGACAATTTCCAAACTAGGCAGAAGAAATATATGGGAATCATCAAACTAATTGAACCTAATTTGAGACGAGAAATAAAGTAATTAATAATATTAATAGTTAAGAGGCTTGCTTACTGGTATGGATTGATTGAGATGTGCACCACCAATTAGAGTTCCATTTTGGAAATTTTTAGGGAAGACATCTTTGGCAAACTTATGATCCCTGTCGCTTTTCCATGATATACCGGTCTTGTTTACAGGCAATTGCTGATTGTTATTAGTGAAGAAGCTATAGGTATCATTGAACATACTCCAGGCTACAAGGCCACAAGGCACTATTGACGTTCCATTTACATTATTATCTTCAGGCTTACAGGAACCTGTGTCATTCTCATGACTTTGGCTCCTCAATTGCTGATCACTTCTGCTCTTAACGTATCTGCAAATTAAGTCTCCAAGGGAAGAAATACTATTTAGAATATTAACATAAATTATCAGCTACCTCCTAAAACATAGACAATTGTTGAAGGATTAAACTTTTATTGACCATGATATAAGCCTACAACAACTATGTAATGAGAGTCATGCTACATAAACATGTGTAATAGGTGTTTGAAACCAAAGGAGTTGCTGTTGTCATCGCATTATAGACAGCAGTGGTAATTATGTACCTTCGATGGTTCTGATAAAAGTTGTCAAGCTGATAATAGACATAAATAGGCTGCTTCATATGCTTTGGCACCTACATTTATAAAGATTATTATGTTACCACAATACAACACAAATCGATTTGAAATGAGTTTGGGCTTCCTCAACAATCAAAGAAATGTATGTCTTACAGTGAGGGTTCTATTGCAGGTTTTATCCGCATGTGATTGTATATATCGGACCTTGTCCCTTGTTGAGCCCGATGGTGCGCAATCAGCGTCATAACGATCAACAATTTCAACTACCTATTTCATTTCAACACAAGAAAAAGATTACTAAGAGCAAGAAAGAAACAACAAACGAAATGTTGATTACATCGCGGGAAGCAAAGAGGGATGCAAGTCCAATTGGTACGAAAACGATGGTCACAAGCAAGAATGCTGAAATCACCTGCAGTAGAAAATTAAAATTAAAAGTTATTCAAAGCTTTTTAAATAAATGCTAGAAAGAAGAAAAAGATACGCACCCATCTTGGAGTAAGAATGGGTTTACACGCTGGGAGTTCCTGCTGCGTAAACCTAGAATCTAAAAAATCGGAAATTGAAAAACAAAAACAAAAATAATCCTTTTAAGAGTATATAATCAATCGTTAATCAATCAATCAATCAATCAATCAAACAGGCATCTGGGTGAAGATTTACACTTGGGTCTCTTGGAATTTCTCCTAGGAACAGACGATTCCAGGGAATCAGCAGCAGAAGTAGAATTCATGGGAGGCGTTGCATTCATGAGAAGAAAAACCAACTGAAAACAAGATGAAGATGAAGGAGAAACAAGGAGAGGAGAGGAGGATTGGATTATAATAATAATAATAATAATTTGGAGGAAACAAGGAAGGGAAAGGAGGGAGGAAGGAAGGAAGGAAAAGGGTTACTTTTTATCTACTCTTCTTTGACCTTGAAGATAACAAGTCTAAGTCTGTGTCTGTGTCTGTGTAGGCCGGCATCTCCCTCTCTTTCTAAATTCTATTTCTAGAACAAACAAAGGATGAATCAACTCACTCCATTACTATGACTTGCACTAAAAAATTTGTTTCATCATATCTTGTAAATTCTTCTCTTCTCTTCTCTTCTCTTCTTCTTTTATATATATATATATATATATATATATATAATATAAGAGACACCAATTACAAATACATCACTTTCTTTTAATACATGTTTTCAAATAAATACAAGTTTTTCACTTTTTATTTATTTGTTTGTTTGATTATTTTAAGATCCATTTGGTTGGATCGGATAAACGCATTTCAAACTTAATATCGTCGTATATATGATTTATGATTGTCGAATTCTATTATCCATAATAATTAGTTGATTATTCTTTTTTTTGTAAAATAAAGATGATAATGTGATCTTAGAAAGTTTGATATTCTAGTATTAAATTTTTAGGAAACACTTTATATTATCGTTAGAATTATATTGAAATATATTCCATGGTATATTTGTTATATTCTTTCGTGAGATCAAGTTTATGTCAACTCCTCAAGTATAAATAAATGATGAAGTCTACTGATCGAGATGTGGAATTTGAGATATTGAAATTAGACAGCATGCATTACGTATTTACGTTTAGCATTATATTAGCTTACCATATGTAATTTTGGTATTATAAATGTACATTGGAACGCTAATTAAATTTGACATCCAATTGACAGAACACTATAATTCAAGAGGAAGGCTTAATACTCTATCCGACGATAGGTGAGAGGAACGTTACAACATGCAAAGGTTCTCATAGGTGTTATTAATATGCCCCAACGTCCATTATTAGATAATTGTGAGTATTCAGTTCCGATTAATAAAAAGATAGTCAAATGTTATATTTATTATGATTATGTGTTTTATTTAAATATAACGATAACCTTAAAGATAATATATTCTAAATATCCAATAGTCTAACATTACTTAAAGTTGAAGTACTATGATAATGGCTACTATATGTAAGAATTTATATGGAGATATTCATGTATATGTATAAAATGAGAATATTGTGTACATGACATGATTTGCTATAAGAACAATGCATGAAATGTAACATGAGTTCATAAGTATTTATGATATGGTCATAGCATATGAACATATCCCTTGGTCCTACGTGTTGTATTAGAACACGAGACATGGTTTGTGTCATTCAACCCTATCTCTATGTCATTCTAGTAAGTTAATGATTGACTTGAATCTATTAATTCTTGATTTTGTAATATTTATGTGTTGTTAGATATCGCTTTCGGTTTATATTTTATAAATATGAATTATAATTATTGCCAACATGAAATAGTTGGGTTGGATCGCATTTGAATAAGAAGAATAAATTTTTTAATTGCTAGAATCACTATTTATTTAATTAGTTATAGTTTAGTTGGATTAAATTATGATTATTTAAATAGATGAATGGGAGATATATCGTTTACAATCATCATAATTTAATTAGATTAAAACATGATTATTTGAAAGAAAATTATGGAAGAGATACGTTCCACATACCATGTATGGAAGAGTTTTCAATGGAAAATCTCGTACTATACAAGGATGTCAAATAATTAATTGTCAAATGTAAACTTTTGATCTTAAACTAAAATAGGGGTATATATTCAATCCATAAGATGAAATGTTTATATTTCCTTTAATTTCCGCTCTACTTATATATTGTGGGGATGTATTTATTGGAAATGAAATGCCTAGGACCAATCTTTTTGGGTTTAGTTCAATCAATCAAATAGTGACACAAAAGCCTCGTGTTAGTAGGCTTGGTCCATAGCCCAAAATAAAGACATAATCGGTCCATACATAGTCCAAAATCAAGGCCTAATCTTTTTCTTAAATAAATATCCCATCTATTTGTTTTTTGGTGGCCACTGCTACCATCGGTTTGGAATGTGGGAGGAGCTTTTATATTTATATATATATATATAGGAAGATTCAAATGAGAACTTTGTATTTTTAAAGGAACAAAGCGACTATTATGGATCACATATGATGTGGGTCTCACATAATATTAAATCATTTATGATTTAATATTATGTGGGACCCACATCATATGTGGTCCCAAATAAGTTTCTTTGTTCCTTTAAATTGGTAGTGTTCTCATATGATCCCTCCCCTATATATATATATATATAGAGGAAAGTTCAAATGTGAATCTATCTTTGGCTGTGAACCTAAGGACAGATCTCAGCCCTTGATCTGAGCCGAATTGAAGCAGCTCTTTAAATGTGGCTTGAGGGGTAAATTAGGCAAATTTATCACTCCCGCTTAATTCTCTCATCTTTTGTTAATCGAAATTTTCTCTGTAAATCAAACTCTCTCTGTAAATTGAATTCTTCTCTGTTAATCGTATTCATTGTTGTGAAGAACTTTAGTAATCGGATTTTCGATTTCTGAAACTAAATTGTTAATTTTGTTTTTTCAATGGAGCCTGCTTCTTCATCAGGAACAATGTTATGCTTATATTCAGACTGAATATAAACTACAATTATACAAACACATAATTTTAGCTTATATTCAGACTGAATATAAGCTACAATTATACAAACTCATAATTATAACTTATATTCAGACTGAATATAAACATGACATTGTGATATTAAAATGTTATGCTTATATTCAGACTGAATATAAGCTACAATTATACAAACGCATAATTTTAGCTTATATTCAGACTGAATATAAGCTACAGTTATACAAACACATAATTTTAGGTTATATTCAGACTGAATATAAGCTACAATTATACAAAGCCATAATTGTAGCTTATATTCAGACTGAATATAAACATGACATTGTGATACTACAATGTTATGCTTATATTCAGTCTGAATATAAGCTACAATTATACAAACACATAATTGTAGCTTATATTCAGTCTGAATATAAGCATAACATTTTATGCTTATATTCAGACTAAATATAAACTATAATTATACAAACACATAATTTTAGCTTATATTCAGACTGAATATAAACATGACATTGTGATACTAAAATGTTATGCTTATATTCAGACTGAATATAAGCTACAATTATACAAACACGTAATTTTAGCTTATATTCAGACTGAATATAAACTACAATTATACAAACTCATAATTGCAGCTTATATTCAGTCTGAATATAAGCATAACATTTTATGCTTATATTCAGACTGAATATAAGCTACAATTATACAAACACATAATTTTAGCTTATATTCAGACTGATAAGCTACAATCATACAAACCCATAATTTTAACTTATATTCAGACTGAATATAAGCTAAAATTATACTACCCATAATTTTAGCTTATATTCAGACTGAATATAAACATGACATTGTGATACTACAATGTTATGTTTATATTCAGACTGAATATAAGCTACAATTATACAAACACATAATTTTAGCTTATATTCAGTTTGAATATAAGCTACAATTATACAAACACATAATTTTAGCTTATATTCAGACTGAATATAAGCATAACATTTTATGCTTATATTCAGACTGAATATAAACTACAATTATACAAACACATAATTTTAGCTTATATTCAGACTGAATATAAGCTACAATTATACAAACTTATAATTGTAGCTTATATTCAGACTGAATACATACTACAACTATTCAAACACATAATTTTAGCTTATATTCAGACTGAATATAAGCTACAATTCTGTAGGAAATAAGTTGCTTAGTGACGACGACGATGAACTGATTTATGTCGAAATTGTTACTTGGTGACGACGACAATGAAGAGATTGATGGCGAAATCGTTGTTTGGGGACGACGAAGATGAAGGAATTGACGAACATGTTATATTTACAATGCTGCCCCTACGCGCTAATTATTGTTTAAGCCATGACTCGAGTTTTCCACTTATTTACAAAAATGCCACCGTGCGTTTTGTGTATTGATTTTTTGATCTGATTTTAAATGGATGGCTGAGATGCATCCTCATGTTCACAATCAAAGATAGGTTCACATTTGAACTCACTCATATATATATATATATATATTTATACTAGTGTGTTGCATCGTGCAATGCACGATGACGAGAAATTATTGTTACAAAATATATCTAAGTTAGATAAAACATAATTTATGGTTGTGACAGATTATCTATTCGAGATTTTCTTCGGTGCCTAAAATATCTTTTAAAAATATATGTATCGAGATAAGATAAAATGTAATTCCTCAATTAAGAGCATCTTCAAGAGCTATGCTAAAATAAAATAAAAAGATTTTAGCAATTTTGTTCCAATAGCTATGCTATCTTGTATGCTAAAATAGAAAAAAGAGAATATAGATGATAATATTTTCTAAATCTCTAAAACTTCTTGGGTAAGAGAGAGAAATAACATGTTATTCCTTCTCACCAATAGAAAACATTGAAATTAAGTGTTTAGGAGAGAGAAATTATATTTTATTAAGTATATTGAATAATTTAATAATATAGTTCATGATGGAATTGTTAAAATAGAGTAGCTATTGGAGTTGAATGTAATTTTTTTATAAATTCTTACTTTTGATACTCTATTTTGGAAAATTTATAACATAGTTATTGTCTTGTTGGAGATGCTCTAACAATCTCATCTCCTTATTTATGTTTGTTTTTTTTGTATATAAATAAAGTTATATAAAAATGAATATTTAAAAAAAAAAGTTTTTCGGCAAAAACAGGTCAAGTAAAAGAATACATTAAAACATCTCATCTATTTTTTCATATACTCACCTATTCTTCCGAATCTATCATAGATAACCAAATAAGACATCTCATTCACTTTTTATATATTAAGTATTAACATCTTCTTTCAAATCTATCGTTTTTTGCCTATGTGGGATAAACAAATAAGCATCTCATCCATCTTGTATATACTGACCTCTTTTTTCAAATCTATTGTTTTTTGGCCGTCATGGATAATCAAATTAGACATCTCATCACCTTTTACATACTCACTCATTCTTCCAAATTTATCTTTTTTCTATCGATAATATCACAATTCAAGAATTAAGAATACTTAAATCTTATTATGACTTGTAAGATAATAAAAGAAGGATCACAATTCAACATTTGATACTCTATATAACTTGATTGAAAAATGATTTGTATACATTTATCTATAAATATATTTACATATATAAATAGGTTTTTTTTAGAAAAATAAGAGCATCTCCAACAGCTTTTATATAAATTTTCTATAATAGAGATTTAAAAGGCAAAATCTCTAAAAACAATTTATTTCAACTCCAACAGCTTTTCTATTTTAGAGAAATCATCATTAATTATATTAATAAATATTACTTCTCTTTCCTACACATTTAGTTTCAACAATTTTGATTGGTTGCATGGTGTTTCTCTCTTCTACATATTTAGATTGAATAACTTTGATTGGTTGTATATTGTTTCTCTCTCCTATTTTAGAGATTTTAGAGATTTCTCCTTAATTCTCAAATATAGAAAACATTATAGCAATGCTGTTGGAGCATTTTAGAGAAGAAAAAATCATTTTTTTCTATTATAGCAATGCTATTGGAGATGCTCTAAGGGTTGGTCAAATATAATATTCATCCAACTAATCATTTAATTTATCAAGAGCCAAATCTTTTATAAGTACCTTTAATCTTTAAACTTACACTCTTATCAATGTGAGTTTTGAGAATACTCAAATCTCAATATCAAATCCAAATGTCCTTTTTTAATAATTTTTTCAATATAAATATCTTATTTTTAAAAAAACATAACAATTCTTATTTTGTAAGTTAAAAAATATTTTCTTATTATAGCATTGTATTTTAAGTTTTAAAAATATATTTTTAAAACTTAAAGTACAATGCTATATTCTCAAAAATATATTTTTTAAAACTTAAAGTACAATGCTATAATAAGAAAATATTTTTTAACTAAGAAAATAAGAATTGTTATGTCTTTTTACAAATAAGATATTTATATTGAAAAAATTATATCGACTTGTTTTAAAAAAAATGAATTGATATATATCATTCAATAAACATATTAAAGTAATTAAATTATTTCTAAAATATTCATTAAAATATAACAATATTAAAAAGATTTGTCAAACACATTTTATATCGTTAAATTTTTATAAAAAAATATAAAATAAGTATTTTCTGAATTAGAAAAACTAAATAACAGGTGTTATGTTTTCTTATAAATAAAATATTTATCTTGAAGAAAAATATCATATTTGTTAAAAAAAAATGTTACTCTAAATTATTTAATTTGTACAATTTAAAAAGAGTGTTTTTTAATAGAGCGACGACGTAAAATTACTAAAAATTTGAGAAAATTAAGAAAAAAAATAAACCGGGTAGAGTGAGAAAATTTTTAAAAAAAATTGCAAGAGATTTTTTTTATTAATGTCATGTAATCAAAATGATGTGTCATCCATGTCATCATATTTAAGTCATGTAAGCAAAGAAAAATGAGGGTTAGCTTGTTTAAAAGGTAACAAGTTACCTATTGCTATTTTGGATAAAATTTTCAAAGTACAATGTCTTAATAAAAATTAATTTGAAAGTACATTGTTGTAATAAATAAAACTGAAAGTACAATGCTATAATAAAGAAATTTATGAAAGTATGTTACTATTTTAACCCTATATATATAGTGATAATCCTTTAGAACTTTTTTAAGGAGTGGAAACTTGTAGAAACCAATATAAAAATAATTTTTCTTCATAATTTTTTTCATCAAATACAATGATTTAAGATATTGTTTCACAAATGTTATGATCATCAAATGTGATAATCTCTATATATTATGATTTAAGATATTGTTTCACATATGCTTGTGTTCATATAAAAAAAAACATTACATGTGAAAAAAAAAACGTTTTGTTTCACCCTGTGAATTTTGTTTTATATGTGATAGTGAATCATCGTTTTTTCCATAATAATTTTTTTTTCCATATTAACATAAACATATATGAAACAATATCTTAAATCAAAACATTTGATGAAAAAATAACTTTTATATTGGTTTCCACGAGGTTCTACACTTAAAAAGTTTTTAATGAAGAAGTCTCTCTTCTCTCTCTCTCTCTCTATATATATATATATATAACACGAAAAAAAGAAAACTGAAGAACACCCTAGAAACACTCCATTCGGACGGTTCACAAATGCATACAAGCGATTGAAACTGTTTTTTTTTCTATGTACCAATGCTTCTATAATTACATATGCATTAGTGTATATGCACAAATGTATGTTACAAATTACCAATATTCGTTTGTGCATACCGTCCAGATGAAGGGTTCCAGGATGTTCTTCAGTTTTATCATTTTTTTGCGTTTTCCCTTGAACCTGACCCTATATATATATATATATATATATATAGGGGCGAGTTCAAATGAAAACTCAAATTTGGTTGTAAAAGTGAGGACAAATGAGAGCGTGACACGTGTCATATTTACACTGAATAATCAAATAAATATTCAGACTGAATAAAACTGAATATAATATTTATTCAGTCTAAATAATGCTTATTCAATCAGAATAAGCATTATTCAGATTGAATAAATATTAAATTCAGTTTTATTCAATCTGCATAAATACTATATTCAGTTTTATTAAGTCTGAATATTTATTTGATTATTCAGTCTGAATAATTTACATTCAGACACGTATCACTCTCTTATTTATCCTCACGTTCACAACCAAATTTGAGTTCTCATTTGAACTCCCCCTCTCTCTCTCTCTCTATATATATATATTAATACTATATGTAGGGTCAATTAATAATATATATTATCATTCATCTACACGATATGCATATATGTACGTAAATAATTTGCCATGTATGCACATGT
The DNA here is from genome assembly GCA_036898165.1 of Silybum marianum. Lineage (NCBI taxonomy): Eukaryota > Viridiplantae > Streptophyta > Magnoliopsida > Asterales > Asteraceae > Silybum > Silybum marianum. Next base: position 72,576 of record CM072533.1, on the reverse strand, counting down.
GCATAATATGTACATGTACATAAAAACAATGAAACTCTTCAATTACTTGTGTATACATGTGTACGCTGTATCGATGAAGGGTTATTAGAGTGTTTATTGGTTTTTTTTTGTTTTTTTGAATTTCCTTTAATCTCAATCTCTCTCATTCGTGTGTGTGTATATATATATATATAATCAATTATCAATATAGAAAATTGAGCAAATATGAGTTAAATTAAATCCATGGTAAAAGATTTGTTTGGAGATAATTAGTTTTAACTTTTAATTAAGTTGAAAAGGTGTACAAATCTCAACTGTCCATCCATAAGTGGTATGTACGGTCCAACAGGACCAATAGAAAGTTGAGCATCGAATGGGAATATATTCATGGTGAAGATGAGAATAAATTCCATATATATAAAGCACACATTAAAGATGCTTCAAACTCAAGCAAGCAATCCTCCTACAACTCGTTCAATTTGATTTATAACACAAACATACTATATAAAATATTATTAATATTAATGAACTAAAGTTAAACCTTAGCTTTTTTCTTTATGATGCATTTGCTTTTGTGTAGTTAAATACCCACTAGATCTACTTACATATATTCTTCTCTAGAGTAAATAATACACCCCACAAATTTATTTATAATTTGTAGGTATAGAAATATACATAGAGACAGAGAGAAAATAAAGGTTAAAAATGTAAACTCAAATTTGGTTGCGAACATTAGAACGAAAGAGATCGTAACTCGTGTCACATTCAGTCTGAATAATGAAGGGCATTCAGAATAAATAATGAAGATGAAGTTCATACATTATTCAGACTGAATGTATTCAGTCTGAGTATTTCTCATTATTATTCAGACTGAATATGACATGTGTTGCACTCTCCTTTGTCCTCATGTTCACAACCAAATTTGAGTTCTCATTTGAACTCGCCCTATATATATGTGTGTGTGTGTGTGTGTGTGTGGATTTGGGATCACGTGAGACCACTTTATTACACTTGAAACCTTACAGCAGTATACTGTGAATTAGAAACAAAACAAAATCAAATATTTGTTAGACTAGATGAACGGCTTAGATTTGTTTGCAAAGTTTGTTTGAATTGTCAAGTTTGCAATTGAAACCTCTCATATATATATAGAAGAAAGTTCAAATGAGAACTCAAATTTGGTTGTGAACTTGAGGACAAATGAGAGTGTAACACATGTCATATTCAGACTGAATAATGAATGAAAAATATTCAGACTGAATAATACCACATTCAATCTGAATACAATATATTTTGTCTTAAATGTAGTATTATTCAGTCTGAATAACACTACAATCAATTTAAATATTTTCCTTCATTAGTCAGTCTGAATATAACACGTGTCGCACTAACGTGCTATCATTTGTTCTCATGTTCACAACCAAATTTGAGTTCTCATTTGAGTCTGCCCCTGTATATATATATATATATATATATGTATATATGTATATATGTATATATATACGTGTGTGTGTGTGCTGGTTCAAATACAAACCAGTTGAATGTTACAAACTATACAAACTCGTACAAATCAATATAAAAATAAATTTTTTCTTCATCGAATGATATGATTTAATATATTATTGCACCTATGTTTCTTTCACCTTGTGAAAAAATTACATGTGAAACTTTTACATTATGAAACAAAAAACATATGAAACTTTTTGATAAAAAATATATAAAAATTTTAAACTTATGAAAACAAATATATGTAAAACTTTTAAATTATAAAATAAACATATGTGTAACAATATCTTAAATCATATCATTTGATGAAAAAAAAGATCAAGAAGAAAATTTATTTTTATATTGATTTGAACCAGTTTGTATAGAGATGAAAGTTCAAATATAACCACACTACAAAAATATTGATTTTATAGGACGCCTAAAATAAAAAAGCGTCCTAAAAGAATACTTTATAGGACATTAATTTATAGGACCAAACCAAAAAGTGTCCTATCTAAAAGCGTTACAATAAGTTTATATGACGGTATTAGACGTCTTAACAAGTTTTTTACGACGCTTTTAAAATAAAATGTCATATTAGCTATTTTATAGGACACTTTTGAAAAGTGTCCTATAAAATATGGGTTTAAAGGACACTTTCAAAAGTGTCTTATAAAATATGGGTTTATAGGACACTTTTCAAAAATGTCCTATAAAATAATTAACATGACACTTTATTTTAAAAACGTCGTAAAAACTTGTTAAGACGTCTAAAACCGTCATATAAACTTATTGTAACACTTTTAGATATGACACTTTTTGATTTGGCCCTATAAATTAGTGTCCTATAAACTAATATTTTAGGACGGTTTTTCATTTTAGGCGTCCTATAAAATCACTTTTGTTGTAGTGGGCCAGTTGAAGGATACAAACTGGTTCAAATATATATATATATATATATATATAGAGAGAGAGAGAGAGAGGAAAGATCAAATGCGAGTTCAAATTTGGTTGTGAACGTGAGGACAAATGAGAGCGTGACATGTGTCTGAATGGTGATTATTTAGAGTGAATAATCAAAGAAATATTCAGAATGAATATAGTGTTTATTGTTTCACATGATTTTTCTCATCTAAAGCTAACATTTAATGTATTGATGAACATATATTCGTATCATAATGTGTTTGCTTCGTATGTGTGCGGTTCACAATGTGAAACCTTTTTACGTGTAACTTTTGTTTTAGGAACATGCTAAAAAGGTTCACAATGTGAAACTACATGTGAAAAGAACACATTGTGATACAAATATATGTTAATCAATATTCTAAATCCTAATCTTCGATGAAAAATAAATCATATGAAATATCACATGATGCATGAGTTCCAAAGGTTATCACAATTTCATGGGTTATCAAAATAAGACCACTATATATATATATATATATATATATATAGGGGAGAGATCATACGAGAATCACCCATCTTTAAGAGAACAAATGGACACCTTGTGGACCACATATGATGTGGGTCCCACACATTAAAAACTCATATATGATTCAATAGGACCCACCATTAAATCATATATGATTTTTTAATGTGGGACCCACATCATATGTGGTCCACAAAATTTCCCTTTGTTCTCTTAAAAATCAAAAGTTCTCGTTTGAACCTCTCCCTATATATATATATATATATATATATATATATAGAGAGAGAGAGAGAGAGAGAGAGGCTGTTTTATTTAGAAATTAGACGAACGGGTAGAAACTATTGAAACTTTGGCAAATCAATATAAAAAGTAATTTTTTTCATGATTTTTTTTCATCAAATGCTATGATTTAAGATATTATTTCACATATTTTTGTTTCATCTTGTGAAAAAATTACATGTGAAATTTTACACTATGAAACAAAAACATATGAAACTTTTCATAAAAAAATAAGTGAGAAACTTTCAACTTATGAAAAACAAATACACGTGAAACTTTTATATTATGAAACAAACGTATGTGCAATAATATCTTAAATCATAGTATTTGATGAAAAAAAATCATGAAAAAAATTATTTTTTATATTGATTTGACAAAGTTTCTATAGTTTATACCATTCGTCTAGTTTATACATGAACCAACATCTATATATATATATATATATATATATATATATATATATATATAGGGGGGTTTCTTTTGATAACCACAATTATTTTAAGAACTTGAGATCCTTTTTCACCCACTAATTAATATTAAATTAGGAAAATATTAATTTTGGTAATTTTTAATTAAAAAATATAATAAAAGACACTATGGGTAAATATTTATAAATCTTCTCTCTCCTCCCTCTTCTCTCTCCTCTCCTTCTTCGTCGCCAAACCGTTCGAACACATGCACCCAATTTTGTGAACACGATGTGTACAAACACACATTCGTCCCAACTCGTTCGATTTGCACCCCAATTTTTGTGAACACATAGTGCACTCCTCACATTTTGCATGTTGTGAACACAGTGTGCACAAAACACATATGTCCCAACACGTTCGACTACCACTCTAGTTTTTGTTAACACGTAGTGCACACCACACATTGTATACATTGTGCACAATTTTCAAATGGTGGTTATGTGGTGGGATGACAATGTGCACAACATGGTCACGAGAATACGATTCATGCACGAGTTATGGATTTGATGGTGGTGTAAACACTTTGGGAACAAAATAATTATAAACACCAACTGTAGTATAATTGAGATTGAGGAAATGGGTGATGAAATAAAACCCTAACCTAACATTAAACATCAAAAAACCTACCCTAAAATCAAAATCAAAAACTTTAACCTAAAATCAAAATAAAAAAACCCTAACAAAAACCAAAATCAAAATAAACCCTACTGTTTGTACAACAAACGATTCAACCAATGAAAACAAAAAAAGAAAACTTATAGAAGGGAGGAAGAGAAGAAGTTTGTCGCCTGTGGTGGTGGTTTCGATGTAGAAGAAATCGTCGTTGTAGTGTGGTTGTCGGATCTGTGGTCATTGAGATTATTAACAAAACTAGGGTTTTTAGTCAAAAGATCCATCGTATCCAAAATCCAATGCCTTCTTTATTGTTTAGTCTTGAATATCGTCATCATCAATATTGTCTTCTTTATTGAAGGGACACCTAAAAATCTTCATGCCTACATCTACAAGGTTTTTTGAAAACTAACATAATCAAAATTATCTTAAAAAGGACGAATTATTGCATAAAATCAGGAGAGAAAAAAAAGATAAGAATAAATAGCATTAAAATCAACTTATTTTTGGTTTGAATTTAATTGCATATTCTTCCATAAAATAATGCCACATATGTAGAAATTACAAGATAATTCTTTATTGAATAATTAAACTATTAAACAAATTAATAATAATATGTGGCTAATACTGATTCTCTAAGATCTCACAAAATTTGGAGTTCTCAAAAGATTAAACCCCTATATATATGTGTGTATATATATATATATATATTAAGGTGACTAAGATCGTGTGAGAAAGAGAGTTAATGTGACATGAATTGCGCCTTATAAAGTTTTTTTTTTCCGTTTATATCCATTATCTCAAGTTTTGGATCGAAAAAGGAGTTGATACAGTGAATCTTGGTGAACCTCATATCGGTGCATCTCATCCTAATGTGCATCCAATGGTGGAGGTCTCTTTATTACGCTTCTTATCTTAACTCTCTTTCTCACCGGAACCTAACCTTATATAGCTATTTGAGAAACGGTAAATATTTGAGAAGTAAAGAAGTGATCATAGCGCTTCATATGGCCAAGATCAATTTTTATTAGTGAAGATTTGCAGCATGGTAACAACTATCACTACAAAAAATTGACTTTCACCCATAAAATAATAACCAGGGAAATTTCGGTGGGTTATTACCACGGATCACCTAGAAAATACTAATGGTTCAGATAAAATCCGATGTTTTCAAGAAAATACAACTGATTACCCAGGAATTTCCTAGGTAATTTGCCACTGATTTGATTTACCAACCAACTATTTAGACACCAACTTTTTGTGACGGTTTTGTGACGGATAACCCTTTAGCGACAGATTTTCCAGGAAAATGTCTGTAGGTGAAAGCCTTCCATTTTAGTAGTGTATATGAATAATAAAGGGGTAGTTTCGTGGTTTTTACAAATAAGCAGCAAACAGTTTATATGTGAACTCGTGTGATTCATGTATGAAGTATATGTTCATATATGAACTACTTAACTGATTCGTATATATGAACCTGTGTGATTAGTTAAATAGTTCACATGTGAATCACACTTCATATGTGAATCATAATTAATCAAACGGGTTCACATATGAATTCGTTTGTCGTCTATTGTAAAATCTACGAAACGATCCGTTTATCTTTCTCAACCGTGCGACTGAGTTATCCCGTGCTTTACAGTCAAGTAAATGTTGTCCAGATGAAGGGTTAGATCAGTTCCCTCTTTCTTACATATTTAGCACTTCCCAAATGAATATTTTCTTAAATATATATATTAAAAACTAAAGAATACTTGTTCTCATGGATGGCTTGTCAAGCTTAATTACTTAACTAATATAGACTGATCGATTATATATGTTTGCAAGAATTGGTCCGATGAGAACTATCGTTTTCTTGATACCGTATATATAGATTTGAAACCTCTGTATATTCATTGAAAGATATATAATACTAGAGGGAGGTTCAGGGGAAAACATCCAAAAAAAACTGAAGAACGTTTTGGAGCCTTCCATCTGGACGGTATGTATCACTACTAGAAAATTGAGTATTTTCAACGGAAAATGTCGTTGAAAATTTTCTACGAATTTTAGAAGGATTATTGACAAAACATAAATTTTTCTACGAATTTTTCAACGAATTTCCGTTGAAAATCTCTCACAAAATGCATTTTCATCAAAAACTTTTTGACAGAGGCATTCCGTTGAAATTTTTTGGTTGAAAATGCATATATGTTTGTGAGAGATTTTCAACGGAAATTCGTTGAAAATTCGTAGAATATTTATGTTATGTCAATAATCCTCTAAAATTCGTAGAAAATTTTCAACGACATTTTTCGTTGAAAATACTCAATTTTCTAGTAGTGTATTAATTTGTGCATACAAACAATCAAAATTGCTTTTTTTGTATGCATTAGTGCATACGTACAAATGTTTGTTATAAATTATCAGTACGCATTGTCCGTATCGTTCAGATGGAGGTCTTCCAGAGTGTTATTCAGTTTTTTTTAGGTTTTCCTTAAACCTGACCCTATAATACTATTTTCTAATTAATCAAATAATCGTTAGGAGATGAATTAACTTCACAATGAATAACAAACATATCGAAGTTCAAATATATATAAGAGCATGCTATGTTTACGAAATACTTAGTTAAACATACGGGAATTAATATATTTATTTATTTGTTCTGAAAAACTAATTAATACTAAAATCAAAATGTATTAAGAAAATAAATAAAAATAGAAACAAACTAATACCTAAAATTCATTACCATGAAAAAAAAATTAAATTAATTAATTAATTTGTTACCCGTGCGCAAGAAGCCAGCGCTTAGAAAAGGTTACTGGACAAGGTTTGATAGGCCATGGTTATATTATATACTGTCTTTGAAGTATTTTGCTCAACTTATATATATTATGGGTTTAATTGTCGCCAATGATTGGTTTCATTAATGTCTGGTTGTTTTCATGCAGTGCTAGATTTATGAATGTATTTAAATTTTGATACGAGATAGGATACGTACGTTCAATTTGGATCTAGAAGAAAAAAGATTATAAAACAAAGAGAAAAGAATTAATAATGATGATAATAAGAAGAAAAAGAAGGAGAAGAAGAATGAGAATCTTCTTTTGATTGTGAAAGAAGAAAGCATTTATTCCAACCGGTTTGAGGCATCCATCCCATCCTTCTTTTCGAATTTAGATGCTTTAGATATTTTAACCTTAATTAATTACTTGGCTACAGCTAGTTAATTAATTAACTAGAGTACCTAGATGATAGCTTAGTATACAGTACTAATTAATTACTGCAGTGTATATATATATATATGTATATATTAATGCAGCAGTTGCTTGATCGATCTATCTTCTTCTTTTAGTTATATTTGTTACATGTATTAATTGATCATTTGAAAATTATGCATGTTAGGCTCCACCGCCCAATTAAAGTATGTTGATACAGAATTGAGAAAGTTGAATGACTATATATATTACATGTACGTATTCACAAAATCAAATCCAAGTAATTAATTAATTAATTCTAACATTAATGGGTATATATATATATATGATTAATTAATTTGATACTGGTAATTAAAATAATTAATTATGGAAGGTCACATGCATGCATGCATGGCAGCTGGACAATCTTGTATTCTACAAAAGCTCAGAATTAGATAGAAAGAAAGAAAGAAAAAAAGAAAAAAATGGAAGTGAAGAATTCCTCGATGTCTTCAAGAATTGAAGGAAGCTTTATTTAGTAGAAAGAGGTCCCCTCACCACCTTTAAATATGCATTCTCATCATGTCTTCAATTCGTCCTCAAAGTTAAGAGCCACATATCCTTAAAGTTACTTACAACTTCCATACTATATTGTTCTTTACTACTTTCTTTTCCATATACAACAAACTTGGTTTCCACTATTTTCTATCTACAAATTCTTCTTCTTCAATCCTTATCTACTTTTCATCTTTACTGTGTTGAACCACCTTGGAATTGGTGCACATATACTAATTTCCAAAATTCAAAAAATATATATACGACTTCAATTCGATCATCATCATCATCATCATCATCATCATCATCATCATATATATCATTAAAATCAGTCCATTATTTTTTTTTGAACAAGATTTATTAAGCAAACGGGACCTATAAATACCATAAATACTAATTCACTTAAGATGTAGCCTTCATCGTGGACATTAATGGCGAACCATTTCCAAAAGAGGGAAATAAATGATTATTTGTGAACACTAATTTAAAAAACCAAGGGACTAGCTAGCTAGTACTACATATTACTAGCTAGTAAAACCTTCAATTTCCTTTATGTAATGGCTACTCGTTAATTTGGTTACACTTAATTAGGATCACTCATACATTTTATGTTATATATGGCACGTCTTGAAAGAAAAGGGAATAGAGACTATATATCCCTACCCCAAAAACAATTTAAAAAACCTTAAGCAATCATAAATACAATCATGTTTTTCACTCCATTTTTAACCTCAAACCATTCATATAAATTTAGAGCGAATGCATATCCCTTCTTTTAATTATTACCGATGCCTATGCATTATATATATATATACATATAAAAGCTCAAGTTCACGTGAGAACCACCAAGAACTGTAAGAACCTATATATATGGTATTAAAATATATCCCATAAAAATACATACCTAGTATGTATATGACTTGATCCACATTCTCGCTGTACACACATCTATGAATGTTTTCAAATTTTTTATGGCTCTCATAACCGGTCCTGTATATATTTTGGGAGAAACATGACAGGTGGAACTTTAAGAATGGAGTTAATTAAATAGATGAAATATATATTTGGTTGATATATACAATTATGTATAATTTGATTCATCTAAACGGTACCTCTAAGGGGGCGTTTGGTTCGCAGAATTGAATTGGATGGAATGGAATCTGTCAAAGGAATTTGACTTTGAAGGAATTGGAATTGGAATGTTGTTAAGTTTGATCAGCTGTTTGGTTGGCAGAATTGAAATGAAATCTGTTGAAAGAATTGGAATCTGTCTGTTTGGTTCACAGAATGTAGCTTTGGAATTGGAATGAAATTCCAGTAAATGACTAAAATACCTTTTTTATTAAATTTAATTTTTAAACTAAAATTAGTTTAATAAAATAATTATTAATTACTTCAATTTTTTTAACACTAAAAATAATTTGAGCTTTTTTACAGCTAAAAACTGCATAAAACAGTTAAAAACTACATAAAACAGGCAAAAACTACAGAAACTGCTAAAACAACAAAAATCATAATTTTTTTACAGCAAAAATAGCTAAAAACTGCAGAAAAAAGCAAAAAACTACAGCAAGACAACATCTGTTAGGGCAAGACATATTTTAGTTGTTGCAGGAGACGATGGAGAACCTAACTGCTAGGGGTGAGGAAAAACCGAACCGAAACTGGAAAAAAAAACCGAGAAACCGAAAAGTCGAGAGCCGAAAACTTAAAACTAAAAAAAACCCCGAAATACAGAACCGAAATCCAAAACCCGAAAATTGAAAAAAAAAACCCGAAAAAATGAACCGAACTGAAATCGAAAAACCGAAAACCGAAAACCGAAAAAAAAACTCCGAAAAACCCGAACAGAAAATCCAAGTGAAAAGGTGCCGGCTTCTTTTTTTAGAGATTAGGGTTATAGTTCTTTTTTATGATGAGGGTATTTTAGGCATTAATAAAAAAACCAATTCAATTCCAATGAAATCCCATGGGTAAGGAATCTCAAGTTGCCCCATTTTGGAATTCTTAGGAATTTACCAAATTCCAATTCTTGAAAATAATGAACCAAACAAGGGAATTGGAATCTAGTCAAAGGAATTTAGATTCCAATTCCACCAGATTCCATTCCATTCCGGCGAACCAAACGCCCCCTAAGACTCGTTCTTTTAATAGATTACTAATAACTCTTTTAAGGATTTCAAGGATTGAATATGTATACCAAGAAAGAATAAGGATTCCAATATCTGGACCTCCTAAAACATATTTATTCAAATTTGCTTTTAGTTTTGAAATTCAAATTTAGTAAATCATAGATAAAAATATTGGTGCTTTTACTTTTCTATATCTTTCAAAAAAGATTCTACGATATTTATAAGTCTAACCTACTTATTTATTATCAGCTAATCTTTTGATGAGCAAAATGGTTTTTTGCTACATTGGTTTTGAAGTGATCAAAAACATATTCACATGAGACTTCAAGTTATAAACTCTATATATATTATTTATAAAAAAAAGGTAGTATAGTCCGGATCCTATGTAAATATAAATATTATATATTAATTAATTAGCTGGTGAAATAAATATGAAGACGCACAAAGATTCTCTCTTTTTATTCTTTAATTATTCCTTTTTTTTCCCTCTCTTTTCTTGGATGTGGTTAAAAAGCTTGCAATACAGTAATTGAGTTTGTAATTAATAAAACCAAGTTAGCTTCTTCTTGAGGCTAATTTATACAATCTACAGTTTTAATTAATAGAGGCGCAAAAAAGGGTTTTCCATCTTTAAAAGACGAACCCTATTCTTCTTCCCCTATTTGCATATCGCATTTGTTCTTCCTGAATCTCTTACACAGAGAGAGAGAGAGAGAGAGAGAGAGAGAGAGAGATTAAGAAAGAAAGAAAGAAAGAAATAAAGAATGTTCCATTCAAAGAAAGCAGCTGCCGCTTCGACGACTGCTATGAATTCACTTCATCATAATCATCACCATCATCATGAAAGGCCCAACATGTGTGGTAATAACCATAGTAGCCCTGGCGCTGGTACCATACAAGGGGACTCAGGCCTTGTGCTTACCACAGACCCCAAACCACGCCTCAGGTGGACAGTTGAGCTTCATGAGCGCTTTGTTGATGCTGTCGCTCAGCTTGGAGGACCTGACAGTACGTACTACCAACTTCTTCTCTTTAATTACTTTCAGATCATCCATCTTTATTTATACATGCTTTGATCATCATCTACTGTGTACGTATAACTAAAAGATTAAGATCTAGTCTGGATATATAATCGATTCTTGATTGATCGGTTGCATGTTATCTATATCTGTAAATTTTGTAGAGGCAACACCAAAGACAATCATGAGAGTCATGGGTGTAAAGGGTCTTACGCTTTACCATCTTAAGAGCCATCTTCAGGTATCTCAAGTTAATTCCTGCATTAATTAATTTTCATCTTTCTCTTCCTCTTCCTTTTCTCGATCGATTGGAAAAGAAAAACAGTCTATTTTCAATATATAATATATATATACATGGATGATATGATTAACCACTCTCTTAATTTCTTGATTCCAATTGGGGTTGTGAAATAGAAATTCAGGCTAGGAAAGCAACCTCACAAGGAATTTAATGATCATTCCATAAAAGACAGCGAAAGAGGTGAGTTATATTATTTGATATGCATATATAATTGCTAAAATAAATTAATGATATAGCTAGGTATGTACATGTTCTAATTGTATTAATTAATGGTATGCACGGCAGCTTCGGCATTAGAGCTTCAAAGGAGCAGTAGTGCATCCTCTTCTGGAATGATGGGCAGAAGTATGAATGAGTAAGTATTCTATCTATTTAAAATTCGTCCATTAAGTTTCATGATAACTAGCTTGTCCAACTTTTCTCTCTATATACACACACGTATAGTATTACTAATTTTCTTGATTGATTAATTTGGGGTAAGAGAATGATGCATGCATGCTTGTGGATTTGAAGGGTATTCTTGTTACTTGTTCATCATGTAGAACTTGTTGTCATATATTGTGCACAAACCAATTACTTACCTAGCTAGGTCTGTACATGCATGTAGATGCATCATGTATATATGTACACAATTACACATTTTGTGATCGTTAATTAATCTTACTGTGGATATTACTGGTGTGAGTAGGATGCAGATTGAGGTACAGAGAAGACTTCATGAACAATTAGAGGTACCTACGTTACTAACTAATTAATATTGCTTTACAACTTCTCCTTGCCTTTCTTCCTTTTTTTCTTTTCCTTGAAACTAATTAAATATATATATATATATATATATTGTGTGCATTAACTAGGAAATACTTAACTTTTTCTTTTTCACTTTTGGTGGCGGTGGTGTGGTTTGCAGGTACAACGACATCTGCAGTTAAGGATAGAGGCACAAGGAAAGTACATGCAGACAATACTGGAGAAAGCTTGTCAAACCCTAGCTGGAGATCAAAGCATGGCTGCTGCTGGTTACAATAATGGAAATAAGGTGGTTGGTGGTACTGCTAGTATGAATGTGAATATGAATATGAATATGAACATGAACATGAGCGCAAGCACTAGCAGTACGAGTCATCTTGAACAAGCAGCAGCAGCAGCAGGCCATAGAATGCTGCTTCCGGTTCCAGGTGATCATGTGCCATCGGCTATCAAAGACTTTGGGTCTCTCAACTTTCCATCCTTCCAAGACCTTAACCTTTATGGCACTTCGCCATCACCATCACCACCACCCGTAGCAGCAGCAGGTGGTGCTCTTGCTCATCACTAATTAATTTCTCATCATATATACTGTATACACACACCTTAATTATTTCTTTGTGCTTATCAGTCAAGTGGATGCATTGTGATGATCAATGCTAATTAAACCTACTAATTAAGGGATTAAAAAAACGAACTGAACTGTTATGTATATATCTACTTGATGAATATATAGCAAATCCCTCGTATGTAAAGGCAACAATATTATATGTTCTTTATTCTAGTGAAAATAAAAGTTATTATGAGAACAAAACCTTTATACATTCGTTCATCTTCAACTACCTTTAGTTACCTATTTTTAACATTATGATCGATATTTTAACAAGTTTATGCATGTAAAAGTTTGTGAAAGTGAAGATAAAGGTAGATGAATTGAAGCTAGTTGAGGATGATTGAAAATAGATGAACTTAGATGAAAAAAAATCAACTCATTCAAAAAGGAGTAAAAGTGTTCCATATATAATTGTTATTCTCACAAGCCTATATATATACCTGTCAAGAATTAAAAGTGCTTGTCATCTTCTTTTGCCAATGATCAATTTATTTATATATATATATATATATATATATAGTTGGCATGCAGATGAAATAAGTTTTAATTCATATGAGTTTGAATATAGCACAGGTTCTGCCGTGGGCCGAAAGAGCCCCTTAATCTGGTCAGATGATGAGCTCCACCTCCAAGATGATCATCATCGACCACCTGAGCATCATCATCACATTGGGGTACTATCTAGCAACAGCTCTGAAGGAGGAGGAGATGGGTGCGATCTTGATTCGTCTACTGTTCCCAGCCATATTTATGAAACAAAGCCATTAACTTTATCAACTAGTCATCATCATCTTGGTTTAGATCATCAGAAGAAATTGGACAGAACGTCTCCAAGAAGACCACCATTGTCATCAAATAGTTCTATGGATAACATGAGGGCCACCCTCTCTACTAACAGTACTTCCAATATGTCTCCTCAAGGAAGAAGCTCTTCTTTCGGCTAGCTAGCTAGCTCATAATTAATTAATTATACATACATACATACATGATCAATATATACATACATACACATATGTTGTGTGTGTGTTATCATATCATCTTTTAAATTCAGACAGTTACATACATAAATTGCTAGTTATATATAGCTGCCCTTTATTATTTGTTTCAATATATTACACAACAGTTGGTCCGACCGATTAATTAATTAGTTGCTAATTTAATTAGCTAGTGTCACCTATTGTGAGAGCCAGAATAATGAAGGTGAAGAACTTGCTTCTGAAGTTGGGTATTTATTTATTTTCAGATACAGGCATGCATGCATGCTGTATCTTTTCCTAATTTAATTGATTGGTTACTTTTAACTTGCCCAATTCTGGAAATATTAATTACAATAATGTGTGTGTATATATATATATATATAGTTAATATAGCCTGCCTGTGTTCCTTAATTGGAAGCCATTTTTTTCTGCTCAAAAGATTTCTATGGGAAACTTGTATATATTTTTCTAATCACTTATATATATACATAAACATTTTTTTATTAAATTACATTTGCTTCCAAAATACATGCACCGAATTACTTTGTATATACTAATTAAAGATCAAAGTAAATAATGGAAAAGAAACTTCATTAATTTGAAGGATCTACTAGCATTTAGATCAACTAGAAATGTACTCGCGTAATAAAGCGAGATCCATCTTAATTTTAATGTTTTATTTTTTTTTGTCTCTATCGATGTTATAATACGATTTTATTTTTTATGTACTTTCTTTAATTCCTTTTTTTCAATTATAATCTAGTTTTAATAATGAAATAATATATTTTGGTTTAATAATATAATTTTTTTTAAATATAATAATTAACCATTTTGTTAGAGTTGAATGATTATCTTTATTATATGTTACATTTTTTATATTCAAAACTAGATGTTTATCTATATAGTTAGTTGTATAGTTAGTTACACGAATTCAAACATAAAGGTTTAATAAGTTGTATCAATGCATGTATAACTTGTATTCTTGAATTTTAAGTAATTATGCTTTAATCAATTGTACTTATTGCATAATAATATGTTTTTAAGAGTTTTTTGTCAAATACTTTATAATATAGTACAGATTAAATAACCAACCAGCGCCACCATCGGATGATGGAGAAAAGGTCGATCGACAACAATATGACAATTTAAAAAAAGTAATTTTTTTACCATACTATATGTAGCCATCAAAGTGAAAAAATTAAAAAAAAAATCAAGTACAAAAGTTATTAAATATTAGATTTTTGAAGTTTCAATTCCAGCATAAACTTTTCATAAAAGGTAAAAATCGTATATATCATATATAAATATTAACCGGCAAACTCAAAATTTGAACAAAATGACAACTTTGATATATGTAACTTGAAGTTGATATAAAATCAGTATCAATGCTACAACAAAGTTCGGTTTATAGAACGTCAAACAATGTCTAAGTATTTTAGTAGGCTGTTTTTAAGACTTGATTTCACTACAACAAAATTGGCTTTATAAGATACCTAAAAAAGAATTTTACAAAAATGGCCATTTTAAAACTTCAATTTACAAAAATAGTCATTGACTACGCCAAATGGTACTACGCCATGGCGTAGTCCATATTTTTCCCATTTTTTTGCAAAAAAAGTCCCTCTGCTACGCCAAATGGTACTACGCCATGGCGTAGTCGGTCTCTGAAGGGGCCGTTTTTGCCACTTTTCGAAACTTCAGAGATCGACTACGCCATGGCGTAGTACCATTTGGCGTAGCAGAGGGACTTTTTTGCAAAAAATGGGAAAAATATGGACTACCCCATGGCGTGGTGCCATTTGGCATAGTCAATGGCTATTTTTGTAAATTGAAGTTCTAAAATGGTCATTTTTGCAAAATTCTCTACCTAAAATTTCTTAGCGTCCTAATTAATAGAACTTAAATTTATAAGACCAAACTATAAATTAAGTCTCTTTTTTTAAAAGCGTTACGGTAAATCTATAAGATGTTTTAACATGCTTTTTCAAACGATTTTAAAATAAAATGTCATATTAGCTATTTTGTAGAAAACTTATTTTTTATAAGGCACTTGTGTTTATAGTATTTTTTTTCCCCAAATAGTATCGTATGGTACTTTTTTAAAATCGTCCTAAAAACTTGTTAAAATGCCTAAAAGTGTCCTATAAATAACTTATTTTTACACTTTTAGATAAGACTCTTTTTAGTTTTTGGTTCTATAAACTTAGGTCTTATAAAATATTTTATTATAACGCTTAAGGGTTGTTTGGTTGGTTTTCCATTAAGTCTCATATGGAAGTTGACTGTGTATAAATATGTCTCTATAGATTGGAAATGTTTTTGTTTATTGGGAGAGTTTTTCATAAATGGCAGAAACACATATTTTTTAATTGGAAGTGACAAGTTTAGAAAAATTTGGCTTTCTGTATAAAGCTCTCCTTTAAAAGCTTATTAAATATGTCAATTTCTATATGATTAAGCCATCATCAAACAGTCATGTATAGTTGGTTGAATAGGCTATGTGTCCTATTAAGTTGCTAACAAACAGACCCTTAGACATTTTAGACGTCCTATAAAAAATTGGTGTAGTATTCATGAATCATGCATGAAGTCGTCTTCATCATCAGGAAAATATTGCAGATCCATCTCTCGTGTCCTTTCCGACCGGTTCATCGATTCCAACTGCTTCATCGAAATACGATGTTTCATCATAGCATTCATTAGCATCATCCCTTGTTAACATCTTTGAACTCATTACCGCTGACGAGCCAACGATATCACTCACATATATTTGATTCATTGTATATGAATAACCCACGACTTCATCTCAACCAATTTTCATCTTCACATCCTTCATCTCCAGGATCTTTATATATCAAAGCCTTGGAACCCATTCCGTCCGACGACCAAACCATATCAATCAACATATATCTCATTCATTAAATATGATTTACTCATCGTATAATGTTTTTTAAGAATTTGCACAATAGTGAAATCTTCAAAATCTGTGACTTTGAAGATGAAGGCGATGATACAGTAAAGAGTATCCATATGAATTTTTAAATGATGAATATCCCTTAAAAATGGGAAACTGCACAAAATAAAAATAAAAAATAAAAAATGTTTTTATAAAAAAATTAGAAACTAATATATATGCCCTTCCGATTTTAGTTAGTTCATAAAAAAAATACAAATGCTTTATTGTGGTTGGTAGATAAGAGTTTGCAAAGTTTCCGTAAAATATAGGGTTTGCAAAGATTGGTTTGTATAGTTTGTAATATTTGGTTGATTTGTATTCGAAATTGCATATATATATATATATATATAGAGAGAGAGAGAGAGGGAGAGAGAGAGAGAGACATAAATGCAAGCATGTTATAAAATGGCATATCATGATTTTACGAATGGGTCATGTCGAAATTTTGGTAGAATTGTTTAGATAAAGGTTAGGGTTTTGCAAAATTATCGAGATTCTGTATGTGATGTAACATGTAACTAATCAACTTGAGAAAAAAATATCTGCTCATTAGAGTTTTAGTTCAAGAGAAAGATGATCCAACTTTGATTTTAGTGTACTGTATTAGAAATTTGTACAAGTACCACATCGAAGAGAAATTTCATAAATGGGAATTTCACTTAAAGACATGGAAACATGATCTCAATGTCATTGAAGTGTTTTTGGTTGTCTCTTTTACCCTCTCCGACCTGCGAACACATATATAATGTAATGAACCTGAAATATACATGCTCCTTTGTGTGTGTGTATATATATATATATATATATATGTGTGTATGTGTGAATGTCGTATGATATGTAGGTAATTGAGTATATATGCTCATGTTTTGTTTTTTATATATATCAAATTTGATTGCGAACATGAGGACAAATGAGAGCGCGATAAATAAAGGTGAATCCAATATTTTAATAGATTACATACTTGGCTCCTGTAGTTTTAATTAGAAAACAAAAAAATTATGAAATGACTAAAATACCCTCCAAATTAAACTATTCAACACATCTTTTTTAAGATGCTAAGGCAAAGGGATCAAAAGTGTTTGAAAATGTAAATCATAGGGACTTTTTCATTATTATTTTGGTTTAGGAAGTTATTTTGTGTAAACCATAGGAACCAATCATGTAATTTACTCTAATAATTTGCTTTTTTGGTCAAAGAATAAGTAAAATGATCAAAATGCGCTAATGTGCAGGTCACATGAGGGGCTTAACGAAAAGAAATCTGATGGAGTTACTCGGGGGATCCAAACCACAAACTTGTGTATACCACAAGGGTTTTTCTTGCAATAAAAATTTTGTAGGGACAAAAAACCATAAAAATAACAAACCACGGGGACCAAATTTGCAGTTTACTTATTAAAAAATAATACCTGAAATTTGAAAAAGAAAAAAAAAAGGATAAGTGGTGAGAAGCTAAAGTCGCCGCTCTTTCCCTCCCGACGCTCCGGCGCCGCCTCTCCATCTCCGTCTCCAGTCATCCATCCCCGCCTCTCTTCTCTCCCGCTCGTCGGTTCTCCAGGAGGTAAAGTCGCCGTTCTCCCCCCCCCCCCCCCGGAACGATCCGGCGCTGCCTCTCCATCTCCGTCTCCAGTCGTGGTCATTGCTCTCCAGTCATCCACCGCCTTCCTCCAACACTTGCTGTAGGTGTTGCAGTCTCTGCCGGCGCTTCCATCAGGTATGGAACTATTTGTTTTCTATATGGTGGGAACTCTTATGTATGAAACTCTAGTTTTATATGGGTAGAACTTTATGTATGAAACCGTCTGTTTTCTATATGGGTGGAATTCTATCTCTGTTTTCTTTATTGGTTAACTCTATGTATGAAACCCTTGCCCATTGGCTAAGGCAGTAAGGTGACCTTTATAATGATGCAATATGTGCTAAACATGTGATCTGCCCTTAGGAATAGAAGATCAGTTTTCATTGAAACTCAACAAACTTAAGGGTACGTTTGGTACGCAGAAAGGACCGAATGAGACAGGATTGGACAACTTTTCAGCATTTGGCAAGACTAAATATGACAGGGACAGGACAAGACTGGTTAAATGAACTGAAACACATGTTAAGAAGATGTCCGATAAGAATTAGCACTAATTCTAGTTGAACGAAGGGCTCAATTGGATCAATCACTAGCTCGAAAAACCATTACCGTATAATTCATCATAAACTGCATCTCGTCTGTATGAAGAAAAATCATCAAAATATTTAGAAAGTAACGACTCAAACAAAACAATGCAATTTGAAGCAAAATCCAATCAATAAACACATATGGTTCATAATGAAATTTTCAGACCATAAGAAACTAGTAGTAGTACATTAAACGAGGGAGCTTCAGATCATTGATGGCTACAGAAAGCAATAGGGAGATTCGGTTGCAGGAGGTGGGATTTGTGTTTGAAAAAGAGCCGAAATCAATCACGCACAGGGGTGAAATCACAGTGGTGGAGATAGGAGAGAAATCGATCACCATAAACGCAATCACAGTCAAAATCACGAACAGTGGTGAAATCGATTATCTCCGATTTCTGTAGTGGTGAAGGAGATAGGAGAGCAATCGATCACCCTTAGAGGAGAAAGTCGATCTCTGTAGACGTGAAGACATGATGGAGAAAGGGGATCGAAAGGAGTAGAAGTCCAGATGAGGAAGGCAAAGTCCATGTATGTGTGAAGCGTGAAGGAGAAAGGGTTTGGTTTAGGGGCATATTGGTACAAGGGGCGCTGTTCCATTTAGTTCCAGGGGTAGGAGTGGAACAATCGTGTTCCACTCTTGTTCTAGTTACTTCTTGTCTCGCCAAACATAAAACAAGTCTAGTCTGTCCTGTCCCACCTTGTCCACCCTATTAAACGTACCCTTAAGATACTAACTTGTAGTTTTCGGAGGGATAAACTTGTGGTTTTGTTTGAATAAAAAATGTTGCCACTTTAATTTTCTAGAAAAAAAAATATCTTTTTCCAAAAAATAATACAATATCTCTTTTATTCAAATGTATTATCTCTATTAACTTATGGATGTGTATGTATATCCGCTCCAGACTCTAATTAAGCTGGAAACATAATCTGAAAATCTATTAGGTGGCGTTTGTTTTTTAAGAGGTGCTGAAGTATGAAGTCTTATTTTAATATGATTAATAAGAGGTGGTGCTGAATCTGAAATCTGAACCAATAAGACTGTTTGTTTTTGTAAATAGATAAATGTCTAAATATGTTTAAATCGTCTTTTTTTCCCGGTAAAAAATTATAGTGTTCAATTTATAGATACATTTATACAATTTCATATATTTATTCCTCAATCATTACGAAATTTACATCTAAATTATATAATTAGCATTCATTTAAACGAAAATATGTCATTGTTGGTATTTAACACATTTAAAATCTTATTAAATACATCAATTAAGATAGGTGAGGATTGATTTGGTAGAGAAATGATCGATTAAGGTTAATCGATTGAGAAAGGTGGTTGCCGAGTAGCTAGAGAATAATAAGAGGCAAATAAGAGGTTGGTTTACCTCTTAACAGAAGAGAAAAATAAGACATAAGTGCCTCTGAAAAATTAGAAAAAACAAACGGTCTGAATGGTCCTACCTCTTAACGAATCGGACATAAAAGTGAACTCCTGCCACTTTTCATGGCATCAATTTGACTTTGAATTAGTGTGAAACATTAGAGCATCTCCAAGAGCTATGCTAAAATAGAGAAAAGTTAGATTTTAGCAACTTTTTTGCTTCAAGAGCTATGTCATCTTGTATGCTAAAATAGAAAAAAGATGAGAGAGAAGATAAAAATCTCCAAATTTGGAGATATATCTGAATCTCACTTTTTTTAGAAAGAGAAATAATATTTTAATTATTCCACCAATATAAAAATGTTAAGGATAGAGAAATTAAATATTTTATTAATATATTGATTATTTTAATAATATAATAAATACTACAATCTCTAAAATAGCATAGCTGTTGAAGTTAGAAGTAATTCATTTTAGAGATTTTGGCTTTTCTTATTCCATTTTAGAGAAAATATAACATAGCTGCTGTTAGATTCTTTGTGCTGTTAGCCTGTATTATTGATTGCTTTTCAGGTTCAACACAAGATCACCTGTTATTAGTCAGAAGAAAGAATAAGTGCAAAGTAAACATTGATTTTTTCCTCTCCTGGGGAAAGGCCCCTTTGGCAGCATCTTTTGGATCATGAGGACCGTAAGGGGATGTGGCTATGGCACTTCCATCTCATCCTACATTCCAATTGCTCGCCATCTTGTTCCTCAAGCATCGTATAACCATCACGGTTTATCATCACTCTCGCTCCCACTTTTTTGCGTCGCTGGTAGCTTTGAGCAGAATGGGTATAATGGTTTATGTCTCCACCCCCGTCCTCTATCTATTTCTTGGGTCGTTGGGGCAGGTAAACCTGAAAACATTATTTTAGCGCGGGCTACTAAGGGTGATAAATCGCGGCAGGGCCAGGAAGACTTTGGTGATTATGAACAGGCACAACCGCCAGAAGTTTTGAAGGAAGAAATTGCCCTTTTAGGAGGAAACACCAGCATAATCTCTGCTTGTTTTGTTGGTCTCCTCACTGGCGTCTGTGTTGTGCTCTTCAACAACGTGGTGTGCCCCAGTAAATCTTCTGATTTTGCATGAAAATTGTATAACATCTCACCATATTTTTTCTATCATGGATTCTCATGCCCATGATTCAAATAGCTATAAAAGTCAAATAGAATTTTGAACTAAATAAGCCTCAACTGCCTTACTATATGTCAGATTATATGCCCCAAAAAATGCATTTTTGCCACACTCAGGTCCTGTAATGTCGTAGACTTAGTTTTGCATAAGTTGGTGCAGCTACTATAATACTATTAATAAAACATATCTATCATGCATAGATCAATTGTGAACGGGTTAAAAAATTGGGCTAAGGCATGTACATGAAGGGTTTTTTTTAACAAAATTATACATAAGAAAACCGGACCAGTTGTTATTCAATTCAAACTTTTTGACACATAAGTAAATGACACCCTTGTTATGTTCTTATACATTGTTGATGAGCAAAAGTAAGTGAAGATGTAAAATCTTTGTTATGTTCTTTTGCTGATTAGGTGCACGAAATTCGTGATTTTTGCTGGGATGGAATTCCATCTCGAGGTGCCTCATGGTTGAGAGACTTGCCACATGAGAACATGTGTGAGCGTATAGTCCTGATACCGACTTGTGGAGGATTGGTTGTAAGCTTGTTGAACATGCTTCGAAGTGCTTTGGATGCTCCTAAAGAAGGAAATTCAGCAGATAGCTTAAAAGCTGTTCTGAAACCAATACTGAAGGCGGTAGCCGCTGCTGTAACACTTGGAACTGGGAATTCTCTCGGTCCTGAAGGTCCAAGTGTTGAGATTGGTGCATCAGTGGCTAAGGGAGTTGGTTCCTTGTTTGACAGAGATGCTCAAAGAAAGCTCTCTCTTAGAGCTGCAGGGTCAGCTGCTGGAATTTCATCTGGTTGATGCTTTTTCTGTTATCTATTTTGTTAAATCGTAAATGCATCGCATCATATAGCATACGTATTATTGAATCTTTGGGCATATTATAAGTTCTTTCAGGTTTTGAGTTGTCATGATCCTGATGGATGCCCTTCACCAAATTACAACTCCATGTTCACTTGCAAGACCTACAAATGAATTTCATATGCTCCACATTCAGTTTTGAAATTGGCTGATTAATATGTGTTTATAGTTGTAGTGATATTGATATGAGAGATCTTCATACCTAGAGGGTAAGTAATGATAAGCTAGCACGCAGTAAAGATTCTTCAATCCTTGAGGACCAACTGGTGTGTCTCACTTGCACTCTCCCCTAGTCAGGCGGGTGATAAACACTAGTCCATTGAGGAATCCACGATGTATCCACATTCGAATAAGTTATCATAGCCACTTAAACTTTAGACACAACTGCACCATATAATAGGTGCAACTACTTAAACTAGATCTAATATAAGGAACCCAATATTAATCTGCTTGGAGAAGCTAGTGATCATTCCATGTCCTCATATTATTGATTACTTACAGTACATGTTTTATTGTATATTTGCAGGGTTCAATGCTGCTGTAGCTGGGTGCTTTTTTGCTGTAGAGTCGGTCTTATGGCCATCACCTGCTGAGTCATATCTATCACTGACGAATACGACCTCAACTGTCATTCTTAGTGCCGTGATAGCCTCTGTAGTGTCAGAAATTGGTCTTGGATCTGAACCTGCCTTTACTGTTCCGGACTATGATTTCCGTTCGCCAAGTGGTATCTTTTTTTTCCAGTTTTCTTTCATGTGTTAACTATTAGATACTTGCTAATAGCATGTTATCCCTTAAAAGAGTGGCTTTATCAAATCTGTCAGCTCAATTGAGATCCTAACAGTTAAATGCAATTACACCATGGACTTTTCTATAATGTCAATGTTGCTAAACACCTTACCTAGTGTGAACTTCCTATCACTTACTATGTTAGTAAAACTATCACGTTGAACTGCTCTTAACCATCTAATACAACAAAGGTAACCTACGCATCTATCTTCCACCATGCTTAATAAGGTGTGTAGTAAGGTAACTTCAGCTATCCCAAACTACCTTCCTCTTGAACGTCGAAGTCAAGGCATTCCAGCAACCCCACAAACTTCTTTGCACTAATATTTGTAGCTTCAGCACCTTAGGCTTTTTGTTTCCCTCTCTAAACCTCATTCTGAAATCAAACCATAACTTGTTGGTCATAACTTTCGACTTCAGCTGTTGCTTTCATTCATTGTTCTAGTTTGTAGTATTGTTGTTGCCATTTTTTTTTACTGTCTGTGTGCTGCTGCTCTTATTTGTTTGACAACAACTATTTCTCGTAGAGAAATACAAGTTTGGGACTTCGCGTATGATATCCTAGAAGTCTTGAATTCAACCCTCATATTTGTTGGTTTCCAGGTGAACTACTGGGGGTGCATCAATAGGTGGTGCCAGAACCCCTCCTCTCCCTTGGTTTACTCATCTTTGGGTGAGGTATTTCCTATCTTTCAAGAAGATGAAATAAAGGAAAAACAAACCAAGTGTAAGTTGCATGAATTGCTTCTACTAGGTAAAATTGTTGCCTAAATATTCTTTTTGTTTCAGAACTTCCACTGTATCTTTTGTTGGGTATCTTTTGTGGCCTGGTTTCATTGAGCTTTTCTTGGTGCACATCGTTGATGATGGTGGTAACTGACAAGATTCAGAAGATCTTTGCTATGCCAAAGGCAGTTTTCCCTGTAGTTGGTGGTTTTACCGTTGGACTTATAGCCTTGATATATCCTGAAGTTCTGTACTGGGGTTTTGAGAATGTTGACACCCTCTTAGAGTCTCGACCGTTTGTGAAAGGCCTTTCTATTGATCTATTATTGCAGCTAATAGCAATCAAAATAGCAGCAACATCCTTTTGTCGTGCATGTGGATTAGTAGGAGGCTACTATGCTCCGTCACTTTTTATTGGTGCTGCTACAGGAATGGCATATGGAAAAATTATTAGTTTTATGATTTCTCAACTCGATCCAATCTTTCATCTCTCAGGCATGGAGGTTGCATCACCACAAGCATATGGCCTGGTATATATTTTTTGTTACTATATGATAAGAGAAAGATAATAACCCGAAACTGTAGATGGACGAGGACTATACGATTTCTACATCGTTGTGCTTACTGTTTCTGGATTTCTAGATTATGTGACCATTTGTTGTTTGGATGGATCATCTATTAACCACTGTATTTTACATGCCTGATGGTCCAAGACATTTAAGGTATTTTTAGCTGCAAAAACCATACTGCATTTAGCTTGATTCTTTAATTAGATTGTAGCTGCTAGTGGAGTTCTAAGCCAAGATATAGTGTTCACATGTAAAACAGAGAGCTCCAACCTGACTTGTTTGGGTCAATACCACACAACCATCGGAACTTAAATAATCATTCCCTTAAGATGCACATGTCTACATTACATAGGCCATAAGAAGATACATAGTGCAACTGTGTTTCAATTGAAAACAAATATTGTGATAAAACTATGCAGCTACACACCTTACTAGTGATGATTATAGAGTTACTGATTATTCAGTGATGACTGATCTGATACTGATTTAACATTGTATAGGGTCCCATCCCTTGGTCCATAACTTAGAACGGCAATCCCAAATCCCAACCATAACTTCTTCCTTACAACTTTGTCACCTCTATGGCCTAAACAAAAAAAATGAAATCATCTAACCATCAAATCAAGGGCAAGCCAACCTCTGAACTTTAGCATATTGACAAATTACTCCTGAACCTACTCTAAAGCATTTGGTGAGACACAAACTTTAACTGTCAAGCGTCAATGCACAAGATGCAATGAGGTGGGGTTTTCCACAAAAGGTGCAGTTCAATTTGGGGGCCTATTTCCATTTGGATCCAAAGATGTTTTGTTGGGCTCTTTAGTTGTATAAATATCAAGCCTTTATGGTAAAGAGGAAAAAACTATACATATTTTAGCGAATTGGCAGTATTTCATCTACCGAACAAGAAATGCCAAAGTCAAGTCAATCTCTTGCGAATCTTCAACTAGCAAAATTGCTCCTTTTGCTTTCTTTTGATCCCTGTTCAGCTCATCTATCTTCTCTAGTTCGTTCTTCCTCCCTGGTTTAGTTTTATATTTTCTTATTCGCCGATTTTTAAACGATTCACATATGAATCTTCCCTTAACCTTCCCTTTTTATCTTCTCACGATACTTAGCCTTATTATCTGAACCGACCCTTACACACACACACACACATATATATATATACATAGAATAGACGAATGATCAAACGAGAAGGCGAGACGTTCCAAGATCACATGTGATACATAACAGGCAATCACATGTGATGCAAAGATGCTGCATTGACCGACCATAGAGTGGTCTACCTTTCCTGCGACCCTTGGTCGCGCTGACCAAGTCGTCTGTGTTCTTTTGGACATCATGTATCACATGTGATTTTACTCTGTAATCACATGTGATCTTGAAACTTCTCACCTACTCCCAAATTTGAATCTTGCCTCTCTCTCCCTATGTGTGTGTATATATATACATATAGTGGAAGGTTCAAATACAAACCAACTCAATGTTACAAACTCGTACAAATCAATATAAAAATAAATTTTTTCATGATTTTTTTTTCATCAAATGCTATGATTTAAGATATTATTACACATATGTTTGTTTCATAATGTAAAAGTTTCACATGTATTTGTTTTCATAAGTTGAAAGTTTCTCGTATATTTTTTATGCAAAAGTTTCACATGTATTTGTTTCATTATGTAAAAGTTGCACATGTAATTTTTTCACAAGGTGAAACAAACATATGTGTAATAATATCTTAAATCATAGCATTTGATGAAAAAAATCATGAAAAATATTATTTTTGTATTGATTTGTACGAGTTTGTATAGTTTGTAACATTTAACTGGTTCATAACCAGCCTCTCTCTCTCTCTCTATATATATATATATATTTATAGGGGAGGGTTTAAACAAGAACACCACCCTTTACGAAAACGCAAGAAAGCCAATGCCACATGTGATACTGCATTAGAAAGCCCAGTGACTTTGGTCGTTACCTAGGTCGCAAGCCAAGTCACGCATACACCTCTGATTTCATCCCGTATAGTATCACAAGTGATGGCCCATATATAGTATCACATGTTATTGTCTTTTGGTAGAAGAGTGATGTTCTCGCTTGAACCTCCATATAGAAGAGAGTTCATACATTATTCGGTATGAATAACATGCATTCAGAGTGAATAACACATCCTTCAGTCTGAATATATTCAGACTGAATGGGACACGTGTCGCGCTCTTCTTTGTCCTCACGTTCACAACCAAATTTGAGTTCGCATTTGAACCCGCCCCCCTCCATATATATATATATATATATATATATACACGTACACATATGTTTCAGCTTTTCCGTAAATCCTGCACCTTGCCTAGGACCTCATGTGGGGGGTGGCTTTGCACCTTGGTGCACCTCTTGGACTTTAACAACACCGATCCTAATGTAATATGCCTTGAAACAAGCTTCATTTTGTTAAGCTCTTGCCAATTAGATGATGTTTGCTTTGATGTTCATTTTGACACGAGTGAATGTCTTGTGCAGGTTGGCATGGCCGCTACCCTTGCTGGGGTGTGTCAGGTCCCTCTTACTGCAGTTTTGCTATTATTTGAGCTTACTCAGGACTACCGGATAGTGTTACCACTTCTAGGCGCTGTAGGATTGTCTTCATGGATCACATCTCGATCGATAAAGAGAACAGATGGTGCAGACTATAAATTACTTGAAGAGAGAGAACAACAATCTGACACATTTTCATCTGACCCAAACCTATGTGCTTCTAATGCTGAGGAAGGACCAGATGGAAACCTTGATGAACGCTCACTTGTGCATTATAGTTTTGATGGTAATACAAAATACATCTTGAAAAAGCTTCTTGTCTCACAAGCCATGAGAAGCCGGTATGTGACTGTGCTAATGAGCACCATGCTAACGGAGGTAGTGGCACTGATGCTCGAAGAGAAGCAATCTTGTGCTATGATAGTTGATGACGACAACCTCTTGATAGGCTTACTGACTCTGGGAGACATACAAGAATTTTGCAAATTATCAGAAGAAAGGAACAAGATACCTGAGGTCTCTCTCTCTTTCTCTCCACTATATATTATTTGCTTGTATTTATATATTACTCTTCATTTTCGTAGTTAGAGCTCCCTTTGAAATATGCAGAGACTTAAAAAATGTAATTATAGGTAAATTGACACCGGAAAAATGATTCTTAAGAAGCATATTAATTTCGTTAAACAAGATGGAAATAAATAATAGATCAAAAAAGACTTAAAATATAAGTGTATACCAAACCAAACAAGCCCATTATGTCCCACCACAAGGTAGGTGAGGTCTTGGGGTTTGAGATGTACGCAAATCTGACTAAAGAGTGTGGAAAAATATTGTGAAGAAGGAGCATAAAAAGAACGAGCGAAAAAATAAACTTGAAAATAAGAAAGGCAGTGCTGAGATTTGAAAGACAAGTTAAAAATAAGCAACCAAAAATCACACAGACAAACAAAGAAAACATTAAAACCGAAGCAAATACACGAAAATGTAAACAAGTTAGAAATAGTCAAACTCGGATTTAGGGGGTTCTAACTCACTAACCTTCTACCTCTGTAGATCCCTTCCTCATGTTTTGGGGAGCAACACAAACCCCAACCTTATTCTGTTATCCTAATCTTGTTTCTCCATGTCCTCCTCACTCTCTCGACCGTTACACTTTATACCCTCATCACCGAACCGCCCTCTTAAAATAAAAGTAATATAAGTACTAACATCCCACATATCTAGCCGTGTATAGTTCATAAGTTGATGATGCTTTTTAGTCCCAAAGATTTATTCTAAACATATACTTGATATGCTTTTACTTTTTAGTCACAGATTACTTTATCTTTCAGGAAGTCATAGTGTCTGAACTATGTTCTCTGAATGGTTTCTGCAAGTTCCCACCAACTGTAACACCCAAGATGAATCTATACTCTGCTGAGTTGCTTATGAACACGCATGGTACAACTCGACTAGCAGTTGTTTCAGAGCATGTTGCGGACCAGAGAGGCCTCCCAGTTGGCATTTTAGACAGAGAATGTATCAATATAGCTTGCAGGTTTGCCATCCAACTTGGTACTCCATGCTGATGTTTGCTGCTAAAAATGTTGCTTTTTCTCAAGTTAGCATGCTGTTTGCAGCTCCCTGTAACTCATGTTGGTATAAATTTAAAATATGATATAGGCAGTATGGGATAATAATATTGTTATATTCAATGAACTTGACTAGATATAGCAGTATGTTAGTTCTAACAGAGAAGTATATGCAAGAGACTAGAAATGTGATATCATGTGATTATTGTCAAGGATTTGGCAGCAGCTGCATTGATGCCTTTAAGTTCTCCTGTTTGTCATGGTGCAGGGCTTTGGCGATTAGAGAACGCTTTGTTTGGTTGGACAACCGTAGAAGTTGATTTTTTGATTTTGATGGAGGTATGGCATCTCGACTATACATTGTATCTTTCTTCTTCTTCCTATTATTTGGCCACAAAGGTTCTGCTTTTTACTCGATGGCCTTCAGAGTCTTGAGGCTGATACTGAAGTTGTACCGATTTACAAGTAACTATTTTGATTTGTGTACGAAAATGAAAAGGGCTTAACTATTTCCAGACAATCTTTTATCTTATGTATATTCTTGGAAAGAACTTGCAATGTAAGGAGATTTCAAGAATACCAAGGGTAGCTTGTTTCCTTTTACAAGGCAATTTTCACACGAGCTTATGCTCTCCTCTGGGGAGAGGGGTTTTATAGAGAGAGGTATGTCAGTATTTGCTATCTCGATCAATGTTTGGTTAGTAACCTCAGAGGGTAGCCTTTTTTTAGTAGCAAATTTTTTTATTGCAATATTCTACTTTTATTTTTTTCTTATCATAACAATATATTTTCAAATTATTTTTTATTAGGACATTATACTTTGAACAATTTACTCATTGTATTAATATGTAACCTTTTGATTTTTCTTAATAGGTTGTTATATTATGTTTGTCTACATTGGATGTCCACGTATCAATTGCTAATGTGACATTTTTTATTACCACGATGTGCTTTTGAAATTCTTTTATTATGATATCATCAGTCTTTTTGCACTTGGTCCGTTAAAAAACTTTTGTTAAGACATGCATATTTTGGTCATTTTACATTTTTCTTTTGTTCTCTTTTTTAAATATATAAAAGAATTATGTATTATAAAACAGTAAAAAAATTATATACATTTTTGGTCCCTATTTCAAACTAATTACAATTTTGGTCATTGTGGTTTTCATAATATTTCACTTTTGGTCCCCTCGACCAACTTTAATTAAAATAACTAGTTAACTTAAGGGTATTTTAGACATTTACCTTTTTTTGTCCTTTTCAATTTTTTATTTTATTAGATTAGAAAGTAAATTACAATTTCAGTCCCTATGATTTGTCTTTTTTTTTTCTTTTTTGTGTTTCCTATCTTTTTTTTTTTCATTTTAATTAATTAATTTTAACTAATAATACATTAAAAATACGTATTTCATTTTATAAATTACATCATCAGAAAAGATTTGTCAATGGTTTTAAAATAAGTTAAGTATTGAATATTTTTAATTGTTTTGTGCAATTTGTCTGATATAGCTGTAAATCCATCTACATTTATAGAAGTAACTTTTTTGTTGGGTTTAAAAAAGATATCGTTTTTTAATATACAAATCAAAATTTATCTATCTCTATTTATTAAAAAAATAAGAAAAAATGATAATTTTTTTATATGAGAAAATTTATTTAATATGATACATTTTATTTAATAAATAGACATAGATAATTTTGATTTTTATATGAGAAAAAATGATAATTTTTTAAACCCATCAAAAAAGTTTTTTTTGTTTATTGTAGACGGATTTACAAATATATATATCAGATAAATTGAATCAAAATTTAAAAATATTAAATAGTTAACTTATTTTGAAAACATCGACAAAACCTTTTTGATAGTGTAATTTATAAAATGAAATACGTATTTTTAATTAATTATTAGTTAAAATTATCATTAATTAATTAATATAACAAGGGTATAGAATGAAAAATAAAAAAAAGATAGGAAACACAAAAAAACAAACCATAAGGACTAAAACCGTAATTTAGTTTCTAATCTAATAAAATGAAAAAGACAGAAACTGTAAAATGTCTAAAATACTGTAAGTTAACTAATTATTTTAATTAAAGTTTGTCAAATAGACCAAAAGTGAAATAGAATGAAAACCACAATGACCAAAATTGTAATTACTTTGAAATAGAGACCAAACTTGAAAGTGGATGAAATTCACATGGACCAAAAATGTAATTTACTCTATTATATATTATAATACATTGAAAAAAATATACCCACTTAACCCCATTCATCCCTCTTCCTTGCAAATGAGATTTTTTTTGTATATCACTTAGCACTCTAGTGTATCAACATACATCGCCATCGCGTAAAAAAGTTACACCACCGTAGTCGCTCAATATACACCACTTCTGAATCACCATGATATGATCCAACCTTTTGTATTAGATTTATCCGATACAAAATCTATTAAGTCGAGTACTGAAGGAACAATTAATATGGAATTGAATTCAAAAGACGAGTTGAGAACCAACAAAGCTCACTTCACAACAGACCCAAAACATTCCCGAAACCTCATACTTGGATGATTTTACATTACAAAACACTAAGAAATCCTCCTGATGGTCCTTAAAATTGGGCCTAAAGCTTCACAAAGAACCAAATCTATAGAAGGAATTGTGGAGAAAGTTGGAGAAGAGAAAGTGAGAAAACTCTAAAACTCAAATCCTCATCCCTAATGGGGAATAGAGATCCCCATCAGAGAATCAGGGATTTTTCTCCATTTACACAGTTTAGTTTTTTACATAACGTCTTCACGTATGTGTGTATGTGTAAGTATATATTTGGTCCTTGCATTTTTCTCGAGTATACTTTCTCTAAGTTTTTCCTAAAACCTTATTCAAAGCTCCAGATCTTGATCGTTCCATTCAAGTATCCATCATGTCTTCCCATGAAGCTATGTCTATCGGTTCCGATACTCGTCCTCCCATTCTTTTTCTAGGCGAGTATGTTCAGTGGAAGGATCGCTTCCTAGACTTCATTGATCGTCACGACCATGTTGAAGAAATCACGAGGTCTATCAATGAAGGTCCTCCGGCACCAATATATCACAATCTATCAGCCATGCCAAACAACGATCCTCCCCTTCTTGCCCAACGGGAGATAAATCCTAAATCAAAATACGATGATAAAGAAAAATGCATTGCAAAAGGTGATCAACTTGCTAAATCGTTCCTGATCTAAGGCATCACCAATGAAATCTACATGAGCATTGACAGCCATCGTACCACAACTGAAGGCATGTGGGAGCAAATTGAAAAGTTGATGCTTGGAACGAAGGTGGGTACTCAACTAAAGATCACCAATTGGATCTGCCAGTATGAAGAATTCAAAGCAAAGGAAAGTGAAAGTCTTTCGGAGAGATATGAGAGGTTTGTAAACCTACTCAATGAGCTCAACAAGAACAAGATCCGAAAGACAAAGATCGAAAACAACGAGAAACTATTCAACAATCTTCAACCAGAATGGCGACGCTTTGCTAATCAAATCAAGCATAGAAAATTCCAAGTTGAACTAGACCTTCACGAAGTCTACGAGACGTTGAAGCAAGACGAAGAAGATGTTCTAGAAGCCATGGCTGCCAAGAAGAGACCCTCCAAATCTCTAGATCCTCATGCTCCCATTGTTGATAAGAAGAAAGGCTATGAAGACAGACGAGATCGACACTCATCTAGAAGCTCAAGGTGTGAAAGTCCTTCTCATTCTGATGAAGAAGAAGAAAGTGGCTCCGACTCCGATACCGAAATCGAACAACTGAAGCAATCCATGGTCCTAACTCAAGCCTATCAAAGAAGTTCTATCGCAAACCCTCTTCCAACAAACAACGATATTCTTCGGGTCCGAAGCACCACGAACATAAGGAAAAGTTCGAAGGGAAGCCACGATTTGAAGACAAACGTCCTACGTTCAAGAAGCCTGAAGATAAATTCAAAGGATGAATGAGTGTCTGCTACAACTGTGGCAAATCGGGACACTACACAAGAGTGCAAGAAACTTGTCGTCAAAGATTCCAGCTACTACACTTACAAACTGATGCTCGCAAAGAAACAAGAAGCTAGAAAGGTACTTATGGCTGAAGATGATACTGGCTTCACCGATCTGATGACGAAGAGGAAGAAACACAAGCTCATTTCAGCTTGATGGCAAAATCCAACGACGCGAACCATTCTGATGACGATGACGCCAAATCCTACGCTTTCGATACCACATCTGAGGCCGGTCATGTGTGGTACTTAGATTTTGGTTGCTCCAAGCATATGTCCGGACGAAAGGAGCTGCTCACCAACTACACGGGTAAGTATGGTGGAAATGTACGATTCAGCAACAACCACTTTGCACCAATCATGGAATACGGTGATATTGTGCAAGACAACCTGTCGATCTCGAAGATATCCTACGTTGAAGGCCTCGACATAATATTTTTAGCATCGGCCAATTCTCTGACAAAGATCTAGAGGTCAATTTCAAAGCCAAGCGGTGCAGCATCAAGAACGACGACGGACAAGAACTGTTGGCTGCAGCAAAACTGACTTTGGCATCACCGACTCTCCCACCTCAACTTCAAAAACCTCAACAAGCTCGTTGGTCAAGGGTTTACACGATCTCAAATTTGAGAAAGGTCACCTTTGTGCCGTATGCGAAATGGGGAAGATGAAGAAAGCCTCTCACAAGTTTAAAGTGAAGCATGGCACTACCTAGTCTCTCCAACTCATTTACATGGATTTGTGCGGACCTATGTGGACTCAAAGCATAAATGGAAAGAAATACGTTCTTGTCATGGTCGAAGACTACTCAAATGTGTACAATCCAATCTGGAGCAGAAGGTTCAAACGATTCAGACAGACAACAGCACGGAGTTCAAGAATCGCATGCTAGGAGATTTTCTGACATCAGTCGGCATCTCACAGACTTTCTTGGCCGCTAGAACTCCCCAAAAGAATGGAGTGGTGGAACGACATAATCGTACGTTAGTTGAAGATGCTCGCACTATGCTCGTCCAATCCAAGCTCCCGCAATTTCTCTGGGCTGAAGCGCAACGGCATGCTTCACGCAAAATCGGTTGTACAAGATGTTCCATAAGACTCCGTATGAGTTAATCAACAAACGCGTCCCGAACATCAAGTTCTTTCACGCATTTGGATGTCGTTGTTTCGTACTCAATGATAAAGAAGGCCCATGACCAGTAGGTTTGTGGCAATCCGACATGATTTGAGGGAGTTTTGACAAACAGCACGACGTGTGTTCTTTCAGATGATGGGAAAAGTCAAAATTTGTCTGGTGGTTACTATATGGGATAATGAATTTAATGTCTTTTTCCAATTCAAAGCTTCTATCAAGTTTTTGTGTGACTTTCTTTATGGGTTTTCTATTTTGATGCGTTAGAGATGGCCTGAGACATGAATACCTAATGGTCCAATTAGTTAGTAGGATTACTCACGATTGTGGGGTAATCCCGGCTATTGACAAAACTTTAAACAACAAAGCCATTCAAGTAATGTGATGATTTTGCATTCATACATTTATGATATGATATATGTTCATGCACTAACATTTTGAAAATTCTTGTTGGAGCCTATGGAATAATCGGGACACTGAGTTATATAACATTTGGACGCCTAGCACTCGTCACTTGAGACGCAAAGATCCATTACAAGCAAAAATCCACTATTATTAGGACCGGGCATCCTATAAATTTTGTAGGGCATTTAAAGGTTGAAAAAGATTAGCCAAAAGGTCTTCTCAAGAAGGCACCATAAGCATTTAACGTTAAATTACTTCAGTTGCAATGAAAGGTTCCGATGTTATCTTCATTACCATATTTATGTTATAAGTTACAACCCAGAAAAAGAGATGTTTCAGTTGTAAATAAAAAGAAGGAAAAATTGCATCAAAATGAAACGAACTTTGACCTAATTACTGTTTTGGGGAACGAACTTTCAAAATCATTATTTAAGGGTCTCAAGTAAACTTTTCGTATATTTAAGGATTTGATTAACCGGTTACAGACGTGGCAAATCTATTAATTAAAAACATATTAGGTGGATTTGAAAAAAAGCCACAAAATTAATAAATAATTTTTTTTTATAGAAGTATCACTCAACCATCTTCATCCATCCCCCTCCCCTCCCCTCCCCTCCCCTCTTCGTCCCTTCAAATAGTTCATCTTCTCCCGGCCACCCTGACCGGCGACACCATCTCCGGCCACCACCGATGACACCATCTCCGACCATCTTCTCCCCAAAAAATCTAAAATTATTTTCTTTATTCACCTAATTATGATTTGATTTTATGATGCGACCTGTATTTGGATTATGATGTTAAGTTCAAATAATTTAGTAATAGAGAAAACCCAAATGAAAGTTAAAAAAGATGAAATCTGATAATGGCTAGATGGCCGGAGCTGATGTCGTGGGTGTTATTGGAGGGGAGGCGAAGTGGTGAAGAAGGAGATAGAAGACCATTAGACAAAGATGTAGAAGGAGAGGCATATGGTAAAGGTGAAGGTGCAGATGGTATTTGGCGGCGGCAATGGATCTTTAGGGATGTGGTTTAGGACGAATAAATTGTTTGGTGTTTTTTTCTTAATAAATTTTTTTGTACATGTGGCATAAAGACTTGTACATATGTTTTTATACAAAATGTGCCATTTCATTACGTTTATTTATCTTTGCATATTTTTAATGATGATGTATAATCTTAGTTGGCAATTGCTTACATCATGTCATTATTAGTAGGTTAATAGGTAAATAAGGCCCTTAAATATACAAAAAGTTTACTTAAGACTCTTAAATAATGATTTTGAAAGTTGGTTTCCTAAAACAGTAATTAGATCAAAATTCGTTCCATTTTGATGCAATTTTCCTTAAAAACAAAAAGAAAATTAGTCCTCGTAACAGGTAATGTGCCAAAAACCTATAACCGGGTCCTCACTTTTAACAGATAGTAACTTGCAAATATTTTTGTTTAAAAAAATTATTACCATCGCACACATAAACGGCCCCCTCGCTTTCAACAAATTCTCGACTTCAATATCAATATCAATATCAATATGAATCTGAACAAAAATATTAATATTAAAAAAAATTGACCATTTGTTTTGAACCCAGGAATACAAGTCCATCCAAACATGCTTTGTTTCCAGCACTTGCTGTTGCTTTTAGAAAGTAAGATGCTGAGCTCAAAAAAGTTTCATCATATGATTTGCTTGGAAATATCAACATATAATTCATACAAGTTGGTTTTTACACTCGCACCTATAAATCGCAATGCTTCTCTAAGTTCTGCCACTTGAATAATTACAAGCAAAGAATGAAGCAGAAAATATCAAACATCAACTGCAAAAGACTGGCAATGCTCGGTTGGCTGCTGTACCTTGGCCTCTTTCCTTTGAAACATACCAGTCTGGAACATGTACTTCCTTTGGATGGAATATAACAAAAAAAAAATATAATACCTATTATCCATCACTGATATCAGAAAAATGGTCTATCTCAGTCATCAATGTCTTGAACCCACGCTAAATCTGTCATAAAGGTCAGTGAATGATCAGATTTAGTAATTCAATCGAGACTCCGTATCCATCAAATTGTAATTTAAAACCATAAAGATATACAAGCAAGCAATGCTAAGTTTTCTATGTCATCAAACAAAAACGAGGGACACTTTTAATCATAAAGATAGAAGAAAGAGGCATGTTTAACGAATAATAAACATAGAAGAAAGAGGCATGTTTAACGAATAATAAACATAGTACTATGTTTGTGTACATATGTGTTTGTTTGATAGATAGATAGATAGAGATAGAGACCTTGAAGCACAGATCCTACAACTGCACTTGGAACAAGAAGCCCAACAATTCGCTGATTATCAGTTGTCGTTTCTATGCGCACAACACGTAGTCGTCTATGGCTTTGGCGGGCCTGTATTAAATATGCTGAAACTTAGAACTACTGAATGATAAGCATAAAATAACTATAGTTACAAGTAGAATTATGCACCGTTACATAGTATAGAAGACTGGACAACACCATAACAAAGGCAAATCGATGCCGATGTTTTTTGAAAGAGTGTCAAGCATTACAGATAAATCAGTAATCATTATAACATGGCAATCCATCAAGGAATTAAACTTGTATACCTGTTTCGATAGGGCCTTCTCAATTGTTCCCCAAATCGGGAGAATAAGACCACCAAGTACATTTACTTCCTGTATTCTTCTGCCAACAGTACAAAAGCTTCCAAGCTTACAATTTGGACCATGCATGCACTGCAGATCAGATCAGATCAAAGGAACTCAAAATCAATAAAGCCGTCCACAAATGCATTACAAGCAGTAATGTATACGAAAGTTCCACTTATCACAAACGACCAAGTCTATGTCAGAAAAAGACGAGGCCTAAAGTCCTAGTACATGGTTCGTGTAAGTATTCTAGAAAAATTCATAGAATTAGAGGAACTCCTCTTCCTGGAGGAAATGATCAAGGAATACTCGGAAGTGTCACATTCTTCAAATACTTTTGACAGTCGATATATACATGAATAGTGATGGCAGTAGAGATGAACCATAATCAGCATAATGGCTACATTCAAGAGAAGTGTGACCTTAGTAAATTGCCTGGGAGCAAATTTGTGACATATATTGCATTATGAAGCAACAATAATAATCTGCACTTTATTATCCATAATAAGACCACAACCCTGGACCTTTTTCTTGCATCAACGACCGCAAGTAACTAATGATAATATAATATTAACTAGCTACTATACAGGACTAAGTATATTTAACAGGAAAAGTGAAGAAAATGGAATCCTAATAACTTACAGTTATGACATTCGTGACTCATGAGTATATTATACCTGCTTGGATGAAACTTCATATTCATCCTTCCATCCACTGTGAGCTTTTTCTAATGACGTCTTTCTGTATTTGTCCTTCAGCTCAGCTGTTGACATCTCTCTGAAAGTTGAAAGACCAAAATGTACAGCCAACCATTAGAAACAAACTAGGCTACCACCATCAAGGACAACATAGTCGAGGGATGTAATCAGTAAGTCTGAGCAATGGTCATTGAGGTTTTTCACTTTCTATACCTGAGCGCTTCCCCAACAGCAGGTCGGAATATCTTAAACATTCCAGAAGAACTGAAAGATATAGGAGTTCATCTTAGTGGAGAACAATGCTATATTTCTTAATTAAAACGAACAAAGGTACGTTCCACACAGAGGTAGGGTCATAGAATAATGCTATATTTTATTAAGCTTGCTTTATTCCAAGAATATAAACATACTGCAAAAGATTAACAGTGAGAAGAGAAAATATGCACGTGAGTGTAGATCATGAATATAATCAGTTTAATCTCTTACATTATGAGAAAGATTCCTGGCTATAGAGCTTCATGTTATAGAATCCACTTATCAAGAGACATTTAACACATCATTCATACTCATATGTTTTGTTACGGCTCCAAGGAGTCTTGTGCTTTGGTAACACGTAGTAGGGCTGAAGTACTCGTAGGCTCCAATTGGTTACTGGGTTGATATATTGTATCTTGCTAGCTTCAATGACTAGGCTCAGGTATTCATAGTTGGGTAACACAAGATCACGCCTTAGAGGCCGACCAAATCTAGCTAAGGAAGCCAAGAGTCTTTGTAAACATTTCTCCATTGGGAAAAGGCTTATTTACAAGTGAATAAATCTAGACACGAGCTTGGAGAGTAGACATGGGAACAGCCCGAACTTGGGTAATGGGCATGGCCCCAGCCCCCAAGGCCCAAGCACGTGTCTCCTGCTAGACTCTCCCTTTTATCTACCCCCTTATTTAATGCATTGTACAACTTGTGCCTAATGTACATAGTTCTTAAAAGCGTGTCTAGGCTCTAAGGCTCATAAGGCTTAAGGTATTGGGCTTTTTTAAAGTCAAGGCTAGGCGTATTCATGAGGCTAACTAAGGCCCTGCGCCTTGGGTGTGGCGCCTTGTGGGCCAAGGCTCGCCTCATAAAGTATTATTAAGTACCTAGTTAAACCCTAGTATTACATAAGCATTCTCCTCTTCTAACTTCTTAAAAAAGAGTTATTAAATAGATGACGTAAGTCAAACCATAATTACCCAGACGTTAAAACTTCTCCCTCACAGCTCACGCTTTAAACCCTTATCCCTTCGCCTGTATCGAAATTTTGTTGGTTGTTGCATTGGAGGCTTCTACTTGCTGCATATCGGAGTTGTGTAACTCTGTGTGTGTGCCTATATGTATATATATACACATTTTGATAATATGCACCTAACATACCTTAGGCCCGCGCTTCATGCTTGCGCCTCACGCCTAGGCCATGAGACCAATTTGTGCCTAAGTGCGCCTTGAGCATTTAACAACTTTAGCTCGGTGGAAATAAATCCGATCAGTTCATCGATGGTCGGCAAGTATGATGGCCCTAATGATGATCCTACATGTATTTCGTGTATATCTCATCGGCTGCAATAAGGGCTCGGTGTCATAATGTTAATAAAAAATGGCTCGGTGGCATGTACTTTGGTTGTGCATACCCACTCATACAATCAACTTCATAACCATGAACCTATTCATCACCGCTCTAGGTCATACTTTCAAAAGCTTGTTGGGAGACATTATCAATCATGACAGGTCAGTCTCATAAACACAATTTTTAATTGTTTATTTCCTTCTGTTATTCTGCTGACTTATTTTCCTTTTCTTATCTGGAATATTTTCATTTTTAAGCTGAAGAGCCAAAAGATAGGTCCATAACAAGGTTTTCACCATCGTATCAAATTGTGGAAGTTTGCTTAACGTTAGGCTTTGACTTGTCAGTTCAACAATGTTGCTAATAGATTAAAGAGAGAATAAAAGGGAAGGTTAAAGTCAATTATTTGCTCTTCTTATCAAAATCAAAATCAAAATCTACCGTTATTGGGATAAATTGTTAACGCCTTAAAAAATATGATATATCAACCTGGGCGTGCATTTGTATATGAGTGTGAGAGTATCTAATCAAAACAAGTAGTTTCATAGAGGCAGGGTGATGTATGACTTGTCTGTTATTTCGGAAGTCCATTATTGAAAGTAATAATGCCGTACTACCAATTCTAACCAACTTGGTGCACAATACCAGAGTGAAAAGATAATTAAACCAAACTTTGATACCCTTCGATTGCCAAAAGGAAGTGCCTTCTTCCAAGCCATTCTCTCTTAGATTCATAAAATCCATTAGCAGAAGAACCTGACACATCTCTTTGCTTCTCACTAAGCAATGCAGATGCGGCCTATTAAAAAAATAAAGAGATCACATAAGCTAATAAGACTACACAGATAATAACACTCTGCAATTCAATAAAGAAAATGCATACCTCCCAAGTAATGCCACGATCCATAACAAACGTAAATAGCACAGTGGATGCTCCAGACATATGATCGCTATGAACAGTCTGCCAAAAGATGGAAGTTAACATACATGTTACTACATGCGAATAAGAAGCATACACAAAGTGTTACCTTTGGAGTTCCTTGTAGCTCTATAGTGTTAGCTTTCATATCAACAATCCCAGTATCTAATTGTCCTTCAAGGCGTGCATTTTGAAGGAGATGATCAAGAATGCTAACAAACAGCTCAAAGAGCCTGCAATTAATTACTAGTGCTATTAAACACCACAAGACAAAGCAGAAAACCAAGAGAGTAGATATTAAAATGCATAACCTGTTTTGGATCTCAGGTGGCAGTCCTAAAAGCCGATTCAGAAAACGCCCCACATCGTGCATATCGGAATCAACTATGCGGCCAGAGAACTTTCCAGAATCTTTGCCATTACCTATAGCAAATAATGCAACACGAAACTGACTGGAATAACGCTACAAAATATATGTGTAAAAATACTAATGTGACAGGTGCATTCAAAACAAATACAATAAGAACTATAAAATGAACTAATTAAAATACCAACTACTGTGTCTCTAACTATGCCAACAGAAACAAGAGCAGCTTTGCCCTTCTCAATAAAATCTTGGATTGTAGCAGGATTTTCAGATGAACAGTTCGGCGGCACAACTGGAAGAGAATCCTGAGAGACAAGATTATGGTTGCTTTAAAGGGGACCGACATAAGATAACCTAGCATGACCAGAGAAAAAGGATATAAACCTGCTCCATAATTCCCCTGTACATCATCAGCAAGGCCTTTTTCCCATAAGAACTATCGTAATTATAGGCGCTAAGAGATGGTCCAGCCCTGAAATATCGTAAACAGTTACTAATCTACAGGTGCTTCTTTCTGGTGCAGGCCACTGAACAGAAATAAAAAGCCTCAACTATAGTTACACGTAGAAACGTTAACTTACCGCCGATCCCCCTGTGTTAAGGCTCCGAGAGACTCTAGTCTCTTCGCAACAATTGAAGCAAACCGGCGTTCACCTCCAAGATTTGTGAACAGTAACCTATACGGTATTATGGATAGCTTATTATGTTCCCACATGAGTCAAGTAGTAGAAAAAAGAAACAGAGATTCTAGTCATGCACAGTTTTTTGCAATTATATGGCGTCAGGAAGAGAGAAACCAGGGCTTGAATTCTATTTAAAAATGTGTTAGAATCCTAATATCCACAGTTATACAACATGAACTTAATGATGAATAAATATCCAGCCGTCCACATGCTGGACGCCTGGACGGTAATCATTTAATTTATCCTGTACTGGAGAACTGCACAAAGTCCCTAGGCTGTAAGTTCATAGTAGACTTTCCCAATAATATACCAGTCCATATTAGCATCATACTAGTTACAAGAATCATAAAAATCAAAATTTGGTATAAGAATAGCATGATACCTACTAAGTAGTAGTACAACTGTTAGATATCTACCTGTACTCGGGTGCAGAAGCTTGATTTGAACGATGAGTCCTCCCAAATTGCTGAATTGCACGATCAGCACTCCAAGGTAGTTCTAAAGTTACATGGACCCTTCTTTTCTGGTACAAAACATTTGAAAGATGTCGTTAAAGTTTGATCAATATAGCCACTCTATGTTGAGCTCAAACTTCTAGAAGAGCTGATGATCCCATGTGTTAACGAATAAATGGTTTAGCAAGTTCACTAGTGCAAGCCAACTAGCAAATATTTCCTTCTCCAGTTGGTGGGAAAATTCAGTTCGCTCTGCACATTGATGCACTTCTTTATGGCTCAGGGGTAACACAAAGGTATTAATGATAATTGTTGGGGCCTCGGTTGCCTCAGGGGTAACACATGAGGTATGAGGTATTAATAATAATTGTTGGGCCCTCGGTTGCCTTAGGGGTAACACATGAGGTATGAGGTATTAATGATAATTGTTGGGCCCTCGGTTTGTAGGCAATATATCACAAAGGTAAATTAGCCATGTGCCACTTTTATATTATGATGAAGGTCCACAATACACAAGTTGCTACACAAAACCTAAGAAATCTTAAAAAGCCTAATGCCCTCGTTTTGATGCCCTCAAAAATGTATATCTTCTATGTGAAAAAAGCACATCACAGAAGTCTAGTGACTGCAACAATGTATGTCCTCCTATTCGCTGGAGATGCTCTTGCAATGCAAATGTTACACTGTCATGCAAAGAATCCAAATTGTAGGAAATTAACGTTTCTGCACCACCACATTAACCATGCAAAGAGAATTCTCACTGCAAACCATATGCTGCCCTAGCTCCTATAAGGGTCACCCATAGGATTACATCTTATAGGTGATTTGCAAGCATCAATAAACCAGGAATACCTCCAAAAAGACCTTACACAAGTGGACCATACTAACCATCCCTTGCAGTTAGAATACTCATCAGTAGTTTGGACAATAAACCCACATGGTGCTAACAAATCACAACAATAGCCAGGCACAAAGAATGGACGACAACCCTCTTAGAAATCTAGATGAATGACTAGGAGGCTCTCTTCCTAACTCATGTATTGGGCCCAAACAGCCACACAAGTCTAGGGTGTATGATTACAAAGTCCTCATATATTAGATATGTATTTACCTGGTTCAGTACCCTTCTATCAGCCTGCAAAGACACACCTGCTGATCCAGCTTCGGAAATGATGGCGACCAGTTTCTTACCATCCATAAAGAGTTGCTTCTCGTGCATGTTGACCATTTCCATAGTCACATCCTTCCTGTATTAGCATAGAAGACTGCATCAGCTTCCAAAAAGCTAATCAAATATTATATTTACCAGTAACCTAGCATACACTCACGTGTTCCGTGCCTGATAAGTGACTCCCTTTCCACTGGAGGCCCTAACAAGCATGCCTCGCCTCCCTGTTATTTCTGCAACATTATCAGGGCCTCCAAGCTGCAATTAATGAAAAGAGAGCAGAAAAGCATGAAAATATAGATTATTAGGACCAAAAGTGAATAAAAAATAATCACAATAACAAAAATACAAAATATGTATCGTGTACATACACAACCATACGTATAGCAAAACATCATTCAATATATACCTGATCAATAATGTCATCCAATGGATTGTTTGGAAGGTCGAAAGTACGAATTATGTCCAAAATCTTTGATTTACGCTCTATGGCTCCTTCATATCTAACACGTTTAACATAACAGACAAAGAATGTTACTTCAAGATGGTGTAGCAAAACTAGCTGAGAAAACAATATATAGAAACATAAAGTAAGAAACAGAGAGAAGAAAAGCAAGTGATAGACTTATATAATCACACCTTCTTAGTAATTCTGCTACATATATATGTCTTGCTTGGAGATATTCCTCTGTTTTTTCTGTGCATGAATGACAAGACCAATTGGCAGATATTGCATCTGTTACTGGTGGGACTACACATGCTGGATGTACAAGTTGACCACAACATGAACACTGGAGCAATTTCTTTCTTTCCTACATGAAAAGATAAATAATGTACCAACAATAAAATCAAAAACAGGTTAACATGCTAACAGCAAAGAGAGTCGCATATACCGCTTCTGAATTGCATATGTTGCATATCTGAAATTCATCATCAGATTCCACAGATTCACGGCCAGAATCAGCTACTTGGTTGAACAGTAAATTAGAAATACATTAGTTAAAGCAGTAATTCAACTCAAGCACATGAACTAAAAAGCCTCTTATTTGGACTTATTTCATAAATGAAAGAGAAATACGTTGATGTTACACAACTTATTCGAGAGGAAAATCAGAGAATATATGATTAATGAAGAATACAAGGCAGTGTTCTTGCACAACTTACATTCAGATTCTTCATCACTCTCATCATCACTTGCAGGTTTCCATCTTGCAGCTTTCCTGACCCTCCCTTTAAATGAAACATCAGGTGTTGCTGAGTGCCTCTTGCGCTGAAGTTCCTTCACACTATCTTCTCCTACCAGGAGGTAAAATGCAACTCCTATTAGCGACATTGGATAAAAAATTACAGAGACCATAGCAAATAAGCCAATGAACACCTGGGAGAGATTCAGGCTTTTCAGGCAAAGGATAGTTTTCTTCAACAAATTTAAGCAACAGCTCGCGAGGTCCAGAAATAAAATCATCAAGTTCAATGCCCTATAAAGCAAGGTATTGATAGAAGAAATAAATTCATACATTAGAACGTATGCATCGAAGGTTTAACATGCAAAAAGAAAACACACTCACATATCTTGTGACTGCATCCTCTGTTCTTGCCTCCCCTGTACTCTGAAGACCAATGACCACACACTTGT
This sequence comes from Silybum marianum, assembly GCA_036898165.1. Taxonomy (NCBI): domain Eukaryota; kingdom Viridiplantae; phylum Streptophyta; class Magnoliopsida; order Asterales; family Asteraceae; genus Silybum; species Silybum marianum. The sequence goes on along the minus strand of CM072533.1, from coordinate 28,318 downwards.
TCTCCAGCAGTGCCTGCTTGGTAAGGTTTACAACAGCAGGCACCTTTGCGGACATGCAGACATACCTAAAGAACCGCTAGAATATAACGGAAGCAACAAAACATATGAACAAATTAAAGCAACCACATAGGATGTGATAATATCTGAATAGGTAACAAACGTGAATTGGCAAACCTGATGGCTCGCCCAGTACATTCTCCACAACTGACTGGAACTAGGCTTCTCATCACCAAGGAACGCACTTGCAGAGAGCAATTCCACCCTCAATTCAGCCCAAAATTCAGCAGCTTTTTTGTAGATCTCCTGAAAATTATCAAATATCACAAAAGCATCAGCAAATCTTGTAGATACTTCTTTAGCATGCAAAGACGCAGAGAACTACTTGATACCATCATTTTGGCCTCCAGTGGAACCTCAAGAACTTCAAATTCTGCGCCTTTATAACTCAGAGTCCGACATACATACATGCCTCTGAAAGGTAAAATAACCTAATTGGTACAGTAATCAATTACACAAGCCATATGATATATGCCAACTGCCAACCTCGCTTTCATGTCCATAGCAACAAGTTCTAGGGCTCCTACTCCTCCTTTATCCAGAGCACCTGCTTATAAAAAATGATCATGAACAAATGGATAAAGTAAATATACTTGCACAAAAGAGAAAGAAAAAAAGGAAGGAAGTGGCAGAGGGGTGATTGAAGAGGGAGGGGCGAGAGAGAATCTGAGATCAAATCAAGTAATCTCTTGGATGACAAGAGTTGACAAGAATAAGCAGAAGCTAAAAACTCAGGGAGAGTGCACGGGAAGCATATAAATCCAGAAATCTTGAAATTTATGTTAGCAGCGATTTTTTAGTACAGAAAACATCTGTGAAAGGCCAAGGATGTCATTAGGAATTTTAATGAACCAAATACTTGGAAACTACACATCACTCCCTCTGTCCAGAAAGCCCAACACTTCCCATTTTGGCTTGTCGCAATACTTTTCCTTTTCTTGTAGGATCCCATCGAAACTTAAATATGTGTTCACTAGCAATCACTACAAGGTAATAGTGAAGTTGGTTTTTATCCATAAAAATTCCATGAAATTTGTATCAGTACAAGGCACTAAAGTATTCAATCTTAGTCAAAGACTTCTATTAAACTACAAGCTAACAAAGATTGGCCTTTTTTGGGATTGATGAAGACCATTTAAATGTAACTCTATATTTTTTCAGAAGGAATTATGAAGGATAAAGAGGAACCAAAAGAAACTATACAGAAGTCGAACCCAAAAACAAACATTAAAAGCTAAACCCAGGATTCCTTACCATGCAAGCACGACCTCTTACATACACCCTTACTGATAAGTACCATTTTATATATTTTTAATGTCAAATTTCCCCTAAAATTAGTATTATTTGGATGCTTATAATACCCCTATAAAGTTGAGTTTATATGTAATTGTTTCCTATATTTAAAATGAAAACAAAATAAAATTGACTTTGGTTTTTGCATGTCACGGATGCAGCAAATAAAAGAAAAGAAAAAAAAAGATTTCATTTAATTTTGGTTTTGGTCTCATTGTGTGCAGCAAAGTCTTTGAAGCTATGGAAAAATAAAACACAAATCAGTATATGGAGAAATGGATCTGGGCAGCCAAGAGCCCAAATGCTAGCCCATCCAATGCCCAAATCTGCTGAGTCCAAGAACCCAGCATGCGTCAAAATCCGGCAAGCAATGGCCGCCCAATCAGCCACGCATCTCACTGTCGATTTCCATCTCCTCTCCCGCGGTTTCTCCAGTGGCAAAACTCGCGTCACAACCCGTGTTAGTCACTGTTTTGTTGCTCAAAAATGTATCCGCGCGACTTTCCTCGCGGGTTAAGCCGCACCCAAGTGGCGTGAGTTTAAAAATCGAACAACCACGTTCTCTTTGTTCGGTTTATTTCCGATTGGGGTATAAAGGGGAGCTCGTTAACTGTCAAATGGGGGGACAATTGAGAAATCAAAGGGCATAAATCCAGAATCAATTGATTTGGAAGGGACCGATTTTTCAGATTTTGGAGAGCTCCGAATCAGAAAACGGAGAGCATTTACCAGGGCCGATTTCCAGAAATTGGGGGTCGATTTTGGAGTTTCTACTTCGTGATTTCAATTTTTCTCACATCTTTCAAGCAATTGTAAGTTTTGGATTTTTAGAATATGTATGGCTAGTTTATTTCCTTCTAGTAGTGGGTATGTAATCCTTTCCATTGGATGATGTTTGAGACTTGGTTCGATTTTCATTTCATGTTAACTCATTTATGCTAACTTTGATTTCATAGTTAAATTTTTGTTGGAATTTTTGAAATAGGAAGGATCCCCTATTTTGCTTAATGTGACTTGGATTCCCTAAACAAAATGGGGAATCTGTAATTGTTCTCCATGTCGTTGTCGTAGCAAGCAACACACCAATTGACCCCTTAGTCGATTGTGTAGTATTGTGAGTTTGCAGATTCTAGTCATGGTATTTGGCGTCCAAATATATGTTAGGAGTGGTGTTTGTTAAGTTCTAATGCAATTAGCAGTTGTTTGTTGAGTCCATGACCGGTTTCAACTAGCTAGTTAGAGACTAGCCACTAAGCTTCTCGTGCTAGTCAAGCTTCTTTGGCAAACGCGACATTGATGCATGTCAATGTTTGAGCCACTCCGAATTAATGTGAGAATTGGTTTTAGGTACAAGTCTTTAATGCATCGTCCAATGAAAGGCATACTTGCTCACTACTAGAAGTCTTCTTTATTATTGTTTAAAATTCTTAAATTATTTTTGAATGCTTAGCTTGTTTATAAATCATCCCACCCCCCCCCCCCTTTTTTATACAATGTTTTCAATGAAATTGCACGTGAGTTCGTCTTGGACTTACGGTTAACACCGAGTCCCTGAGGAGACGACCTTACTTATACAATTCGTTGTGAAATAGAGGTAATAGGTTACATTACAAATATTATTATTTGCCGGACCCAACACTCGTCACTTACCTAAAACTAACTCCTTGTACTACTCCCTCAAATCTTTTTCACTACTTCCCCCATTGGCAACATCAGTTACCGCTACCATGCATAATGGTTGCAACTCGTGCCTCGAAAGATCTACTTTGAAGTTAACTAAACTTGCCTCAAACATATTGCTGTAGATAGTCCTCAAAAGAATTCATACCATTATTGAAAGTCATTTTCGGCACCATTGCCTTTCAAAAAAATTCAAATTATGGATGGAGAAGGCAGCATTCATAAAGATGGTTGACGAAGCCAAAACTAATCTTCATGTGCAAGTAGCTCATCTCTAAGCACAATTATTTTAAAATTTCAAACAAAGTGTGGCATGGAAGCCGTAATGAAGTGTAAGCAGTGTCTCACTATTTATTTTCATTTTCAAACCAACTCTAGTGACTGTGCTTCATAGCCTGTTCGGCTGTTCCCTATCATACGTTATCAACCAAACAGCTGCTCCATAAGAGGCATACACGAAATTTGAAATTTGAAATTTGAAATAAGAGACAACTTTTTATATCATACACGAAATTTGAAAAAAGAACCTTCACCACCAACTGAAAGATAATAACAAAAGTTAAAGGTAAGGCATTTGCACCTAAAAATTCGCGGAAATCCTCAAAGGAAGTTCCAGCTCCCCAAAGACCAAGCCGGACCATATAACCCAGATTTCGGGGTTCTGATGCACCAGTTGCCGAACAATAAACAACACGTGCTTCAGGAAGTCGTGCCTGTTATAAATTGAAACAAGACCTCTTAGATTCTTTGGAGAATAAAAAATCATCAAATTATCAAAAACTACAAGTGCTAGAGCCTAAAGACAATGTTTACCAAATAAAGCTGAAAAAAACAAGTCAAAATAAGCAGAAAAAATGGCCTCTTAGAACCTCTTGAGAACAATCACTAAATTAAGCAACATTATAAATGGTTATTTTAGTAATTTCAAGGATCAAGTATGCCTATTAAATTAATATGTTGGCAACCTATTAAGTATCCACTGCATGTGACAGAGTAGAACTATGAAATCTTTGCAAGTACCAGACCCCTCCATGAGAACCCATCCTTGAAAGTTTATGTAATAAGGCCTCTTAGAACCTCTTTTATGGTGCATCTCCTTATTTTCTTCTTTTCCTTTCAAAAGTCTGTGTCCAGTTTGAATGTGGCAATGGAATGCATATTATATTTAGGTATATTGCATATATTTTCTGTGTATAATGTGTATATATTTCTGTATATAATGTGGCAGTGGAATGAAGATTGGTATATATATATATATGTATCGCTTATAAGGTGTATATATTTCTGCCTCGGGGCTTACGCCTCGGAACACCTCGAGGACTGATTCCACCTTGTAAAACCTTGATTTTACTTGGCATAGCCGGTAATTAGTGGTTATAAACTTTATAACAAACTAAAGATCAAGGGTTCAATCCTACTTTTTGATGGCCTCTTGATTTTTTCCTATTTTTTTATCTTTTATTCTATTTACTAAGTAGTTTGCTTTAGTTAAACTTAAAATTATACTACCTAGCACATTTATTTTGTTATTTTGTTTCCAAACATATTACAATAAAAAAACATTATATTTAAAATCAAAATAAACTAAATTTCTGTAGATACCATTGTGTATAGTCCAAGAGCATACAAACCAAATGTTTTTATAAGGCCAAGTTTTGACCACCAAAATTTCTATACTGTGATTTTCGGCCCTATCCTTATACTTATTTTTCTTTTTCTTTTTGACTAATTGTGATTTATGCTACTATAAACTGATTTTTCAGAGTTTCAGTCGTTTCATTCAAGTTGTGTTTTATACTGATTAATCATTAAAAATCTGTGTTTATATTTAACTGTTCCGTATAATTTTCTAACACAGAGAAAAACAATACATTTAGAGAAATCAACCTAGCCCATTTTTGGGCAGACGTTGGATTACAAATAAGAACTTAGCATTATGATTCTGAAGTTCAAGATGGAGTTCGAAACCCACCCCCCCTCCCCAAAAAAAAACTTAAATTCTGGCTCCATCCTGCATTACAGGCTCTCCTCTACCTGGTGGTGCCTTGGGTTGGCCAAACCGCAACTCATGCACATAACAAATTCAGAACAGATACATGGATGAGCTCAATTTCCTAGGCCCTAGCTTTCTTCCTCTAATAATATGTGCAAGCTTTGTCAATTGTTGCATCAACAGAAGTGGCTCTTCTCTAAGGCAAGCTCCTCAAGAACTTGCTTTTACACACTAAATAATATTTGATGTTACCTTAATCGTATAGTCCTGCATGTTGAAATTCTCATCGAAGACCAAGACTCTTACCAACTTGTTTTTTTTCTCATAGGTACTTGGGACATCTAGTTACCACCTTCTTTTCAGCAGAATTATGTCAGCTTCTCCATAAGAAAAACAGAGAGTTCTATGCTTGCCATAACAACCCTCTAGACAACATTCCAAGCTAATTAACAATAATAATAGATAAAAGATAAGGGTTTTTCAAGATCCTTCATGAACTAAAACTAACAGGTGCTTTGAGGATTTGGTGCGAGAATAAACCTGAATTCAAAGAACCGCTTTAGGATATCTAGTTACCATCTTTTCAACAAAATTATGCCATTAATCTTCTCCATCAAAGAAAATATAGGGTGTTATGCTTGCCATAACAACCCTCTAGACAACATTCAAAGCTAATTAACAATAATAATAGATAACAGTTTTCAAGTTTTTTCATGAACTAAAATTAAAAGGTGCTTTGAGGATCTGGTGTGAGAAAAAACCTGAATTTCAAGGACCGATTCACCCGTTCGTGTTGGTTGTCCTCCGGCTTCAGGTACCAAATTTTTGGCCTTGTGGCACTACAATCAAGCAAATGATCTCAAAAAATATAAAGATTTATCCAAAACCACCTAAGTGCTACACACTTTTTCCTTGTCTCTTTTCTCCTTTGGTTTGGGGAAGATAATCTCTTACGCCTTGCAGTTATGTTACTGGATTGCCAATCGAATTCATATTTTTATCAAATATCAAAAACCTTGTCTAGCCACAGTTTCATCCTAACAATATCACAATATATGAACAAATGTACACAAATCATATCAAGATGTTCTTAGTGTTCCAACATAAAATGGACACAACTCATATTGCCTCCAAATTCTACTCATTTGAAACATCCGGTCCTAGATCTGTTATAGATTTGATTGTGAGAAAATAACCATCACAGCCAAACATAATAGGTAATTTATTTGGTTATTATTGCATCAAGAAAACGCAAGTCATATGCCAGACAGAAGTCTTTTTCCTTTCTTCGACGCTTTTTATACTAAAATTAGACAGTGTGGGTGTGTATCCATCCACTCAAGTGGCTATTTCAAATCTGCTTAATATGCCTTAAGGGTTAGAAGGGCCCTCAGCTGCTCAGATCTACTCAATACTTTCTAAATGCAGAAGTGATTATGAATGTCATCAGTTTGTATGCTGAATGAATTTGTTAAAAACAATTTGGGAGGATCCAGAAGTTTTCATCAAAGGGATATGATTGGCAGGAAGCTTCACATGGAAGAAGCCATGCAGGTAAAGACAATAGCACAGCTAGAACTATGCATAGAAGTTGTGAGTATGTTAGTAAGAATCGAACAAGAAGGAATCAGGATTTCTATTAAGCTTATGATTTGATAGTTGTGCTCACTTCCTTTAAATATGCTTACAACCACCTTCATAAGTGGCCAAACCAACTGGAACAGGGGGCATTTTGTCATCCACAGAACTTGGAGGTCATACTGAAGGATGTGTTTGATGACAATAAATAGGGTTTAGTGGCAGAAATCCACATTAAGCATGGTGTTAGCATGAGCAAATGGTCAAAACACCTTGGGACTAGGTGGTTGATCCAAAAGTATATACTCAAAAGTACGTTTAATGACCAAAAGTAAAAGAAAGCGATTTGGATATCAAATGGTAAATTAGTAAGGCGTCACAAAAAAGATATAGAAATGAAAGGAAACCAGAAGTTGCAGAATGGATGCTTAGATGACCTGTGGTCAGACCATGCTTGGAAAGGATACCGACCAAGGTACTCCAGGGGGAGTCGGGAGTTGCATCTGTCACTATTTAAACTGAGAGAAGGGAGATAAAGGGTAAGAGTAGACCCGTTAGGCCGTTACTGTTATGTTTCGACACATTGGATAAGGGTACGGGTAAAAAAAAAACTTTATCCATGTATCCACTCATCCATTACCCACTTACCCGACATTTTAGTGGGTAAGGTATGGATAAACGATATCTTTCATTATCCGTTTCCCGTTAGGCGTTAAGATATATATTATAAATATACAACGTATATTAATGTGTAATCTAATTTTTCGTTTTCATATTCATTGAGTAAAAGAGGATGATTAAATGAGTAACAAGACGGGGCCGGAAAAATAAATACAACAAAAAAATTACTCATTTCGCTACCTGTTATCTTACCGAGTAGGAATGGATATGGATAAGGGTTTTATAACATGGATAATTACATGTTTCGTTACCCACCGTTTGAAATAGTTAGGGGACAACTAAGGGGGGAGGAAGTGTAAACCACAAAGACATGGGATGAACAACTGAGAATAAACTTGAAGTCTTAAGACATTTCGAGGACATAACCTCTAATAGAAGATCTTGGAGGCACAAAACTAGGATAGCAGGCTAGGGTATAGGAACTTGTAGATTCTAAGGCACTTATTGATGCGTTACTACTTTGAATTAGACTTTAATAGTTAGGAGTTAAATAAGTCATGTGAAACTCATTCGTGGGCTTACTAGGTTATGTTAGAGAAGTGTTTTGAGACTTCTTTCTTTCTTCAATCGAAATACATTAAGATCTTATTATCTAAATAGGATAATAAAGCATAGTAGACAAGAGGGAGGGAGGGAGGGAGGGAGGGAGTGAGATAGAGAGATTGGGTGCGACTATGGGAGGGTCAGTGAGTTGTGTGATTGGTCATTGCATCCTACATTATATAGGAAGTTGTGTGATGTCTCATACCTTTTCTATGTTAAATTATACTCTTTGTTATATGATGCATACATTCATTTAGTCTTACTTTTCAAAATATGTTGGTTCAACAACTTCAATTTTTTGTCCAAAGCTTTTATGGCAAGCTTTGAATTACTCATGTCAAAACTTTTTCGCACATACGGGTCTTCATAGAAAGAGCCGCTCTACCTTTGGGGTAAAGGTCAAGTTTGCGTACTTCCAACCTCCTAGAATCCTACCTCCGAGCCGGATATGTTGGGTTAGTTGGGTTTTGACTTCAATTCATAAGAAAAAGGATTAATATTCTATATATTTACTATATTATTAAGCATTAACCTCATGTTCTTACAATTTAAGGTTAAAACTTAATAATGCATACATACTTCTTAAAGCTCCGCATTTGAACTCCATAAAACTAAACGATAAAGACATCCGATTGAAATACTAGATAAACGTTGAGCCCGAAAATTGGACTATTGGGGAGCGGGCACGGGTAAAACAATACTCATTATGAAATTGATTAACAAAATTGCCAAAGCTCACAAAGGCGTATCCTACTAATAAATTGCATTCTTATGTTTACATCTAAAATATTTAAATTATAATACAATTTTGAGCTAAGCAAATTATGCCAAACTTAAGAATTTTTTTTAATTTCACTCATATTGATAAATTTTTCGGGTTCTTTAACCAGATCTTCAAATTAGCAAGCCTTGTTCAATCACTAACAGCCGAGTTAAATCAAAATATTCATACACATTGCAAAATGAGTGTCTCTGGTTCCAATCAACATTGTGTAATAAAATATAACAAATGATTATGATTTACTTGAGCAAACAGCCCTATGACTCGATCATAAAAGCGATCGCTTGTAAAAAGGCAAAAAGAGTTTGGTACCTCATCAAACACGATAAGCCCATCATAATCTAATCCACACCACTGCACAAGCTGCTGCAATCGAGAGCGACCCTTCTCGGAAGAAGCTATAAGACTGCTATACGTCAAGAAAACAACACCATCTCTAATCCCAACAGATTTGGAATCAAGCTTGGAATAGGGAAGTTTATTCAAAGCATGCACTGCAAGCAAAAAATAATTAAGCAAATCCCTGGATTCTAAGCAGTAGGGTTAGCAAAAGAGAAAACAAAGCAATAGATCCTTATGTACATTCAGCTTGATAGGTGGAGTCATGCAATACCCCTGACTTCAGAATGTCAAGTAAGCATGAAAGGCAGCCAAAGGCACATCCTTAAAGCTTTGACAGCAAAATGGTTAGAATATAATAATATTTATCCCCCGCTTTATTCTAAATTGGTAGACATTAAAACAGATCTACAAGCATCCATCTAGTTTTGCAAGTGGAGGAGATATAAATCCAGAGCGGTAAAAAGATAGTGCAGGACCAAAAAGTACAGTCATTTTGATCACACACGCATCATACATGCACACAGACAATATATTATACATACATATATATATATCACTAATGCCAACTAAAATATTCAGTGCCTAAGAAAGATAAAAATTACATAAAGTAACACAAACGATGGATATGGTGCTCGTTCAAACAAACAAATCTACATCAATACCTTCAATACATGTTGCTCCCACATCATCCAAATCTCTTCTTGCATCAAATTTCAAGTCTGAACCAACAGAAATCCACCTGGAATCATCACAATTTGCATTACCAAAATGAAAAGTAGAGCATGCATTGTCTATCGATCGAAGAACACTCTGACAACATCATGCATAAGCAACCACCAACCAAGATCTTACAATGCTTTTCTCCTCCCATGATGCCAATTCTCCCAAATTAGTCCTGCAATTGTGCGTCCTTTGCCAACACCAGCTCCGTCTCCAAGAAAAAATCCTGCTCTAGTGCCGTTCTCAAGATGTTGCAGGTGTCTCTGTGAAGAAAACAATGTACAGTGCACAGCAAGCATAAAACAATTAAAAGTTCACTCTTAAGTTAAGAAAGCAACCTGACAAGCATAAACTAGTGTCTCGATCTGCAGGCATGATAATGCTTTTGAAGTTTCCAAGTAATCCTTTGTTTGAAGATCATATGTGGGTTCAGGCGGCTGCACTGCAGATAAGGAAGAGGTTTCCACAATAGGATCTGGATGTGGAGGACCAATAGAAAGCTTTGGTGGGCGCTGCATTTCAATAAAGTGTAGATATAATCCCAGAGAATAAGAAACCACACATGTAAAGTATGTCTCTGATTCAAATTTCCATGCTAAGGCACAGAAGTCCATGAGAAGGGCTCAAGAGAACGATGATGACTCACGTAGTCCGTAAATGTTTCTCCCACAATGCCTCCACCGTCTTCTTCTCGTTCCACTTCAATGGCGACCTGAAAGGGTTTAACTCAACAGGTGACACATAGAGAGAAGGAAAAAAAACCTTAAATTAGAAAATCGGGAACTTAGGTTAAGACTGTGACTCCATTTTGTTATTTCTTAATTCTTATATGATCTTTAAGGTCAGATGCATTATACACAATAGCTTGTGGACTTCCAGCATCCTCCTTTCATGAAAATTCCACCTACACTACTCTTTCAGCGCATATACATGCTTCAAGATTGCTATTGACTTTTATACATCAGTTTTGTGTTTAATCCTTCAAAAAACCAACCTTACTGACTAGTTAGCGGTGTCCCTAAGTATGAGAATGCTAAATTGTATAGATAGGGAATTCGTCCCCATCTTTCAGAAGACAAGGAAATGATAACTGTAATGATTCAACTTGCATACCGTACAACTTGCTTCATCCAAATCTCTGCTTTGCTCCCAATGATCCAACCAAGGGGGAATGATAAAGTGACAACACATACAGACATACTATTCTATCATGGAACATTTTTAAACCAAACCAAACCATACGAGCACATTATATCCCACCCAAGGTGGGTTCGCAGTCCAGGGGTGGGGGTAAGATGTTTGCAAACCTACCTCTACCCTAAAGAGTAGAGCGGTTGTTTCCATGAAGACCTTGACTAGTGAAAAGTGTGTGAAAGGGAGAAAGACAGATATGCTAAAATTTGAAAATCTAGATATGAGTAAGTAATAGCATTATAAATAGAAACAGATAAAGACGGACATGATAAATGTTGAGAAACTAGATACAAGTAAGCAATATCAATATAAATAGAAGTAAGTACAGGAAAAACAATGTGCGGAAACTACACACTCCTTGTCTAACTTAGGGTTCTGATAATGTAACTAGTAACTCACTAACACTATCCCGTGCCCTGTACAAATGGACATAAGAAGCAGCTGAGTTAAAAATATACCATAGCATGAACATTCAAAAATGATGTTTAGCTTTTAAGTAGCTTGTCAACACATTCTCTTGGTTTGTATCGGATTTGCCTTTCAGAAGACTTACTACAACACTAGGATATGGTGGTAGACTATAACAAAGTGCTCCAAGAGCCGAAGAGAACAGTCTGCATAGTGTGTGGTGGGAGATTTCACTTTGCGATATATGAATGTGTAAAATAAATCAGAAAATTCAATCAGTTGTCTACGACAAGTAAATTAGGTCAAAATTGAAGAAAAGGGTATGCATATATCGAGACAACATAACTTGCTAATAATGATATAGTGGAAGAAAAATGAAGGAAGGATGGAAGTATATTAAAGAAAAACCTCGTTGACTTCCTCCGGCGGAGGAGGATAGAACTGCTTAATCCGCGAGAGATCAACCGCAAGTTCCATTTTGCACTGAGGGCAGGCAAATCGAGATAGACCATGAGGGACATTAAGGATGGCCTTGCAGTTTGCACACGGAAGCTGGATCTTACTCGGATCGATGCCATGGGCCGGCACCTGTGAGGGAGGGCGCATCAGCTCCGGCGGCAGCATCTGCGGCAACTGGCATGTAGGACATACAAACTCGGTCAGTCCGGGTCCGACCGTCAATATCATTCGGCAACCAGCGCAACGAACTTGGCAACCGCCAGTAACAGCGGAACTAAGAAAGGGTGGTGGTCGTGGTGGTGGTGGTGGTGGTGGGGCGAGCGGGAGAGAAGGTGAAACCGGTGGCTGCCCCATTCACTGTATCTAGATGCTGCTCCAAGATACATACACCGGTTAGCGGAGTTGAATGGCGGAGGAATCGTTAATGGTTGGGGGAATTGGAGGAACGGGAAGCGGCAAAAAGGATTTGTCTCTGATCTAATTGGCGCCTATCCCTCTCTCTCTCTCATGATCCCCAAGAAGGATTTACCTATGGAGCATCCCCTATCATTTGTCCTTTCTATTAATCAAATTCAAATCATTGATTCTAATACTATAAAACAACCCAATTTTAATAGATATATCTAACTTGTAATTTTTCTTTAGATATAGTTACTTATCTATTCCTACAATACAACAAGATGCAATATTAAAATAAATGTAATATTATACGCAATGTGAGAATGGGTAGGATACGGGTTATGAAAACCCTCTTTTGTATGTATCAGTGTTTGTTAGAGTCCATATAATGATTACCATCCTTTTTTATGTATTAATGCTTCTTAGAGTCCATATACACATTTATGATTACCATCTTTTATGTATCACTGTTTGTTATAGTCCAAATACACACTTATGATTTAATTATGTATCAACGCTTGTATTTTCAATTTTTGATTGGTCAATGACTTGGGGAAAAAATCACGTGATTATATTGTATTGTGATGTTTTTAGTTTTTATATTTGCTTTGACCCTTTGTTTTATAAAAAAAAAAAGTGGTAAATAACTCACCAAGAAAAGTGGGATCTGAAAACCTCTTAGATTTACCATTCAAACAATCATAAACAAAAAGAAAATGTTTTAATGTTACACATTATAGGTGAAAGTCATAAGACAATATGTGAAAGTAAAAAACAATCAAGATTTAAGAATATATGTATTATCCATCACATTTTAAAGAATGCATTTTGCATCTATGTAAGTATGAGTTAATTGAAAGCTCTCACATTTACCTTACTAGATCATTTACCTTTCCCAGGTGAACTTGACAAGTGCCAATAATCTTATCCAACAAGAGCGATTATATGGACGGATAACCTATGAGTAAACAGTAGTAAGACTAAGGAGTCGTTTACTCATCAAGCGGTTGCTGGTAAGACTCAACACTTACCGGTTTGCTACAAATTATATGGTAAATGCTAACAGGGTAAGAGTAGTCGCTCTCACTTACCCTATAAGACTTTCAGTCCGTCCAATCGCTCTTAGCAAGTAAGATTCATGGTTTGTGCCATGTTCATCCGGTAAGGTAAGAGACTACCGTAAGCATCTAGTAAACATATTCCAAATTTGTGTACAACATAAAAAGAATGAATTAAATACAAAACTCAACAAACTCACCAACTTAATACAATGACATAAGATTAAGTTGGTAATTATCTAGTTGTTTTAAAGATAATAAAGACCTAGGGTTCATCCCATTACAAACTCCATCATGCAACAGCAAACCTGAAATTTGAGTTTTTTGGTCGATATTTTCCAATGTGCTTTCGAATATTCTGATTTTTTCCGATGTACTTTCGATTATCCCAAAACATACCTCAAAGTTTAGCATATACATCTTTCACGCCTCTAAAAAGATTCTCCTTACAAAAACCAGTTTAGTGGGTGAATAGGACAACCCTATACCCGAGTTCCTTCTAGGTTTGACATGCCATTCGGGGTGATAATTGGTGAATGGACGACCATTGCTACTTGCTAATTTTTCTCTTTGAAAATGTATTTAGCTACCATTCTCCATCTATTTAGTTGGCAATTTTATTAGTTTCGATAGAAACAATTCAAAACAAAAACAAGGATTATCCCATTCTGATCGATGAAGACAGGATCAATAAAACTTGGATGGGCAACGTTAGAAAAAATAATCTTTCTGCCATAGCTTGGATGGGCGACATTAGGAAAAAAAATCATCTTGCAACAAATGGAAGAGCAATTCGAGTTGTGAAAGATTTACAATTATTTTATGAGATCTAGAACTGTTATTGCAATTCACTAAGAGATAAAACATTACATCTTCCATTGCAACGTTATGATATATATTCCAAGAATACAAAATCACCTACGAAAATCGACAGCGATATCATGCACGGTCGATATGCCTGAATAAAAAATTACACCACTATAAAACCAAACACCATCATGCTCTTAAGATTTGAACCGTCTCAATTCTAAAAAGCTATACATCCCATCCACCAATGTTTTTTTTTGGGTACCCACTTTGTTAAGTACATCTATCAAAATTGAATTTTAAGCTTTTTTAAGGTTAACTAATTTCTAAAAAAACTAGCAGTTGTATGTTTAGTTGGGAAATCATTTGATACATAAAATCATCTCTTGTTGGAAACTGATATAAATAAGAATAAATCAAGTTAAGGAGTTTGGGAAGATGGCTTTGAATCATTTACTAAAAAGAACAATGACCATATGCATGAATGTATAACTTTAACAGTTTAAACGATAAGATCCATAAAATATAGCAAAAAGGGGCCTAGAGAATCAAGGGATGAAAAAACACATTACAATGATAGAAAGACAAACCCTCAATTAGGGGTGAGCAAAAACCGAACCAAAAACCGAAAATCCAAACGGTTCGGTCTCGGTTTTGGTTTCCATACCGACCGAAAAAAAAAACGAACCGAAAATGTTCGGTTTCTCTAAAAACTGAACCGAAATAATATAATTATTTTTAAATTTTGTATTATATATAATAATTTATGATTAATACCAAAAAACGAAACGAACCGAACGGTGCTCACCCCTACCCTCAATGGTGTAAATATTAGCAATCTTTGTTTGGATAAGCTAAGTTTAGTGATCAAGTTCACCCAGTAAAGTAGGATATCTACGGTCAAAACTAATGAACTTTAAAGCTTAAGATAGTTGAAACAAACATTTGCACACATCATACTGAGGACACAATCGTAATATTCTCATCTTCCAATGAATTAACTATAAATCTAGCCTTATCAAACTGAAGTTATAAAACACAAAACTAAGATCATGGAAATCAAGCAAATAAAAAAAGGAAACGAAACCACAATGAGAATGGAAACTTTAGTTAGGAAGAATGAAACTACAATAAGAATAGAAACTTTAGTTAGGAAGAATATCGTCTTTGAACACAAGTTGGTATAAAGATTTCAGACTTAAATATTTCAATTGATGAACCCCTACAACAATGAGATCTATATCAATATAACCACCAACAAAATAACAAACATTAATATGATTATATATACATAAAAATAGAAAAAGAACTAGATAGCAAATAGCAAATAGATTGTAAAACAGACAAAAAAAACCAATTGCTATACAAATAAATCAATTGCAATAAAAAGAAACATATGCTACCACATAGATGAAACTGTTAATTGAAACATAGAAGCAAAAAATGAAATGATTATAATAAAAAACAAAATAAGAAAGGAAGTGAATACGGAAACCAAATCGATTGAAAAACAAATCTGAACGGGAATCACCAGATTGCAACCGAAACAAATAGCAAAGAGCAAAGAAATGAAACTGTGGTTCTCGTTTGCAACTATAAACTCTGAAACAAACAACAAAGGGATAAAATTGCAGTACCAATTGCTATACGAAAAATCGATTGTTATACAAAAGAATCGGTTGCAATCGAAAAAACAACCTGTAGTACCACATAGATTAACCACCATTATAGTTAACAAAAAAATTGATTATTAAGAGTCCCATAATGGTTCAAGAGCTAAAAGTAAGAAATCAAAGTTCAATTGCAGTCAAGTTCAAGAATTAAAAGTGGGAAATCAAAGCCCTGATTATCTGGATTGAAATTTGAGTGGAACCTGGATTGGAATGAAAAGAGAGTGCGATGGAAGGAGGTATGCGAAAGAGAATACAAAGAAAGTGAACCAAGATCATGGAGAATGATTACCTGGATGAGAGATCGTGAATTTATGGAAACAGAGTGAATCGATGAAATCGAGTGATTACCTAGATGAGAACTACAGAAGGAGTGTGAATCATCTATGAATATATGAAGAGTGGTGAATCTTTTGAGATGAGGAACCGTTGTCATTTTGAAGAAACGATGGAAGTGCTTGAGAAGAGGAATCGTCATTTTGAAAATCGATAAGGCTAATGAATAGTCAGTGTCTCTTGGTAATATGGTGGATTATTGAGCATTGTTAGGTTGTACTCTATGCATTTAGGAGTTGTTTTAAAGACTTTTATGCATTAAAAAGTAGTACTTAATGCATTTAGGAGTTGTTTTTAAGACTTTAAGACCTTGTGCATTAAAAAGTAGTACTCAATGCATTAGATATTGTTAGTAAGACTTTTATAAAATTTGGTTTATAAGGTAGCATAGATTACAAAAAGAAAGGTGGTGTTTGTTTTGTTTAAGACACATCGAAGATTGAAATCTTTTTTCATTTTTAACTTATAATTGTGTTAAAGTTTGAAATCCGAATCAGTGTTTGTTTTTTGTAAACTGATAAATATCTGAATTTGTTTAAATTATTTATTTTATCCATTAGAAAATTGTAGTGTTGAATTTATAGATAAATTTATACAATTCCACATATTTATTGATTATCATTATGAAGTTTACATCTTAATTATATAATTAACATTCATTTAAATGAAAATATGTCATTGACGATATTTATCACGTTTAAATCTATTAAAATGCATCAATTGATAGAGGTGATGATTGATTTGGTAAGGATCGATTGAAGGAGATAAACAATTAAGGTTAATCGACTGAGAAACACCGTTTTTGATGGTCTGGAGAACAATAAGAGGTTGGTTTACCTGTTACCAAATAAGAGGACAATAAGGGGTTGTTTGGATGGTTTTCCATTAAGTCACGTATGTATAAAGATGTCTGTTTGGACTAATCTGTCTATGTAGACTGAGATACATTGTTGTTTGTTTGTTGTGCTGAATAAAGAGTCTGAATGTCAGAAATGACTATTTTAATTCTCATTGTATATTAAGCATTGATTAACATTATTGTTTGGTAAATGTATTGAATGATTGATTCTGAAAAATAAATACTATCAATTTAAACAATTTTTAAAATAAAAAAACCTTCATCAAACAGTTGTTCATGTTCTCTATGCTTTCAAGCTGTCCTCGAACTGGTCTAGAAAGTCAGCTCATGTTCTTCGGGGACGGCTTAAAAGTCAGGCTAAGAAGCCTAGGCCGGATGTCATCAAAGATCGTCTTGACCACCATATCATAAGATCTTCTGTTATTCTTGAAGATACGATCATTTCTCTACGACCGGAAGACTCTGAGAACATCATCCCACTTGTCAGGGACAAGGAGAAGGTTCAACTTTGGCTTAAGACCATTCCAAAACCTGACTGGGGAACATGCACTCAAAGAAAAGGCGATGACGAGAATCAGGCCCGTTATGACAAACCCCATAGGCAAGAGTAGAATAGGTTTCTGAAAACCGAAGCTTATCATGCGTCTTAAGATGCTGCTTCATGGCAACCCCAAGAACAAAAGCATGTCTGGGATGATTTGCAAGAACCAGACCATGTGGTGCCAATCAACGTTCGACTCATTGGGAATGATAGAGAGCCAAAACTTCATGAACCGAGAAAGGAGTAAGACAACCATCCCTTTTCCTCCAGAGGAGTTTATCAGGGTTTATGGGTTAGGGTTTAGGGTTTAGGTTTTTTTTATATAGAGGGGGCGACCCCTCCAATCAAGAAAAAGATTTATTCATTAAAGTTTATGTTTTTTTGTATTTTAAGGATTTTAGGATTTTTAGGATTTTTGTTTGAATGATTTTTTTAAAAGAAAGCAAAAAACACGAGCCAAGCACACAGAGAAAGAAGAGGAAATAAAAGAAAAGAAGAAAGGCGAAGAGAAGAGAAGGAAGGAGAAGGAAACAACCCTAGGGAAGATTCCAGACAATCTTGGACTGAACAACGTTCGGACAAGGCTAAAAGCCTAGAACTGACATCATTAGAGATGGTCTTGATTACCATATCATACGATTTTCTCTTATCCTTGAAGATGCGATCATTCCGTTCAGACCATAAGTGGTAGACTGTAACACCCGCAATTTTGGAGTTCTTATTTGGGTAAGTTCTTCATCTAAGGGTAATTAAGATGATAATATATGAGAGTTTCATATAGAAATCATGTTGGAAAGTCTAGGATTCGAATCGGGGTTGAAAAACGCGAAAAACAGCGAAAAAGGAGCGAGAAACGACCTCCCTGGACCTGGCACGCGACCAGACCACCTCTCAAGCCACGAGACCTTCTGTTTGGATGTTCAAGAACTCTGGGCGACCTTTCACGAGACCTAGTCGCGTGAATACCCGCGTGAGCTCCTGGATCTGCATAAAAAGCCGAAAATCGCAAGTTTCTTTCATTTGGGCATAACTTCTTCATCACAGCTCCGTTTTGAACGATTCAAGTTGCTATGGTTTTGTATTTCAGAGCTCTTCAAGATGGAAGCAATGAGGATTGGATATTCCTCAAATATATGTGGTTCCATAAGTCGAAAAGTGAGATTTTGGGGTTTTTGCATCATATCTAGGGTTTGGTTCTATTATTTTTTTTATTTGGGTCATTTTGGTGTATGTTGGGTTTGTTTATGATCTAGATAAAGGTTTTGTAGATGAAAAATTGTGGATCTAAAGTCTTCTTCAAATGGAGCTCGGGGTTGGAGTAAAGCATAGATTTAACCTAAATCTAGCAAGGTGAATTCAAGTTACTTTGTGAAAACGGTGTACATGCCAAAAATGTCAATTTTGAAGTATTAACATGTTTTACTTGTATTTATCCTATGTGTGAGTATTTGGGTGAGTTTTGCATATTTGGTATAAAAGAGTTTATAAATCATGTAAGAGACTTATAGTTGAGTTTTTACACATTTTGATAAATAAAGTATAAGTGTGACTTATTTGGGTGCATTATCTTTTAAATGAAGACTGTTTGGTTTTATTTGCATCTGTGGAATATTGATGTATGGTAAACCTGTTGTAAAAACAACCTTAAACAACCAAAAACTAAATGAAAAGGGATGCAAGTATACACCTCTAGACACTATCGTTTTCTCAAGTAATAAAGAGGTAAGTACCAAGTATCGTTCTACAGGGAAGGAAGTTAGAAATCTTAAAAAGGTTAAACTTAGAAAAGTTAGCTTCATAGCACGAATTCGAAGAAATATTTTTGTGAGCGAGTTGTGAACTGAAAGTAAACAGTAAAGCAGTAGATTTAGCAGTAAGCAGTAAGAGAAAAACACAAGGGTGTAAAGTTCAGTTGAGACTTGAGACTAACAATCTGGTGGACTTGTGGCGCAGCATACATCTACTAAGGGTGATGCTACAACAGTGTATCCAGTAGTTTAGAAAATGATGTTTAACATTCAACCATCAACTAAGAGTCACTTAGGCCAAGGTTTTGACAAGCATCTCCTCCACATTTCTCAAGTGTCACGCTTGTGAGATGGGCACACGTCCTGTCTCTCCCCTTAAGTTGCATGGTATAGGAATAAATATCCATTTTTAGAGTATCATAGAAAGATCATTTCCACATCTTAAAAGAGTACTTCCAAGTCATTCAAGTGGGGTGTGTCAAGTGGCTTGACTCTCAAGACCGTCACACTTTAACACTTTTTAGCAAGTGGCCACTTGTCAAGAAGATGTATAAACAATATAACTTGAATGAATGATTAAAGTAAACAACAATTCAAAACAATATCCACTTCATGTAGTTTTAGGTCTCAACATTCCTTTACACTCAAGCTAAGTGATTAGCCTATCATCGCTTGTTTATCTTGTATTTTTGTAAAGGTTGTTGATGAAATAAATTGCCAAAAGATACTTTAATGAAAACCACTCTTTAACAAAATTGCTTGTATGAAATTTAATTCACTCGAAGCACTAAGTAAGGAATAAATTAACACGAGTATCCGAAAGCAACTAGTAACGAGAATTAAAACACAAAAACAACCACAATTTCAATATACTCAATTGAACTTTGTAAAATCTTGAATACGGAAAGAAATTATAGAGACTTGCAAACTTAAAGCATGAATTACCAAAAGCTTAAAATGCTTGATTACTTCAAATGTTTAGACAATTGGAATTCAACAACAACTAGAGAGCAATAATATAGTTTGAAGGCAAGAAAGCTTAAGAGCAAGTAAGCATAGAAAGCATGCCTCAAAACCCTAGCCAAAGCCCTCGTTAAATACTACAAGGGATGGCACAAAAGAGGGTTTAAGGGAGAGTAACTTACAAGCCTTCAACTACTAGACAAAAGGAAACCCTAATTATACTAAATCTTGGGTCCAAAGCAACATGACATCTTCAAAAGATCAGCAAAAGTCCAGCTTGATAAAGCTTGGGGGAAAAGCAACCATCAAAAGAATTTCCAGCACCAAGATGTCTTTCACAATCAGCTCCAACTTCTGAACCCATGCTACAACCCTGCTTCCTACCAGCTACAACACTGCTTCCTGCCAGCTACAACACAACTATCCTGCAGAATAGTATAAACAACACGGAAACAGACCCAAAATGCATAGAACAACCCGTTAGGCCCACTTAATCCATAAACCAGCAAATAAGTAAACAAAAGACTCTATAATGGGCTTTAGGACTCAAAAACAAAGGAAAACAAAGGGAAATGATGATGTGGCAAAACAAATTACAACACATATCATACCTACAAACTTAAATTATTGCTTGTCCCTAAGCAATGAAAAGACTCAAAACAAAAACTCAACATGAAGACTTAAAAAAATCTCACTAATTTTTGCATAGTTCTTGGATGGGATGGATTGAGTTCAGGGTTCAGGGTCTGGGGTCTAGGGTTTTAAGGTTTTAGGGTTTAGGGTTTTGGGGGTTTGGGGTTTGGGGTTTAAGGTTTAGGGTTTAGGGTTTTAGGGGTTTAGGGTTTAGGGTTTTAGGGGTTTAGGGTTTTTTTGATATAGAGGGGGAGATCGCTCCTATCAAGAGAAAGAAACCATAAACGCTAAAACAAAACGATAGATAAAGCACTCGGGCGGGGGCGAACCACAATCCACCAGAAATAGAAACAAGGCTCCCAGAGGGAAAGAAAGGAAGAAAGCAGGGGGGAGAAAAGAGAAGGACCAGCCACTAGGGAAGGTTCCAGACAAGCCGAGCCTGCGCAACATTGGGGGACGGCTTGTAGGTCAGGCTAAGGAGCCGAGACCTGACATCATCAATAATGGTCTTGACCACCTGGTCATGGGATCTTCTCTTATTCTTGAAGATACGATCATTACGCTCGGACCAGAGGTGGTAAACAGTCCCAGCAAGCACAAGTCTACGAATAATAGACCAGAGGGCCTTGCCTTTGGTGGCATGCTGGAAGATTAGGAGAATATCATCCCAAGAATCGGGAACAATGGAAAGGTTCAGTTTGGACTTAAGCCCATTCCAAACCTGACTGGGATACGGGCACTCGAAGAAAAGATGACGATGCGAATCAGGCCCATTATGACAAAAACCACAAGTAAAAGTAGAATAGGCTTCCAAGAACCGGAGCTTGTCATGCGTCTTGAGACGCTGCTTGATGGCAACCCAAAGAACAAATGCATGTCTGGGGATATTTTGCGAGAACCAGACCATGTGGTGCCAGTCAACCTCCGGCTCATTAGGGCGGATGGAAAGCCAAACATCATGAATCGAGAAGGGAACGAGCCTACCATCCCTAGTCCTCCAAAGGATCTTATCAGGGACATCAGAAGAGAGGATCGGGGGAAGATGATCACGGAGAAGAGGATTGGAACCATCCCGCATCTGGGGGCAGCTCCAGCTATGATCAGAAATGATATCCTTGACTCTAGCATCAAGGGAAAGCTCCATATTAAGAATGTTGCGAGGGGTGATGAGCCGGAAAAGAGGGACGACAGGGTGCCAATTATCATACCAGGCAGACGTAGTAGAGCCGTCGCCAATCTGGGAGACAACAAAGTCTCTTATCTTATCCCTCATGCCTAGGATCTTCCTCCAACCCCAACCAACATCGCTGCAGATTGAGGCATCCAAAAAGTTACGCTCTTTAAGCCTGTAGGAGTGGATCCATTTAACCCAGAGAGAATCCTTATAAGATAAGATCCTCCACGTGTGGGAGGCCATAAGGGCAAGATTCCAGGCGGCTAGACTCTTTATACCAAGCCCAATTTGAGATTTAGGAAGGCACACGGTCTTCTAAGAGACCTTGGCTTTCCCTCTTTTAAGCTCGCCATGGCACCATAAGAAGCCCCTCATAAGCTTCTCAATCTCTTTCGTGATAGAAATGGGAAGAACAAAGATAGAAGCCCAATAAATCTACATTGAGGACAGGACCGAAAGAATAAGTTGGAGCCTACCAGCAAACGTGAGAGATTTGTTACACCAATCATTCAACCTAACTCTGACTTTATCAACAAGACACTTACAATCAGCATGATAGAGACGAGTAGTGATGAGAGGAACCCCAAGATAGCGGATAGGAAGGGATCCCTCCGGGAACTGGATAATGTCATGGATGGCGTTCTTAGTGTGCTGACCAATACTGCAATTGAAAGCTTCACTCTTTGCCCGACTCAGGTAGAGGCCAGACACACCAGAAAACTTATCCAATGACTCTTTAACAATACGGACCGAATCACTATCACCATGACAGAAAAGAATAAGATCATCAGCAAAGCAGAGATGGGTGATCTCCTGTTCCTCGCAGTTCCGGTGATAGGTAAAGGTGCCCATCTCCGTAATTTTCCTCTTTAACATAAGATTAAGAACCTTCATGACAAAGGTGAAGAGATATGAGAGAGAGGATCGCGTTGTCTCAGTCCCCGAATCCCCTGAAAATAGCCGTGTAAATTCCCATTAATGCTGACCGAGTAAGAGGCGGTGGAAACGCACGTCATGATCCAACCAATCATAGTGAAGGGGAACCCAAAACCGAACAAGGCGGTACGAAGGAAATGCCAATCAACGGTATCATAAGCCTTTTGGATATCAACTTTGAAAGCACAACGGGGAGGGCCCCGTTGCTTATGATAACCCCTCATAAGCTCCTGGACAAGAACATTATTAGTAATGAGCCAACCCGGGATGAAAGCAGATTGATTTTCATTGACCAAAGAGGCAAGGTGATCTTTAATACGATCCGCAATGATCTTGCTGATACATTTATATATGACATTACAGCAAGCAATGGGGCGGAAATCAGTGACTCTAGAAGGGGCGGACGACTTAGGGATAAGGGCAAGAATGGTGCTATTAAGAGACTTTAAGATCTTTCCGGAAGTAAAAAACTCCTGAACAGCCAAGCACCATCCTTACCAACAATATCCCAGGAGGCTTTAAAAAATTTGGATGTGAACCCATCAGGCCCAGGGGCCTTGTCATCACCCATATGAAAAAGAGCTTGCTTTATCTCGGCATCAGACACGGGGATGAGCATCAAGCTTGCCTGCGCCGCATTAAGCTTATTGGAGAAAAGAGAGACCGGGTCACGGATGGCAAGAGTGGAATGAGGGGTGCCTAGAAAGTTTTGAAAATGAGACAGTAATAGGTTAGGGACTTCTTCACTATCAACCCAACAACCATCAGCATCCTGGATAGTATCAATATGGTTGCGGCTGATGCGACCCTTGACAGATTTATGAAAGAAAGTGGTGTTTTTATCTCCCTCACGGAGCCAATCTATTTTGGCCTTTTGCTTTAGAAATTGTTCCTCATCAAGGCATGCACTGTTATAGGCAGCCAAGTACCCACAGTGCTCCTCTCGAAGGGCTTCATTCTCAGGGTCGCGATCTAAAGCGATTTGGACTCTATCAAGCTGAAGCCGCAGTTTGGAAACGTTAGAATGAAGGTTACCCTGGGCTTTTAGGAGCTTATGGAAAGAGCTTTTGAGAAGTTTCAGATTTTGGGAAATCTTATACATTTCATAGCCGGTAAGACCAGGGTTCCAATTCGAAGCCACGACATTTTTGAAATCATCTTTATAGGTGAGAAAGTTGGAAAACTTAAAAGGCTTAGGCTTATGGGAAAAACGGGAAGGAAGGGTGAGAACCGCAGGAGAGTGATCGGAGGACCTATAGGGATGGAATATGACGGAGGCAGAGGGGAAATGGGAAATGGCCTGAGAATTACCAAGGACACGATCAATCTTTTTTAGAAGACCTCTCGTGGCGTTTGGATTCTTGGTCCATGTGTAGAAAAGACCCTTAAAGTTGATGTCCTCAACTTCAAGGTGACGGAGGCAATCACGAAAATCATCCATTCCATGGGATATTCCCGACACTCCAGACGTGCTGTATTTTATGTCGAGAGCAACATTAAAATCACCCATGATGAACCACGGGGAGTCCTTGGCCACCTGCTTATGGGCTTTTAGGGAAGTCCAAAGCTGGCGCCGCGTGATATGGTAATTATCCGCATACATAAAGGAGAGGAATATGACTTTATTAGTGTCACGGATCTTTGCCTGGAAATGCATCACCTGATCAGTGGCATTCAGAAGCATCATGTCAACATGAAGAGGATTCCATGCAACAATAATGCGGGTACCTCTAGGGCTGAGGGAACCATTTGAGGCCCAGGACCAAGATCCAAACACTCTAGCGCAGACATCCGAAGATTAGAAGCAAGGACATGCAACTCGAGAGCCGCGCAGATTTGAAGATTAGACTCCGGAATAAGGTCTCTCATAGCTTTCTGATGAGAATGCTTACAGAAACCACAGGAATTCCACGAGGCTAAGCTCGTCATTGGGAAACTTGGGAGGAGGTGGAGTCCATCTTCTTGGGCTTCTGAGTAGACATAGGATCAACCTGTGAGGGTATGATATCCTTGGCAAGGAAACGATCGGTGTCACCGCCGTCCGACTCAACCTCAATCGCATCCTCCTCATCTAAAAGGTCATCCTGTTCAAAAGAATCATCCACAGGCTCAGAAAGAGACGTGTGGGAGGGGTGATAGGGGAAGAAGATGACCCAGGGTCTTTAGGAAAAATCGGGTCAACAAGAGCCGCAAAGCGATTGGAAGAAGAGCAGGGAGCCAAAGTTTGCTTAGAACTGGTGGTTGTTGTGGTTTTAAGGGGTTTTTGGGTTTGTTTTTTGGGCGAAGGCGGGGTAGAAAGTCTAACGGTAAAAGAACCCTTATAGGGGGGAGCATTGGGGTGGGGAGACCCTTTTGGGGGGGGGGGGGGGCCCTTTTCTTCAGGGGGCGATACTCCTGGCGAAAGCCGGTCTTTATTTGTTCCTTCTTTTTTGCTTGAGTTTGCTTCCCATTAGCTTCCGGGGCTCGAGTGTCCTCTTTCTTGTTTGCCAAGATGTCATTTGAGGTAGTTGACTTAGTAGTTCCATTTGACTTGCGAGTTATGCTTTGAAAACCTTCACTATCTATCACAATATTCTTACTAGTAGTAGCGTGCTCATGAGAGGGAGTAGTGGCATTATTAGTAGCTAAAGCAAGCATACAAGTAGAAGTAGAGTGGCCAAAATTTTTGCAAATAGAGCACATAAGTGGTTTCCAGTCATATTCAATACGAAGCTCATGCAAAGACATAGAGAAAGTGTCCGGGTCTGGTATTCGAACCTTAATCGAGTCCAACCAATTTTGCCGAATGGGAACTTCAAGAAGAACACGGGCAAAGGCGGACTTACCAGTAGCATAGGTGCACATGTTAGGGGTCCAAGAATCCATAGCAAGAGGTTTCCTATTTTACTAGCAATGTAGCTCAACCCCTCGTCATTCCAAGCATCATACAGTATATCATGGATTTTAACCCAAAGAGGAATTTTATCATGAGAGTTCTTATTTAGGTTTAGGCCCGGTCTCCATTTTTGAACAAAAATCGGTACATTTTTAAAAGTCCAAGGGCCATTATCAATGAAACTTTGGAGACCATTTTCATTGTTAAATTTGAACAGATAAATGCCATGACCATTTAAAAGCACATATTCGATCCCATATTGTGACCACAATTTAGACGCATAGAAACGAACAACCGGGAACGGAAGTCGTTGACCCACAAAATAACCACATAAAGTTTTAGAGTAGGTAACACAACTTTTTTTAACAACCGAGATGGGAATACCGTCAGGATATTAGTGGTTTAGGTTTGTGGTTTGTAGGGTCTGGTGGTCTGCGGTTCAGGTCTGTGGTCAGTGGTCTGTGGTCTGTGGTCTGTGGTCTGTGGTCTAGGGTCTGGTGGTCTGTGTCTGATCAGGTTGGGGGAGTGAGGTCTGTGGCTTTAGGTGGCTTCAGGTTTAGGCTCAGGTTTAGGGTTTGGCCCAGTGGTTTAGTGTCAGTGGGTTGCCTGTGGGGCTCAGGCTGGTTTAGGCTCAGGTTTAGGGTTTGTGGCCCAGGGTCTGTGGTCCAGGGTTCAGTGGTCCAGGGCTGTGAGTGGGTCTGTGGCCTGTGGCTCAGTGGCTCAGGTTTGTGGCTCAGTGGTCCAGGTCCAGGTCTGTGGTCCGTGGTCCAGGGTCTGGCTCAGGCTCAGGGCCTAGGCTCAGGCCCAGGGCTCAGGCCCAGGCTCAGGCCTCAGGCTCAGGGCTCAAGGGCTCAGTGGCTCAGTGCCCAGGCTTTGCCCAGTGGCTCAGGCTCAGGCTCAGTGCCTGGCCCAGGCCCAGGCTCAGGCTCAGGCTCAGTACCAGGCCTGTGGCTCAGGCTCAGGTTCCAGGCTCAGGCCCAGGCTCAGGCCCAGGCTCAGGCTCAGTGGCCTTTGCTCAGGCCCAGGCCTTTAGGCCCAGGCTCAGGTGGCCCAGGCTCAGGCCTCCAGGCTCAGGCTCAGGCTCAGTGGCTCAGGCCTAGTGCTCAGGCTCAGGCTCAGGCCCAGTGCTCAGGCTCAGGCTCAGGCTCAGGCTCAGGCTCAGGCTCAGTGGCCCAGGCTCAGTGCCCAGTAGGCTCAGGCCCAGGCCTAGGCTCAGGCTCAGGCTCAGGCCCAGGCTCAGGCCTAGGCTCAGGCCCAGGCTCAGGCCCAGGCTCAGGCTCAGGCTCAGGCTCAGTGGCTCAGGGCCCAGGCTCAGGCTCAGGCTCAGGCCTAGGCTCAGGCTCAGGCTTCAGGCTCAGGCCCAGGGCTCTAGGCCTAGGCTCAGGCCCAGGCTCAGGCCCAGGGCTCAGTGGCTCAGTGGCCCAGGCTCAGGCTCAGTGGCTCAGGCCCAGGCTCAGGGCCTAGGCTCAGGCTCAGGCTCAGGGCTCAGGCTCAGGCTCAGGCCCAGGCTCAGGGCTCAGGCTCAGGCTCAGGCCTAGGCCTGGCCCAGGGCTCAGGCTCAGTGCTCCAGTGCCTCAGTGGCCCAGGCTCAGGCCCAGGCTCAGGCCCAGGCTCAGGCTCAGGGCCCAGGGCCCAGGCCCAGGGCTCAGGCTCAGGGCTCAGGCTCAGGCTCAGGCTCAGGCTCAGGCCTGTGGCTCAGGCTCTAGGCTCAGGCTCAGGCTCAGGCTCAGGCTCAGGCTCAGGCTCAGGCCCAGGCTCAGGCTCAGGCCTAGGCCCAGGCTCAGGCTCAGGCTCAGGCTCAGGCCCAGGCTCAGGGCTCAGGCTCAGGCCCAGGCTCAGTGGCTCAGGCTCAGGCTCAGTGGCTCAGGCTCAGTGGCCCAGGCTCAGGCCCAGGCTCAGGCTCAGTGGCCCAGGCTCAGGCAGCTCAGGCCCAGGCTCAGGCTCAGGCTCAGGGCTCAGGGCCCAGGCTCAGGCTCAGGCCCAGGCTCAGGCTCAGGCTCAGGCTCAGTGGCCCAGGCCTGGGCTCAGTGCTCAGTGGCTCAGGCTCAGGCTCAGGCTCAGGGCTCAGGCCAGGCTCAGGCTCAGGCTCAGTGGCCTAGGCTCAGGCTCAGGCTCAGGCCTAGGCCTAGGCTCAGGGCTCAGGCTCAGGCTCAGGCTCAGGCTCAGGCTCAGGCTCAGGCTCAGGCTCAGGCTCAGGCCTCAGGCCCAGGCTCAGGCTCAGGCTCAGGCTCAGGCTCAGGCCTCAGGCTCAGGCTCAGGCCCAGGCTCAGGCCTAGGCTCAGGCTCAGGCCTAGGCCTAGGCTCAGGCTCAGGCTCAGTGGCTCAGGCTCAGTGCTCAGGCTCAGGCTCAGGCTCAGGCTCAGGCTCAGGCTCAGTGCCTGTACCAGGCCTTAGGCTCAGGCCCAGGCCCAGGCCTAGGCCTAGGCTCAGGCTCAGGCCCAGGCCCAGGGCTCAGGCTCAGGCTCAGGCTCAGGCTCAGGCTCAGTGGCCTAGGCTCAGGCCCAGTGGCCCAGGCTCAGGCCCAGGGCCCAGTGGCCTCAGGGCTCAGGCCTGCAGGCTCAGGCTCAGGCCTGAGGGCTCAGGCCCAGGC